>OZ010587.1:106221438-106268938 GCA_963932145.1 Acanthosepion lycidas | reverse complement strand
ATAGATAGATAGATAGATAGATATGAACAAAATTGAATTGATAGATAGATTTAGATAGATAGATAGATAGATATGAACAAATTTGAATATATCGATAGATAGATATGAACAGATGTAGATAGAAACAAATTTAGATAGATAGATATGAACAAAATTGAATAGATAGATAGATTTAGATAGATAGATAGATAGATAGATATGAACAAAATTGAATAGATAGATAGATAGATAGATAGATAGATAGATAGATAGATAGATAGATATTTGTCACGATTTCTTCATAGATATAAGTGTGTGTAAATTTTAGTATGGCATATCTGTATTTTTCTTCACATAGCGTTATCTCCTTTGCACTGACGACATCAGGTGGCATTTTCTTTGTTATGACAATGGCTGACGGTTACACAATGTTTACGTAACCGAGGTGGGAAAAGAACGACGCCATGAAAGAGTATAACAATAATAATAATTGGAAAAATTGGAACACTTAATGTGGAAAGAAACCCTGAAAAATATGATGATCACAAGAAAACCGGTCAGGGTGGGGACTAGCGAGTTACCCCCGGGATATGTCTAAATAAATTGATGGCAATACAAGAACTTCAAAGGTAAAAAGGAAAAATAATTTTCTGAGAGCAACAAAAGGAAGCAGTTGTAGACAAAGCACAATTGTCCTTCTCCTGAGAGAAAAAAAAACATAGTATATAAAATAATGTATTTTAAGAAACACGCGTAGAAAATTATTAATAGGGAAACTTAAAAGAATATAGTCTCTTTTTTGGTCGCTAGGATGAACTATAAAGTAAATAAAAATTAAACGTGTAAGAGAAATTTATATTTGAAGGGAAGAAGAGGAAAAGGTTGAAATAAGGAGGAGAATACGGGGTACGATAGGTAAATTGTTGCCTTTTTATATTTTTAATTTTGGGCATGCGCGTTGCTTGTTTTTTTTTTTTTTTTGTTTTGTTTTTTTATCGGCTGCACAGTATAGTAAGGTCAGTTGAGCACCGACTGTGAGAAAAAGAGCGCCCTGATGCAATTCACTTCGCCAGAAATTTGGAAACGGCGTGCTGTACTGCTTGGCATTCGCGTCGGAAGCTCCAATACGAACAGGATGCTACTATAGCTTGAGGTCTACTTCAATATAGCGTGAGTTCTACATCCCGTTTCGTCTAAGCGTGAGGTCTACCTCTCATTTTATCTATAGCGTGAAGTCTAACTCAATATGCGTGATATTGCCTGAGTGTGTGCTCCTGTCGCTGGATCTGTATAATGTCGCTGTTGATTCACTGTTGAATGTTGGTAACCCATGGCATTTAGCTTACTATAAGCAGGCCACTCATCTGAATGTATCACCAAACTAAGTGACGGGAGGGGCAAGGTAGACCTCCGCGCTGCACCTGAGTAGACAACGACATATTGAGGTAGAACTCATGCTATAGTGGCACCCATTTCGGAGTGTTTCAGGGCAGAGAATTCGGAAAGAGTTCGATGAGTCTAATGGTGATTACGAATGGCAGCTTGGAAAACAAACTCAATTGTTCTGTTCAGAAAAGTACTCCCGAATTTAGTTTTTGGTTATCTTGTGATGCTGATTAAATTATATATCAATGACTAGAAATCTCATACTTATAATGTGCACCATCTGTAACACGACACATATTTCAAGTCGGCAGTCCAGCCTCTGTCAAACACGCTGTAGCATGTCTTGCGTAACATTCTTCAGTGCCTTTAAGTTCCTCTAGGCTTGTAGGATCTGGTATGAATAGCGAAGCATACAATAATGAATGAATCTTTCTTATAAAGATGGTAGATTTCGGATCAAATTCCTTGGGGCTTCATCGTCCACTGCACTTAGATGTAGGTGATAACGAAAGGACTCTTCTTAAATCGTTAGAAATTAAAATCAAATTTGGCATTTTTAAAAATTTCGACCACTATCATGAAACGTTAATTTTGAAACATTTTTATTTGGGGAATTTAACCCATTAAAACCACTGAGCAAATTCCTTTCATTTGGTAATTAAATTCTCTCGAAAAAAATACGCTAATGTCCTTAGTACAATTCAATTAAAAGCCATTCGGTGCTAACAAACAGAAAATACCATCGGTATTCGTTATGTGGGAGGCATTTCAAAGTGTGGCCCTGGAGTTTGTCTTATTAAATTTCAAATCGTAACAACTCCAAGGACTGGAGTAAATTTGTCATAATTCACCTTCATTTGCTTTCAATTTTCGATGGCAAATTTTCTAATTTTGGATCAGTTTTCCAAATTTGCTTTCTATAATTCTGTTTTAGACAATTTTATTGGAATTTTTAGGCTTGAAGTCTTCTTAAAACCAGGAACAACGGGGAAAAATTGAAGAGAAAAAATAAAAATATATTTTGCCCATTTTTATCGGCAAAATAAAAGCTTTGCAATTTGTAAAATTGCTTCATGCAAAAATTATATTTTTTCCTTCTTTTTTTATTTTTTTTATTTCTTTCTCATTGTTTTTAGTTTCTTTCTTTCTTTCTTTCTTTCTTTCTTATTGTACTTTCTTTCTTTCTTTATTCTTATAATTTTTTTTTCTTTTTCATTGGTCTTTCTTTTTTTATTTCTTTCTCATTGTTTTTAGTTTCTTTCTTTCTTTCTTTCTTATTGTACTTTCTTTCTTTCTTTATTCTTATAATTTCTTTTTTTCTTTCTCATTGGTCTTTCTTTTTTTATTTCTTTCTCATTGTTTTTACTTTCTTTCTTATTGCACTTTATTTCTTTCTACTTGTACATTTTTTCTTTCCTTCTCATTCTTATTTTTTCTTTCTTTCTCGTTGTTCTTTCTTTCTTATTTTACTTTCTTTTTCTTTCGCACTGTTCTTTCTTTTTCTTTCTTTCTTTCTTATTGTCTATTCTTTCTTTCGTTCTTACTTTCTTTCTTTATTACTTTCTTTCTTTCTCATTGCACATTCTTTTTTTCTTTCTTTCTTATTGTACATTCTTCCTTTCTTTCTTTCTTTCTTAATGTACATTATTTTGTTCTTTCTTTCTTATTGTATACTCTTTCGTTCTTTCTTTCTTTCTTACTGTACATTCTTTCTTTCTTTCTTTCTTATTGTACATTCTTTCGTTCTTTCTTATTGTACATTCTTTCTTTCTTTCTTATTGTACATTCTTTCTTTCGTTCTTTCTTTCTTATTGTACATTCTTTCTTTCTTTCTTTCTTATTGTACATTCTTTCTTTCGTTCTTTCTTTCTTTCTTATTGTACATTCTTTCTTTCGTTCTTTCTTTCTTTCTTATTGTACATTCTTTCTTTCGTTCTTTTTTCTTATTGTACATTCTTTCTTCCGTTCTTTCTTTCTTCATGTAAATTCTTTTTTCTTTTTCATTGTTCTTTCTTCTTATTTTCGTTCACGTCATTTTTTTCTTTCTTATTGTACATTTTTTTCTTTCGCCCTTTCTTTCTTCTTGTTCTTTCTTTATCCTTCTTATATTTCTTTTTCTTTCTCAATTTCTTTCTTTCTTTCTTATTGTATTTTATTTCTGTATTAATTTCTTTCATTCTTATTGTACGTTATTTTTCTTTCTCAATTTTCTTTTTTTGTTTGTTTCTTTCTCATTCTTTCTTTCTTTCTTTCTTTCTTTCTTTCTTTCTCATTGTACTTTCTTTCTTTTTTCCAATTTCTATTTCATGACTCCTAAGGATTTAGTACGATGAATCTGCACTTGTACTTTTGGATAATCCGCCCGCCTTGAAAACTGTCATTTTAAATCCTTTCATCTAATATCGTTCTCTGAATAACAGCAAAGACGATATTATCTTCTCCACCAAGCATTTAAATTGCTCATGTAAATATTGCAGGTTTTAATGATTGCTTTCTACGTGGAATGATTGTTACAACATATTTCTTCTATGTTCTATGTACCATATCCTTTCAGGACATTGACGATCATGGCTCTCCACAACTTTCCAGCCTTCGTAGCACTTCATAATATTTGCCTCATTTTTTTTTTCTTTTTAGCTTTTCACACCAAGCAAGTGGGGAGTGTCACTAACACAGAGAGTGAGAGCAAGAGTAAAGAGGGGATGTTTGAGGAAAGGATATAGAGAAGGACGAGGATCAGGATCAAAGCATCTGATGTCAATTGACATTACATTTGAATATATGAAGATTATAGCTATCATGGAAGCAAGTAGGAGAAAGACAGTTCCACTCTCGGGAAGTGCGAGAGAAGAAGCTGTTGAAGTAGAAGAGGCGACAGTGAAAGGGTGGGACCGTGATGCCAACCTAGTAGCACGCTTAAATTCATACAGTTGGGGTACCAGTGAAAGTAGCTCGTCAAATTAGTTGCCATGAAAATATTTATAGAAAAGGCAGAGGGAAGCCACAGCACGTCTGTGAGAAAGTGACTATAGTCGAAATGCCAGATCAGGACCTATCACATTGCATATCTATCTCTGGATTTTGTCGAGGACCACATGATGAACATCGCGGGCACCAGACCATATATGACAACGGTATTTGTTCTATATTTATATAAACTTAATGTTACGCGTTTCTTCCGTCTGTCCCTCTTACTTTCGATATATCCTGAGAGTGTCCAATTCTCCAAGCCCTCTTTTTACTTTGTCTCAAAAATGGCCACTATCTCTTTAAGTTTTCTTTTTTATTACATTTTCCTTAAAATTTCCTCGTTGCTCACATGGTCCGTCCATGGAATTCTCAGTCCTTCTATTCATTTGAATGATGCCATCTAACATCGCTTAATATTTACAACAGAATACCTTCCCACATTCGCAATTCAGAAACGTTCTTGTCCGAAATACATCTATATATTTTTCTGAAAATAATAAATATAAACTAAAAATTCTTGACGATATCTATATTAAAAAATTGAAACCAAACCTTAATAAAAGTAATTATTCTGTCTATATTTCTGAGATGAGGTATTACGTACATTATTTACATTATTCGGACTATCGTCCTCATCTTTGTCGCCATATTTATTACAACGTATCGGCCGTTGTACACTCCGGCCTCCTTCAGGTGGTTGGAATGTAGAACTGAACCCTTTATTTCGCTCACTGGGGTAGACTTTCTTTCTTTATTACTTTCTTTCTTTCTCATTGCACATTCTTTCTTTCTTTCTTTCTTTCTTTCTTATTGCACATTCTTTCTTTCTTTCTTTCTTTCTTTCTTATTGTACATTATTTTGTTCTTTCTTTCTTTCTTATTGTACACTCTTTCGTTCTTTCTTTCTCTCATATTGTACATTCTTTCGTTCTTTCTTTCTTATTGTACATTCTTTCTTTCTTTCTTTCTTATTGTACATTCTTTCGTTCGTTCGTTCTTTCTTTCTTTCTTTCTTTCTTTCTTTCTTTCCTTCTTATTGTACATTCTTTCTTTCTTTCCACGTGCCATGTTTAATGGATGTCAGTTATCAGTTATCTCCTGTTAATTTCCCTCTGAAAGTTCTCCACTGCCTTAACCGGGTATTGAACTCACACTCTTTGGGTCCTGTCAGTGGATCTAACCAACGCCTTTATCCACTGTGAGGACACATGTCACAGGGGATAAAGGCGTCGGTGTAACGCTGTTACATATTCTGGAATGTAACAGCGTTTCCATTAGCGAGGGGTATTTGATTTACTTGAACTTTTTAAAACCCTTTATTCTACATTCAGCACCATCACATGATAAGACACCAGGAGTGTTGAAACAAAATGGCTATGCTTGTAATGATTTTATAACATATTTGTGTTATAATTTTCGAATAAATAATTATATATATATATATATATATATATATATATATATATATATATATATATATATTATTCAATGATCATTTTCCAAATTATTCAAGTTGATCTTTGCCCTCTAACCTTATAACCTTGTGTCCTGAAGTAACAAGGTCCCTTAGAATTTTCAAGTACGATTTCATGTCTTTTTTCACTGCGCTTTGAACTGGCCATAGATGAAACTCCTCTCTCATATGCCAAACGTCTTATGGATTGAGTTGGAATGATGATCCCTCTTCCTGTTGTGATCTCCTGATCCAGTTTCCCCTCTCTACTGTTCCCTCTTTTTAAAACTTATTGACCGTTCTCTTGAATGGACTTTGAAGGTGGAAGTCATATTATAAATTTTGACGGCCTGAATGACCTTTTCCTCTCACCATTGCTCATTTGGGAAGACAGTGAGGCTGACACAAAACGATTTTAGCCTTTCCTCTTTCTAGCTGAATAAGGCCTTCTCGGTGACTCTTACGACAAATGGTTTCAAGATGGCTAAACGTGTTATCGGAAAACCTGAAAAAAAAGAAAAGAAAAGAAAAGAAAGTCAATTACTTTCGTGATTTTTTAGATATTAAACATTTTGTGGGATGGACATTTATACTGATAAACGATTTCAACAATTTTGCTGTTACACACACACACAAACACACACGCACATATATATATATATATATATATATATATATATATATATATGTGTGTGTGTGTGTGTGTGTGTGTGTGTGTGTGTGTGTGTGTGTGTGTGTGTGTCTGATTAAATAAATTACAGACATTAAGTAGGCTAATTTTTAACCAAATCCGTTCATACTCCCGACAGAACAGAAGTAATTATACAAAGCTGTTTGTTGTTCCCCATTAGGGTAATTTTTCATTATGCTATCAAATGCAACGGTTGTTGATTGTCGTGCTTAGTGTTCATTACGACGTGAAAAATTATCTATTATGGAATTTTTCTTCCATGTAATAATGACATGGTCATGCGCCGATTAAAGCATGAAATACTGTTTCTTTATAGGCATTTCAGAACATTTATTCAGAGTTACTTCTGTTCAGTGCCGGCTTTAATTTTTCAATAAAGACTGCTTCGGTGATCTGTATGTGTGTTGTTAACTTCGAGAAAAGCAACACACAGTTTTCTATAACGAGTTGTACCCTTGAACAACACACAGTTTTTGACTACTGCACCCCCTGAAGATGATCTTGGAAGAAGATCGAAAGTACTTGGAAAATGGAAAATAAAAGGGATTTAAACAGTTATAGCACATTTCAAACATCATTTCATATCAATACACGTGAGGCTATTCGTGACTATGAACGGGTTCAGTTTAAAAAATTACCAGACATAATGTCTGTAATTTATTTAATCAGTTCATGATGAAAAATAATTTGCTGCCTAAATGCACGCGCGTGCGATAGCGCGCACACACACACACACACACCGTCACACATATATATAATTGTGTATTTGTACAGCAATCTCCCTTTTATACAAGTTTTATTAATAATGACTGATAAGGTACTTGAGAATGGCTAACAGAACAACCAAAAGCGCTTATATATATAGGACATCTAGACAGTTTTTCACACTTTATATCAAGAAAAGTAAACACATATACGAACACAAGAATAATTTAATAAACTATTTAATCGCAATACGAACTAGTAAGTAGTCTGTAATGAATCATATATATATATATATATATATATATATATATATATATATATATATATAAAGATATATATATATATATATATATATATATATATATATATAAAAAGATATATATATATATATATATATATATATATATATATAGACAGTGGAACCATTGAAATAAACACTGTATTGTCTGAAACTAGAAATCACCATGCGGGGTCGATTTAAATGTCCGCACTTTGTCCACAAACACTCTATTTGCGTAGGACACATGGCTCATTGGATAAAGACGTTGCTTAGATCCACTGACAGGACCCAAAGAATGTGAGTTCAATACGCGGTTAAGGCAGTGGCGAACTTTCAGAGGGAAATTAACAGGAGATAACTGATAACTGACATCCATCAAACATGGCACGTGGAACTAGAACAGTCTACCCCAGTGAATGAAATATAGGGTTAAGTTCGACATTCCAACCACCTGAAGAAGGCCGGAGCGTACAACGGCCGAAACGTTGTAATAAATATGGCGACAAAGATGAGGACGATTGTCCGAACAATGTAAATAATGTAAATTAATTATGAATACTGCACAAATGTCTTTAAAAGCGTACATTAGATATTTTCAAATATTGAGGTTTGTACCAATGTTCTTAATGCTTTTCTAAATGTAGCGTAAATGATCTTGTGTACCTCTGACGTCACAACACTAAATATCTCCTTTTTTCAGTCCGCCGTTTTTGAGTTTCCGCACACGTAATTAAATCGTTAATATTTAACAGCCCCCACCCACGATGGATGGATGTGGCACAAAGCCAAAATATTGTCAGTTTGCTCCGATAGTAGGGGTCTGCTTACAGTATCAGGTGTTCCCAGGCGATCCCCCACCTCTAAGTATCTGACCTGGCTCTACGATGCTTAACTTCGGTGATCGAGCGAGAACCGGTGATTTGACCGTAAGACGTCATTAAATCGTTCCCTTCCCACTGCTTCATCCCTCTTTTATCATACCAATACTACAGCCAACTGACCAATTAGCGTTCCTCGCTTCTGTCCTCAGTTAACCAAGCAAATGTCATCCTCCAGTCAAACCAATCAGCACACGACTTGCTCTTGGTCGACCCACGCTAAGCCGTACAAAAGCCACCGTTACAGAATATAAACTTTTGGAATGACCCAACGTGAGGAGGGGAGATTCATGCCGTTTTCAAGGAACAAAATGCCGCTGCTACGTGCCATGTATTGAGGTAAGGAACTTATTTTCTTTTGCACTAGATGCAAGCCACTCTGACTCGCTTGCTTCTGCGTAATTGTTCACCACAATGAAATAATTATCAAAGTGAGAAAAGGTGAAACTAATTTTTAATTTGCAATGAGTTTTAATACAGTTATTTAATATGTATTTGTTCTGAAACAAGCTTTTTCTGTGACGACAAACATTTTTCTTTTTGTTACTGCTTGTCTTTTATCTTTTCTGCATTTGCCGGCAAATGAAATTACTTAAATATGGAATCAAATTTACCAAAACAAATATATACGAAATCTACAAGCACAAAGAAAAAATAATTATGTGAAGATCCAATACTAAAAAAAAAATCAATGTAACAGACATAAAAAATAATATAAAATAAAACAAAAATTCTTTGACATTGAATATTTTATATTTAACTTTCACTGGAATCCAAGAAAATGTATATATATATTGTAGCGTAAATGATCTTGTGTTCTTCTGACGTTGCTTTCACAACACCAAATAGTTCTTTTTTCAATCCATCGTTCTTCATTTCCCGCACACATCATTAATCCTTCTTCTTCTCCCGGCTTCAGCCCTCTTTTTATCATACCAACACCAAGGTCGACTGACCAATTAGCGTTCTTCGCTTTTGCCTTCAGTTACCCAGACAAACGTCATCTTCCAGTCCGACCAATCAGCACTCGACTTGCTCTTGGTCGAACCACGCTAAGCTGTACAAAAGCCACCGTTACAGAATATAGACTTTTGAAATAACCCAACGTGAGGAGGGGAGATTCATTCTAGTTTCAAGGAACAAAATGCCGCAGCTCTTTGTCGTGTATTGAGGTAAGGAACTTTGTTTGCAGCAGATGCAAGCCACTCTGACTGACTTCTTAGCAATTGTACACTACATAAAAATAAACTCTCAACACATCATAACTTACCTCTCCTGAATCGTTACTCGCTAATTCCACTTAAATCACTGTTCTTCACTTCACTAGTAAAAAAAATTCTTTTAACTTTCACATGAACAGAGCAATTTTGTCTTTGAAAATCGTGAACAACTATTTTTGTCTTGAAAAAACAACATTCTGATGATGACATTATGCTAATGTCGAAAGTACTCGGAACAAATAAATAATATGTATCAACGCGGTAATTAACAATGACAGCAAAAAGCTCCTCCGTGAATAAGAAAAATCCAATTGAAAATAAGTAGACAAAACTTGTCGAAATTATTTAATTAAACATGTCTCAATATATATATATATATATATATATATATATATATATATATATATATATATATATATATATATATATAAGAAGATGCAGACCACTGAAGTTTCGTTGTTAGGCTCGTCAGTCTTGGTAAGTTCGACAATGCAGAGACTAACGACTCTGCTCAAGGTGAAACAAGAGTATATATATTCTTAATTTTCATAATGTAAATAGAATAGTGTATATATATATACCAAGTTTCGTTGTCAGGCTCGTCAGTCTTGGTAAGTTCGACAATGCAGAGACTAACGACTCTGCTCAAGGTGAAACAAGAGTATATATATTCTTAATTTTCATAATGTAAATAGAATAGTGTATATATACATACATACATATATATATATATATATATATATATATATATATATATATATATATATATATATATATATATATATATATATATATTCTTCTGAAATTAGCATATGTACGATTTACTATGGCTTAACGGCAAAAGAAGTTCTTTTCTACTTTTATGCAATAAATTACTATAACGGTTTCAATCTTAAAGATCTATGACAGATTTCGTGATTAATCTGCAAGAAAATTATTGAGAATTTCATTTTACTAATTTTGGAGATGATCATCCTGTAGGCATAATTTATGCAATTTGGGGGCTGCTGGAGTCATTTACTGCATTTACCCTTGGAAAAGATAATTACTTCAAAGTCTCACCCAGAGAAATCGATATCTTAAGTTCTTACAAAATAAATAAATGACAGTTTTGTATGCAGCTGCCAACGAAAGGAAATGGAAAATCTTATCTCGTTTTCCGAAAAGCGAAAAGGCAACGTCATTTTCAAAAGGGGAATAATACCAATTGGAAAACAGATATGGATCCCTTAGCTGTCGAGCTAGAGGAAAAGCAGAAAACAGAATCTAGCAAAAGAGATTTTTATATTATTATTATTTGTATTTTTGAACAGCTTATTGAATGTAATTAACTGGTTTTGCACTTATTGGATATCAAGCTACATCCGGTAGCATTAGCTAACCAGTAATTTCTTTTTCAAATAATTCCGGTAAAATAGACCCAAAGGCTATTTTCCCGGCATAAATATCTGCAAGTCAAACTTACAGAGACTGACGAGCCTAATAACGAAACTTGAATGATCTGCAACTTCTTACTATATTTTAAAATTAAAATTTATATTGTTCAGCAGTTGTGTTGGTGTTGAGCAGTCCGCACCATATTCATGCTAAACAGTGTGGTTTTACACTCAGTGCAAAGTATCTTTCGTTTTTATTACAATAATTATATATATATCACTATTTACATTGTTCGGACTATCATCCTCACCTTTGCCATATTTGTTACAACGTTTCGGCCTTTCAGTATCTGTCTATATTTCTGAGATGAGGTATTATGTATACTATTTACATTATTCGGAATATTGTCCTCATCTTTGAGGCCATATTTGCTACAACGTTTCGGCCGTTCAGTATCTGTCTATATTTCTGAGATGAGGTATTATGTACACTATTTACATTATTCGGACTGTTTTCCTCATCTTTATCGCCATATTTATTACAACGATTCAGCCGTTCAGTATCTGTCTATATTTCTTAGATGAGGTATTATGTACACTATTTACATTATTCGGACTATTGTCCTCATCTTTGTCGCCATATTTATTACAACTTTTCGGCCGATCAGTGTCTCTCTATATTTCTGAGATGAGGTATTATGTTCACTATTTATATTATTCGGCCGAAACGTTGTAATAAATATGACGACAACGATGAGGACAATCGTCCGAATAATGTAAATAATGTATATATATATATATATATATATATATATATATATATATATATATATATATATATACTATTTACATTTTCCGGATTATTGTCCTCATCTTTGTTGCCGTATTTATCACAACGTTTCGGTCGTTGTACCCTCCGGCCTTCTTCAGATGGTTGGAATGTCGAACTGAACCTTTTATTTCGCTCGCTGGGGTAGACTGTTCTAGTTCCACGTGCCATGTCTAATGGATGTCATTTATCTGTTATCTCATGTTAATTCCCCTCTCCAAGTTCTCCATCGCCTTAACCAGGTATTGAACTCACAACTCTTTGGGTCCTGTCACTGGATCTAACTAACACCTTTATCTACTGTGCCATGTTTCATTAAATAATTTTGTCAAATTTTGCCTACTTTTACATATAGCGTTTTAGAACTCAGAATATATTATATATTTAAATCAAGACTTGTTTAGCCAACTCCATCCATTATGAAATAATCCACTTACAGGTATCTATAGATAGTTGTTTACTTTGTCAGTGATAAGGATGCCATTTATGTTATGGGTGAAAAACATCTCACTGTAGATCTTGTTGAACAAAACACTTCATCAATACCAACAATATGTCTGGATAAAAATCCAGAAGATTAGCAGACAGATTGAAAGCTGTGCAACATGTTTAGAGATCCTTAAGATCATTAACGCAGTGGTTGTAAGAGCTGTGTCAGCAGAACTTGAATAACATTGATTCCGTGGTCTGTGACCGTTGCCTTCAATATTTGCACCTAAAGTGCATTGGCAAATGAACCAAGCCCATGATTTGCAGAAACTGTTATGCTTGAAGTGTATAAAATATTCAAAGATTTCTAGATTTCTTTTAATATTTGATGATGAATAAATGATTTTAACTTTTGTTTTAACAAATGATGGTGGAAAAGTTTTTAAATTGTCTTCGCAACTGATGGTAAAAATAAATAAACTTCTGTGTTAAATCTGTGTTATTTTTAGCATTACCTGCCTTCATAATAGTATAAATATATTTATCGGCAAAATAGACTGAGGTTTATTTTACCGGGAACGCTAAAATAAGCCTAAAAGCATATTTGTCTATTTTCCTGGGTCAGGCAAAATAATCTATTTTTTTTTAAATTAACCTATTTTTTTTTTTTTATAATTTCACTCCAAGCAAGGTGATAAAGCCACTAAGACACAAAGGGTTACTGAGTGTGAAGGGAAATAAGAAATCTTTATTGAGGAGAAAATATAACACTCACTAGTAAATGAAATGCTTTCAAGCACTGAAGAAAATTCACTGACACTGTTCCTAAAGCCCCGATTGTAACAGACACAATGTCTACTTTTTGGTAATTCCATATTATCTTGATTTCGAATTTTAAGCTTACATAATTGTCTTCTTTTGTCTCTTGGCTATACTGGTATCACGGAATTTTTGTTGAAAATTTAGAAATATTTTTTTAATAAAGTTCAATCAATAAAAGGCTCAAGAGCCACTCCTAGTAGATCAACGATCGTATCCGCTTCAATTTTCGTTTCATAAAATCTTTACTACTTGTTCTTCTTCGATAAAACTCTACGGTTTGTGACTATTACCATTCAACACTAAAAATTGTTGACGTTTCCAAATCAAAAACGCAGTCATTCTGCCATGTTTCCATTTTTTAAAATTATACTGCTATTTGTATTCCTGTTTAATAATAATAACAATAATATTAACGACTAGCAGCATGACCCGGCGTTGCCCGTGTTTGATTAAAAAATCGTACGACTCATACAGCAATCACTATCACTTGACTTAAAATATTTTTACCCTCCCTTGCCTTTAAAGGAGTGACCTTTTCCGTGCTGATGTTGCTACATGCCTTACTTCTTGCCTATCTCACACTGTGAATTTTTTCTAAGCTCTATACTAAACATTAAATCTATTACGACAAAAGAACTAAACAAAATGAACACAAAACGATCAGCTTTAAAAAAGTACTCGTAACTGGAAAAACCGAATGAAAAAAGAATGTTAACAACAAATACATTTTCACATCCAACCCAGTTCTGCGGAATCAGAATCAACGTTGAGTTTAAGCAAGCGAATGAGCCAATTGGAGTAAAGTGCCACGCAGATTTAAATTTTTCCCACTTGTGACGAATGCAGCTATCGATTTTTTTTTTTTTTTTGCATGGTAGCATGCTAGTTAACATTCGTGTCAGTCAGCTTTTGGCTCTCACGCTGGCCAATAGAATCTTCCTGTATATTCGTGGCAGCCAGCTATAGGCTCTCACTCTGGCCAGTAGAAAATGGCCGCAAACTACATGAAAACCGCCGTAGAATTATTTCCCCTATCGATGGGAGTTGGGAAATGCGAAGTCGGTCTTGGCCTTCCCGCAAACTTGGAGCCTGTGCATGTAAATTTTGGTGTAAATCCGTCGAAAATTGCGGCCGTGCATTCGTTACACACACACACACACACACACACACACACACACACATCCTGCCTTTTATAGATAGAGATAATTGGAAATTAACAATATTGGAATGTCATCTCGGCCTTCCATCTGGTATCACTTTAAATAATCATCACCCTGACGTCGTTACTCTGTCGCTATTTCCAAGACAAATGTTCAGATGTGACCGATTCTTTAGTTCCGCCAGTTCAGACCTTTATAGCTATGACACGCTATGCAACATCACCTGAATTTCTGTCTTATTCCAATTGTAAGGATATAAATTCCACTTACACATCGTTTTCCCGATAAGGGTTACTTTGTAGAACGCACACCCGAGTAAATGCCTCCATGGACATTATAATATTTACCTAATCAAGCCAAAGTTCAGTCGTTATCTATCCTCCTTATCCTCATGACCTTCACTCCATTCTCTCTCCTCTTACATTCCTATCACACATTTCATTTAGTAATTCTCTACCAATAGTGTCTTTTATTATGTGAACTTCAGTAAATAAGAATATTTTTTTAAATGTTGTATTTGTTTAGCAACATATAAAATTCTAAGGATTATTTAATGCCGAAATCTATATATTTTGTAAGCAAATTTTCTTTTATTTTTGGAGATAATAATGATTTACTGATAAAAGCCTTACTATTTAACCCATAGTTTGGAGGATAACAGGTGGATTCATACTTTTCCAACTTTGGTAAATTATACGAACCCAACTGTATTTGGAACTCGGCTCTGCGATTAATGATTCCGAGCCATTATCAAATACACCACCCGAACATCCTAGCTTACAGCAACTGGTATTCGCAAGCGGTCACTCACAAAAATCGACGTAGCTTAACCGTTGTGATGTGGCCATAGGCCATAAAAGATGTTCCATGTCGTTACTTTATAGAATTTCTTTCGAAGTTGGCTCATAATCGTGACAAAATTATTCAAATCAGTTAAAAAAAAAACAAAATTACTGGTAAATAAATTTCCTATTGAAATGAAATGAAATGTTAGTGATCGCCTACTTGGTAAGGCATTAAAAAGGTATACTGGCGCAATATAGTCTTCCTAATGAATTTTCTCTTAATTTAGCTTTGTAGCTGACTAAGCTCACTTGAACAAATCTCTATATTATCTGAAAAAATACGTCAGTTTATTTTCTGTTCGTCTGGTAAGGTATTCATTTTGCATTATGTAGAAATCAACACTGGATTACTTCATTGATTACTAGCAGCCATACCCAGCTGGTCGATCAGAAAAAGCGTTCAATTAGAATGGAGCAAAAACAGCATCATGTTTAGATATAACAGAGTCTATCTTCTTTAATTACATTAAATTACTTTCATTAAAAAAAAAAACAAAAAAAGAGGATACATTTATAAATCAATTGTTAATTTTGATGTAAATTGGTTGAAAGATCATTGACAAATAAGAATACCCAAATATAAAATTCACCATTTTTCGCTATTTACGCAGGTGGACTCAATTATCAAGTTAAATGATTGTTAAGCAATCACCTTATTATTGACTCCAACTGAGTGAAGTTTGTATTAGATTGCTTGATAAATGAGGGAGTTTTTAGTTTAAAATTTGTCGTGAAATCCATTTTTCATTTTTTCGCGGTTTTTCGCTAAACGCAGTGGCGTAGAAATAAAAATAAGGTATCGTTGAGCTCGTCAAAATGTAAGTAACCTACATACCGAGTTTGAACGAAATCAGAGGAAAAATGTTGAATTTATCGATTTTTGATCAGCTTTATCGATTATTGTTTTTTTTTTAAAGAAGTATCGATTTTTACGCTAAGAACCTATCTCTTACATTGTCCAATGTATCTGCCAAGTTTGGTCAAAATCGGTTTGATTGATCTGGAGTGAAAAGTTATCACACACAGATATACAGACATCCTCTGTTTTATATATATAGTAAAGATTTGTGGATTATATCGGAGATTAAGTGACAGTCTTCTCAGTAATCTGTCCAGTCGGCAGCGTTTAGAATACGTCGACTGTAGACACTGAAAAGGAATAAAATCCCCACCAAAAGGGTCAGTTTCTGGTAGGAGAGTTGCAGACTCGACTATAAACTAACATTCTCTGTGTATATTACTGAGATGTGGTATTGTAACTATATTTTAAAGCATTTCACCCAATGAAGGCGGGAGTGCCACTAGCACTCAAGGGGTTACAAAGGAGTGAGAGCAAGAGTAAAGAGGGTGGTTTGAGGAAAGGATATAGAGAAAGACGGGATCAGGATCAAGACATCAGAAGATGTCAATTGTCATTACATTTGAATATTTGAAGATTATAGCTATCAGGGAAGCAAGTAAGAGGAAGGGAGTTCTACTATTGGGAAGTGCAAGAGAAGAAGCTGTTGGAGTAGAAGAAGCGGTTACATTTAACTGTTTCGACAGTGAGAGGGTGGGACCGAGATGCCAACCTAATAGCACGCTTAAATTCATAAAGTTGAGGTATCAGTGAAAGTACTCGTCAGAGCTGATGCCATGAAAATATTTGTAGAAAAGACAGAGGGAAGTCACATGACGTCTATGAGAAAGTAACTGTAGACGAGGTGCCAGATCTGGACCTATCACATTGCATATCCGTCTCTGGATTTTGTCGAAAAACTCGAGATAAACAGATGTGTACCAGACCATATGTGGCAATAGTATTCAATGCAAGGACGAATGGTTGATTTGTAGATTTGAAAGATGGACTGAAGCAAGAGAAACTTTCTGGCGCAACACAAAGAACCAACTTTCCTTCCACCATTTAAATTGTTCTGGCTGTTGTCCTCATCTCTATTCTCCTCATTTGTATAGCCCAGCGGATAAAAGCGTTCGTGGAAGTAATCCAGTGACTTGAGCCAAAGAGTTATGCGTTCAATACCTGGCCACAGCAGAGGTGGAAAAAAAAATGGAGAGTTGAGTTACTAAAAGGAAATATTAGGTTGGTGCAAAAATAATGACGTAATAATGTCGGCATTACTACGTCATTATTTTTTGCACCAACCTAATAACTGAAATTGAAATATAGAACAATCTAACCTGGTGGACGACATAAAGGGTTCGGTTCAAAATTCCAATCACCTGAAGAAGGCCGGAGCGTACAACGGCCGAAACGTCGTGAATAAGACAATAAAGATGAGGACAACAGTCCGAACAATATAAATAGTGGAAATATAAACTAACCAATTCTTTTCCCTAAGCTATTCTCTACCGTTCCTTGTATTCTGATAATCGATGGTATGACCATCACTTTCATGTTCACATCAAATTACCCAATAATAGTCGAACATCGTAACTTAGACTTATACACGAGTAATTCTCTCCCCTTCCTGTACTAGCACTGCATTCACCTGCCTATTCACATTAAATAAGTGAACAACGATTGACATCTTGTTAAATTGACATCTTGTTAAATTGATTAAGAAAACTACCTTAGATTTTTACCTAGGCTATATTGTTACCCTTCCTTGTACTCTGATAACAAATGGTATGACTATCACATTCATGTTCATATTAAATAATCCATTATGGTTGCTATATCGTTAAATTAACCAAACCGACGTAACCTTTTCCGCTGGCTATTCTGTACCGTTCCACGTACTCCGAAAACAACTAACACGACTGTCACGTTCAAGTAGATAATAAATATACCGACAAGAGTTGATATATCGTTAAATTACTTACTTTTCCTCAGTACTCCAGATGGCTTTTCAGTACTCAAGAATTTCGTTGGTTTGATAGTTCCAAAAATTCACTGACTTCCAATTTCTTTGTCTGTTAAGCATAATTCCCAGTACCCCGATAACGACTGGCACGACCGTCATCTTTAAAAGGTTAAGATATTTATCTTGCTTTTCACTGTCTTTCATCTCTACACTGTGGTTTCACCGAACAGCTAAATCCATTCATATTTTTCTTCTTAGTTTTCTTTGCGATAACAAATCACCTTAGGACGACTGTATAATGGAAAGCCAACATCCGGTCACTCGGCCGGTTGGGCAGTGGATGCATTGTCTGCCTGACCGCCTACCTGTCTAACTGTGCTCGTTGTAGATTTTCAATAGACTTTTTCTACCCACTTCTCTCCTTCTCCGACAAATGCATTAACATCACTAAACGAGAAAATGGCTTGACAATAAATAGCTGGAAGAAGGATGGAATTTCCCGAAGAAAACGCTGCGGGCACTCATTGATATATGCGCGGAGATGATGGTGGCCGCTCGTTGGGCAAAACAATGCAGTGTTTGTTTTCACTGATATTCTGAGTCTTCCTCTAAGGAAAAATCGAAATGTTCGTTTTGGAATTGAATAGTAAGAAGCTGGGGAACGGCTGACTTTTATTTTCAAATTGGATCGGTAGGAGCAGTGTCCCATTTGCTGAATGTCAGCTTTGTCATGATCATCTCATATAGGTGCAGAGGCATCGGCTCTTGGTTAGTTAGATAGTCAGATTAACCATGACTACTGAGTTCCATCCTTACTGTCTGAACAAGAAAATATTTGGGCGCCTCGCCATGGAGCAAAGTTTATTCAGTTTGTCTAGTAGACTATTACGACTATTAGTGATTTCAATGCTCAGTGTGGCCTATGCCCGTATAGCTAAGAAAAATACACTGCGTGCCAAATTATTATCTAGATAACTTTTTTTCTAATATTTCAAAAACCGTCCAATCAATTCACACAAAATTTTCAACACTGAGCTGCACAATCACTGAAATTTTCGTACTGATCTGCACAATGTAAACAAACTGGCGCCATATTTGTTATCAGCACGGAGATTTGAGCGTGCCAAATTATTAAAAAGGTTTAGTAAAATTCCCAGACGTTTATTAAAGTTGAACGTGAATGTTTATGATTAAAAGAAGCTAATAAATAAGATAATCAAACAAATAATAACAGATACAAACAAAGGCACAGTTTTAAACAAATTAATAGGGAATGTGCTTTCCCTGTTTTGAAATTACTTGAAAAAGTCGACGATCCATAGAATTTGTTAATTGTAGGATGTCATCTGCTGTAATGCCGCGAGATATGTCAAGAATTGCCTCCCACAACTCAAAGTTGCTCCTGAATTGTCGTACGTTGGCGTACAGTCTTCGCTTCATGATGCTCCAAAGGTTTTTGATTGGGTTCAAATCCGGAGAATTTGCTGGCTACTTCATTTTTCGAGGTACATCGAAGCCTGTTTCAAATATTCAGTCGTCTTGTGAGCAGCGTGTGAGGGAGCATTATCTTGCATAAAAAACAATGGCCCTTCTGAAGGCAACTCTTTGCCTTTTCATCCACGGTTCAAGAAGCTCCTTCATAAACGCTATGTATGCATCAGCAGCCATTTTGACGCCATCTGGTACTCTCCATGGGCCCACTAATGTTTTTACAATAATACAACCCCAGATCATTATGCCTCCACTGCCTTGTTGGCATCTCAAACGCTGGTGGCGAATCTGTCCGTTCATTACCCAGCCTTTGCACCATCTATCTGACCCATCAAGTGTTGCTCGAGTTTCGTCTGTGAACAAACCTTTAGAGAAGTCAATCTTCATATTGTCCTCGGTCCATTTCAATCAATTTTGAATGTGATCTCTCGTCAACGGAGACTTTGATACAGGTTTGACTGTTGTTGCTATTTCCCACAGATACCGACACCGAGTACTTTTAGACACAGTAGGATCCTCAATGCGTCTGAAAAGCTCTTGACTGGTAAGTCCAGGATTCTTCGTGGCCTCTCGTTTAAGTCGTGACATGAGACGACGTGAAATAACCCTCGGCTTGCCTTTATATGCCTTTTTGCGTACTTGTGTAGGGTCGGCGGTGAATTTTTCACTGTTTGATGACACTTCCCTATCATTTTAAAAATTTCTAGGGTAGATTTACCTTTCGAGAGTTCTGAGGTGATAGTTTTCTTTTCAGCATCACTTAAACTGCTTTTACGGCCCATCTTTTCACTAAATTCTTATACTTTTCTAATAATTTGGCACGCGAAAATCAACGAGCTGATAACAAATATAACGCCAGTTTGTTTACATTGCGCAGATCAGTATGACAATTTTAGAGATTGCGCAGCTCAGTGTTGCCAACATCGTGTAAAAATTTTGTGTGAATTAACTGGACGGTTTTTGAAATATGAGAAAAAAAGTTATATGAATAATAATTTGGCACGGAGTGTAATTAAGCGTCTCGGTATAGAATAATGTTTAGTGAATTTGTCTGATAGATCTTTACGACTGAGTATGCACATATGTGTGTCTGAGCTAAAGCGAGATTTAGAAATATTTTTGTGGCTCGAAATTTAGTAAGGTTTAATAAGGATGTCACGTAGATTATTAAGATCGAGTAGCGAGTTCGATCCTTAAGTGGTGCCCAAAACAGTGTCTTTTTGCTAAAGGTAAGCTTTGAAAATATTAGAGTGCCTCAGAGTGTGGTAAGGGTTAGTAACCATGTCTCGTAAATTATTAAGATTGAGTAGTGAATTCGATACTCACTGGGTGGCATTAAGTGAGTCTTTTTGCTAAAGCAAAGCTTTGAAAATATTAGAGTGCCTCAGCGTGTGGTAAGGGTTAGTAACCATGTCTCGTAAATTATAAAGATTTAGTAGTGAATTCGATACTGACTGGGTGACAATAACTGTGTCTTTTTGCTAAAGCTAAGCTTTGAAAATATTAGAGTGCCTCAGCGTGTGGTAAGTATTAGTAACCATGTATCGTACATTATAAAGATTGAGTAGTGAATTCAATACTCACTGGGTGGCAATAAGTGAGTCTTTTTACTAAAGCTAAGATAAAAAAATATTAGAGTAGCTCAGCGTGTGGTAAGAGTTACTAACCATGTCTTGTAAATTATAAAGATTGAGTGTTGAATTCGATACTAACTGGATGGCAATAAGTGAGTCTTTTTGTTAAAGCTAAGATCTGAAAATATTAGAGTGCCTCAGCGTGTGGTAAGGATTAGTAACCATGTCTCGTAAATTATTAAGATTGAGTAGTGAATTCGATACACACTGGGTGGCAATAAGTGAATCTTTTTCCTAAAGCTAAGCTTTGAAAATATTAGAGTGCCTCAGCGTGTGTTAAGTGTTAGTAACCATGTCTCGTAAATTATAAAGATTGAGTAGTGAATTCTATACTCCCTGGGTGGCAATAAGTGTGTCTTTTTGCTAAAGGTAAGCTTTAAAAATATTAGAGTGCCTCAGCGTGTGTTAATTGTTAGTAAGCCTGTCTTGTAGATTATTACAATTCAGTAGTGAATTCGATACTCACTGCGTGGCAATAAGTCTGTCTTTTTGCTAAAGCTAAGCTTTGAAAATATTACAGTGCCTCAGTGTGTGGTAAGAGTTACTAACCATGTCTCGTAAATTATTAAGATTGAGTAGTGAATTCGATACTCACTGGGTGGCAATAAGTGTGTCATTTGCTAAAGCTACGTTTTGAAATTATTAGAGTGCCTCAGCGTGTGGTAAGGGTTATTAACCATGTCTCGTAAATTATAAAGATTGAGTAGTGAATTCAATACTTACTGGGTGGCAATAAGTGTGTCTTTTTACTAAAGCTAAGCTTTAAAATTATTAGAGTGCCTCAGCGTGTGGTAAGAGTTAGTAACCATGTCTCGTAAATTATTAAGATTGAATAGTGAATTCGATACTCACTGGGTGGCAGTAAGTGAATCTTTTTCCTAAAGCTAAGCTTTGAAAATATTAGAGTGCCTCAGCATGTGGTAAGGGTTAGTAACCATGTCTCGTAAATTATAAAGATTGAGTAGTGAATTCGATACTCACTGGGTGACAATAACTGTGTCTTTTTGCTAAAGTTAAGCTTTGAAAATATTAGAGTGCCTCAGCGTGTGTTAATTGTTAGTAAGCATGTCTCGTAGATTATTACAATTCAGTAGTGAATTCGATACTCACTGGGTGGCAATAAGTGTGTCTTTTTGCTAAAGCTAAGCTTTGAAAATATTAGAGTGCCTCAGCGTGTGGTATGGGTTAGTAACCATGTCTCGTAAATTATTATGATTGATTAGTGAATTCGATACTCACTGGGTGGCAATAGGTGTGTCTTTTTGCCAAAACTACGCTTTGAAATATTAGCGTGCCTCAACGTGTGGTAAGTGTTAGTATCATGTCTCGTAGATTATTACGATTGAGTAGGGAATTCGATACTCACTTGGTGGCAATAAGTGAGTTTTTTTCCTAAAGCTAAGCTTTGAAAATATTAGAGTGCCTCAGCGTGAGTTAAGGGTCAGTAAGCATGTCTCGTCGATTATTACGATTGAGTAGTGAATTCGATACTCACTGGGGGGCAATAAGTCTGTCTTTTTTCTAAAGGTAAGCTTAGAAAGTATTTGAGTGCCTCGGCAAGTGGTAAGGCTTAGTGGACTAGTTTGCTTGAATATTGAATTCGATCCTCACTGGGTGCCCTATATTTGGGTTTTGTACAAAATTAATGCTTCTTCTACGTTGCAGTTTGTTTTTGTTTTTTTCATTGTTTTCGATTAAATTAATTAAATGACTCATTTGAAGCATGTTTTGTAAAAAAAAATGATAAGACTAACATATATATTTAAGTAATAAAAAGTAGGATACAGATCTTAATCTAACATCCTCAGTTTATTATGCTTCGTCAGAGATTAAGTTAGAAAGGATAAAAAATGATAAAAAGCAAAGAGACGCAGATTAATGGCACGTTGTGTTTGGCTATTTCTGATTGGTTAGATACTTGTCACGTGTAAGGAAGTAACAGATAATATTCAAATGTGTAACAAACATTCTGGACGCTAAAATGTATAAAAGTTAGGGGGACGCTGCAGGATACTTTAATAACTTTTATTGGTTTGATTTTTCATTAATCCATTTTCCAAGATCATCTTCAGGGGGTGCAGTAGTCAAAAACTGTGTGTTGTTCAAGGGTACAAGTCGTTATAGAAAACTGTGTGTTGCTTTTCTCGAAGTTAACAACACACATTCAGATCACCGAAGCAGTCTTTATTGAAAAATTAAAGCCGGCACTGAACAGATGTAACTCGGAATAATCCAGTAATGTTCTGAAATGCCTATAAAGAAACAGTTTTTCACGCTTTAATGGGCGCATGACCATGTCATTATTACATGGAAGAAAAATTCCATAATAGATAATTTTTCACGTCGTAATGAACACTAAGCACGACAATCAACAACCGTTGCATTTGATAGCATAATGAAAAATTACCCTAATGGGGAACAACAAACAGCTTTGTATAATTACTTCTGTTCTGTCGGGAGTATGAACGGATTTGGTTAAAAATTAGCCTACTTAATGTCTGTAATTTATTTAATCAGACACACACACACACACACACACATATATATATATATATATATATATTTGCGTGTGTGTTTGTGTGTGTGTGTGTAACAGCAAAATTGTTGAAATCGCTTATCAGTATAAATGTCCATCCCACAAAATGTTTAATATCTAAAAAATCACGAAAGTAATTGACTTTCTTTTCTTTTCTTTTCTTTTTTTTTTCAGGTTTTCCGATAACACGTTTAGTCATCTTGAAACCATTTGTCGTAAGAGTCACCGAGAAGGCCTTATTCAGCTAGAAAGAGGAAAGGCTAAAATCGTTTTGTGTCAGCCTCACTGTCTTCCCAAATGAGCAATGGTGAGAGGAAAAGGTCATTCAGGCCGTCAAAATTTATAATATGACTTCCACCTTCAAAGTCCATTCAAGAGAACGGTCAATAAGTTTTAAAAAGAGGGAACAGTAGAGAGGGGAAACTGGATCAGGAGATCACAACAGGAAGAGGGATCATCATTCCAACTCAATCCATAAGACGTTTGGCATATGAGAGAGGAGTTTCATCTATGGCCAGTTCAAAGCGCAGTGAAAAAAGACATGAAATCGTACTTGAAAATTCTAAGGGACCTTGTTACTTCAGGACACAAGGTTATAAGGTTAGAGGGCAAAGATCAACTTGAATAATTTGGAAAATGATCATTGAATAATATATATATATATATATATATATATATATATATATATATATATATAATTATTTATTCGAAAATTATAACACAAATATGTTATAAAATCACTACAAGCATGGCCATTTTGTTTCAACACTTCTGGTGTCTTATCATGTGATGGTGTTGAATGTAGAATAAAGAGTTTTAAAAAGTTCAAATCAATCAAACAGCCCTCGCTAGGGGAAAAGCTGTTACATTCCAGAATATGTGACAGCGTTTCCCCTAGCGAGGGGTGTTTGATTGATTTGAACTTTTTAAAACTCTTTATTCTACATTCAACACCATCACTTGATAAGACACCAGAAGTGTTGAAACAAAATGGCTATCTTTGTAGTGATTTTATAACATATTTATGTTATAATTTTCGAATAAATAATTATATTTGCTCTACTCTGTATTGAAAACTCTTTTTAAGAATAGTACTTGTTGATTATCGGAATTTATTCCGTATACACCAATCCTATAATTATATATATATATATATATATATATATATATATATATATTTTACATATATATATATGAACTTTATATCTATCCTTCATGAGTTCCCGATCCTTAGCAATGATTAATTAATGACGAACATTTCGTTTATGATCGATTTCATCACGATTCTTCTATTAATCAGAAAGTAATTATACATTTTTATCCCTCAAAGTAGAATCCAATAGTGTTATAAAATTCTCGGAGAATTCCAGTAAGATATCTTTAATCCTTTTTAAGATGCAACAGTTCAGTGCTTAATCTAACAATTGGACAATTTTGCTGTTACACATGGTTTATATATATATATATATATATATATATATATATATATATATATATATATATATATATTGATGCACGTTTCATTAAATAATATAGACAAGTTTTGTCTATTTATTTTAAGTAAATGCCTTTCATATTGTCTGATAAGCTTAATAACATTATCATTGAAAGATGAAAGAAAATCACAATATTGATACATGTTTTTTAATCCTATCTAAGCTTCCAGCTTACATAAGCCATTATCAAAGATGACGATTACATTTCAATATATTAAACAATACACGGACGAAACAATAATGATGGTCTGTTTTTGTTGCATGAAAGATTTCCAAGCAACGACAAACTTGTGTATACGAAACGCGGAAGCGAAAATCGTGTCGCGGTTCGTGACGTCACACATGACCACGCTAGATTGAAAAACGAGAAGTATTAAGTATGGGAAGCCGTTGGTATAAACCAATGGCTTCTGTTATCAATTATAGGCATTTAAGAATATTTGTGGAGATTTCATAGTTTATTTTGTTCAGGTTAGGTTTCAACTGTTTTATGCATATAGCTTCAAGAATTTTTAGTTTTTGTTTATTGTTTTCATGTTTAAGTATAGTTGTGTTTTCAACAAGGTTTTTCCGGAATTGTGTACGCAGCCAGGTATGTCGTTTTAAATGTCTAAAAATATTAGAGTTATCATTCAAATGTAGAGTCAAGCGTCGTGAAAACGAATTTGTGATGTGTGCATTTGTGGTTACAGGCACAGAAAGTGAGACTGGCGTGTAGAGTTCAAATTCCAATCAAGGCCGTTGCATCAACGTTTTTCGTAAATACTCTTGAAAAAGTATGTATCCATCTCTTCCCGACTCCTCGCTCCCGGTATTTTTAATAATAGGGAAAACTTCGCTTTCTAGCTCTGCTTGGAAACTAGTCGAAGAGAACGTCAACACTAAATTCAAAACCGGTTGAAGGTGGAACTACCAATTCCATCTTGTTGAAACCTACTTGCTACAAAAAACATAGCAGCAACAAATGTAGTGAAGCCGTGACTCTGTACTCTAACAAAGAAGTATACACCATTAACATATATCCATTATGAATGCCTGTATTATTTGCCACATATCTGCCGAAAGGCGCACTGGTTTTCAATTGAACAACGTCACCTTGTATCAATATATCGACTATTATAATTTGTCATTGGGCTAAAGGCTTGTAATTTCTTGTTTTATTTTATCGAACTATTAGAAATGTCGTCTGATTTCAACCATATATCCGAGAACAGGAGTACATAAAAGCATCAAAAAGAGTAGGAACAGAAGAAGAAGTTGGTAGAATGAAAAGATTAGGAATTTTATTGAAAATAAAATGAAAGAAAGAAGTTAAGAACAGAAGTGATCAAAAACAAAAAGAAGAAAAATAGTTAGGAACGAAAATCCTTGTCACTGTTGAGCGATTGTCTAGACTTGGCGATTGTGACCAGCCTGACCTTTTCCCTTTGCAGATAGAACAAGCTGAAATCGTCTATTCTTCTCTCAATCCATAAGCCGACAATTTAAAAAGGAAAAGAACATCACTACTCTCATCATTCGCCGTTGTTTAAAAATCGACTGACAGGATTACATCGTGATTTCAGAGCAAACGTAAAGTTTCCTGTCTTTCTTTTTATTTTTTTCGGATTAGGGATGCTGTTTTTTTGTTTTTGGGTTTGTTTTTTTTTTTAATTTTTTTTTTTTGGTTTATCGCAAAAAGCAATTCTTATTTTGGAATCTTCATTCTTCTTGTTTTAATCGAAGCTGCTATGTTTTTTGACCCACCTTATGCTGTATAAAATCTTTTTTTTTCTCACTTTTTTATAGATATTCTACAAGATTCTTGCTAACAGGTATAATACTAATTTGAATAAAACTGCGTAATCTGAGAACTCATGTCATGATCCCGAGTTTATATCGTCAGATAGAGATTTTCGTATGCACTAGGGATAGTTTCGCCCAACACCGCAAGTAGCTGCAAAACCAAAACATTAGCTCAAATCTCGAGTCATGATATTAAATATCCGTGTGAAATCTAAATCTCCTTACCGATGAGATCTGCTCTCAACTTGACACAACCATTTACACCTGTCTCGATAGTAAATCTGATCAGTTTAAGTTAAAAACGACAGCTGATATCCAAAACAACCTTCAGTCTGCTGTTAACTGGGGTGAATGACGGCTTGTTAACTTTGACGTTTCAAAAATTAAACTGCTCTCTATTAATAATGTGAGAGACTCCTTTTTGCCCTCCATCAACATGGCTGATGTTAACCTTCATGATTCTTTGCGCCTTATCGGGCTAACCTTCTCGGCTGACAGGAAGTGGAAAGACTATGTTGAATCCGTTGCTAGGCGAACTGCTAAGAAATGTGATTTAACTTTTCTCTCCAGAATCTATCTTATATATCTTTAAATCTACCATTCGTCCATTCTTACAATATTGCTGCCACATATAGTCCGGTTCTCCTGGCATTTACTTAGAGACCTCTTTGATAAAATACAAAAAAGAATCAGCAATATTATTGACCCTGTTTTGGCATTATGGCTTCAGGCTTTTTTCCACCGCCATAAGGTTGCCTCTCTGTTCATTTTCTATAAATCATTTAATGGTAATTGTTCGGATGAGTTCTTCACCATAATGTTGTTTCTCACCACCCGCCACCCCAGCGGCAATGAATTGTACATACGGAGACTAACTAGGACTCTTATGGAGATACTGAGGTATTATGGTGGACGCAGTAAGAAAGGTAAGTAGAAATGGAGTTAAATTTTGGTGTTAGGAATATTGTGGTATCTGGGTCAGTGTTTGTGACTCGCTAAGTTTAAAGTTAAGATGAAGACCGTCCATATCCCCATTTACCATTTTGGCCTTGTGCCACATTTTGTAAATAATTAAAATAAATATCCCTCTTCGCTATGGTGTCTAGAGTTTTTTCTTTTTTTTTTAAGCACAATACTGGAATGGCGACGATTTCTCGTCGATTTACAGTTGAGTCGGCTAGATGTAACCATAAATTATATGCTATCATTTACTCGCACTTCTCTCTTGTGAAACTCCCTTCCGGCTCCATGCTTTCCAGCCAACTTTAATCTTCAAAAATTTAAATGCAATATCAATCGCCTTCTACCGTTTTCCTGATTATTCTTTTTTTGTCCTCGCTCTTAGTAATGTTTCTAATTCTTCCACGCCCAGTAACAGTGACTTTCTTGGGGCGAAATCAAATAAATAATATTTTATACAGGGCCCACAACCTGTTCACTAATATTTAAACGGTCACATGATTTACACTTGCTTTCTTAGATTAATTCATAAAAGTTGTTCGAGAGCATTGTTTGAGCGAGATTTTGTTTGGTGGCATAACAACACCTCCATGGGTGATTTACTACATCCAAATCTGTCTATATTTCAGAGATGAGGTATTATATACACTATTTACATTATTCGGACTATTGTCCTCATCTTTGTCGCCATATTTATTTCAACGTTCCTGCCTTTGTACGCTCTGGCCTTCTTCAGGTGGTTGGAATGTCGAACTGAACCCTTTATTTCGCTCACTGGGGTAGACTGTTCTAGTTTCATGTGCCATGTTTAATGGATGTCAGTTATCAGTTATCTCCTGTTAATTCTCCTCTGAAAGTTCTCCACTGCCTTAACCGGGTATTGAACTCACACTTTTTGGGTCTTGTCACTAACTAACGCCGTTATCCACTGTGTCATGTGTCCTTGAGTAAATCATGGAATTTATGGTTCATTTATCCATACAGACGCTAAAACGCTAATGGCTCCTTTCTCTACTCTTTTTCGTGTTCACTTTTCTTTTTTTTTTTTTTCCAATTTAAGCGAACCATTGTCTTCCAATCAGAGGCCCCAAAGAGTGTAATCAATCTCATCAGGAGTTTCCTACTGTAGTGTCTTTAGTAGTCCACTTTATGTTCGAAGTGTAAGAATTCAATTTTCGGTATTGACCAATGAAATTAAAGTTTACCCAGAGATCCATTCGGCTACTGTTGCCATTAAGTACAGTATGTATAGATGGCCACCCGTTTTCGAGGATACCCGACTAACAGATCGGCTAGCCAATCCCTACTCTAGACGCTTGCTCATGCACATTTGTGTTTATTCAACACCGACAGAGCCTGCCTGTGGTTTATACTGCAACTATGATGAGCAGACCTTAGTTACAGTTTCTGGGAAAGAGCGTGTTATCTAGCGTGATCATCAATTTGAATAAGGCCAGCATGCTCAAACCCTCAGCCACGATGATTTGTGACTTCGTGCTAGCACAGGTATCAACAGCCCCCAGGGGTTCCATCTACCCAATTTCACTCACAAGGTTTGGGTCAACTCATGGTATGATTTTCAGGTACTTTCCAAAGGATCCACCCCTCCAGACTGATAAATCCAGAAAGTCTCCTTCCTGACAAATCAACCATGATGAGATTCGAACCCGGGTCTCATGGTCAGAACGCGAACGTTCTAACCACTCGGCCACTAAGTAATCACATTACAAAACGATGCATCGTAAAACGGTTGTGCCATTGCTGGAAACACTCTTGGAACTGATTTTCCGGAATGCATTTCAGTAATGTAGACTCGCATTGTTAGATGCCATGATTGTCAACAAATCTCTACCCTTTCAGCTCATTTTTCAATCTTTGGAAAGAAACAAAAATAACATTTAGCAAAATCTGGTGATTAAGTTGAATGGCCCATTTTGTGAATGGATTTCTTAGAAATAAACTCACGAAATCCAAACTAACTATTCCTCTGACATTGTCACGACATCCTTATGTGGCTCGAACCGGTGTTTACTGAGTACCGTCTTAGTTCCGTAGTAGTCAGTTTTGGTTATGTCGTCGCGTCAGTCTCCACGGCTTCTGGCCAATAATCCAAAGCCGCACTGTCTCACTTTCTTACTAAAATTCAAATCAGCCGTCTTTTCAGAGAGAAAGCTTTTCTTGTATTAATTAATAGCACAACGCCAGTACACACTATCATTATTTCTCTCAGATGGGAAATTTTGCCGACTACTTCTCAGTGACGAAGAGAGTGTAGTGAGTGACAAGGTGATTTCCCCTCTCTTAGTTTTGCAGACACACACTCTATGCAGCGAAGATTTTTATGGAAGAATGTTGGAGAGAAAAATTCCATATTCACCAGGAAATCTCATCTTCTCGTTAACTGCTGATTCGTCAATTCACGGACTAATGAAAAAGTACTCGACAAATCTTTTTTTTTTTTTCATTTTTGTATCGTATTTTAAAATACAATATATTTCAATAACTTGTGCGGCTGCTTGTTAGCAGGGAAACAGTTTTCTTTAATATTTACCTTTAACTTATTATCCTGTATTTTCTGTCAGACTGAGTAATACATTTGTCACACCGAAGTTCGTGTCTTTTTCTTTGAATAGATTCTTGCAAGTCTTTTAGCATTTCCTAAGAATTAGTATTAGACTACTTCTATATATTCCAAGAAACACGCAAACTAGGTATTGAACTGCTAACAATATATCAGTTGTATTTTTTCAGATGGTGTAAATTCTATGTTTTTCTCTGCAAGCGCGAGCGTTACGTTTCTGGATCGTATTGAAATCATCAAATTTCACCACCGGCAATTCCCCTATCAAATATTGCTACATTATTCAGAATAATATAGAAAAGGTGAGATCAATGTTTTGCGTGTTCGATAAGTTCAAATTGGGAACTGATCTCAAAAACGACATTCAGTCTGTTGTTAACCAGGGCAAAGAATGGTTTGTTAATTTTAACGCTTCCAAACCTTATCTGCTCTCTATTACTCATCTCAGAGACACGTTTCTGCCTTCCATAATCATGACTGATGCTAACCTCCGGAAGAGTGAATCCTGTTCCTTCTTGTGTTAAGTATCTCAGCTGGCATGAAGTGGAAAGACTATATTGAATCTATTGCTAGGCCAACAGCTGAGAAAGTTGGTTCACTGTGTCAAGCGAGAGAGTTTTACTATCCAGAATCTATCTTACATATCTATAAGTCTACCATTCGTCCATGCTTAAACTATTGCTGCCATATATGGTCCTGTGCCCCTGCCATTTACCTCAGGCTCGTCGATACGATCGAATCAGCATTATTATCGGTCCTGCTCTGGCAGTTCTGCATCTATCACTTTCCCACCGCCGTAAGATTGCCTCCCAGTGCCTGTTCTATAAATACTTTCGTGGTAATTGTTCGGATGAACTATTCTTTATGGTACCTAGACTTTAAGAATTTAAGCCCAGTACTAAACTTGGGACGGGGTCTCGTCAATTTACAGTTCAGTCGGCTACATGTAACCGTAAGTCCTATGCTAACAGTTCCTTTTCTCGCACTTCACGCTTGTTATCCTCTCTTACGGCTTCATGTTTCCCAATCAACTTTAACCTTCAAAAATTTAAATGCAATGTCAATCGCTATCTACTGTCTTCCTGATTACTCTTCTTTTGTTCTCGCTCCTTAGCAATGTTTCTGTTTTATAATTCTTCCACGTCTAGTAACTACTTCTGTCTACCGGTTTCTCTCTCAATCTTCGATCTGAGTGAGCCAAGCTTCATACTTTGGCCACAGCTGTTCTTTATGTTTTTACGACCCACGTTTTACGTCATCACTCCTCATTAGACGGTCTGTGGTACTTTAAATGTTTTTTTCATATGTTCACATTAAGCTATGTTTAATAGAGCCAACATTTCACTTGGACTCTTCTGTTCTAGGTAAGACGTTAAACTACATCCGTGTCCGGGGTAAGACGATAAACTACATCCAGCAGCAAGGCCTCTGATCTGGAGATTTTGAGGAGCGTGGAACCACCTCTTAATTGCTGGTGTTCCCAGGTTCACTCTGACCCGGGGTGGTAGCGCCTGTTAGGGTCCCAGCTATGGGCATATAGATAACGATTAGCAGCAATACTTATTTGAAAAAAATATTACCAGCAATACAATTTTGAAAAAAAAATATTACCAGAAACAGATTTTTCACAAAACACAATATTACCAGCAATAAAAAATGTCGGCATTAAATAACTCATTGAGGTTGATATGCCGTAAAACAAACCAAACCAAATCATCATCTTTTCCTCTTTCACACCTCTTTACTCTTGCTCCCACTTTCTGTAACCCCTTGCGCGCTAGTGGCACTCCCGCCTTGCTTGGGGTGAAAAGTTTTAAAAAAGAATAAACACAAACACGGACGCAGACACTTATATAGATACACGATACATACTTAGATCAATACAAAAAGACATCTTACTCCAGTCGCCTATAAGCAAAGTTCGGATTAATACCTTCCAGATTCTCAGGTCTGATTCCACCGTCTTCGCTTTATCATATTGGAATTTGATTCTTGTCGTTGTCTGTACTGGATTATACTGCCAAACTATCGTCGTACACCAACAGCTCACTAGTCTCTTAGTGCATAGGTGACCGGAGTAAGATGGTCGGATGATGATTTAAGCTACAGGTACCTCCAATATACGGCAGATACTTCAGTATCCGGACAAACTTATTGGAGGATAGCACTTCCTGTCCTGTGACCGCGGAAGCCCCTAGAGAAGGTGGGATAAAGATTGCTTGCCGCTGTCTTATCCTGATCAGCTTGCCACAGCTGATGAGCCTCTACGTTTGCGTTACCCGATAGACAAAATAGGGAAGCAGTTCAATCTGACGGTTGTCGCCTGGAATGCCCGGACACTCCTGGATTGGGAGATGACTCTTCGCATCCTGAAAAGAGAAGAGCTGTAGTTGCCAAGCAACTCGCCACATTTCGCATCGACATTGCAGTCATCCGGCAATCACCTTTAGACGGTGACGATGATCTTAAAGGAAGCAAAGATGTATTTTTCTTTTCATGACAACCCCGTCTCCGGCGAAAGGTGAGAAACTGTCATTTGTGTCGGCTATCTACAAATTTTAAAAGTGTCTTTGTAGAATACTATGGACAGACGATAATGATGACAAAAAGATACGCACACATACACTGTCAATATACAAAGACACACACACACACACACATATATATATATATATATATATATATATATATATATATATAGAGAGAGAGAGAGAGAGGGAGAGAGAGAGAGATTTATAGACGCTAACAGACGGGAATACATTTATTTATCCAAAGAAGAATAAGCAATATTATTAGTCATAACCTGGCATCTCGGGTTCTGTCACTTTATCACCGCTGTAAAGTTGTTTCCCTGTGACCTTTACGGTATCTGTTCGGATGAATTCTTCGTCATACTACTTCGACTTTATGAATTGAAGCACAGTACTAGATTGGCGGTTAGGTCTCATCATCTTACAGTTGAATTGTCTGGATGTAACCGTAAATTCTATGCTAACAGTTTCTTTTCTCGCACTTCACGCATTTGAGACTCTCTTCCAGCTACATGCTATTCAGCCAACTTTAATCTGCAAACATTTAAATGCAATGTTAATCGTTATCTACCGTCTTCTTGATTCCTCTTGTATTGTTCTCGCTCTTTAATATTCTTCTCTTTTGTCATATTCTGTCGCACTCTGTACACCCTTGAAAGCAAATAGAACAATAAGAACATACACATTGCACATTAATCCTTTGAGCCCTGACTACCAATTGAACAATGGTAGAGAAAAATGACTTAATGTCCAGCCACCGGTTGAACGATGGGTAAACGCTTGTAACTATTTTTATATCTACAGTGAAACATTACATAACAATTATTTGCAAATTTTGACTCAGGAACTCAGGCAGAAAGGTTAAAATTTCTCAGGAACACAGGGCTCAAATGGGTTAAGGCAGGGCGATTTTGGAACCGTGTTATTGCACTCAATTTGAAAGTTGGGGTTTAACATGATAAATAAGGCGACAAAATCTTTTCCAAATCCTTACTGTTTTTTGAGGAAACGAGTTTAAAGATCAAGTTTAGGTCCAAAATTCTAGTGATTAATAAAAGCCTTATCACACAGTCTTATAAAATTCTTAGTTTACTGATGCTTTACAAATTGCATATGGACAAGATGCAGAGTACATGTACATTATTACGAAAGCATTGTGCCATCAAATAAAACCTTCATTTACTTCAATAGAAAATTATACTGAACAATTTAGGATACTTACCTGGCACAGGGCTCTGTCCCTGGGCTGGTAGTATTACGGCTACGGTTAGCTTGGACCGGCTCTGACCAGTTTGGACTAGATATAACAAGCCAAGACCAGCTATGACTAGCTTGGCCAGCTTGGACAAGCTATGACCAGCTAAGACCAGCATAGACCAGTGGCCCGAATGAAAACACTCGGGTCTCCTCGTTAGAACTGACCTTGTGTCACAACCTGACTCAATGCGGGGTCAATTGAATATCTATACTGAACAATTCAGCTATATTATGATGTAATATCTTATACAGTTTAAGTGTGATTTTCAATAAGCAAAATGTTTAAAATTGTCACAATTTTAAACATTTTGTCTTATAATTTGTACACAGCAGTTTTATAGTGTTATGTACATTTTTATCTATTTTTTTTTTTTTGTTGTTTTTTGTTTTTATTAATTATGATCTCGTAAATGATTCAACAAATCTTATTCATTGGGTAGCCATTTTTCGTAATCTTTTCCAATTTTCTTATACAGTTTTTACTTATCGAATACAGTAAAAAAAATAATATATTTTGCTTGTGGTGATTCATAACGAGAATTCTGGTTTGAACATATTTTCCATTCAATGTATTTAATAAAAAAAGATATCTTTATGTGGATTTATTCTTGAATTGGTAATAATTTGATGTCAATTTGTCAGCAAAAAACTGCGGAGATTAGGTATTTCTATACATTTTTTCAGACGACCCTTAATAACAAAATGCTCAAAAATTGTAAAAGCTATGAATCTAATTTTTGGTGTCAATACTCATCACATCAAATCCCAGCCTTTGCACCAAGTGTAATGTTGATTTACTAAAAAGAAGTGAAAAATCAATCTGCCCTAATGCACATGGAAATCTAAATGCACTTACATAAATAGGCAGATACACGCACACATATATACATACATATTTATACACGCTAGCACACTGGAAAACATTTATTTATCCAAAGAAGAATAAGCAATATTATTAGTCCTAACCTGGCATCTCGGGTTCAGTCACATTCCCACCAACGTAATGTACATTCCCTGTGTCTTTTCTATAAATACTTTCATGATAATTGTCGGATGAACTCTTTGCTATGGTAACCCGGCTTTATGAATTTAAGCGCAGTACTAGATTGGCGGTTAGGTATCATCACCTTACAGTTTAATTGGCTAAATGCAACTGAATGTTTTATGCTAACAGTTTCTCGCACTTCTCACTTGTGAACGTCTCTTCCAGCTCCATGCTTTACTCCCAACTTTAATCTGCAAAAATTTAAATGCAATATCAATCGTTAGTTCCAGCCTTTTTGATTACTCCTTCTATTGTTCCCCCTCCTTAATAATGATTCTATTTTTTCTTATTCTTTTGCACTCAGTAACCAATTCTGTTTTAGTGGCTTTACTACCTTGCATGGGGTGAAATGATTCAAAACCTGTAATGTGGCTTGAAGCATCATTGCAACTTTTTATTTTCTCATTTCACATTCTTCCAAGCATTCCTAGAACTTTCTAGACTTTATGAATTTAAGCACAGTACTAGATTGGCGGTTAGGTCTCATCATTTTATAGTCGAATTGGCTAGATGTAACCGTCAGTTCTATGCTAACATTTTCTTTTATCGCACTTCTCGCTTGTGGAACTCTCTTCTGTCTCCACGCTTTCGAGCTACCATTTATCTTCAAAAATTTAAATGCAAAAAAGAAAACGCAATGATTCTAATTTTTGGTGTTAATACTTATTACATCAAATCCCAGCCTTTCCACCGAGTGTAATGTTGATATACTAAAAAGAAGTGAAAAATCAATCTGCCCTAATGCACATGGAGACACAAATACACTTACATAGACAAGCTCACATATAGACACACACGGGCACACATGCCTTCCGCCACCCAAAGACAAACGTATACATAGGAAGGCATGAGTAGAGGATGCATAAAAATGTAAAAATCGTTATGGTGTTATTTGCAAATGAGCATCTACAATCACAAGTTTCCTATCGTAGAGTCCCTGTTAATTGCTTTTTATCTTCAAGATCAAAATTTTCACTTCAGAAAGAATTTTGTATAAAAAAAATATATATATGAAATTATTTTATGCTTCTCCTGTCAGTTTTTCAAAATATGTGTATGCGCATGCGCAACTGTGATTGCGCGCGTGCGCACAGCGGGGATGAGCTGGCCGGAAATCGGTATCAGAAAAATGAACTGGCAAACCTGCTTGAGATGCCATATCATAGTCATTATTATTATTATTATTATTATTATTATTATTATTATTATTATTATTATTGTTGTTGTTGTTGTTGTTGTTGTTATTATTATTATTATTATTATTATTATTGTTGTTGTTGTTGTTGTTGTTATTATTATTATTATTTATCTCTTGCTTCTCCAATCCTGTTGTTTATAGATTAAATATCGCAGGTTTTCTTCCACCCCTGCCGACATGTTTGGCGTCATGTTACCCTTTTATTTTCTTATTTTAAGTTCCTTTTTCAATTCATTGAACTGAGATCTTTCATTCCAGATTATCTTCTGTTGTTATCTTCGAATTGGTTGAAATTCCTCCATTATGATTCATGGAATACAGTAAATATCATTTTCAAATTGCAGATGAAAATGGAAAAACAACAATTCAGAAATTGTTGTATTCTTCTGCATTCTTCGTTTACTTTTTGATCATTCTTCGGTGTGGAAGAGAAAAGAAGTTCTCGCTATATTTACCGGTATTGCAATGGGCTTAAAATGTCGTACCAGCCTAGAAAAGAATAAGATTTTATCCAGAGCATGATAAATAATAAGACAAAATTGCGATAAAATAATGCTTGAAACTTAAACTCTACTAGCTTTTATAATAAGACTGAATATCTATTAACCCGACTGTGTAACCCCATCGTACCTAAATTAGATGTTCAAACATTCCACTATATTATTTCAGATTTGATTGAAAGACCATTTTAAAGATACCCTGTGGAAAAAATATCAAGCAAAGATCTTTGTTCACGATTTACATTATTCGGACTATTGTCTTCATCTCTGTCGCCATATCTATTAAAACGTTTCGGCCGTTGTACGCTCCGACCTTCTTCAGGTGGTTGGAATGTCGAACTGAACCCTTTATTGTCGTTCACTGGGGTAGACTGTTCTAATTCCACGTTTAATTGATGTCAGTTATCTCCTATTAATTCCCCTGTCCAAGTTCTCCACTGCCTTAACTGAGTATTGAACTCACAATCTTTATCCACTGTGCCATGTGTCCTTCAGGACATCTGTGTATGAATTTCTGGATATTATTAACCTAATGTCTCAGTTGATAAATGAAGTTTCGAGAAGCATGATTTATGTAAGCAAAAAGATATATAATCATATTAAAAATGAAAAATCACGAGTGGCTCTGATATTATCGACTGACCCAATTACGTAAATAGCTTATACTGAAGATGCGAATAAAAGCAATAAATTCTGGCAACACCTTTGAAGAGTAAATTTGACGTTGGAACAGTTTGAAAGAATCAGTTTAAGAAATTTGAAATAATTTTAAAGAATTCGAGACAGTCTAAAGAATCAGTTCGAAGGCACTTTGAAGAAATTTAATCTCGTAGCAACTTCACATTATCTCTGTAGTAAATATATATATATATATATATATATATATATATATATATATATATATATATATATATATATATATAAAGAGAGAGAGAGAGAGATAGATAACTTTAACTGAAAAACACATACAACAACAAATAATGATTAATTATTTATTACTTCTTTGTGATATAATATATATACTGCACAAATGAATATATATATATATATATATATATATATATATATATATATATATATATATATATTTAGGCAGCAATCCTTCATTTATGCATGTTTCATTAAAAACGACAGACAAGGTACTACGGTTAAGCTTTTTATTTAATTTTTCTTGTGTTCGAACAAGAGCTTTCTTTTCTGGACAAAGGGTGTGTAAGAACTGTCAAAATGTTTTATTTTTTGGAGCGCTTTCGGCTATACCTTTAGCCATTATCAAGGACGATTCAATTTTTCAGCTTAATTGAGTGTGTGCGTTCTGTGTATGTCTTAGTTTGTGGTAGGGATGTTTTAATTTCCGAATACGGTTAGCACATTGTGGCCTTGTTCGTAGTTAATATTGTTAAGAGTTGCCTTTTTCTTTTTTATTAAAGCTGTTTTAATTTTTAATTTTTTTTTTATCTTTTATTATTAAAGCTTTTTATTATTTAAAGCTTCCATTATTCCACTATAAAACATTTGGACAGTTTTTACACACTCTTTGTCCAGAAAAGAAATCTCTTGTGCGAACGCAAGAAAAATAAAGAGCTTAACCGTAGTAGTACCTTATCTGTCGTTTTTAATGAAAACACGCATATATATATATATATATATATATATATATATATATATATATATATATATATATATATATATATATATATGAATCAAGTAAAAAGACTAAAAGAAACTGCTAACAGACCGGAATATCAGCATAGGTTAAAAATTCTCAAACGTACGAACTTTCCACTCCGCCCAAATTTATCCCAAATTGTCATTCCTGCTTACCAACCAAAACGTTTAACCAGTTAATTACACCATACATAAATTGTAAAGAAAATTACTTTTAACCTGTGCCACTGAAATCACATTCAATGTCAAAGACATAATGGATATGTGCAACGTGCAATGTGATGATCTCAGAAGAAGATAGAGAGTACTTGCGAAATAAAAGTGATTTTCACTGTTATAATGCATTTCTTGTAACATTTGATTGTAATACACGGAAAAAATAAATGATATTCAAATATATGTACTCGCTAAAATAATTTTTATAGTAATAAAACACAAACACTATATATTAATAAATGTTTGTGTATTTAAACAGAAAATTCCTTTTTAGGCATGTCTGATTAAATAAATTACAAACATCATGTCTGCTTACTTTTAGTATAATCTGTTCATATTCATGAATATTTTTCCATGTATTACAATCAAATGATGCAAGGAATGCACTGTAAAGTCACTTTTATTTCCCAAGCACTTTCCATCTCTTTACAGTAACATTCCTGTTCACATTCACAGTATAGAAAAATACTGATTGATAACACAACTATCCTACACCAAGAAAATAACAAATTGAAACTACAGATCCTCAAAGCAATCTTCATTAAAAAATTGAAGTCGACACTGAACAGAATCAGCTATGAATACTGTAATAATGTTCTAAAATGCCTGTAAAAAGGACAGTTTTCATGCTTCAATGTGGGATTAACTATGAAATTCCAACGTAAAAGAAAAAAATTCCATAATTGATAAACGCAAATAGAAAAATTCCGTAATGTATCGCTACAAATAGTTTTTGCCTTACAAGTTGCACCGCTGATGATGATTTCAGAAAGAAATGGAAAGAATTTGAGAAATAAAAATAACTTTCACTGTTACAGTGCATTTCTTGCATCATTTGATTGTAATACACGGAAAAAATATCCGTGAATATGAATAGATTATGCTAAAAATAAGCTGACATAATCTTTGCAACTTATTTATTTAGGCATGCCTAAAAGAGGATTTGCTACCTAAATGCTGTCCTCAAATTCACATACGATCTGAACAAAGATAACAAATTTCCATTTCTTGATATTTTAATAGACACAAATAATAACATATTTACTCCCTCCCCATATAATAAAATAACCATCAAAAACTTTTGTACTCCCAACTATAAGAGTGAATGTCCAGATGACTACTTAATAGAACTTATACAGAATTTAATTAGCGGAGCATAGATTAACTCCTCCACAAAAAAGATTTTCTACACTGAACTAAAAATCTTAAGCAGACTCTCATTAACAATGGCTTCCCAAAACACATTGTAGATGAATAAGTAAAATTTAATATCCACATTAAGAGAAATTTGTTCCTTGAGTATGCTAAAAATAAGCAGACATGATGTTTGTAATTTATTTAATCAGACATGCCTAAAAAAAGAATTTGCTGTCTAAATACACCCACATTTATTAATATATAGTGTGTATGTTTTATTACTATAAACATTATTTTAGTGAGTACATGTATTTAAATAGACATTATCATTTATTTACAATGAAATGAACATTTTCTAGACTAGATCATTAAAATTAAAGAAAACAATTAGCTTTCAATTAATGTTTGAATAGACAGGAATATCTATTCAAATATGTGTGCCCACTAAAATTTATAGCAATAAGAAATAGTCCGATTTTTAAAAGTCCATTAATTACTTTAAAAGAAAAATATATAATTGACTGATTTATTTTTTCTGGCTTATCATTGAAATTGGAACTCGACTCTTTGATTAACAATTCTGTGCTGTTATTCATTAAAGAACTCACACATCCAAGCTTACAGCACCTGGCATTCCCAAGCAGTCACCCATCTAGGTACTGACCAGGTTTGACCTTGCTTAATTTAATGGAGAGTCAAGTTCCAATTTCAATTGGGTTTGTTATTTTCACTTATGTGCAAATACATCTGTTCTTCCCACAGCTATGGGTTAATTAGTAGGATCATCTCCAAAAAAAATTGCATCCAAAATATTTAGATATATGCATTAAATAACCCATAGAGTTTGATATGCCACTAAACAAAACGAACCAACAGTTCTATTGCAAATATATTCCTATTTTGTGTGGTACCGTTCTCAGTAAAAACCACACAGAAACCTTCTTTTTCTTTCTCTTCTTTCACAAATCTTAAACTTCGTTTGGAATAGTTGTATAGAGGATTAGCTAACTCTAATAATAATTTATTGATTGGCACAGTTTCTTTTTTCAGCCAGAGATCTTCCATGTTTGGATGAATTTGAAAATTCAACGTGGGTTGCTTCTTTTCATATGTTGTGTCATTTAATGCTGAAATTTAGTAATTTATTTAATCAGACATGCCTAAAAGAGGATTTGCTGCCTAAATACACAAATTAGCAATGAATATACGTATCATCACCATCAGCCGCCATCTTGAAAGATTTATGTTTTCTATAAAAAAAAAAACAAAAGTTCTTTTACCTCAGGATAAGATCAGAAATCTATCTATCTATCTATCTATCTATCTCAGCATATATTGATTTGGTTTGGTTTGTTTTACGGAATATCAACCTCAATAGGTTATTTAATGCCGACAAGATTTTTATTTCTGGTAATATTTTTTATCTATCTATCTATCTATCTATCTATCTATCTATCTATCTATCTGTCTATTTCAGTATATATTGGTTTGGTTTGGTTTGGTTTGGTTTACGGCATATCAACCTCAATGGGTTATTTAATGCCAACAAAATTTTTTGCTGGTAATATTTTTTATCTATCTATATATCTATCTATCTATGTCAGTCCTTTCATATGTATCTATCTATCTATTTATCTAGCTCAGTCTGTTCGTATGTATGTATGTATGTATGTATGTATGTATGTATCTTTTTATCTATCTATCTATCTGATAGAAATGAACAGACTGAGCTAGATAGCTAGATATGCAGTGGATTTTTTTTAAATCAGTATAGCATATATGAGACTGAATAAATCAAAATAGTGTTTGTAAAATTTACTGAAAACCAATAGAGTCAGTAAATAGAAATTGCCTTTATTCTTGAAATGAACTCGGGTTCTGTTGTTTAAAAAGAGGCAGACGTTTTCTGCAACTAGACTTTTATTTCTTAAATTTATTTCTATCAATCAACTTTCGTTCTATGATGTTTTGTTGAAAATATTTTATTGTTGATTTAGATAACTCAGTGAGCTCCAGGACTTGACCAACAAACTTTTTTGAAAGAGCAGAAGCATATTGGAACAGAGGTCAGCTCCGAGAAATCCAAAGTAATGAGGAATATACCATGATTGGGAATTGTCCAGATTTAAATACTTGGAAGAAATCTTGTCTAAAGGTAGTACCTGCAACTGAAAATCTTCACACGGATTCCCACAGCCATGGCAGCGATAGCCAAATTGACAAGAATATGGAGGAGAAAAAGCAGATTTCAAACAGAGTACAGACTGTATAAATCGCTGGAAGTCTCCATTCTCCTATTTGGATGTGAAATGCAGATAGTTTTGAGAGAAGGATCCAAGCGTTTGAGAACAAATGCATGAGAAAATTCCTTGGCATCTTCTATTGGGAACATAAAACCAATGAGTTTGTACCGCCAGGAACCTCTTCTCACCAATGTCAAACGGAGAAAATGGCCTGGTTTGAACATGTTACAATGCACATCCTGTGCAAGACCATCATGCAAGGCACCGTTGGAGATGGACGGAGGAGAGAACGCCAACGCAAAAGCTGATTGGACAATGTCAAGCAATAGACAAGTATGACTGTTATAGAATTGTTGATGGCTGCCTTTGATAGACCGTTATGGAGAGGATTTAGTGCGGCCTCTGTATTCAAATCACCCACTACGATTACAAAAGTCAGGGGGATGATGATGATGATGTATAAAAATGTACTAATTACTCGATCTTCTACGGTAAATTTACGCCCAGATTAATACAGTGTCGCCTTTCTTAAAAAAAACTAGCACTATTACAATGTGAGAGTGTTCATAAACAGATATTGGGGGACAAAACACAGCGGTAGACCTGAGTAAACAAAAATTATATTGATAAGTTTTATTTTGTTAACGAAAATGCAACGACGAAAATAAATTTTTTTTTTTTTTTTTTTTTTTTTTTTGCACCAGGCAAAAAATATCTCTGCATATTGATGTAGAGCGGGGTTCGGCAACCCATGGCCGGCGGGCCATATCCGACCCGCCAGTGAGTTTAGTTCGGTTCCCAGGTTTTGTTTGAAAAACCTGTCAAGTAGTGACTTATTACTAGGTCAAAGGCTTTCCATACACTGACATTGTGAAGAACGCAAAATTAATTTAACAGCACTAATGACTGATCATTAAACAGGCTTCCGTAGTAGTAAAAACAGATCCAGTGATTAAACTTGTACTAAAGCTTTATTGCACTTTACTCTAACTACTCATCTACTGACGAATGAAACAGGTTGCTTTTTATACTTCTTAGATCTTAAGGGGAGGTAACTGATGATTTATCAGTACAGTAATTAAACTTTAAAATTGGCAAGACGTTTGCTTATAGTAGAGCGATTAAAGATTTGATACAAGTGTTTTCCTCCCGTTTTGATGACTTCCGGCAATATGAAAATTTATTTTAAATTATTTGGTACTCCTTACGAAGAAGATGCAGCGTTAATTGACTTACAGCGTGACGATTTATTTAAATCAAAATTTAATTCCGAATTTACTGCTGAATTCTAAATGAAATATTTATTGTCGAGCGGAAAATATGAAAACATCTCAAATTATACAAAACGTATTGTATCATTATTTTCAAGTACATATGCTTGTGAACAGCTTTTTTCCAAAAGTGAAAAATATTAAAAGTTATTTAAGATCAAAGTTGCGTGATGTCCACCTGGAAGATGTTTTGCTCCTGGCATCAACAAATATATCACGTGACGTGCTGTAGCTTTTGCACAATAAGCAAAGTGTCTCATTAAATTATGCCTTATTAAGCATCGATTTTTGATTTCTAACTGCATTACATCTTTAGTCTAAGAACAGAATTGATTTGTTTTTGTTACAGTTTGTATTTAAAATAAGTCTTAAATTTCTTGTTTTTTTTTTCTTTATTAACATACAATTTTACATTATATTTAATTTCATAGCCTTCCTCTAGACACTGCCATAGCCGATTGGCCCTGTTCAAAAGGTTGCTGACCCGCCGACCCCTGATGAAGAGGGTGCGAAAAACATTGAAAAGTTTTGCGGGCATTGAGACTTGTTGTGCTGATAAAGGAAATTTTATCGAATATCGTTACTGCTGACCAGTATGCCTGGAGGCCTGCTGGCGAGAATGGTTGGCTGTCGGTACCTGTGACTGATGGCGAACTGGAGCTGAAGCTGCAACTGATGATGACAGTGGCTATCTGGAACTGCTGCTACTGATGATGATGATGATGATGATGATGATTACTGGAGCCATGGGCCGGCTATTTGCTGCTGGAACAGTTACTACACTTTGATCCTAGGTATCTTGGTCGAGGACTGTTTATTTCTCAGCGCACACACGTCGCTACAGAGTTTAACACAAGGTCTTTGTTTAAAGTGGATTTAACGTCAATAACGTGGAAAATTTTCCCGAGCCCATTCGGCACTTCGTCAAGCAATAAACACTGTCCCCTTCCGAAGGAGTGGTACTGTTTGAAAGGAAGGCCGCCTGGCGTTTGGGCTTAATATTTTTGTATATTTCCCCAGCAAGTAGTTTTTCCCCGTGTCTCTACACTGAGATATGATTTGGTATAATGTCGGCTTTAATGTGCGAAAGCCGGGCCACCGCCCAAAATTATCCAGCCCTCACAACCGTCGGTTGCGCTGGCATACGTAGTCACTACCGATCCTGGCCTCTCTAGTGCAATGAGCCGGGGGTGGGGGTACAGCTGCGTGTAGCTGTTCCTCGGGACCAGGAACCTCTCGGTTTCGCATCTCCCAGCTGCGTCTCTGTTTGTGGATAGAGACACAACTGAGGCGCACTCTGCATGAAGACAGAGGTGTAACGCTAACCTTAACCTGAAGAAGGTAAGTATTATTTACCTCGTCTCCCTACCGAAACGTTATGTGACACAAGGTCGAGTTTAATGTGGTGAACCCGAGCGCGTAGACTCAGGCCAAGGCCAAAAATTGCCCAGCCCACGAAACCGTCGGTTACGCTGGTCTCGGTAGCGACTAGCGATACTCAGGACCAGGCGTCTCTGACGCAGACAGAACCACGAATCTCACAGAATACAGAGGCGCCATTGAGGGATAATGAACTCTACCCGGCATGAGCCAGGTAAGTAGATTGGCCATGGATTGTTGTTTTTGTCGATTTTTAAGGTCTTTTTATACGTCTATATTTCTGAGATGTACACTATTTTCATTATTCGGACTATTGTTCTCATCTTTGTCTCCATATTTATAACAACGTTTCGACTGTTCAGTATCTGACTATATTTGTGAGATGAGGTATTATGTACACTATTTACATTATTCAGACTATTGTCCTCATTTTTGTTGCCATATTTATTACAACGTTTCGGCCTTTCATTATCTGTCTATATTTCTGAGATGAGGTATTATGTACACTATTTACATTATTCGGACCATTGTCTTCATCTTTGTTGCCACATTTATTACAACGTTTCGGCCTTTCAGTATCTGTCTATATTTCTGAGATGAGGCATTATGTACACTATTTACATTATTCAGACTATTGTCCTCATCATGGCACAGTGGATAAAGGCGTCGTTTAGATCCAGTGACAGGACCCAAAGAGTGTGAGTTCAATACCCGGTTAAGGCAGTGGAGATCTTCCAGAAGGAAATTAACAGGAGATAACTGATAACTGACATCCATTAAAAACATGGCACGTGGAACTAGAACAGTCTATCTCAGTGAGCGAAATAATGGTTCAGTTTGACATTCCAACCACCTGAAGAAGGCCGGAGCATACAACGGCTGAAACGTTGTAATAAATATGGCGACAAAGATGAGGACAATAATCCGAATAATGTAAATAATGTCTTTTTATATGCTTCCTCAGTTTTATAATTATCGATGCTCTTCTTCCAGTCTTTTTTTTTTTTTTTTGTGGCAGTACCGATAGGATTAGACAAGATTTTTATAAACAACTGCGATAAAAAAAAACGAAAATACAAGCGATACGTAGCTGAAAGCAAGTGGTGGGGTAGGTTATGCATCTGTAACAGTGTTTCTCAACCTGTGTCCACAGAAATCCTAGTGTTCTGCAAGAGATTGCTAATGGTTCCGCTAGAAACAGTGAGGAGTAGGCTAATACATTATTCTAGTAAATTTTCTTTATTTTTCGTAATTTTACTATATGCTTACGTCATATTGTTGGAAGATCTTTGGTTATTATAATAAAAATATAAGAAAAGATAGATATTAATAATGGAATATAATATTTTTATGCAGGTGTTCCTTGACACATAAAACTATTTCAAGGGTTCCACTAAGATAAAACTTTGAGAAATGCTGATCTGGGCACATTGTACGTCGGAAATGTAAAAAAGTTGAAAGTTGATTAGTTTCAGAATTTCTCCCGATGTGCCACCAGCGTTTGTTTGTATTTCCTTCAAACTATAATACGAACAATAAAAAATAAATTTAGGCTGACGAAGTCTTTTTGAAGAAAGAAACTCGTCACATGGGATATATTCTATTTTGTTATTTATTTATCCACCATTTGTCTGATATAAATATAGTTTATATATCATATACAGACAAACCTCTCATCTCCGGATTCCCCATCAACGGACTTCCATGCAATGGACAAAATCTGCAGGCAAAAAAGAAAAATATCTGCGGGAAAATAAAAACTTCCAAATCGTCAGCGATGTATTTGAAAATTTGCGGAACGAGTCGTATTAGTTCTCAAAAATGACCGCTTGGCAGCAATGGCTGGCCTTTCAAGTGCAAACAAAGACTGGTGTACAGTATATAAAGTACGATACATTACCGCTTGCGTGAGAAAGTATCTGTGAGAAATCTATTATTTTTGTTATTTGATTAAGTATATATATATATATATGTACTGGGCACCACGTGCGGGGATTCAATTGTGGCGGCACTACGATTTATATTAACGATATTTTTAACGAACAGGATTCAAGTAAACAACAATAGCTCCAAATTGTTAATCAACAAATATATATTGAAATAACATACAAGAACAAACATGCAATAAAATTGTGTTCAATGTATAGATTAAGGGAAAGAAGTTGTTCCCCTTTAACTGTAGATTTATTTGTAATTAAATGTTCGAACGAAGTTCTCTTGAGAGAAAAATGTTCGGAAATCAATATTAGAGCAAAGTTTGCATGTTAAGAATAAATAACACAAGAATACAATTAATTAAAAATATGTTGTGTTATAGAATGGTTTGAATCAACAGAGTTCTGGTTGATTGAACTTGGCAAAGTCACAGAGAGAAATCTAAGTTTATATTACGAAATTCTGGACTTGTGTTGACAGCTGGAATCTTACTGGATCTTACTGACGCCTTGCGAAAAGTCACCCCTTTTAAGAAAAAACGGTAAGCTCGCACGGAAACGCGGGAAAACTTAATCTTGCATTAAAATATGTGATTGGTTAAAAATTAACCAATCACTACACTGGCAGTAACAGAACAGGCAAGCAAGCTCAAAACCGATGGATTCAAAGAAACGACTGCGATGGCTAAATTGTCCTATATAAAGGTAGTAGTGATTCATTAGCCAATCGCAGGCGAATAAAATGTGGGCGTGGGAAAACATAGCAACCGCTACAAGTTTATGCCGTATATATACATGTTTTATAGTATT
>OZ010587.1:106193938-106216438 GCA_963932145.1 Acanthosepion lycidas | reverse complement strand
AATATTTGGTCGCTCTTTAGGAAATAAGTTAGACAGTCGAGGAATAGACAATAAAACGCTTCTGTTATTAACGTTCCAAAGTTTAAAATGAACGTGAGTTCACATGCTACGGTGTTCAAAAAGCTTTTAACATCACATCTGGAATGGCCCAGTGGGTAGTTGGACCAGTATTATTCATATTATTATAGTTTCAACGTACAGGATTCAAGTAAACAACAAAAACTCCAAACTGTGAATCAACAAATATATATTGAAATAAAATACAAAAACAAACATGCAATAAAATTGTATTCAATGTATAGATTAAGGGAAAGAAATTGTTCCCTTTTAATTGTATTTTGATTTGTAATTGATTGTTCGAAGAAAGTTCTTTTTGAGAGAAAAATGGCCAGGAATCAATATTAGAACAATGGTCTGTTTGTTTGAATAGATAACATAAAAATACAATTGATCAGAAATGTGTTGTTTTATAGAATGGTTCGAAATTAACAGAGTCCTGGTTCATTGAGCTTGTCTAAGTCACAGAGAGAAGTGTGAGTTTATATTACAAAATTATGTGTCTGTGTGTGCATTTGAAATGTTATGAGTAAGACCGTGGACTCGTTTGGACAGGCGAAACTTACTGGATCCTACTGACGACTTGTGAAAAAGTCGCCTCTTTTAAGGAAAAAAGAATAGGCTACCACAGAAGCGCGGGAAAAGGTTAATCTTGCACTAAAATATGTGATTGGTCTGAAAAGATTAAGCGCTCGGTTAATCTATTACATATTTTAATATTAAAGTAAAACGCATTTTCCTAGTAAAATATTCACATTGAACATATTTATTTGGATGTGCGGGTGATGCAACAATTAACCACTGGAAAAAGAAGCCAGCAGTTGAGTTCGATTTCCGGCCGAAATGTTTATAACGAAATATTTGCTATTCACTGACTGAGTATCTAGTACTGTTTTTGGTTGAAATTTATAACTTCTTACTCTTAAAACAATTTCGCAGGACAATTTATTTCTCGAGTCCAATAGCTGTTATCGCTCTTTCCAGTATTAATGGGGGTTTCTTTCCTAACCTTTTATTTAAAGTAGTGTATAGTGATTTTATCAAGAATGCGTAAATCTGTAGAAGCGTCACCAGACTCTATATATTTTTTTTTGTTTTTTTAGAATTTACCCCAAGCAAGGTAGTAAAGCCACTAAGACACAAGGAGTCACTGGGTGTGAAAGAATTAGAAAACAAAAATCGTAAGGAGTAAGGACAATAGAAGAGTAACCAGGAAGACAATTAATAATGATTGACATTGTATTTAAATTTTTTGAAGATCAAAGTTGCCTGGAAAGCATGGAGCAGGAATATTTTATGGTAATCGTTCGGATGAACCATTCACGATGGTACCTAGACTTTATAAATTTAAGCGAAATGCTAGATTGGCGGCAAGGTTTCATCAATTCACGTTTGAATTAGATAAATATAACCGTAAATTCTATGTTAACGGTTTATTTTCTCGCACTTCTTGCTTGTGGAACTCTCTTCCGGCTCTATGCTTTCCAGCCAAATTTGATCTTGAAAAATTTAAATGCAATATCAATTGTTACTTACGGTCTTCCTGATTACTCTTCTATCGTTCTCACTCCTTCATAAAGTTTTATTTTTCTAATTCTTTCACACCCAGTAAACTCTTGTGTCTTAGTGGCTTTACTGCCTTGCTTGGAGTAAATTCTAAAAAAAAACATAGGGTCTGCTGATGCATCTAGATTTACAGATTCTTGATAAAATCAGAAGAAAAATCAGCAATATTATTGGTCCTGACCTGGCATTCCTACCGGCGTAAAGTTGCTTCCCTGTGCCTTTTCTATGAATACTTTTATGGTAATCGTTCGGATGAACCATTCACGATGGTACCTAGACTTTATAAATTTAAGCGAAGTACTAGATTGGGGGAAAGATTCCATCAATTTACGGTTGAATTGTTTAAATATAACCGTAAGTTCTATGCTAACAGTTTCTTTTCTCGCACTTCTTGCTTCTGGATCTGTCTTCTAGCTCCAATGCTTTCCAGCCAACTTTGATCTGCAAAAATCTGCATGGACACATGAAACTGGGATTTCCGTCATCATGTCACTTCATTATCAAGGCAGTTTGTGAATATGTCTAGTAATAGGACAGGATGCAGTGTTCCAATGGTTATTACTGCGACGTGAACTTCAAAGGACCCATCCGGAAGTGTGATAGGTTAAAAAAAAAATCACCTGCGCAAGTACGCATGCGTGCTCGCTTGAATACTGGGGTGAGTGTCGGTCACCAGTACAGCAAATGTCTTTGTAACAAAACTTGGAAAATATACGTAAAAATGATTTTGGTAAAAATTAAGCAAGAATCAAAGAAACAACAACAAAAAACTAGAAAGAAATAAAAACTCCCAAGCAAATGGAGTTTATGAAAAGAAATTGTTATCTGCTCGGTAAAAAAGAACTGTAATAAAATGTTTTTTGTGTGTAGAACCGGCTAAATGAGAAGTTGCAGGCGACAAAGAAGGAAAGTCGAAGCTTGGCGGGAGTGTAGTTAGTAGAATTCAAGTAAAAAGGAAAAGGAATGACTGCAAAGGAATTCTATTTAATTTTACTTCTCATCTTTTGAATATAAGTGAAACAAGTCGTTGGTGATAAAAGTTTGAAACAGAAATTTCTATTTAGAAAAACAATAGAGAAAATGAAGTTCGATTTAGAGAAGCTGACAATCTGATGGTTTATATTGGGGAGGGGTGACAGAATACGTGGAAAAGAAAAGAAAGAAAGAAAGAAAGAAAGAAAGAAGGGATGGGTTATCTTTCTTATACCCTCTCTCTCTCTGTCTCCCCATTCACTTTCTTATACCCTCTCTTTCTGTCTCCCCATTCACTTTCTTATCCCCTCTCTTTCAGTCTCCCCACTCACTTGGGATAAGAAAGAAGGGATGGGTTATCTTTCTTATACCCTCTCTCTCTCTCTCTCTGTCTCCCCATTCACTTTCTTATACCCTCTCTTTCTGTCTCCCCATTCACTTTCTTATCCCCTCTCTTTCTGTCTCCCCACTCACTTTCTTATCCCCCTCTCTTTCTGTCTCCCCACTCACTTTCTTATCCCCTCTTTTTCTGACTCCCCATTCTCTTTCTTATCCTCTCTCTCTCTCTCTCTGTTATCCCAACTCTCTTTCTTATCCTCTCTCTGTGTCTCTCCACTCACTTTCTTATCCCCACTCTTTCTGTCTCCCCATTCTCTTTCTTATCCCCTCTTTTTCTGTCTCCCCCACATCTTTCTTATCCCCTCTCCCACTTTCTGTCTCCCCACTCTCTTTCTTATTCCCTCTCTTTCTGTCTCCCAACTCTTTTTCTTATCTCCTCTATCTCTCTCTGTTATCTCCACTCTCTTTCTTATCCCCTAACTATCTCTCTGTCTCCCCACTCTCTTTCTTATCCCCTCTATCTCTCTGTTTCCCCGCTCACTTTCTTATCCCCCTCTTTATGCCTCCCCACTCTCTTTCTTATCCCCTCTCCCTTTTTCTGTCTCCCCACACTTTTTTATCCACTATCTTTCTCTTTCTGTCCCCTCATTCGCTTTTTTTTATCTCCTCTCTTCCTATCTTCCCACTCTTTCTTATTTCCTCTCATTCTGTCTCCTCACTTGCTTTCTTATCCCCTCTCTGTATCCCCCACTCTCTTTCTTACTCTTTCTCTTTCTGTCTCCCCACTCTTTCTTATCCTCTCCCTCTTTCTGTCTCCTCATTCTTTTTTATCCACTCTCTCTATATATTTCTGTCTCCTCACTCGCTTTCTTATCCCCTCTCTCTATCCCCCACTCTCTTTCTTGCTCTTTGTCTTTCTGTCTTCCCACTCGTTCTTATCCTCTCCTTCTTTCTGTCTCCTCATTCTTTTTTATCCACTCTCTCTATATATTTCTGTCTCCTCACTCGCTTTCTTATCCCCTCTCTCTATCCCCCACTCTCTTTCTTACTCTTTCTCTTTCTTTCCCACTTTTTCTCATCCTCTCCCTCTTTCTGTCTCCTCATTCTTTTTTATCTAGTCTCTCTATATATTTCTGTTTCCTCACTCGCTTTCTTATCCCGTCTCTCTATATATATCTCCCCTCTTCCTTTCTTATCCCCCTTCTCTCTCTTTCTGTCTCCACACTCACTTTCTTATCCCCTCTCTCTCTATCTCCTCACTCTCTTTCTTATCGTATTTCTTTCTTCTTTTAACTTCCTTATTTTCTTCATTTTCCTTTTAGTTCCTTATTCTGTATTTTTCTTCATGACCGTTTCTCTTGCACATTTTCATGTTCTTTCTTCGGCATTTCTTTCTGTTTTGGCATTTTTCATTTCATTCCTTCCATTTATTTCATTCATTTTTTTCCCTTCCCCTCTGCAGAAACAAAAACGCATCAAAGAATTCCGCTTTTGACTCTGATACCTGTTTATTTACTTTTAAACGACCGAAATAGTCGGCTGCACCATTAAACTCAAATCAATCGATTCGTCCTCCGATAAGAGACACATTTCCGAAAAGAAAATCTGACCTCGGCTTCAAAGACACGAAGCGCTATCGCTTCAATTCCGACATTATTAGTTTTCACACCAGTCGCATTTTGTTCCTTTTTCGTTGGAGATTGAGTGACAACAAGCATTCCAGGACCTCCTCTTTCAGTATCGCCTGAATAACTGATTTCTTTTGATTATCACTTTTACGTAAAGATATTCAGAATCGTTTCAGGATGTCAAGAAATACTTGTTCATTTTCAGATTTGATTATTACCTATTTTTTCGCAGTGTTTCGTTTTCAACCGGAGATCTTGCATTATGGGTAATCTCTATCAACTGGCACGACCTCAGACTCAGTGCACCGTTCACAGAATATTTGCAGGGCCAGCCATTGCAAACTTCTGAAGTGTTTGGGTACTTGCCTTTTTTTATGTTTAATTATATTTATATATTTATTTGTTTTTTTTATTAATTGTTAATAATAATAATAGTAATAATAATTAATAAATAAACATCCAGTATACTGACTTTTCAACCCTTAAAACTCATGCAAAATTAAATCTACAAACTAGTAAAATACCACCCCTGGGGGAATAAACAAAATGACAGAAGAGTTTCATAAGATTTCTACCAAGCAATTTGATTCATTTCACTTACCGACTAACGGAAAATTTCAAGATAAGCACGTTCCCCCATCATGTTACGCACGGTTCAGCTGCATTTCATTCACGCTGGAGGCGTTTCATTCTTTTTGTCACGTTGATTACCAGTACAGCCGTTTTTCTTAAGACACGCGACATTTCTAAAGAGACCTGATTAATATTTGTATTTTTTATATTTTTATAATTATATGCAATTTTGAACATAACTTGAAAAGTCAGACATACCAGCGAAACATTGTTAAACACTGTGTCTCACCTTAATTCGACCTCTTCTCTAAGTGTTGTAATAATAATAATAATAATAATAATAATAATAATAATAATAATAATTCATAATCAATATCACTGGTCAACGAAAAAAAAAAATTTGAAATGCTGTCGAGACACCAAACATCTTTCTTAGCTAATTTGAGGGCGCTGAATCTAAAAATGACCTTACCTTTTCTTGGTTAGCTACTGTTTTTGCAGTACAAGAATGCCTCATTTAAATTTTTTTTTTCATTTGTTTTCTGTATATATAATATTGAGCGATGGCAATATTTCTCAAAATAAAAAAAAAATTTTAAACCAACAAATATTGGTCTGCTTATTGAGAAATACTATTTTCAAAATAACAATGAAACCCTAAGTCTTTAAAAATAACACGATTGAATATACCAAGACCAACAAGTATTTTCATCAAATCATTTAATAAACTAACGGGAGAAATAAAACCTTTGTGAACATAAGAACTATGGTAAATATTTTCTCTTTCTTGATTTTCTGTCATGTTCAATGATATTTGAATCCCTTTTGATACTCCAGCAGTATCATGTACAATATAATAGGTGCATTCAATTGGGATGTCTTTAGTTGGAGTTTCTTTCCAAATGTAAGAACGAAATGCTCTAAACGTGTTTGGTTTCCTTCCGTAGTGATGGGATAAATATGAAACAGATTTTAGGGTTTCATTTTTTATGTCACTTATCGGGTTTACTAAAGTGTATTACTGATAAAGTTCATCAGTTGTATTTTTGTCAATAAACTGGAAAAATTCAGTACTTCTACTTTAAAACTTTTGGCACTAAAACATTTTTCCTTATAAAAATAGTTTATTTCAGGTGCTTGACATAAATTGCTCGGCCTAGCTGAAAAAAATGACGGGTTCCTACGACCTTTACTAACTAGATTTTTTGATCAGCTAAGATCGTATATTGCTCTTTTTTCCACAAATGAGCAATTTCAGTACAGCAAAAATGGTAGCTAGCCATGAAAAACGAAGATCATTTTCGGAATCATTACAATCAAATAAGTTAAAAAAAAAACGTGTTTTGTTTCTTAGCACCAAAACTCGTGTTAACCAGTGTATTCTGCTCGTACCAAAGAAGCTGATGTAAATAAACCACCATACCAATCAGTGGTTATGTAGTGCAGGGTTAAAAGCTGAAAGTTTTAATCTTGCTACATAGGACTAATGCTTGCTAACTAGAAATTACCAAGCACACATACTGACAAATTGTGCTGAGCCGAAATGCATTTTCTATTAAAGATATCTAAAAACAATTGACAAACTTGTATCAAGTTTCACGGTGTTAGAAGCCACGGAATATAAAACTCAACATGAAAGAGTGGGACGATATCTGCTCTGGAAAATATACAACTTTTACGGGAAGGAAACTGGTAAAAACATCACCGACCCGATTAGCGAAAGAGGACCTGTAATAATTTTATGGGATTTTACAATATACACAGACAGAAGAATCAATGCTAATCGCTCAGACATTATCAAAGACGATAAGAAGATAATGGGCTTTCTTATTGACATGGCAGACCATGCAGATTGTAATGAATCTTTGAAGATCTTCAAACAACTAAAAAAATACAACGATTTTGAAGTGGAAATCTAAAACAAATGTTGCTCGTGAAGACATCAATAATTCCATTTGTTGTTGGAGCTTCCGGGTAGATTAGAAAAAGGGTCCTGGTAGACAATGCCTTAAAGAAATACAAAAAAATACTCGCAAATAAAGCTCACACATTACAAAGAGATTTATCTATGGAAAATGTGTGTGATCTTAGTTTTCGTTTTTTGTTTGGCTTGTGATCAGTAGAGGATTCCATGATGCCATTTACGACCTTATATCTCTGGTTGGGACCGGAAAGGAAATGTGTATACAACAGAATCCCAAGGAAATAATAAAAATAATAATAATAATAATTTGCCGAGTGGACTATAAATTACTTTATTCTCTAAGCTAGATCATTTTATCAGTTTTACGCTAACAAACATCTTGCTGTGATGTACTGCTTTTGCGAGACTATAGAAGAAACAGACAAACAGAAAATAGCATTTTAAAATGCTTAACTTCTCTTCGTGGCATAGTCCACAGTTTTTAGATCCTGTCTTGCAAGCAGAGGTTTTCCTTAAAACTCTACTCTGTGACAGAGAGAGAGTCTGGGAATCACACACACACACACACACACACAAATATATATATTTTTTTAGTGAAATTGTAGTAGATTTGAATAGCGAAATTAAATCAGAGCATTTTGTTTACTGATGTGGAAATCTGATCTAGGGCAGAAATTGTACCCATTGAATCTAGGTCATCAAGAAACAATGGAAATGGTGGAAATAATTTTTATCGATTAAAAATTGAAATAGAGCTGAGTAAGCTAGAAGGAACTTTGGAATTCACATGATTTTGGTTGAAGCAGCCAGAACCCCGTGATAATCGCATGCGAAGTAGTAGGGCCAAGGGTCAGTTATAATCAGCCGGGTTTATCTATATAAACGCGTAGTTATGCTGAAAAAGACAGACGGGGGGAAAATTCTTGAAGAGAGAAGAAAGAATTGGCCCGGACGAGCGTTGGAAGGAGGAACGCCACTATAACTTTAAGCCCCGCACAGAAATCTTTATCCCTTGATCGCAAGAGTCATATATCATTCTGAGATGATTTAACAAGATAATCCCCTACTCTCTCTCTCTCTCTCTCTCTCTTTCTCTCTCTGTGTGTGTGTGTCTAAAATCCAGTGTATGAGGGTTTGTTTGTTTTTTACTTTTCTTTTCTGTAACCCGTTTCTCTTCTCTACTATTCTTTTCTGCTATATAAAAGACATTACCAATTCAACCATTGAATCGATGTTTATACGGCTTTCTGCAGATATTAATTTTTTTTTTTTTTTTTTTTGCTGCATTCTAAATTTCTTAGCGCAGACTCCTCAACCGTGTCTACATCTTCATTTGAACGTGAATGGACGGACATCACTTCTTTCTGGATCAAACAAATCACAACGTGGGCAGGAAGCAGAATTAAACCATTGGATTGATCGAATAATCTACGGATGCTCAGGGGACCTATTGGCCACTCCCTTAAGTTTCGGTTAGGACCGAGTAGACACCTCAACCCTGAGAGTAAGACGGTGGAGGTTGAGGGGCCGGGGCGAAAGTGTTAGAACTCTTCATCACTGGCGTTTTTCCGACTTTATCTTTCCATACCCGCAAATAAATTGCAAGCGTTATACTACTGACGTACTCCATTGTAATTTCTGGAACGCATAATAAGGAAAGTGGACTTCGAGAATTTAATACTCAGAGGGCATATTGAAAGCAAGAGAGTTAAAACGAAATTTCGAATACCTACTTAATAAGCTTATGTAAATGAATAGCGGAATGTGGAATGAGATAATTAGGAAAGAAACAAATATTGATTTCTTTTTAAGTATATTAATAAATAATTTATGATTTAATGTTTATGTGTATTTTTTAATTTAGGGGCTAGTTTATTCTACACACCCATTACTTGCTTAATCTGGCCCTCGTCAAGTGTGACTGTGAAGCTTCGAACTCGAAAGGCAAAAGACAGTCAGATGTAAGATTACTCCACATTGCTTTCAGATACTTTTGATAGTACCGCTAGATGGCGTTGTATTAAGAAGTATATAAAGGAAAAGATAATCTCTCTTTCTCTCTCCCCCACTCTCTCTCTCTCTCTGTGTCTCTCTCTCTCTCTGTCTCTCTCTCTCTCACAAACACACACACACACACACTTTTCAGATAAACACACATCACTAAATAATATCCCTGTTCTATCTTCTGGTACACGTCTGTCTCACGTACGTGCGTATCTCAAACAGCCAGATAATAAACTTAAGGCAATCAAAAGTCTGAAGGTCTACTGAAGGCTAAAAGGGTGAAACTAGAAAAAGGAAGAAATACAACCTTGACATTAGTTTAGTCCGAATAGCAAATAAATAAAAAAAGGGGGAAAAAAGAAGAATATGGCAATGGCAACCCTAAGCTGGGCATATAGCAAGACCGTGGGTCTAAATGTTGAAGTGAGTAGCAAATAGTTTGTTGCATATGAAAAAAGTTTGCAATGATAAGTTCTCAGAAAGGAAGAAATTTATATAAAATTACAATCTGAAAAAAGTTTAGTGTTGGATGATTCTATGTGTAAGGTTTCTACGGGAGTATTTTATTTGCAATATTGGTAGCCAAAAGGTACATGCGCGAAATAGCAGAGATCAATTGATTTACAATACAAAATAACATTTATTTAACAAAAATAACAAAAGGAAATTGTAAGATTTTCTATTGCTAGAAATAAATGGAATACACAACGAAAATTGTTAAATAATTTGATTGGGACTTAAATGAGTAGGTCTGTTTGTGCGTGAGGCGTCAGCAGCCCTTTTTATTGCTTCACTGTGAAAAGTTGATGGCACACACTTCGAAAGGAGGAAAAACAAGAAACAAGTTACTTAACGGTTCGTCTGTTTTTATACCTTCAGGACTGCTGCTGATAATACGTTTGTTTTGGCACTACAACAGTGTGTATACAGCCAGCACTTGAGGCAAGGGGTTCCACGTGGGGAGATACAACAATGAAATAAGTTTATCCAAATGTGACTACCTTAAACAATAAAATAGTGATATGATATTAAAGGGAGACAATGTATAGAGACAAAGTTTAGAGAGGTACATACCGGCGATGCTATCGTAGACGTTTGGACGATAAGAAAATATGAACCGCGTGCTTTGAGGTTGTACTTTATTGTGCCACTTCCGGTGAATACTACGGGCTGAACAGGAAGTGGTAAAAAAACGGTAACGCTTCGAAAATGTACCTAAACTAAAAAGAGGGCAAACAAAGAGAAATTAAAACAATCGTGGTTATTTACTGCGGTAACAGAACATTGCCAGTTTATCAAGTGGCAATCACTACAGGCGAAACGCGGAAACACAGGTTAATTTTAAAATAACCGACGTTTCGGTTCAAGTGTCTGAGTCATTGAGTTTTGAATAGTATTATAATACAAAGGCTTCATTAAAATGTTAGAATGAAAAAATCACACATTATTTTTTTTCCATTCTATATAGACTCTTCTTATTAAGTTGTTACACAACACCCATCCAATTTTTCCACCAGAGCCTTGGCTGAGGTATTAAGGTTTTAAAGTCGGTGTGCATGTATCTTCAAGATTAGCGCAAAGTAAATGTTCCATAGTTTTGTGATTGCCCACATTGGCAGTTGGGATCAAGAGCGGTAGCATATGACCATTTCTAAAGGTTGGCTCTACAGCGACCAGCAGCTGTTCGGAAGCGACTTAGGAAGGGCCAGAAGATCCAGGTGTCACTGGAGTCGGAGAGCGGGATTCTGTAGTGCTAAGAGAGAGCCTGTGTTCCACGTTCTTAAGGTGGTTGCACCACAGGAACAGTCCCTAACTAGGAGCTCTGTTGTTCAGTGGTTCAACTGGTTGAAAACTGGTTGATTTGACTTGAGCCGTGGAATGGATGGCGTGGGTCAATTTCCTGCTTGAAATGACTCACCTGCTAACATAGCCGCCATCTTGTGTCTATTTGTAAAGGCAAGCCACCTAATCTACCTCATTTATAGGAGAGTTACTAATACAGCAGGTGGGTTAGTCCATTTTGCTAGAATGGAACTTCCCACCACATTTGCATGACTCTATCCATCCATATATCTCTGCATCAAATCACTCAGGGTTTGAGGTTGAAGTGACTACAACAGTCTATTTGTATGTCAGACTACTTGCAAGCTAACCAATCTTCCACACTGCTCCAACTTCTCGAGTTGTGAGTGGATTGTCGTTTTTATGTAAGGAGGAGCAATACCACTAATCAGGTAGAGGTCATCTTCTTAGTTGGCTTAAGACAGCCGGTGATCGGTCTGCAAAAGGTGTTTATGATAGTTCGATTTTCTTTGCAGGGGGTGATCTACTCCACACTAGTGAGGCATATTCTTCTGTGGAGTAGTAAAAGGCTAGGTCTGTTGTACGGATTGTACCGGCATAGGCACTCTATTTGGTGTTAGTTTCTTCAGGATAGTGTTTCTTAATTCGACATTGGCTTTAGTTTGTATGAGCTAAAACCTAATGAACGGGTTACGAATAAACGTATTGACGAATTCATAGGGTAGCCATGTTTCTGCTGTCTTTGAAAGGTCATTTGTTTTTAATGAGGTAACACATGTCCGATATTCATCATTGTTTTATATTTAGGGTGTGATAATTTACTAATCTACAGACGTCAATTACAGGCCGACCACAACGAAGCAGATAAGGAACGACATCTTAATATGCAAGCGGGAAAATGACTGAAACGGGTGAATAAAATATTATAACTATGAAGCACAAAAATAGAGACAGGATTTTTTCTGAAGTTTCTGAAGGTATCGCTGGAGTCGGAGGGGATTCTGTAGGGCTGAGAGGGAGCCTGTGTTCCACGTTGTTAAGGTGGCTGCACCACAGGGACAGTCTCCGACTAGGAACTCTGTTGTTCAGTTATTCGACTCGATGTATCGTTTTGACTTGACTTGAGCCATGGAGTGAATGACGTGGGCCAATTTTCTGTTCCAACTTCTCGAGTTGGGAGTGGACTGTCCTTTTTATACAGCCGGTGAATGATCTGCAAGAGGTGTTTATGGCAGGGCCGACTTTCTTTGCGTGGGATGACCTGCTCCACATTAGTGAGGCGTATTCTACTGTAGAGTACTAAAGGGTTGGATCTCTGTTACAGATTGCACCTGCATGGGCACCCCATTTGGTGTTAGCCAGCCTCTTTAGGCTGTTGTTTCTTGATCCGAACTTGGCTTTTGTATCATTATATCATCACCGATTGTCCGCGCTTATAATTAACGATTGCACTGTCAATGAGACGCGGTACTTTGGACATGTATTGGATTTCAAGTTCCCTCCAGATGCTAAGGGTCCACTGCTAAAGATACTAGAATAATCAGAAAGCAATACAGGCAGGACCAGAAGAGCCATGTATCACTGGAGTCGGGGGTGGGGTTCTGTAGGGGCTGAGAGAGATCCTGTGTTTCACTTTGTTAAGGTGGATGCACCACAGGGACAGTCCCCAACTAGGAATTCTGTTGTTCAGTGGTTCGACTCAACATATTGTTTTGAATTGACTTGAGCTGTGGAGGAAATGACGTGGGTCATTTTTTTTTTACTCTTTCAAAGCTGTAATGCTGGTAATATTCTTTTGTTCATATTTTTTTTTTAATATTGCGTTGACATTCTGATCATGAGACCGGGGTTCGAATCTCACCAGGGTCGATTTGTGAGGAAGGAGACTTCCTGATGTTTTCTGGATTGGAGGGGTCGGTCCCAGCGTACGGTACCTTTAGAAAAAGCCTGAAAACCATACCACGGGTTGATCCAAGCCTTGTGAGTAAAATTGGGTAGACGATAACGCTGGGGACAGTCGATAGCTGCGCTAGCACGAAGTAAAAAGTCATCATGGCGTAGGATTTGAGCATGCTGATCATGTTCAAATTGTTGATCATGCTAGATAACACGCCCTCTCCCAGAAACTGTAACTAAGGTCTTCTCAGAATAGCTGCAGTATAAACCACAGATAGCCTCTGGGAATGTTGATCAAAAACAAATGTGCCTGAGTAAGCGTCTGCAATAGGGATTGGCTAGTCACCCTATTAGACGGGTTCCTCGAATACAATTGTACAATTGTACAGCTATACAGATATTGCTGCTAATATTTATTTTCTTTTTCAAAATGTATTTCTTCTACTTTTTTTTTTTCAAAAATATATTGCTGGTAATTTTTTTTTTTAAATGTATTTCTGCTAATTTTTTTTTTTTAATGTATTGCTGGTAATTGTTTTTTTTTTTTTAAATGTATTGCTGGCAATTTTTGTTTTTTAATGTATTGCTGGTAATTGTTTTTTTTTTTAAATGTATTGTTGGTAATTTTTTTTTTTTAATGTATTGCTGGTAATTTTTCTTTTTCAAAAATGTATTGCTGGTAATATATTTTTTATTTTTAAAAAATGAATTCCTGATAATTTTACTATGAAAATCTATTTTTAAACTTTCATAGTGTTTTCGTAGATATTTGCCCATAGCTGAGACCATAACTGGTGCTACCACCGTGGGTCAGGGTGGTCCTGGGAACAACAGCAATTACCAGGTGATATCATGCTCCTGAAAACCTCCCGATCAGAGAGAGACCTTGCTGCCGGATGTAGTTTATCGTCATACCCAGGACGCTCGGAGATTTCAGATGTTCTGGAATAAATAATCTCTTCATACAATTTATTCTTCCTTCATCAATCATAAACTGACAAAAAGTTACCAAATATATGGCACCGGTGTTACTTAGGAAAACATTGGAACATATATTGTAATGGCTGATTCTGCTCAACAACATTATTCCACCACTGATACTGTTCATTTTTTATACACTTACCTTTACCAAATAGCTTCACAGGTTGAATTCTAGCATTTTAAATAGTTTTCGATGTGGGCCTCTGTTAATTGGGGTAAAGAAATATTTGAACGAAGATAGTTCATTTCCGTTAGCCTTTGGCACTTTCTGTCGCTATTCAAGAAGCAAAAAACATCTCGACATAATTAACCGAACAACATACACGCACATACACACACACACACACGCATATATGCATATATATATATATATATATATATATATATATATATATATATATATATATACACTTAGTGAGCCAGACAAACCTACCTAGAAATTGCTATTCCACGATAATACTTTATGGATAAAAAAAGATAATATTAACGGTTTTCACAACCCTATGTGAGCGTATGACGGAGCAGAGGTGTGCGAGATAGTAGGGTGCCTGCTGCTCCATAGGCTTAATGAATATATAGACTTTAATAACCATTGGTTGTACCGCGACGACGGTTTAATCATAGTGGACAATAGTAACCCTCAAAAATGTGACAATATCCGGAAAAAACTGCACTGGTTTTTTAAAAAATTCGGATTCAATCTCGCTATAGAAACTAATTTGAAAATCACCAACTATCTAGATATTACGTTGAATTTAATAAATGGCACAATATCCCCGTATAAACAGGAAAACCAAGAACCCCAATATTTAAACATAAAATCTAACAACCAAGCTCATATCATAAGGCATATTCCAAAAAATATTGGGTATAGACTTTCTACTAATTCCTTCAATAGGGACATTTTTGAGGCCAATAAAACAAGTTATGAGGAAGCCCTATTTAAGAGTGGACATAAAAATAAATTAGAATATATTAATATAAATAACCACAACAGTACTCAGAATAAACGTAATAATAGGCAAAGAAAGATTTTGTGGTTCAATCCTCCTTTTAATTTAGCGGTAAAAACAAAAATTGGCAAGATATTTTTTGATTTATTAGACAACATTTCCCAAAAAAAACTGAGTTACATAAAATATTCAACAAAAACAATGTAAAACTTAGTTATTGTTGCATGCCGAACGTAGGGACTATAATAAATGGATTGAATAAGAAAAAAACTAGGAATAATCCACACAGTAATCCTCCTACTTGTAATTGTAGAAACAAAAACATCTGTCCATTACAGGGAAAATGTCAGCAAGAATGTGTGGTTTATCAAGTGAAAATTTACAAAAATAGCGAGAATACTAACCCTAAAACATACATAGGTGCTACTCAGGATAAATTTAAAAAAAGATATTATAACCACACGAGTAGTTTTAAAACGAAAAAATTAAGCATAGTACCACGCTATCTACCTATGTATGGAAAACCAAACAAGAAGATAATATAGACCCCATCCTTAAATGGGAAATATTAAAAAAATGCCCCAAATAAAAAGCAGGCCATAAATTTTGTAAATTATGTGCAGAGGAGAAATTAGCCATAGCTTTATATGATCAACCGAACCAACTATTAAACTCCAAAACTGAAATCCTTAACGTATGTAGACATAAAAAATCTTGGCTACTAAATTAGATGTTTTCCTGCTTATTTGTCATTCCACCTTAATGTTTGTGGGGTTTTTTTTTGTGGGGGGGTCCCTCCCTCCCCATTTTTGTTGAATAAATATTTACCCCCACCCACCCACTTAGGTGTTTGTGTTTGTGGTTCTTTGGTCACGTGGTATAATTTTAATTATCTCCTATAAATATGCGTTTCTCTTTGCCTCGTTAGCCGTACTTTCCCTGACGATCCGTTTAGGTGAAACCTAGGTAAGTTTGTCTGGCTCACTAGGTGTATCTAGGTCTGCTCTACAGTTGTGTCGAGCTCTTTTGTTAGTTAGTTGTTTACTCGTATCGGGGATTTTTCTTTGGGCTTCAGATGTTGTGCGATTTTTTTCGGCAGTAGATCATGTTTGTAGCTCTTTCTTTTTTTTAAACCTTTTTTTCCCTCGAGATTGATTTGATTATTGGAAAATCAAAAATTCGAGGGTTTTTCGAAACGAGTCTAGTTATCTATATTTGTATGTATATATATATATATATATATATATATATATATATATATATATATATAGTCTTAAGATGTGCTATATTTATGAGATAAAGTGGTCAATATCAAAGATAGAGCGTGTGTAAATATAAAAGTGAACACTGAAGTCAACTCTTAGAGGCGACCGTCTGTTTCATGCTAGACGCAATCGTCAGGCCACGAGTGTTGATTTTTTTCTGTTATTTATATATACGGGTCAGTGTGGCATTGTGGGTAGTCTATTTTGGCGGCTATTTTTCCGGAAGTCGTTTATTTATTTATTTATTTATTTATTTGGATTAAATTATTTCGCTTGTTTTTATTTATTTTTATTTTTTATTTTTATTTTATATATATATATATATATATATATTATACTGTATATTTTACTTATTGTATTATTACTATACATATATATATATATATATATATATATATATATATATTATACTGTATATTTTACTTATTGTATTATTACTATACATATATATATATATATATATATATATATATATATATATATATATATATATATATATTACTTTGAACGTTATATTTTGGTTGTTTTTGGGGGGGGTTGTCGTTGTTGTTTTAACAGTGGGAGTTCGATTTACCTGTTTGTGCTTTCGAGAGTCTTAATAAAATTATAAATTTATAGAATTCTTTGTCAGGAACCAAATTTGCGTCCCGTTTGGTAACAGATACCATTCTGATCTGGTGTGGTTCGAATCTCTCGGTCATAGAGCTTCACGAACCAGTAAGGTTCATTTAAGGCAGAAATCTTTCATATCAAAGTGGGACGCACATTCGAACCTGCGGAGGGCACATTTTCTTTATTAAGACTTTCAAATACACAGGCCGGTTTAAGAGTTTTGAATGAAGCATTTTCAGTATTACTATTTTCTCACTCGCTTTACTACAACAAATTATTTTTCTTCTAGCTTATATTACTTCAACACTCTTGAATAAACTCTTGATAAACTAACTCTTCAACCGCTAGATGAAAGAGTACAAAAATAATTTTTTATTTTTCAGATATAGATAATTTTGATCCAGTATATATCTTCTTGTGACTGCCAAACATCTTTTGAGAACAGTCAGTATAGCAAGTAGGAACGCGAGCGGAAAAAACAATGATAATGATGACATTCAACACTTTTACACCAAAGTTTTTGCAATCCTCGAAATATGTCGTCTGCTACGTCCCAATTAGATTGCGACACTACCAGAAAATATGGAACTCTTCAATGTGTGAAGTAATAAATATTATTATCGTCTTGGCAATATGAGATTGCATCTACTTAAGCCAGGCGGTGTTCATTTGTTCTCGGTGCTGAAATCCGAAATTACCGACAATGAAAAGCGAGCTGGGAATTCGGGATTTTTTTTTTTTTTTTTTGTTCTGCTGGAATTTTATTCCTATTAATGCAGAGAGCTGCGAGTAAGGAGAAGATGCGAGGCAAAAAGAAAATAAGATGAGAAAAGCAAGAAATTAGAAAGAAGACAACAGTGGACTACTTGAGAGAATCGAGCTTTCACGTAAGCGATACAATTACAGGATATGGAAAATAGTTTATCAATAACTTTCAATTTTGTTTCTACGAAGGATTCTCTGTTATCATTTCTACTTTGTCTCTAGCTACATCAGATCTCTAAGTGTCCCCGCACTCACAAAAACACAAAAACACACACAGATATATATATATATATATATGTGTGTGTGTGTGTGTGTGTCCGTGTGTGTGCGCGTGTGAGTGTGTGTCTGTGTGTGTGTGTGTGTGTGTATATAATAAAAATTTACTGAATCAGAGAAATGAAATAGCTATTTTTTGCCGTCATTGTCAAAAATTTTCCTTCAATAATATTTAAAAATAAAATTAAGAAATGAGAGCTGGTAATATACATACGTACATTTAATATGAAAAAATAATTCTATTACTATTTACTTGTTTTAAAAAGAAATATAGTCAATTAGTAATTAAGAGTAAAAAATATTTTAAAATTGTAGTTAAATAAAACGTATTCTAACCTGAACACACAGAAAAGAATCATTAAGTATACAAGTACGAAAAAAATGCTGAAAATCTTTTTGCCGTTAATAAAAAAATAAACCCAGACGACATACATTTAACGGATGTCAAAATCCGTTGAAAAATACACCCCTACCTTCCTAAACTTAACCTCTTTTTCGAACGTAACTCATAATTGATACAACAATAGTTAATAAAAATGAACACGCTACCGCCCCTGTCTGAATGATTGGATTTCTCTGTATCCTTAGGAACAGGAATTTATGAATTTATATGTGCGTTTAAAACTAAGTAAATTTAAAGATAAGTTATTCCAATATTCGCTTAAAGATGAAACGGAACTAATGCTTTTAATTTAATTATATAATTAAATTTGAAGTTTTTAGCTTCAGTTTTTGAAACATGGTTATTACTGTGTCGCAAAAAAAAACATTTTAAAAAATATCAATAAGAACAGCGGATTATATTTCTTACTGTTCTTTCCATATGTGTGTGTGTGTGAGTGAGTGAGTGTTTGTTTTGCTCTACTTAGTGTATTGAGCATTTTACATATTGTGTTTTTACTCGTTTTCAGTTTTTTTTTTTTTTCGGACTTGGAGCTTAAACACTTGTTTTCGTCTTGTTTTAATGTTCTTGGTTCTTTCTTTTTTTATTCCCCATTTTCCCCGGGTGCCCATTTATTCTACTGCAAGTTGAGCTATCCGAGCTTTTTCCAAACGAGTACCACAATTTATAAATATATATATATATATATATATATATATATATATATATATATATATATATATATATATATTAAGCAAAAAGACAATAGGAAAACTGTTGTTTAGCCAACGCGTTTCGTCCAATGTCGACTTTTCAAGGCAAAAAACGAAAATTAATTTATTGAAACAAAGTATCTATAAATAACAAACAAGCATCAAGGGTGGTCTTTAGTGATGCCCTATCCTTATAGCCGATTTCGGGTTTTGCATTATATCCGCTCAAGCAGCAACCCCGATTTATTCAAGATGATTCAGGCCGCCTTCTTGAAAGCGCCGTGCTACACACCGTGACACTGCAAAAAATCACATCCCTACCTTGCTCGGATTTCGACCGTTTTTATTGAAATGTCAGTCAACGTTACCCAGTAACAAAGGAAGGGTTTTCCCGCTCCCCTCATATATATATATATATATATATATATATATATATATGAGTTTAAACTTGTCTGATTAAACAATTTAGACATGCTGTGTTTACTTACCTTCAACAAGATTTGAACGAACCTTGTTTTATGTTTGCAGGAGAAAATATGTATTATTGAACTTTTGAACAACACCCAGTTGTTAAACCAAAGATAAGAAACCACTGTTTCTTGTAGGCATATTAAAGATCTGACATTACAATCTTGCTAAAATCTTAATTCCATAACTCTAAACGTTTAAAATTATAACTCACATCCTTTGATAAACCTCCTACCCTATTATTTACCTCTCCACTAATTTATCTTAGATTATGATTCTTAAATTTTTTTGCATATAAATTACTAGGATTACTTTCAGATAAATTGTTTTACGCCCATACTTATTCTACACGTTATACTGTCCGACAATAGGTCAAAATTAGATTATAAATGTTATATTAATATCCCATACTTTTTATATTTTTTCTACTTATATTTTAATTTCTAAATCAAAACTGTTTTTAATCCGAATAACTTATATATTAAACATACCAAGAATGCAATTCAGATTTAGCTTGTTTTTTATAACAAAAAAAAACATTCCCAATTACTATTAGGTTGGTGCAAAAATAATGTCGGTTTTTGACGTATTTTTAACGTCAAAAACCGACATTATTTTTGCACCAACCTAATACTATAACAATCGTTTAAATTTATCCCTCTTTCCTCTTTCATCGTATTTTCTCCTGTTCCCACCGTTCCTCCCACACCACTCACTCTTAGGACGCTTGGAAATGCTGTGCCTAAACTTTTGACCGTTGTTATCGACAAGGAATCTTTCCAGACTAGTCATCATTTATCACATCACCCATCCTTCAACAAACTGCTATCCACAAGAACTATTGTTTCAATGCGTCACTTTTTGCTTTATGTATTTTTTTTTTGTCAAACAAAAGGGAAAAAGAAATTGACGTTTCACATGCGGCTTGCCTACAAGCAGGATTGTTCATAACCATTCTCACCAGTCGAGGTGCAATTGAAATGCACCGAAACGAGGTTCCAACTTTGTAGTAAGTAAACTGTTTTTGTCTATATGATAAGATTATAATATATATATATATTTATTTAAACCTGTCCGATTAAACAATGTAGACATGTGTTTAATTAACTTCAACAAAATCCTTTCGTAATCAGATCTACGTTTTCTTGTTTCATGATTAAAAAGAGCAAGATAGATACTGTGATTTTTTTTTTTCATTTTTTATTTTTCCCGAGTACTTTCGATATTTCCAATATCAGCATTAGGGTTTTCATGGCTAAGATAAGTAATTGTGTCTGTCCAAATTAAGATGATCTTAGGTGGATTGAAAAGGATAAGGGAGAGAATGTGAGGATACAGACAAAAGGTAGAACAGCAGAGACATTAGATATTGGAGAATCATAATTGTCAAAATCTGTGGAATTTTATGGGTCCAACTAGTTTAGAAAAAAAAGGACGGTAATGAAGATAAAAAGAAAAAAGGAGAGGATGATAGTATGCAGGAAAAGTATGAGAGAATAGAAAAGGCATGAGATAAAGGATAATTTTTACGTGTTCAGCTATTGTGTATAAAATATCTTAGTGTCTTCAAATATGTAAACACGGATCACTGTAAAAGCTATTGCTAGAGATAACTCTCAGAGATAGTAAATAGACAGCTGGACCTGTCGCGAAAATGGATACGGAATATTTATTTTCGACCGATGGTTATGCGTAAGTGAAGTCAACTTCAAAGTACAGAGCAAGAGGCTCAGACAGAGAGAAAGTCACGGAAGAAAGATAAATTACGATTTTAGACAAAGATGACTAGACAAAGAAAATGGTTATCTATAAAACTATCCGGTGACAAAACATACAGAAAGGAAAAAAGCGGGTCTCAGACACAGTAGACGGTAATCGGTAATCTGGTTTACTGCTAGAAATTGTTTTGTTTTTCACTCGTGGGTAACGATCTGACCGAAGGGTAATTTGTAAGCTACAAACGTTTGACTGGAAGAAACTGCACCCCATTGTCTGGTTTGAGATGCAATCTTAATATTTAGTTTAGCTTTTCGAAAACATTCCAACGCATCTTCCCGCTTATGTCATATTTTCGTCGTTTAATAAACACAAGAATATTGAGCTCTTCCTTTTGCTAACAATACATTTTGTTTTCTTACAATTGATAATTAGTCCCTTCTTCCGTCTTTCCTCTATTACCTTGAGTAGAAAACTCGTATAGTTTGAGTTCTATGTTAGCCCTTAACAGGTTTTCATCTGCGTAGCTTATGTTGTTGACTGTTCCCAACAATAATGATTCCTGAAAGGTTTTCTTGGAATCGCCTCGCTTTTAAATTAAAATAAGTCCGGTGAGAAGACCCATTCTTGTCTTACGCTCCGTCCTAGTTTCGTGTATGTGCACAGTTAATTTTATATCCGTTGGTAGGAGGCTTGCTTTTCAGATAAGGACCCAAATTCTTCTAAATATTTTCACAAATAAATCAAGTTTACCTAGAACTGTATCAAATTCGTTTGTGTAACCTATAAAGAATAAGTATATACACTTCTACATTTAGACGGAACTCCCAGAGAATATTCTGATATTAAATATTACATTTTTGGTTCCAGTCTCTTTAACGAAACCAGATTCTTCATGTACTATATCCAGGCTATTTCTTTTACGCGCGCTATCCATCAGAATTCAGAAAAACTTATGTTAGTGGCCAAAAATCTTAACATTATATATTCAGATGACAGTATTGATGTCTGAAACAGAAAAGAAAATTACGTGAATTCCTGCAAGCAGTAGTAAAGGATGCGATTTTGTTCTGCATCTTAATACTTTGCTTAGCTTTGGAAGGCATATTTTGCTATTGCAGTACGCATTTAGATTTCGATAACACATTTTGCGTCGTCTTTTAAAACACATCCCAGATTCTTAAGTGTCTTCTATAAAATTAGTAACACCTTCTCTCGTGAGTTCCTTCTCTCTTTTTCTTTTTATGTGTTTTTTCTCCTCTACTCCTTCGATATCAATATATAACTTTCGTTAAGTTAACCGTTTAAATGTGTCAACGCCTGGACCTCCTAAAGTAATTTCAAGTATGAAAGAATAGAAATTTTAAATTACATCTAACTCACTCATGTCTTCTCTCTCCCAACTCACTTCCTCACTTCTTTAATTTACATATGCTTAATACGACCGGTCAAAAGGTGTAAATTCCTTTTCATTTCTTGTTTCAACCTTTGGAAGTAAAGTCTGATGATCCGCAGTCCTGCAAGTATATATATATATATATATATATATATATATATATATATATATATATATATATATATATATATACCCAAGTATAAAATTGGTG
>OZ010587.1:106123938-106183938 GCA_963932145.1 Acanthosepion lycidas | reverse complement strand
TAGATAGATAGATAGATAGATAGATAGATAGATAGATAGATAGATAGATCCAGTATGGCAGATAGATAGATAGATAGATAGATAGATAGATAGATCTAGAATGTCAGATAGATAGATAGATAGATAGATAGATAGATAGATAGATAGATAGATCCAGAATGTCAGATAGATAGATAGATAGATAGATAGATAGATAGATAGATAGATAGATAGATCCAGAATGGCAGATAGATAGATAGATAAATAGCTAGCTAGCTAGATAGATAGATAGATAGATAGATAGATAGATAGATAGATAGATGAAAAATATTACCAGCAATAAAAATCTTGTCGGCATTAAATAACCCATTGAGGTTGATATGCGGTAAAACAAACCGAACCAAATCAATATATACTGATCCAGAATGGCAGATAGATAGATAGATAGATAGATAGATAGATAGATAGATAGATCCAGAATGTCAGATAGATAGATAGATAGATAGATAGATAGATAGATAGATAGATCCAGAATGTCAGATAGATCGATAGATCGATAGATAGATAGATAGAGCCAGAATGTCAGATAGATAGATAGATAGATAGATAGATAGATACATAGATAGATAGATAGATAGATCCAGAATGGCAGATAGATAGATAGATAGATAGATAGATCCAGAATGGCAGATAGATAGATAGATAGATAGATAGATCCAGAATGGCAGATAGATAGATAGATAGATAGATAGATAGATAGATAGATAGATAGATAGATAGATAGATGAAAAATATTACCAGCAATAAAAATCTTGTCGGCATTAAATAACCCATTCAGGTTGATATATGGTAAAACAAACCGAACCAAATCAATATATACTGATCCAGAATGGCAGATAGATAGATAGATAGATAGATAGATCCAGAATGTCAGATAGATAGATAGATAGGTAGATCCAGAATGTCAGATAGATAGATAGATAGATAGATAGATAGATAGATAGATAGATAGATAGATAGATGAAAAATATTACCAGCAATAAATATCTTGTCGGCATTAAATAACCCATTGAGGTTGATATGCGGTAAAACAAACCGAACCAAATCAATATATACTGATCCAGAATGGCAGATAGATAGATAGATAGATAGATAGATAGATAGATCCAGAATGTCAGATAGATAGATAGATAGATAGATAGATAGATAGATAGATAGATAGATAGATAGATCCAGAATGTCAGATAGATCGATAGATAGATAGATAGATAGATAGATAGAGCCAGAATGTCAGATAGATAGATAGATAGATAGATAGATAGATAGATAGATCCAGAATGGCAGATAGATAGATAGATAGATAGATCCAGAATGGCAGATAGATAGATAGATAGATAGATAGATAGATAGATAGATAGATAGATAGATGAAAAATATTACCAGCAATAAAAATCTTGTCGGCATTAAATAACCCATTGAGGTTGATATGCGGTAAAACAAACCGAACCAAATCAGTATATACTGATCCAGAATATCAGATAGATAGATAGATAGATAGATAGATAGATAGATAGATAGATAGATCCAGTATGGCAGATAGATAGATAGATAGATAGATAGATCTAGAATGTCAGATAGATAGATAGATAGATAGATAGATAGATAGATAGATAGATAGATCCAGAATGTCAGATAGATAGATAGATAGATAGATAGATAGATAGATAGATCCAGAATGGCAGATAGATAGATAGATAAATAGCTAGCTAGCTAGCTAGATAGATAGAAAGATAGATAGATAGATAGATAGATAGATGAAAAATATTACCAGCAATAAAAATCTTGTCGGCATTAAATAACCCATTGAGGTTGATATGCGGTAAAACAAACCGAACCAAATCAATATATACTGATCCAGAATGGCAGATAGATAGATAGATAGATAGATAGATAGATAGATAGATCCAGAATGTCAGATAGATAGATAGATAGATAGATAGATAGATAGATAGATAGATCCAGAATGTCAGATAGATCGATAGATAGATAGATAGATAGATAGAGCCAGAATGTCAGATAGATAGATAGATAGATAGATAGATAGATAGATAGATAGATAGATAGATAGATCCAGAATGGCAGATAGATAGATAGATAGATAGATAGATCCAGAATGGCAGATAGATAGATAGATAGATAGATAGATCCAGAATGGCAGATAGATAGATAGATAGATAGATAGATAGATAGATAGATAGATAGATAGATGAAAAATATTACCAGCAATAAAAATCTTGTCGGCATTAAATAACCCATTCAGGTTGATATATGGTAAAACAAACCGAACCAAATCAATATATACTGATCCAGAATGGCAGATAGATAGATAGATAGATAGATAGATAGATAGATCCAGAATGTCAGATAGATAGATAGATAGGTAGATCCAGAATGTCAGATAGATAGATAGATAGATAGATAGATAGATAGATAGATAGATAGATAGATGAAAAATATTACCAGCAATAAAAATCTTGTCGGCATTAAATAACCCATTGAGGTTGATATGCGGTAAAACAAACCGAACCAAATCAATATATACTGATCCAGAATGGCAGATAGATAGATAGATAGATAGATAGATAGATCCAGAATGTCAGATAGATAGATAGATAGATAGATAGATAGATAGATAGATAGATCCAGAATGTCAGATAGATCGATAGATAGATAGATAGATAGATAGATAGAGCCAGAATGTCAGATAGATAGATAGATAGATAGATAGATAGATAGATAGATCCAGAATGGCAGATAGATAGATAGATAGATAGATAGATCCAGAATGGCAGATAGATAGATAGATAGATAGATAGATCCAGAATGGCAGATAGATAGATAGATAGATAGATAGATAGATAGATAGATAGATGAAAAATATTACCAGCAATAAAAATCTTGTCGGCATTAAATAACCCATTCAGGTTGATATGTGGTAAAACAAACCGAACCAAATCAATATATACTGATCCAGAATGGCAGATAGATAGATAGATAGATAGATAGATAGATAGATCCAGAATGTCAGATAGATAGATAGATAGATAGATAGATAGATAGATCCAGAATGGCAGATAGATAGATAGATAGATAGATAGATAGATAGATCCAGTATGGCAGATAGATAGATAGATAGATAGATAGATCCAGAATATCAGATAGATAGATAGATAGATAGATAGATAGATAGATAGATAGATAGATAGATAGATAGATCCAGAATGTCAGATAGATAGATAGATAGATAGATAGATAGATAGATAGATAGATAGATCCAGAATGGCAGATAGATAGATAGATAAATAGCTAGCTAGCTAGCTAGCTAGCTAGATAGCTAGATAGATAGATAGATAGATGAAAAATATTACCAGCAATAAAAATCTTGTCGGCATTAAATAACCCATTGAGGTTGATATGCGGTAAAACAAACCGAACCAAATCAATATATACTGATCCAGAATGGCAGATAGATAGATAGATAGATAGATAGATAGATCCAGAATGTCAGATAGATAGATAGATAGATAGATAGATAGATAGATAGATAGATCCAGAATGTCAGATAGATCGATAGATAGATAGATAGATAGAGCCAGAATGTCAGATAGATAGATAGATAGATAGATAGATAGATAGATAGATAGATAGATCCAGAATGGCAGATATATAGATAGATAGATAGATAGATAGATCCAGAATGGCAGATAGATAGATAGATAGATAGATAGATAGATAGATAGATAGATATATAGATAGATCCAGAATGGCAGATAGATAGATAGATAGATAGATAGATAGATAGATAGATAGATAGATAGATGAAAAATATTACCAGCAATAAAAATCTTGTCGGCATTAAATAACCCATTCAGGTTGATATGTGGTAAAACAAACCGAACCAAATCAACATATACTGATCCAGAATGGCAGATAGATAGATAGATAGATAGATAGATAGATAGATAGATAGATAGATAGATAGATCCAGAATGTCAGATAGATAGATAGATAGATAGATAGATAGATAGATAGAAAGATAGATCCAGAATGGCAGATAGATAGATAGATAGATAGATAGATGAAAAATATTACCAGCAATAAAAATCTTGTCGGCATTAAATAACCCATTGAGGTTGATATGTGGTAAAACAAACCGAACCAAATCAATATATACTGATCCAGAATGGCAGATAGATAGATAGATTGATAGATAGATAGATAGATAGATAGATCCAGAATGTCAGATAGATAGATAGATAGATAGATAGATAGATAGATAGATAGATAGATATATGAAAAATATTACCAGCAATAAAAATCTTGTCGGCATCAAATAACCTATTGAGGTTGATATGCGGTAAAACAAACCGAACCAATCAATATATACTGATCCAGAATGTCAGATAGATAGATAGATAGATAGATAGATAGATAGATAGATAGATCCAGAATGTCAGATAGATAGATAGATAGATAGATAGATAGATAGATAGATAGATAGATAGATAGATAGATAGATAGATGAAAAATATTACCAGCAATAAAAATCTTGTCGGCATTAAATAACCCATTGAGGTTGATATGCGGTAAAACAAACCGAACCAAATCAATATATACTGATCCAGAATGTCAGATAGATAGATAGATAGATAGATAGATCCAGGATGGCAGATAGATAGATAGATAGATAGATAGATAGATAGATAGATAGATCCAGAATGTCAGATAGATAGATAGATAGATAGATAGATAGATAGATAGATAGATAGATAGATAGATGAAAAATATTACCAGCAATAAAAATCTTGTCGGCATTAAATAACCCATTGAGGTTGATATGCGGTAAAACAAACCGAACCAAATCAATATATACTAATCCAGAATGGCAGATAGATAGATATATAGATAGATAGATAGATAGATAGATAGATCCAGAATGTCAGATAGATAGATAGATAGATAGATAGATAGATAGATAGATAGATAGATAGATAGATAGATAGATCCAGAATGGCAGATATATAGATAGGTAGATAGATAGATAGATAGATAGATAGATAGATAGATGAAAAATATTACCAGCAATAAAAATCTTGTCGGCATTAAATAACCCATTGAGGTTGATATGTGGTAAAACAAACCGAACCAAATCAATATATACTGATCCAGAATGGCAGATAGATAGATAGATAGATAGATAGATAGATAGATAGATAGATAGATCGATAGATAGATCAAGAATGTCAGATAGATAGATAGATAGATAGATAGATAGATAGATAGATAGATAGATAGATAGATAGATGAAAAATATTACCAGCAATAAAAATCTTGTCGGCATTAAATAACCCATTGAGGTTGATATGCGGTAAAACAAACCGAACCAAATCAATATATACTGATCCAGAATGGCAGATAGATAGATATATAGATAGATAGATAGATAGATAGATAGATAGATAGATCCAGAATGTCAGATAGATAGATAGATAGATAGATAGATAGATAGATAGATAGATAGATAGATCCAGAATGGCAGATAGATAGATAGATAGATAGATAGATAGATAGATAGATAGATAGATAGATAGATAGATAGATAGATAGACGAAAAATATTACCAGCAATAAAAATCTTGTCGGCATTAAATAACCCATTGAGGTTGATATGTGGTAAAACAAACCGAACCAAATCAATATATACTGATCCAGAATGGCAGATAGATAGATAGATAGATAGATATATAGATAGATAGATAGATAGATAGATAGATAGATAGATCCAGAATGTCAGATAGATAGATAGATAGATAGATAGATAGATAGATAGATAGATAGATAGATAGATAGATGAAAAATATTACCAGCAATAAAAATCTTGTCGGCATTAAATAACCCATTGAGGTTGATATGCGGTAAAACAAACCGAACCAAATCAATATATACTGATCCAGAATATCAGATAGATAGATAGATAGATAGATAGATAGATAGATAGATAGATAGATCCAGTATGGCAGATAGATAGATAGATAGATAGATAGATAGATCCAGAATGTCAGATAGATAGATAGATAGATAGATAGATAGATAGATAGATAGATCCAGAATGTCAGATAGATAGATAGATAGATAGATAGATAGATAGATAGATAGATAGATCCAGAATGGCAGATAGATAGATAGATAAATAGCTAGCTAGCTAGATAGATAGATAGATAGATAGATAGATAGATAGATAGATAGATAGATAGATAGATAGATGAAACATATTACCAGCAATAAAAATCTTGTCGGCATTAAATAACCCATTGAGGTTGATATGCGGTAAAACAAACCGAACCAAATCAATATATACTGATCCAGAATGGCAGATAGATAGATATATAGATAGATAGATAGATAGATAGATAGATAGATAGATAGATAGATCCAGAATGTCAGATAGATAGATAGATAGATAGATAGATAGATAGATAGATAGATAGATAGATAGATAGACGAAAAATATTACCAGCAATAAAAATCTTGTCGGCATTAAATAACCCATTGAGGTTGATATGTGGTAAAACAAACCGAACTAAATCAATATATACTGATCCAGAATGGCAGATAGATAGATAGATAGATAGATAGATAGATAGATAGATAGATAGATAGATCCAGAATGTCAGATAGATAGATAGATAGATAGATAGATAGATAGATAGATAGATAGATAGATAGATATATAGATAGATAGATAGTTAGATAGATAGATCCAAAATGTCAGATAGATAGATAGATAGATAGATAGATAGATAGATAGATAGATAGATAGATAGATAGATGAAAAATATTAGCAGCAATAAAAATCTTGTCGGCATTAAATAACCCATTGAGGTTGATATGCGGTAAAACAAACCAAACCAAATCAATATATACTGATCCAGAATGTCAGATAGATAGATAGATAGATAGATAGATAGATAGATCCAGAATGTCAGATAGATAGATAGATAGATAGATAGGTAGATCCAGAATGTCAGATAGATAGATAGATAGATAGATAGATAGATAGATAGATAGATAGATAGATAGATAGATAGATGAAAAATATTACCAGCAATAAAAATCTTGTCGGCATTAAATAACCCATTGAGGTTGATATGTGGTAAAACAAACCGAACCACATCAATATATACTGATCCAGAATGGCAGATAGATAGATAGATAGATAGATAGATAGATAGATAGATAGATAGATAGATAGATCCAGAATGTCAGATAGATAGATAGATAGATAGATAGATAGATATATGAAAAATATTACCAGCAATAAAAATCTTGTCGGCATCAAATAACCTATTGAGGTTGATATGCGGGAAAACAAACCGAACCAATCAATATATACTGATCCAGAATGTCAGATAGATAGATAGATAGATAGATAGATAGATAGATAGATAGATAGATCCAGAATGTCAGATAGATAGATAGATATATAGATAGATAGATAGATAGATAGATAGATAGATAGGTGAAAAATATTACCAGCAATAAAAATCTTGTCGGCATTAAATAACCCATTGAGGTTGATATGCGGTAAAACAAACCGAACCAAATCAATATATACTGATCCAGAATGTCAGATAGATAGATAGATAGATAGATAGATCCAGTATGGCAGATAGATAGATAGATAGATAGATAGATAGATAGATAGATCCAGAATGTCAGATAGATAGATAGATAGATAGATAGATAGATAGATAGATCCAGAAAGTCAGATAGATAGATAGATAGATAGATAGATAGATAGATAGATAGATAGATCCAGAATGGCAGATATATAGATAGGTAGATAGATAGATAGATAGATAGATAGATAGATAGATGAAAAATATTACCAGCAATAAAAATCTTGTCGGCATTAAATAACCCATTGAGGTTGATATGTGGTAAAACAAACCGAACCAAATCAATATATACTGATCCAGAATGGCAGATAGATAGATAGATAGATAGATAGATAGATAGATAGATAGATAGATCCAGAATGTCAGATAGATAGATAGATAGATAGATAGATAGATAGATAGATAGATAGATAGATAGATGAAAAATATTCCCAGCAATAAAAATCTTGTCGGCATTAAATAACCCATTGAGGTTGATATGCGGTAAAACAAACCGAACCAAATCAATATATACTGATCCAGAATGGCAGATAGATAGATATATAGATAGATAGATAGATAGATAGATAGATAGATAGATAGATAGATCCAGAATGTCAGATAGATAGATAGATAGATAGATAGATAGATAGATAGATAGATCCAGAATGGCAGATAGATAGATAGATAGATAGATAGATAGATAGATAGATAGATAGATAGACGAAAAATATTACCAGCAATAAAAATCTTGTCGGCATTAAATAACCCATTGAGGTTGATATGTGGTAAAACAAACCGAACCAAATCAATATATACTGATCCAGAATGGCAGATAGATAGATAGATAGATAGATAGATAGATAGACAGATAGATAGATAGATCCAGAATGTCAGATAGATAGATAGATAGATAGAGGGATAGATAGATAGATAGATAGATAGATAGATAGATAGATAGATAGATAGATATATGAAAAATATTACCAGCAATAAAAATCTTGTCGGCATCAAATAACCTATTGAGGTTGATATGCGGTAAAACAAACCGAACCAATCAATATATACTGATCCAGAATGTCAGATAGATAGATAGATAGATAGATAGATAGATAGATAGATAGATAGATCCAGAATGTCAGATAGATAGATAGATAGATAGATAGATAGATAGATAGATAGATAGATGAAAAATATTACCAGCAATAAAAATCTTGTCGGCATTAAATAACCCATTGAGGTTGATATGCGGTAAAACAAACCGAACCAAATCAATATATACTGATCCAGAATATCAGATAGATAGATAGATAGATAGATAGATAGATAGATAGATCCAGTATGGCAGATAGATAGATAGATAGATAGATAGATAGATAGATCCAGAATGTCAGATAGATAGATAGATAGATAGATAGATCCAGAATGTCAGATAGATAGATAGATAGATAGATAGATAGATAGATAGATAGATAGATAGATAGATAGATCCAGAATGGCAGATAGATAGATAGATAAATAGCTAGCTAGCTAGCTAGCTAGCTAGATAGATAGATAGATAGATAGATAGATAGATAGATAGATGAAAAATATTACCAGCAATAAAAATCTTGTCGGCATTAAATAACCCATTGAGGTTGATATGCGGTAAAACAAACCGAACCAAATCAATATATACTGATCCAGAATGGCAGATAGATAGATATATAGATAGATAGATAGATAGATAGATAGATAGATAGATAGATAGATCCAGAATGTCAGATAGATAGATAGATAGATAGATAGATAGATAGACGAAAAATATTACCAGCAATAAAAATCTTGTCGGCATTAAATAACCCATTGAGGTTGATATGCGGTAAAACAAACCGAACCAAATCAATATATACTGATCCAGAATGGCAGATAGATAGATATATAGATAGATAGATAGATAGATAGATAGATCCAGAATGTCAGATAGATAGATAGATAGATAGATAGATAGATAGATAGATAGATAGATAGATAGACGAAAAATATTACCAGCAATAAAAATCTTGTCGGCATTAAATAACCCATTGAGGTTGATATGTGGTAAAACAAACCGAACCAAATCAATATATACTGATCCAGAATGGCAGATAGATAGATAGATAGATAGATAGATAGATAGATAGATAGATCCAGAATGTCAGATAGATAGATAGATAGATAGATAGATAGATATATGAAAAATATTACCAGCAATAAAAATCTTGTCGCATCAAATAACCTATTGAGGTTGATATGCGGTAAAACAAACCGAACCAATCAATATATACTGATCCAGAATGTCAGATAGATAGATAGATAGATAGATAGATAGATAGATAGATATATAGATAGATAGATAGTTAGATAGATAGATCCAAAATGTCAGATAGATAGATAGATAGATAGATAGATAGATAGATAGATCCAGAATGTCAGATAGATAGATAGATAGATAGATAGATAGATAGGTAGATCCAGAATGTCAGATAGATAGATAGATAGATAGATAGATAGATAGATAGATAGATAGATAGATAGATGAAAAATATTCCCAGCAATAAAAATCTTGTCGGCATTAAATAACCCATTGAGGTTGATATGCGGTAAAACAAACCGAACCAAATCAGTATATACTGATCCAGAATGTCAGATAGATAGATAGATAGATAGATAGATAGATAGATAGATAGATAGATAGATAGATAGATCCAGTATGGCAGATAGATAGATAGATAGATAGATAGATAGATAGATAGATAGATCTAGAATGTCAGATAGATAGATAGATAGATAGATAGATAGATAGATAGATAGATAGATCCAGAATGTCAGATAGATAGATAGATAGATAGATAGATATATAGATAGATAGATAGATAGATAGATAGATAGATAGATAGATAGATAGATGAAAAATATTACCAGCAATAAAAATCTTGTCGGCATTAAATAACCCATTGAGGTTGATATGCGGTAAAACAAACCGAACCAAATCAATATATACTGATCCAGAATGGCAGATAGATAGATAGATAGATAGATAGATAGATAGATAGATAGATAGATAGATCCAGAATGTCAGATAGATAGATAGATAGATAGATAGATAGATAGATAGATAGATAGATAGATAGATGAAAAATATTACCAGCAATAAAAATCTTGTCGGCATTAAATAACCCATTGAGGTTGATATGCGGTAAAACAAACCGAACCAAATCAATATATACTGATCCAGAATGGCAGATAGATAGAGAGATAGATAGATAGATAGATAGATAGATCCAGAATGTCAGATAGATAGATAGATAGATAGATAGATAGATAGATAGATAGATAGATAGATGAAAAATATTACCAGCAATAAAAATCTTGTCGGCATTAAATAACCCATTGAGGTTGATATGCGGTAAAACAAACCGAACCAAATCAATATATACTGATCCAGAATGGCAGATAGATAGATATATAGATAGATAGATAGATAGATAGATAGATAGATAGATAGATAGATAGATAGATAGGTAGATCCAGAATGTCAGATAGATAGATAGATAGATAGATAGATAGATAGATAGATAGATAGATAGATAGATGAAAAATATTCCCAGCAATAAAAATCTTGTCGGCATTAAATAACCCATTGAGGTTGATATGCGGTAAAACAAACCGAACCAAATCAGTATATACTGATCCAGAATGTCAGATAGATAGATAGATAGATAGATAGATAGATAGATAGATAGATAGATAGATAGATAGATAGATCCAGTATGGCAGATAGATAGATAGATAGATAGATAGATAGATAGATAGATAGATCTAGAATGTCAGATAGATAGATAGATAGATAGATAGATAGATAGATAGATAGATCCAGAATGTCAGATAGATAGATAGATAGATAGATAGATATATAGATAGATAGATAGATAGATAGATAGATAGATGAAAAATATTACCAGCAATAAAAATCTTGTCGGCATTAAATAACCCATTGAGGTTGATATGCGGTAAAACAAACCGAACCAAATCAATATATACTGATCCAGAATGGCAGATAGATAGATAGATAGATAGATAGATAGATAGATAGATAGATAGATAGATAGATAGATAGATAGATCCAGAATGTCAGATAGATAGATAGATAGATAGATAGATAGATAGATAGATAGATAGATAGATAGATAGATAGATAGATAGATGAAAAATATTACCAGCAATAAAAATCTTGTCGGCATTAAATAACCCATTGAGGTTGATATGCGGTAAAACAAACCGAACCAAATCAATATATACTGATCCAGAATGGCAGATAGATAGAGAGATAGATAGATAGATAGATCCAGAATGTCAGATAGATAGATAGATAGATAGATAGATAGATAGATAGATAGATAGATAGATAGATAGATAGATAGATAGATGAAAAATATTACCAGCAATAAAAATCTTGTCGGCATTAAATAACCCATTGAGGTTGATATGCGGTAAAACAAACCGAACCAAATCAATATATACTGATCCAGAATGGCAGATAGATAGATATATAGATAGATAGATAGATAGATAGATAGATAGATAGATAGATAGATAGATCCAGAATGTCAGATAGATAGATAGATAGATAGATAGATAGATAGATAGATAGATAAAAAATATTACCAGCAATAAAAATCTTGTCGGCATTAAATAACCCATTGAGGTTGATATGCCGTAAAACAAACCAAACCAAAACAATTGTTAATTTTTAAAGAAGTTCTCTATTGTGTTGTACTCCAGAATAGATTATTTTAGACTCCCATACGATAAATACAATTATTTCTTGCGCTTAAACGAAATGAAGGCGGTAAACCACCAGAAGCATCTAGAATTAATTAAGCAAAAACTTAGGCTGCGTATATTTTTAGTTTAATTAAGTAATTCTTCTAATTTGGCAACATATCTTTCATTCCTTTGTCGTTTTCACTATTTACATAGCTTCTTATTCCGAACTTGGCAGAATTTTCTACGCGTGATTGCAAAATGCCCCAAAAGTAATTCTTTGTTTTGAAAGATACATAATTCGATAGAATTTTAACGTTACCTCAAATATGGTAGAGGATAGGGTAATAATCGGTATGTGTGTGTGTGTCTTTTATTTCTATTAGGTTGGTGCAAAAATAATGACGTAATAATGTCGTTTTTTGACGTTAAAAAATACGTCAAAAAACGACATTATTACGTGATTATATTTGCACCAACCTCATATTATTAATAAGCCAAGCCAAATTTTTTCCTCATGAAATATTTTCTTCCAGAAGTTGTTTTCCTGCATCTTTCGCTGTCCTCTCTTTGAAATTAGCTCCATTGTCAAAATTACCATTTTTTATTTGTTTTTGTTTAATATGACACTTGTCACGTTAATAGGCAACAACAATTCGTGTCGTCCCAAATCTTTTTTAATAGCAAGTTCAATTCCCCAGGGTGCATCGCTGTCTGACATGACTGCTCGATATGTAACAATAATAAGCAAACAGAAATGAATTAAAACTGATATACTAATAACAAATAAATTTAGATTTTAAATCATCAATTTACAGATGGAGTACAAAGAAATTTTCAATAAGTTTTATCATGAGGTAGTTTTTATTTTATTTGATACAAAACGGGTTGATTTTTACTAAACTGCATTTACTTTCTTGTAAACACCAAAATAAGTTCGTATCCTGATTTTCTAAGTTTACCATAGTCTGGCATATGAGCTTTGTCAGCGATCATTTTATTGCCACTGATATTATGACATAGTATTGATAACAGGCACGGAAAAGAATATACAACCCCCCCCCCCTACAGAAAGTAGAGAAAGGAAGGAATCAGACATAATCTCAGTTATGTGCCATGGGTGATACACGCTTAGGCGTTCATGTATCTTTTGATACATAACTGACAAGGCAGTAGGTTGCCATTTTTTCTGCGGTAGACTAGATGCCATCCAAAACTATAGAACCCAGCCTGTCCTGCTATTTACCCATGGCTGGGGGGAGAAGAAGGGGATTCATACCTTTCCCAAGTGAATGTAATGGATTCGACTGGAATTCGAACTCGGCTCTCCAATTTCTCAATCCGAGCCGATATTCATTGCTCTATCGTGCCTTACAAGACACAATGCAGTAAAATGATGAACCCAAATAGCAATTTACTGGTCGGGAACACTAAAATCAAGCAGGTGCAGAAATTTAAATATCTGGGAAATATTTTGACAGAGGACGGTAAGTGCGACTCTGATATCCGAAGACGTATTTGGATGTCCAAAGACGCCTTCCAAAAGCTAGGAAGAGTATTACGAGACAGGAGGATTTATTTGGCAACAAAGAAAAGGGTACTGAGCTGCAACGTGACATCTGTCCTCCTTTATGGCAGCGAATGTTGGACGGTCTCCTTAAAGATGAAGAAGACTCTCGAGGGAACGGAGGTATAGTTCTACAGAAGGATGCTAAGGATATCATGGACCGAACGTGTGAGCAACGATGAGGTTTTGGAGAGGATGCAAACAAGGAGGAAACTTATACTTAACATCAGGAAGAGGCAGCTGAAATTTCTGAGACACGTAATGAGAAAAGAGGGCCTGGAGAATCTGATACTCACAGGTCGAATAGCGGACAAGAATGACAAGGGAAAAAAACGCATGACATACCCAGCGGGCTTAAGCAAGACGATGACAGAACATGATCTGGGGGAAGCAGCAAAGTGACAAAATTTATTGAGTGCTACAAGGGATATGGGGAAGTGGTGGGCCATAATCGCCTACGTCCTGAATGGACACGGCACATAAAAGAAGAAATGCTAGTTCCTCGTATAACTCACTTGTGTTTCTTTCAGAGCTAGCTTGTGGTTTACACTGCAACTATACTGGATCTTAGTCACATGTTTTGAGGGAGGGAGGGAGGGAGGGAGAGGGATTATCCTGGTTTAATCTCCATTTCGAATAAAGCCAATAAGCTAAAAATTCCGCTGTCTTGTGATTTCATGCCAGCACAATACTCGATGGTTTCTGAACGGTTCCACCATCCCAATCTCACTTACGATTCTTAAGTTACGATCGTCTCCCTAGGCCGATATTATTAAGAAGTTACTTCCCTGAAAAACGGACCATCGGGAGATTCGAACCAGAGTCTCAAGGTCACAATGCTATCTTTCTAAGCACTCGGCTACGCGCCGACTGTCAATGCTCAGTCGGGCTGTGATCCGGACTGTTTACATCATCTCCCTGATTGACATTTCTTTCGTGAGGAAATATTTGACTCTTTTTCTTCTGTAATAAACAAACATAAATGATTTGATCTTCACCAAACCCTTTGGTTTTTAACAAAAAGTTGTTTTAAGTGAATTTAAAGATAATATTTAGATATTTGTACATTCAAACATATATGCGCCATTTTGTTCCACTGACTTTTACCATCATTGAGACCGTTTCATATTCTCATCTTCCAAGAATTTGATATTGTTCTGGCTCATGATCTGTTAATTTGTTTGAACAAGCTTCCAAAGAACTGAGTTCTTCCCATAAGAATCTTCTAGGCATTAAATCAAGCGAAAACCCAACGATGCAAGGCCAGTTGAATGAAGTGGTCGTAACAGGACATCCGTAAGCAGCTGTATCAATTTCTGTCTGGTCTGCAAAGAAAAGTGAAGTCTGGTATTATTTGTTTTTTTGTTGTTGTTTTTTTGTTGTTGTTTTTTTTTGTTTTTTTTTTTCTACCAATTTAACTCGAACAAGGCGATAATGTCACTAAGACGCAAGGGGCGTCTGGGAAGGAAACAGAATGAAAACACTTTAGAAGGAACTGGATACCCAATCCCAAACAGGAAACAAGGGCATTATTTACTTTATTTGGACTATTGTCCGCATGCCATGTTTAACTCTTTGGGTCCTGTCACTGGATCTAACTAACGCCTTTATCCACTGTGTCATGTGTCGTTGAGGATAAACATGGCACGTGGCACTAGAACAGTCTACCCCAGTGAGCGAAATAAAGGGTTCAGTTCGACATTCCAACCACCTGAAGAAGGCCGGGGCGTACAACGGCCGAAACGTTGTAATAAATATGGCGACAAAGATGAGGTCCGAATAATGTAAATAATGTACATAATACCTCATCTCAGAAATATAAACAGATACTGAAGGAAACAAGGGATTAAGCTCTACTCCTGTTTGAAGACCAGGGAGGAGCTTAAACCGGGCGATAGGCTAATATGTCTACTCCTATTGAGGAAAAATAAATAATAAAATAGAAAATAGAGACGTCAGAAGTATATAATTGAAGTAGACATTAGAAGGAAGCAAAAATACAATCCTAGACAGGAATCAAGGGATAAATCTCTACTCCTGTTCAAAATCCGGAGAGGATGGTGAACCGGACGATAGACGAACCTTTTCATAGAAAACGACGTCCTTCCAATTAGCCAATATCCTAGATTGCTTTCTTTAATCGGTTCAACTGGGGACAATATTTGTCTGAATTCAATGTCTGATTTTTCGGAAGGAGCTCGTAATTTCCAAAGTTTTTTCAGTCAGCTGTCCTGGGTATGACGATAAACTACGTCCAGCAGCAAGGATCAGGAGCTTTTGAGGGGCGTGGAACCACCTCTTAATTACTGGTGTTCCCAGGTCCACCCTGATCCGGGGTAGTAGCACCTGTTAGGGTCCCAGCTATGGGCAAATAGTTAACCCCGAAACTGGAGTAAAAACACTATGGAAGTATAAAAATAAGTTTTAACACCACAAATAATTTTTAAAAAAAAATTATTACCAGCAATGCATTTTTGAAGGAAGAATATTACCAGAAATAGATTTTTGACAAAATAAAATATTAACAGCAATAAAAACGTTTCGCCATTAAATAACCCATTGAGGTTGATATGCCGTAAAAGTCATATCTTCCAATGACTATCGGCTTATGAAGTTTGTAGTTAACGGTTACTCATTACATCTTTCCCAATAGCTTTTTCGCTACACTTTGTTGTAAACCAGGAGTGTAAGAACTTTTTTCAAAGAAGGCTAGATTTGATGAGGTGAATATACGTCAGGACCAATCGTTCTGCTTGGCGTCCTTTGACCCATTAAATATAAATGCAAAAGAACTATCTTATGAAAATTTGATTGCAAATGGCATATTCTCATTTCTTGACATGAATTACAAACATATTTAATCAGATCTTATTAAATTCCCTCAGCCTGTCATATCTGAAGCTCATTATAAGATGAAGTAAAATATGTCTGGAGACAAAAGAACTTCCTGGAAGCTATAATATATCTCAAGTTAATCTTAAACATTACATATAATTGGTAATTAATGTTGTCTGTCAATTTAAAAACGTATGAATAGGAACATTGATCTTATTAACAAGTGGAAAATATAAAGTGACACATGTCCAAATATATTTAGAAATGATTTTCAACAACACAAAACAAATTTAATTCACTAATATTTTGGAATTTATCCATCCCAGATTAACAAAACAAATAACTTTCCCTTATGTGAAGGCTGAGTCTGAGATCTCGACTGCAATATGTAGTCCAGGTGTGATTCTAAGGCAGTGATTTTAGAAATCGGCTGCAAAAGTCTAACGTCAGGGTCACACCGCCAGAGGATGACCACATAGAACTGCTGGGATTTTTTTGGTAAAATACAAACATTTCTGCCACTAACATTGCCTCTCGTTTCCGTCCATTTATTTTTGGTAAATTTCCAATTTTCAAAGTACGTTGCATTGTGATTTCTCTTTTGGTTTTCCGTCTATTAGGCTGACTTCATTTTATAGCCATTTTCTATATATTTCATCCAAATGTTAGACACAGCCATGTTCACTTTCATTAACGGCTCTCTTGTTCAAGCAATGTTTACTTTCACTTGATATCTCTCTTGTTTGATTCTTTGATCCATGTTTACTTTCACTTTACACCTTTCTTGTTTGATTGCTTAAGCCTAGTTTAGTTTCACTTTTCACCTCTCTTATTGGAGCATTGTTTACTTTCGCTAGACAGATCACTTGAATAAACTATGTTTACTTCCATTGACAGCTCTATTGATGGAGCCTTGTTTCCCTTCACTTAAAATCACTCTTGTTTGGGCCATGTTTCTTTCACTTGACACCTCTCTTGTTGGGGCCATGTTTACTCTCACTTGACGGCTCGCTGAGAACTTTATGAGCTTGTGTAAATGGATGACAACGCAAGTAGACGCAGGAATATTCAAAAGATCAACATTGCCTTGAGTTACAAAGCGTAGGAAGTTGTTGAGAGGAATAACCGGACAAGACATATAGAAGAAGAAAGATTTGAGCAATTTAGCTTTTTAGATTAATAGGATTTTATAAAGCAAAACAGTAAACGCCTCTTAGAAAGTTGTGTAAAAAAGATGGATAAAAGCCAAGAGTACAAAAGAAACATTTGTATATGAAAGAATTGTATTCCAGACAATATGCCGACAATTAAGACTTTAAGAAAATAATATATCAGTGCCGATCACCTTTTATTGAACAAAGGTTTCCAGCCAAGAATGAGATTTCCAGATGAATTGACCGGTTATAAAAACATGAGGAACAATGGCGGTTGAACTAAGAAAGATACATTTCAAGACAAAGAAAGTAAGCGAGAATAGAGAATGATAGAATCACAGCGAGAAAATCTTAAACAGATGCCCAAATAAGGAAAACAATATTAGACAGATGCCCAAATAAGAAAAAGAATATTAGACAATTGCCCAAATAACAAAAAGAATATTAGCCAGATGCCCAAATAAGGAAATGAATATTAGACAGATTCCTAAATAAGGAAAGAATATTAGACAGATGCCCAAATAAGGAACAGAATATTAGATAGTGCCCCAAATAAGGTAATGAATATTAGACAGATTCCTAAATAAGGAAAAGTATATTAGACAGATGCCCAAATAAGGAAAAGGATATTAGACAGATGCCCAAATAAGGAACAGAATATTAGATATATACCCAAATAAAGAAAAGAATATTAGACAGATGCCCAAATAAGGAAAAGAATATTAGACAGATGCCCAAATAAGGAAAAGAATATGAGACAGATGCCCAAATAAGGGAAAGAATATTAGACAGATGCCTAAATAAGGAAAAGAGTATTAGTTAGATGCCCAAATAAGGAACATACTATTAATTAGATGCCAAAATATTAGGTAGATGGCAAAATAAAGAAAAATATTAGACAGAAATTCAAATAAGTATGTTAGATATATATCCAAATAAAGCAATTTTATAGATCAATGAGATATATTACTCAGATAAAAAATAAGAAAATATTAGATAGATGCCTAAATAAAGATATTAGATATTTGCCCAAATATAGAAATATACCGAATATATGACCAAATAGTTAGAGATATGACTAAGATGTCGAAATAAGGAAAAACATTAGATCGATCCACAAATAAGCAAGTATATTAGACAGATGACCAAATAAGGAAATATATTCGACAGATGCCCAAATAAGGAAATATTTTAGTCAGTTTTAAAATGAGGTTGTATGATTACTTGCATTATTTAAATTATTCGGACTGTTATTCTCATCTTCGTTGCCATATTCACAACGTTTCGGCCTCTATATCTCTGAGATGAGGTATTATGATTACTTGCATTATTTACATTATTTGGACCGTTATCCTCATCTTCATTGCCATAGTCACAACGTTTCGGCCTCTATATCACTGAGATGAGGTATTATGATTACTTGCATTATTTACATTCTTCGGACTGTTTCCTCATCTTTATTATCATTTTCACAATGAAACTTGGCCCAGTGGATAAAAACGTTGGTTAGATCCAGTGACTAGCTCCAAAGAGTTATGAGTTCTATACCAGGCTAAAGTAGTGATTCAACCAAAACTTGGAGAGATGAGTTAAGAGGAAATAGCTGAAACATCCATAAGAGGCATGGCACTTGAAACTTGAACAGCCTATACCAGTGGACGAAATAAAGGGTTCTGTTCGAAATTCCAATCAACTAAAGAAGGCCGGAGCGTACAACGGCCGAAACTTTGTGAATATGGTAATGAAGATGAGGATAACAGTCCGAATAATGTAAATAATGCAAGTAATCATAATACCTCATCTCAGAGATATAGACAGATATATAGAGAGACATAGACTTAGAGGCCGGATTGTATTACGGCTGAAACGTTGTGAATATGGCAATGAAGATGAAGATAACAGTCCGAATAATGTAAATAAAATAAATAAGTTATTAATAAATAAGCGCACTAATCGACTGAGAAATGGGTCTCATCTTTTTACTGTTGAATTAGCAAATAATGCATGTAATCATAATGCCTCATCTCAGAGATATAGAGGCCGAAACGTTGTGAATTTGGCAATGAAGATGAGGATAACAGTCCGAATAGTGTAAATAATGCAAGTAATAATAATACCTCATCTCAGAGATATATAGGCCGAAACATTGTGAATTTGGTAATGAAGATGAGGATAACAGTCCGAATAATACAAGTAATCACAATACCTCATCTCAGAGATATAGACAGATATATAGAGAGACAGAGACATAAAGGCCGGACCGTACAACGGCCTAAACGTTGGGAATATAGCAATGAAAATGAGGACAACAATCCGAATAATGTAAATAATGCAAGTAACCATAATACCTCATCTCAGAGATATAGACAGATATATAGACAGACATAGTGGCCGGAGCGTAGAACGGCCGAAACGTTGTGAATATAGTAATGAAGATGAGAATAGCAGTCCCAATAATGTAAATAATGCATGTAAAGTAATTTAGACAGTTGATTTATAGTTAAAGCTCATTTCATTTTCAAATAAGAGAATTTGTACAAATCCCAAATAGGTCGACAAAAATTCCCTGAAAAGACAATATATATAGGTGGGATCAGTTGTACGAATTCCTTAGAACTAAGCTACGCATTTTTCTATTATTTATTTCAGTTTTATCATACAGTTCTTCAGGGAAACTCGTCTGATAACATATCTGTTGTAATGAATACTTGAAATCCTTAATTCGGTTTGGAAAATCTGTATCTCTGATACGCAAACTTCAATCAGCAGTGATCTCTTAACGCAATAAAATATGACACATCTAGATGAAATAGAAAGAAATATGGAAAAGACTAAGATCATTCTGTACGCATGCATCAAGGTCACAGTAACAGCTGCTGCCTATTCGGCGTGCGCCATTTTGTTTATGAGCCAAGAAATATTAAGTTGAACGATGTGTAAAACGATAAGTTAAAATTATCTTATACTAGTACCTGTTACTTATATATATTTATATGGACATAAAACGCGGGAGGTAAGTGATACATGGCCAACTGTCACTCACAAACTAACAGATCAACTTTCCCTCTGAACCAGCTAGAAATCTGACTTTCTCGTACGAACTTATCTTTCCATCTGTACACCACGGCTGTCACCTCGAAAAGGCTGCATTGAAACTCCTTCGACGGCTAGCCTTTACTCGAAAGAGTATTTTAAACGAGTTTTCTTTAACACCGACAAGGTATGTTCGACCATTTTTTTTATTCAGTTTTTTTTTTTTTCCGATTTCCAACCAAGTTGTTTTATTGCCCGAATTAAAACTGGTCAACATTCCAAAGTTCATTTAAATTTTTCGAGTACATTTGACTGTCATTACAGAATCGCAGGTATAGTCTGTTTATTGAAATATGTTGGGCAAATTCAAGAGTTCTCCATTGTCGTTGAAGCAATTTCAAGTCACATGAAGGTGACGTCATTTTCAACGGTTCAACTGAATTTTTACGTGATTATATTTATATATATATATATACTTCAATATACGATCTCCTTTGGAGAAAGGCAATCTATTCAATGTTGCCTATTTCGATTTCCTTTAAAACGTCTTCTAGTATTTGAAATCGTTTTATGCATTGTATATCTGGGGGTTATTCATTAAAATTTGTTTTGGGATAATTTTTTTTGTTTGTTTGTGATATGAAGATTTAAATGAACTTTTCAAAATTTTCCCATTTTAATTCTAACATAAAACAAATTAGTCGGAAGTTGTAAAACCTTCATATATATATATATATATATATATATATATATATATATATATATATATATATATATATATAATTATTCATTTGAAAATATGATTCCTTCGCTATATAAGAGTTATGTTTCAAAACAAGAGCCGAAAACTTCAATATAATTATTTGTATTAAATTGAATTAAAGTAACAAGCTCTGTTCCATCTTCCAGCGATTTTTTGGGAATAACAAATTCTTGAAATTTACGCGTTTTTATAAGGATATTCATTACTAAAATTAAAATTACTATGGTAACGGCTAGAGCAATTATTTAAAAAAAGGTGGGGAAGGGTTAATAACTTCTATCAATATCTCAGTTACAGTCAAAGAGGTCAAGTCAGGTTAAGGTTGGGGTGTCTAAATTTTGTTATTTTAGCTAACATTTGTTTTTTATAATCATATTTTCAAATAAATAATTATATTTAGGCTCTACTTTTGTATCGAGCGCTGTTTTTTAAAAATAATAACAAAAATAATAAAGAATTTTGGATTATTTACCTAACGAGTTCTTTCCTATTTTCTATATATTTTCACACACACACACACATACACACACATATATATATATATATATATATATATATATATATATATATATATATATATATATATATATTCATTAAAAACAACAGACAAGGTACTACGGTTAAGCTTTTTATTTAATTTTTCTTGTGTTCGAATAATAAAAAAGAAAAAGCCAACTCTTAACGATATTAACTACGAACAAGGCCACAATGTGGTAACCGTATTCGGAAATTAAAACATCCCTATAACACACTAAGACATACACATAATGCACACAATGAATTAAGCTGAAAAATCGGTCCATCCTTGATAATGGCTAAAGGTATAGCCGAAAGCGTTCGCAACTATAAAACATTTGGACAGTTTTACACACTCTTTGTCCAGAAAAGAAAGCTCTTGTTAGAACACAAGAAAAATTAAATAAGAAGCGTAACCGTAGTACCTTGTCTGTCGTTTTGAATGAAACATGCATAAACGAAGGATTACTGTCTATATATATATATATATATATATATATATATAGCCGAAATTTCCTAATCACAACCAGTACTAACCTTTAGAAGGATTCGTCTGACACTATTAAATGGTTCACTAACTTGAGGAATAAGGATAAAGCAACATTCATTAAGTTTGATATAATTGACTTCTATCCCTCTATTAGTAGGGGCGTCCTGGTAAATAGTATCAACTTTGCAAAGAACTATATAGAAATAACGGATGATGAAAAGATCAATACTAACGCTAAATAATTCCACCTGGACTAAGCGCCATAATGACGAATTCGATGTCCCCATGGGAACCTATGACTCAGCCTAAGTTTCAGACCTAGTATGTTTTTACATTTTAGATGTGCTTAGTAGAATCGTAAAACCGGAACTAATAGGGCTGTATCGGGATGACGGACTTATCCTCAACCCTAATAGTAATGGCCCACTGACAGCGAAATTACAAAAGAAAATTATCAGGGCTTCAGATTCCTTATCGAGAGATAAGACCTTAGATATCACCCTTAATGATAAAACCTTTGGACATTGCCATAAAGAGAATGAAACCCCCAATTATACTGATATCAGTTCAGACCACGCCAGTGCAATCCTAAGATAAAGACCCACGACCGTTTGCACCAGGATTAGTAAACTAGTGTCCAATGAAAAAACCTTTAATAATAATAAAGAACAATACGAAAAAGTTCTCCAAAAAAGTGGTTCCAAAAGTAAACTGTCTTACGCAACCACCATTAGTAATACCGATACACGAATAGTGGAATGTAAAATTCCCTGGTTCAATCCCAACACTTCTGCAAACTGTCAAACATCAACATCGGACAGTACTTCCTAAAATGAAGACATAGCGACTTCCAAATGTGGCTGGCAACCAGGGCAAGACATCTCCCCCTACCCGAATATATGCTTGTAAACGCTGCTATTCACTTTCAAACCTTTTTTCACTCAACACCAAGGGCGATTTCGAGGCATATGAAGAAACAGCCGGCCAAACCATGGCATCAGTTGGTTATTGCCGCTCGAAATGTGTTCTAACACCTTCAAGAATATTTCTTAGCGCAAATCCATGACTCTCCTGGTACAAACGGAAAGGTTTCTTCCTGAAATTGGATTTGCTGAAGTTGTTTCCGAATATTTCCTGGCGAATTGGTGGAAACACGGCCTCCACAGAGAAAAAATTCTCGTCCGATCAAACGAAGACTTTGTCTGTAGCACACTGCTGTACCTCCAACATTTCCTTCTCTCTGTCAAGCCAGTTTTTGCTTTGAGGCACTTGAGAGCAGCTGCCATCTTTGCATCTTGCATGGCTTTAACCCAAAATCCTCTTTCATAATCCTCCTTAGCTAATTATCCGAAATATCCAGCTTTTTTGCCAGCTTCCTCGTATATATTTCTTCGTGGATTTCTCTTCACCTTCGTGACATCTTCTATGATTCTCCTGTTATAAACGGAACATTTTCTTCCTGAAATTGAATTTTATGGGGTTGTTTTCTCCGCTTTAAACTTTTTCCACGATGTTTCTGCAATCATTCAACTGTTTTATCGCCTTACAATTCTTCATACAAACCATTTCCAATGCGACAATTTAATCATATTTTGTTTGATCCGCCATATTTAATTAAACTGTAAATAATAAAACAGAGGAATGCTAGGAAGCCTTATGCAAAATTTGAAACTTTGGAATTTTTTATAAATAGATTGTTTTTCAATTGATCTATAAATAATGGGTAATTTGATGTTTAAATAATGGCTAAATATTTATAACACACTCGACAAACTATAACTATACAGAAAATCAAAAGACAACGAAATATACATTAAAAAAATCTAACTACCCCCTAAAGTATTCAAACAAATACACACATCTATGAATAAAAAGAATTTCAACAAATTCTAGAATCCTAAAAATATTCAAAGAAAATAAAAAAAAAAAAACATGAATTATCCCTAAGAAACAGCGGATATTCAAACAAACTTAACTACAAAAACGAAAACAGTTCAAGCAAAAACCACAGAAGAAATATTATTTGGTTCAACCCTCCCAATAATACAATAAAAGCAAAAATCAGAAAAATATTCTTCAATATAATTGATTGACACTTCTCTAAAAACAGCAAATTATCAAAAATTATCAACAAAAATAAAATCCAAATTAGTTAGTGCTGCATGGATAATATGGAGAAAATAATAACTAAGTACAATAAAAAATGCCCAAACAAACCAATAACAATTACAACAATAAGAATAACATGCAGCAAAATAACATTAAATGTAGGTACTGAAACAAAAATATTGCCCACTTAACAATAAATGTTTAACCAGTAACATAATATACAAAGCTCACGTAACTAATAACATTAACAAAGAAGAAAAGATTTACATAGGCGCCACAGAAAAAGAATTTAAAGAAAGACATTATAACCACAAAATGTCATTCGAAAGAAAAAATACAAAAACGATACAACCCTTTCAAAATACATATGGAGCCAAAAAGAAAACAATAATCCCACTAAAATCAAATGCAAAATTATAAAAACAGCAGCCCCATATAGTATCAACAGAAAAAATTGGAAATTATGCTTAGAAGAAAAATTAGCAATAATTAGTTTAAAAAACCAAACTAAACTCTTAAAGAAGAAAACTGAAATAATGGGTAAATGTAGACATAAATAAATCATTACTTTGCTATCTAAGCACTAATTAAAAATAAATAAATAGATATAAATAATATAATATAAACTGTATTTATTACAACGTTTCGGCTGTTCAGTATCTGTCTATATTTCTGAGATGTATTATATACACTATATTATTCGGGCTATTGTCCTCATCTTTGTCACCATATTTATTACAAACTTTCGGCTCTTTTGTATATGTCTATATTTCTGAGATGAAGTATTATGTACACTAAATATGGCGACAAAAATGAGGACAATAGACCGAATAAAGTAAATAGTGTACATAATACCTCATCTCAGAAATATAGACAGATACTGAAAGGCCGAAACGTTGTAATAAATATAGCCACAAAGATGAGGACAATAGTCCGAATAATGTAAATAGTGTACATAATACCTCATATCAGAAATATAGACAGATATTGAAAGGCCGAAACGTTGTAATAAATATAGCCACAAAGATGAGGACAATAGTCTGAATAATGTAAATAATGTACATAATACCTCATCTCAGAAATATAGACAGATCATGTTAAGTTGTATAGGACTTATATAAAAATTATATATACACAAAAAATCTAGAGGAGATATTAAAACTAAATATCAGTTTTTGTTGATGTCGACTGTTTTTATTCTCAATTCGAGAAAAACAGCTGATTTTTTTTTTTTAATATTATATCTTTTGAACTTTTTGCTGATTATGGACTGTCGCAATGACAACATTTCAAAAGATTCTTTCGTTAAGTTAGCTTCAAAGGTTTGAAAACATTTCCGGCATTTTGTTTTCACTGAAAACCTACAAGAAATATCGAAAGTCTGTAAAGAATGATTGTCATTTTCGAGAGCCACAAACTATTATCTTCGTGCTTGTTGTTTTCTTTTTTAATTATATCACAGTTAATTCAAATCAATTTTTTCGCCCTTCCTCAAGTGTCTAGTTAATTTCATTTTGTGGGGAGGAGGTCATTTTTCTTTTAATTTGAAAACGAGATTGATTCATCCAGTAGTAATCATTCAGGTGCAGATCTCAAAAAAAGAAAAGCCTAATCGGTTGAACTACACACTTCACTAAGGCCGAAAATGAAATCATATAAAAAGGTTAGATAACTAAAAAAAAAACAGTAATTCAATTGTTATATACTTTACTAGTCGGGACAGTATGCTCAAAGCATGACCGAGATAATCTCCGGCCTTTTTAAAGTAAATGTCTTCAGACTAGTGCGAACAACAAAGCATATATGGTCCGTATAAACTATATAAGAAAAACTTGGACACCCTAAGAGCCCTACATCGACTCTCTTAACTAAGACTCGGTCGAGGTAGCTAGAAATAGCCCCAGCATCCGAGCCGACACTATTTGTCCAAACTACCTACCGAGGGTGCTCATTCCGGTACTTATCGACAAGACCAAACCTGTCGATAAAGTCCCGAAATGGTTTCACGTCCCGGTTGTTAGTACCCGAATTTGGCCCTATACGATCTATATTGGGGTCAAGGACGGCATTCCAATCCCCCGCTAAAACTAGCCGACGAGATGTCATCAAAAACGGCTCGATCTGCCGAAACAAAGCAGGCCGCTCAGAATGGATATTGGGCGCATAAACCCCAATGAGACGGAGAGCCTTATCTTTATGGTAACATCCAGCACGCAAAGCCTGCCCGCCGGATCTGCGAAGACAAGAGTACACGTAGCCTTCAAAGACTTGCCCACTAGCCAAGAGACACCTCTCGAACGACCATCAAAACATGCTGAATAGAGAGAGAACTCCCTAGACAGAATGTCCTCATCGTCATCAGTAAAAAAAAACGGGTCTCTTGTACACAACAAACATTCACTCCGAGACTCCGCCCTCAGGCCTCGGACATACAGGCTAGCTAATCAGAGAGCCATAATGAAACCGATTAGTGTTGCTCTTCTGCATTGAACATGGACGGGGGAAGGGCACCAACGGCCTCTCCCATTGAGCCTGTTCCCATCTCAGTTTTGATGGTAACGTCGGGAGACAGACCGCTAATGTCCAGAAGGAAAGTTAATTTTAAAGCTCTATACAGGGAGGAGTGAAAAAAAAGAGGGAACCTCCCTGAACAAAATTGTTGCAAATTTTTAACACTGTCGTTGTCAAAGCAGGCCATGGACGGAAACATGCCAAAAACTTCATTTGCCTCCGCAACCATGGCCCAAATTTGTTGTCCAGCTTCACCCCCTCTGATCACAGTTAACACCCTTTTGGCATTGGGCAAATTTGGGGGTGTTTTCAACGTCTAAGTTGTTTATTTTTCGGAAATTTACTAGAGATTTGATGTTCTTCATTTTTTTTGGGGGGGGGGGAATATCGAAGGGCATTGACCTTTAGTTGTTTGAAGACCCGACACACGTCTTCCCCTGTGTTGAAAATCGGTTTCGGTTTTTTATGTGATGTAGTGTCTAAATTTTCAGAAGGGCTTCTTTGCCTTTTGGTAGTTTCAAACTTTTTTGGAGTTGCTGCCGGAGTTTTGACAGGGGATGGTTTGGGGTTAATAGTAGAAGTATGGACTTTGGCGGGTGAAACTCTGATGGGGGTCTTTTTTAATGTTGTCAGTTTTGAGGGAGAAGGAGATAAGGATCTTAGGACTGGAGGAGGGGGTCATTATATGTTGTTTGGCTGACGGAGAAGACGGTCCCGAGGAGTTGATGCCAGATTTTTTTCCATTTTGTTTCAAAGAATCTTTAAGTTGGTGCAATTTTTAGGCTTTCTCGAATGAAGGTTCGTATTTTTGTTTTTGCTGACGTAATTTTTCAGAATAGCTGGTCGGGGAGACAGTTTGTGTCTTTTTTCATTGGGGCTTCATTGAGACAAGGACCCGATGCCTGGAACTTCCCTCTAGCTTTACCAACAACCTACCATTCCTCCACAACAGTACTAGCGGCGGGCGAAGGCTTTTCGGGGAGTGGGGGCCGTGAGGCGGACCCAACCGGGGGTATTACCATACCGGACTCGGCAGTTGGCATGCCCATTACAGGCGAGACGGAAACAACAGACTCAGCCCGAGGGGGATTTGGGTCGGTGGGGGCCAGAACTCCAGAGGCCTTCATCTCTGGGCAGGAAGAGGACAGGTGACCAGTCTGTCCACACTTCCAGCAAGCCGGTCTTCGACCTGTTACTATGATTGGCATCCTCTGGCCCTCAACAACCAGGCAGTTGGGGATGGAGGTGAAGGCCTTTTGATCCACCATCAATTCAAAACTCCATCCCGCGGTCAGATCGTCGGAGGACGCACTGAGCATCTGGCCAAATTGGTATAAATAGGCGGCCAAGTGCTCGCCGACAATTTGAGGAGGGACCTCATAAACTTAAACAAGGTCCTACGCCTGCCTTGATATTCGCTCCTCGGTATTAGATCTTTTGTTATTAGGTCTCAAGGGCTCACCGCTTCACAGTCGGCAGGCGTGGGTAACAGTATGTCCCACATGAAGAAGCCTTTGACTTTAATGACTCTCTGTGGTTTAATCCCCAGGAATGTCAATGACTTTTTGACGCTGTCTTTTGTGGAGCGACAAATTTTGCGCGAACGCTTGTCCACCACAAAGACCGACACAATTCTCTTTTCAACCTTCTGTAGTTACTCAAGATTTGTAACAAGATGGGCGTAGCTTTTAGCTTTCTCAAGGAACTCCGTAATGTTGATGCTGCATTTAGGTGGGGACGACCAGAAAGAGGGCGACTCCCCGACCGCTACTTTTTCATCTTTGTTGGTATTGACAGTTGTCAGGTCATTTCTTGAAGAAGATTCTTTGCTTGATTCAGCTTCCATATTGTTTTCCTTGGCCTGATTCGGCTTCCATATTTTCAGTTGGAATAAGAGAATTTTCGCTCTTTTGCGCCAAATTTTTTTATTGAACTTTGTGACGATTATCAGCCACCATACTTGTTGACGATTCATTATCTACTTCTGTATTTTTATTTTCTTCCGATTTATCGGGTGGCTCAGTCTTTTTTCCTAGTCCCAAATAAGTTTTTTTACGTTCTTCTTGCATTAGAAAAAGTAGAAAAAATTTTAGCTTTTTCAATTTAAACCTAACTTCATTCAATTTTTTTTAAATAATACAAGACTAATGAATGTACGAGTTGTTGAATATTCCATATATTTTTAAAGAATTATCATTAATAAATTATAGAAAAATATGAATATAAAAAGCCATACTTTTTAAAATAATTTTAAATAATATTCTATTCATTTCTAACCCTACATCATTAAATTAATTTTAAATAAAAAGTAGCAGAAAGTAAAACTGAAGAATAAAATGGTTAAAAGCATACACATAGAATCAGTAAAACCTCCAAGAAAGGCCTTCGTTTATACGTTCGGCTTAAACTCTTAATCAATTTATTTCTATTCTCTTTATATTATCGAAGATATTTGTAAAGTAAAACATGGAAAAATATTAGAAAATGTAGCAAAAAATATGGTGATATTTTATTGTTTCCAGTTTAAACCCAACGTCATTCAAATCATTAGGCTGTTCTAAAAATAGCGGCTAATTTTAGAATCAACATTTATTCCTGAGTTAATGTATTTAAACAGTGTTTAAACCAGTTAAAATGAAAACCGCGGGCATCTATACATTTCAACCATCGAGTTATAAGTTCGTCTTTAGGATAAGACTCTAAAGGTTTGGATGTCAGGAAATCTTTGAAAGTCTGTTTCTGTAACATTTTTGTAATGAAATATCTTTTGGCTTAAAGAATTGACATGATGCTTGAAAAAATGATAGTCTTTGGGTGAAAGATCAGAGGAATATGGTGGCTGTGGCAATGTATCCCAGGTCGGTGAACATCTGCAGTGTTATCCTGGTAACATGGAAGTCATGGACGCAGAAATGAACCGCATAAATGATTTTAAACACTATTCTATTTCGGCATCTTCTTTGCAACGGAATAACTTTCGGCTTAAGAAATTGTCACGACGCAGGAAAAAGTGGTAGTCAGTAGGTGAGGGACCAGGGGAATACGGTGAACGTGTCAAAATTTTGCATCGTTGTTGCTGAGCTTCTGCAATGACATCCGGGTAACATAAACCCGTGCATTACGGTGAAGTAGAATTGCCGATTAAATGATTCCTGTCGCATTTTGCTTAACTGAATGTGAATTCCATCCAATTGCTGGCAATAAACTTCGGCAGTGATTCTCTGGTTATATTTCAAAAAGTTGTAATGAATAATGTTAATGGCGGTCTACAGAGTAATGCCAATGTCTGTCTGCAGCCAATAAGAAGAATGTTCTGTTTGAGATATTTCCGTTTTGGAAATTGTTTGGGATTGTCATGTTCAAGCCACTGAGCCGATCGCTTACAATTGTCATGTAGGATCCATTTCTAATCACAAGTCGATCAAAAAAATGGATCATTTGAATTTCGCAGATGCAGCATTGAACACACTTCAAAATGTCAAACTCTTTGACTTTCACTCAGTTCATGTGTAACCTGTTTATCGAGTTTCTTCACTTTACCAATTTTCTTGAAATGGTCTAATATTATTGACGTGCCCGTCCTGGGTATGACGATAAACTACATCCGCGTCCTAAGTAAGACGATAAACTACGTCCAGCATCAAGGCCTCTGATCAAGAGGTTTTGAGTAACATGGAACCACGTCTTAATTGCTGGTGTCCCCATGTCCACCTTGACCCGGGGTGGTAGCTCATGTTAGGGTCCCAGCTATGGGAAAATAGCTAACACCCAAACTTGTGTAAAAATAGGTTTTAATACCAGAAATACTTTGTAATAAAAAAATTATTACCAGTAATCATTTTTTAAGGAAAAATTATTATCAGCAATACTTTTTTAAAAATAACAGCAATACAAACAGCTATACATTCTTTGGAAAAAATATGACCAGTTATAGATTTCTTCAAGGAAAAATGTTCACAGAAATAGATTTTTGAAGAAAAACATTACCAGCAATAAAAATTTTGTCGGCATTAAATAACCCCTCGAGGTTGATATGCCGTGAAACAAACCAAACCAAATCAATATATACTGAGATAGATAGATAGATAGATAGATAGATAGATAGATAAAAAATATTACCAGCAATAAAAAATCTTGTCGGTATTAAATAACCCATTGAGTTTGATATGCCATAAAACAAACGAAACCAAATCAATATATACTGAGATAGATAGTTTGATATGCCGTAAAACAAACCAAACCAAATCAATAGATAGATAGATAGATAGATAGATAGATAGATAGATAGATAGATAGATAGATAGATAAAAAAATATTACCAGCAATAAAAATCTTGTAGGCATTAAATAACACATTTAGGTTAATATGCCGTAAAACAAGCCAAACCAAACCAAATTATTGATGTGCTGACACCCAATACCTGAGATATTTCTCTCTCACTTTGACGTGGATTTTGTTCGACTACTCTATTCAGATATTGATTTACAATGGCAGTTGGATGTCATCTACCCCTCTGGTCTGTGGAACTTCAGAAACCAGCCCCCGTACTGTCCGATCACAAGTGAATTCTTCACCCCATGCTCTATTAATGTTAGCAGCATTTGAGAAACATTATGACGGAGTTTGAGCTCCCCGCCCACCAAAAAAGTAATCGCATCTCTTCTTTATTCATACTCAAAATATAATGTTTTAAGTTAAATTCTGAAAGAGTTTAATATACACAGCGTGCCAAATTAATATCGATATTTTTTCTAATATTTCAAAAACCGTCCAATCAATTCACACAAAATTTTCACACAATGTTGGCAACACTGACCTGCGCAATCACTTAAAATTTTCGTACTGTTCTGCGCAATGTAAACAAACTGACGCCATATTATATTTTTAAATATTAGAAAAAAAGTTTTAAAAAATTAACAAAAAGGACATTTTAATCATTAGGAATTAAGAATATATTCGTTTTCAACTGTTATAATAATATATTAGAAGACAAAAGGTTTATTCTTATTTCGGAAATTATTTTTCAAATAACTAAATAAGCTTTAAATAAAAAGTGAAAAAGTTAATAAGTAAAGAGCGAATATATTGTAGAATATTTCACGCTTCTTGTTTAAGAAAGGACGATTTTATGGAGAGCGAGAAAGGAGATCACCACCCTCTGTGGGATCAGGTTGAGATCATAGACAAAAAACACCATTGGAAAATTCGTAAACTTAAGGAATCAGCACATATGCTAAGCCACAAAAATCTCCTGAGCCAACCAACCATAGAAATGGATACAATATGGGAACCAGGAGTGCCAGAGAAAAGCGATAATAGCAACAAAAATTGCAATATGAGCTCTGGTAAAAACATGCAATGATAACAGCAAAAATTGCAATATGAGCACTGGTAAAATATGGTTGCTGAAGAGATTAGGTTTATAATATCCAGAAATTCATACGCAGATTTCCTCAAGGACACGTGGCACAGTGGATAAAGATAAAACTCCAATAGCTGATTCTCTTCTGAAGTTGTGTGAGAAATCATATTGTTACGTAATACACGGATAATGCGAGGTAACCCTGCTAGTCATAGATATATTAGCTTATTCCAACTATTCCGTATACAGATCTCAATAACATACAAGAAACTCTAAAAGTAAAATAAAATTACCAAAACTAGTGAAATTCATCGACTTTACCAGTTTACATTGCTGAATGTTCTCAAGCTAAGGTTCAATATTTCGACATCGGGTGTGGGGTGGGGTTGTCTCGGCGGAAACTATATCAGCAGAAACATTTCAGAAACAAGTCAACAAAAACAAGAAAACCCTCTCGAATGAACAAAAATAAATTAAATTCATATAAAAACATTAATTTAGTAAGCGAATTATACTAAGAGAAGTTGATCTGTGGTGACCCCAATATTTGACTTGGTTTGTTTTGTTTTAGTGATATCAACGTCAATAGTTTATTTAATGCCAACAAAATTATTATTGTTGGTAATATTTTTTTCCGCAAAAATGTATTGTTGGTAATATTGTTTTCAAAAATGTATTGCTGGTAATCATTTTTTCAAAAATGTATTGCTGGTAATCATTTTTTCAAAAATGTATTGCTGGTAATCATTTTTTCAAAAATGTATTGCTGGTATTAATTTTTAATCCCCACCTTCACTTTTAGACCTTCCTGTTCTTCTCTCGTCTGTTACCCCTCTCTAGAGCTTTCATTTACCTCTCACATTTGTCCCCCACTCTCATACATAAACTCTTAATAAATTTTATTTTTTATCCCCGGAGTTATTTTTTTCCGATTTGTTTTTGAATTTGTAGGTCTGATGAAAAATACGTCAAAAACCGACATTAATACGTCATTATTTTTGCACCAACCTTATATATATATATATATATATATATATATATATATATATATATATATGTGTGTGTGTGTGTGTATGTATGTATGTATGTATGTATTATTGAGGCATGTGTTATTAAAGACTACGGATGTTTTCTGTTTAGTAATCTTTCTTTCAGTTTTTTCTTGCTTTCTCGCAAGTTTCTTTATATTTGAGTCTAAGTTTTTGAAAAACACCCTCGTTCTTGGATTTGGGTCGAGTGCTTTCGGTTGTCGTCAATCGCCATCATGGCCGTATGCTTTCGTTTGAAGTAGGTTGTATTTTGTCTATATTTCTGAGATGAGGTATTATGTACATTATTTACATTATTCGGACTATTGTCCTCATTTTTTTCACCATATTTATTACAACGTTTCGGCCGTTGTACGTTCCGGCCTTCTTCAAGTGATTGAAATGTCGAACTGAACCCTTTATTTCGCTCACTGGCGTAGACTGTTCTAGTTCCACGTGCCATGTATAATGGATGTCAGTTATCAGTTATCTCCTGTTAATTCCTCTCTCCAAGTTCTCCACTGCCTTAATGGCACAGTGGATAAAGGCGTTGGTTAGATCCAGTGACAGGACCCAAAGAGTGTGAGTTCAATACCCGTTTAAGGCAGTGGAGAACATTCAGAGGGAAATTAACAGGAGATAATTGATAACTGACATCCATTAAACATGGCACATGGAACTAGAACAGTCTACCCCAGTGAGCGAAATAAAGGGTTCACTTCGACATTCCAACCACCTGAAGAAGGCCGGAGCGTACAACAGTCGAAACGTTGTAATAAATATGGCAGCAAAGATGAGCACAATAGTCCGAATAATGTAAATAAGGTTGTATTTTATTTTTATTATTACGTCCTGGGTATGACGATAAACTACATCCGGGTCCTGGGTATGACGATAAACTACGTCCAACAACAAGGCTTCAGATAATGTATTTTGGAGAAAATAATGTTGCCAGCTATGTTTTTGAAACAATAATGTTGCCGGCTATACGTTTTTTGAAAACAATGTTGCCAGCTATACGTGTTTTGAAACAATAATGTTGCCAGCTATGCGTTTTTGAAACAATAATTTTGCCAGCTATATGTTTGATGGTACTGTATATTTAATATATATATATATATATATATATATATATATATATATATATATATATATATATACCTTAATTTGGCATTAAATGACCCACAGTGGTTGATATGCCATAAAACCCAACCAACCAACCAACCATTTATTTTTATTAATAATATTATTCCAGCAAATTAGACTCAAATATAAAGAAACTTGCCAGAAAGCAAGTTTGTCAACATAAACTGGAATTAATTCGTATCCTTCTAAATATGCACTCGAAGACCCTAGTCCTTGGAATTTAGTTTCGGTTATCCTCAATCGTCATCATGGCTGTATGTTTTGGTTTGAACTAGGTTGCTTTTTATTTTTATTGATAATATTTTGGGGTGTCGTTGGATTCGCTCATTAACAACTGGGAAGGGGTTGGTATTTATTATTTGGAGGATTAACTATTAAATATCTTTAAGATGTGTTTGTGTGTGCGTGTGTGTGTGTGTGTGTGTGTGTGTGTGTGTGTGTGGATGCATATAGCGGCTCGGATTGAATAATCGGAGAGCCGAGTTCGAATTTCAGTCGAGTTCATTCCATTCACTTAAAAAAAAGTTAAATAGGAGGACAAACTGGGTCCTTCAGGCTTGGGTGGCTAGGAAATGGTGAACATGAATTTCAACTCCGGGGAGGATCGTTTCTGATCATGTTATATCAATTCCATGTATTCGGGACTTCCAGAAAGTGTGGTTGGTTCTGCACAGGACTTCACCACCATAATCAAATATGTGCGGGTAGGTCTGGCTGTTGGTTCTATCATCTGAACTGTTTGACCCTCATACGATGGGAGTGTCATATATATATATATATATATATATATATATATATATATATATATATATATATATATATATGTAAAGACATTTTTTTATGTTTATACGTTCTTTTCATAGATAAAAAAATACTTAAGTAAATGCTCTGTTTATAATAAGCAGTATTAACGACATTTACCGGCCTGAATGTCCGAAAAAATTTCATAGAAAATATGAGTGCTCCAACAGGAATCGAACCTGTATCCTATAAGGAACCGTTATATAACCTGACGTGCTTTACCAATTTAGCTACAGAGGAGCGTTTCGGTTAGCAAGGTCGATTTCACTGTTTTTAAACTACAATTCTCCATGATTTTCCATCGTACATTCATATCTGCTCGATGTATATCCAAATGTAAACAAATGACGTCACACAGTATGAAATGGACAAAGTCCGACAATTATTTTAAGATATTTTTTTATGTTTATACATTCTTTTTATAGATACAAATATTTAAGTAAATGCTCTGTTTATAATAAACAGTATTAACGACATTTAGAGGCCTGAATGCCCGAGAAATTTTCATGGAAAATATGCATCCTCCGACAGGAATCGAACCTCTATCCTATACGGAACCGGGAAAACACGTCAGTTTCATGGTTTCCCAAGTCGCCAAGCACATATGGCAACTGAGCCGCTTATTACAATTGTTTTTAGATACTGGATTTTATAGGAGGAACGCTTAATTATGCTCAGATTCAAAGCTTAAAATGAATATATACCCAATATATTATTGAGGTGTAAATTCAAAATATAGATTCTATGGAAGGAGATATTAGGAAAAACAAACCAACAAAAAATGATGCAAGATTAAAGTTTGTATGGTACATGTTTTTCCGTTGGGAACAAAAAAAAAGATTTAAGTTAAAAAAAATATATAAAGAGAAAGGAGCCAGCAATATGATTAAGAAGGAAGAGGAAGGCACAGTGAATTGTATCTTTGTCGATAAATGATCTCTATGTTTCAAGGGAGAAATATTGCACACTATATAAAGCTAACGTTTAATAACGTTAGGATATAAACTAAGAATATTGCACACTATAAAATGCTAACGTTTAATAATGTTAGGATATCGACTAAAAATATTGCACACTGTATAAAGTTAACGTTTAATAATGTTAGCGTATAAACTAAAAAAATAAAGAGTAGATAGACAAAGAATGCTAAAAATGCGAAAAAATGAATACGAAGCAAACAGCATATATATATATATATATATATATATATATATATATAGAGAGAGAGAGAGAGAGAGAGAGAGAGAGAGAGTGTGTGTGTGTGCGCGCGCGCGCGTGAAGGGGGAGGTTATAGTTGATCCGACAAGAGAAAAGTGTATATATTAAAGAGAAGAGAGAAGCCGCAAACATTTTTGATTTTAATGTGGATTCTTTAAGTATATGTTATACTTTATTTTCACTAGTAATATAATATATATTTTAAAAAACGTTTGCGGCATCACTCTTCTCTTTAATATATATATATATATATATATATATATATATATATATATATATATATATATATATTATAAATTAACTGATTTAAAATATTTATTCGCTACACAGTAATAACCATGTTTCAAAAACAGAAGCTAAAAACTTCAAATTTAATGTCGGAATGATTGGATTTCTCTGTATTCTTGTAAACAGGAAATTATGAGTTTATATGTGCGTTTAAAACTCGGCAAATTTAAAAATAAGTTATTCCAATATTCGCTTAAAAATGAAACGGAACTAATGCTTTTAATTTAATTATATAATTAAATTTGAAGTTTTTAGCTTCATTTTTTGAAACATGGTTATTACAGTGTAGCGAAAAAAACATATTTTAAATCGGTAATATATATATATGTCTATATTTCTGGCATTATGTACACTATTTACATTATTCGTACTATCGTCCTCATCTTTGTCGCCATATTTATTACAACATTTCGACCGTTGTATGCTCCGATCTTCTTCAGGTGGTTGGAATGTCGAACTGAACCCTTTATTTCACTTACTGGGGTAGACTGTTCCAGTTCCACGTGCCATATTCAATGGATGTCAGTTATCAGTTATCTCCTATTAATTCCCCTCTCCATGCTCTACACTGCCCTAACCGGGTATCGAACTTACACTCTTTGGATCTAACCAACGCCTCTATCCACTTACCCTTGGAATCAGAAATATGCAGTTAAAATTTTGGGGACACATTATAAGGAAAGAAGGTTTGGAGAATATGACACTCACGGGATATTGGATGCAAGATGTGCAGAGGAAAGCATCGAGTAACATCTAACGATTTTGTGTAAACAGGTGGCAGAACAGAATATGGGAGTGGTATCAAAAGGACCAACAAAGGATAGGGTGTTGTGGAGAGCCATGATCACCCACATCCTGAAAAGAGACAGCACGTAGCAGAAGATTCGTTCGTAAAGACACGGACGAAGATAACAATGCGCCTGCTGTAGAGTAACAATAGGCAAACTCATTCTTCCAATGTTTGCTACTGTATATTCTTCAGTACACCCAAAACTTAAATGCATAAATATATACACACTTGCAGAATCAATTACACACACACACACACACACACACATATATATATATATATATATATATATATATATATATATATACTTTAATAAAAACAGCAACCTAAAATTCATTATTTACAAATTAATTTATTGTCAAAAACTCGAGAGCTTTTTTATATTTCTTGCTCCCACTTGGCCTTTGACGGACATTTTTACCGGGCTTTGTATTCGTCCGCGCACAAAATGTCTCGAGGAGGCCGAAGAACACAAAGAAAGCAAATTAAATAAATAGCAAAAAAGATTCTCTGAGTAATTTTAGTTGTATTATCGCAAGATGTCTGTTGCAGACAATAGGCGTGGAAAAGTCGCCAGGACTGTTTCAATTAAGGGAAAATAGAGTTACCTTAAGAAACGTAAGATATAAGGAGAAAGATGCTTAAATGAACGAAGGCCGACCGGACTTTGTTTTCTGTCTTGATTTAGTTTTGATTCTCTCGTTCGTATTTTCATTTTTTTTTTCTCTCTTTCAGATTTTCTCATTATTTTCTTTTCTTCTTTTTATCACTTTTCGTTTTGTTCAATTTTCTTTCCATTTTTCTCCTTTTTTGCTTTTCCTCTTTTTCAGCGTTCTTTTCTTTTTCTTCTATTCTCCACCTTTTCTTTTTTTTTCTCTCTCCTTTTCTCCCCCGTTTCTTTTTCTCCTTTCCCCTCCCTTTCTTTTTCTCCTTTTCTCCTCTCTTTCTTTTTCTCCTTTTCTTCTCCCTTTCTTTTTCTCTTCCTGATCTTCACGTTCTTTTCTTTATTTCGCTTTTTACTTTTTTTTATTTCTTTTCTTGTTCTTTTCTTTTTTTTTTCTCTCTTTCTTTTTTGTTCGTTCACTTCTTCGATTTTTTCTCGTATATTTTTTACTCTTTTTCCTCTTCCTTCTCTTTTTCCTTCTATTTTTTTTCTTTTTTCTTCAACTTTTTTCTTTTTTTCCTTTCTCTTTTTCTGTTTCCTTTTCTCTTTTTTCTCTTTTTTCTTTCTTTTTCGTTTAATCACTCATTTTTTTCCTCTTTTCATTTTTCTTCTATTCTTTTTTTCTTTTTCCATTTTCCTCATCCTTTTTCATTCCCTTTTTAATATTCTCGTATTTTTCGTTTCAGTTTCTCTTCTTTTTGTCTTTTTTCTCCTTCTTTTCTTTTTCGATTTCTCTTTTCTTTTTTTTACTTTTTATTTATTTTTCTTCTTTTTCTTTCAGTCAAAAATTTTATCGAAAACTTTTTTCCTATTTTTGTTTTATTTTTGTCATTTCTTTCTTTTCATCTCTTCATTTGTTTTCATAAAGTCTCCTTTCTTTCGTTTTTTTACTCGAATCCATATATCAACTTGTCTGTTGTCTTTCTCACAACATGGCATTTTTTGTTTCTTTGTTTATTTGGTCGCATCGAAGAGAAAAACCCAACCTTGACTAACTTCCCCTCAAAATTCTGATTTAAACTGCTATAATCAAATCATCAGAGTGAATAGTCTCAAGCAGTTCAGGTTTAAACTGAACATTTCGACAATCACATGTCGAGATCGACGCCATAGTCTTGGCAGAGGCACAAATTCTGGCCATATGTCACAAAACCACCAAGAACTACAGGATTTGATTTAATAAACAAAATATGAAAATGGAAAATTTATTTCAGACTAGAGGTAAATAGAGCTTTCGTTTTGTTGATTGTAGAGTCTTCAAATTTCTTTGAGTATACATAAACATATCTTGTAAATTCCCAACCACAAGAAATCATCTTTTTTATGATAATAGTTACAAGAAAACTATCGAAAAGGCTTTTGGACAATGTTAGAAGTGATGGAGCCAGAATCTTAGAGTGTAAAGAGATGAATTCTTTAAACGTTCACAAAATTCAACGTCTACAAAAATAAATTTTAAAATTAAAGATAAATATTAAAATATGAATTTTTCTTTTTCGAAGGAAATCAAAAATATAAACAAATATCTACTTGCGTGCGGAACAAATTACGATATATTTTTAAGTATCCTTAGACTTGTACAAATACTTCCCAAAAAGAACTTTTAAATGCAAACCTTGAAAAGTTTTATTAGTTCTTAATCATTTCCACATATATATATATATATATATATATATATATATATATATATATATGTAAGCAAATATATGGATATAGATCCGACAGTATGAAGAAAAATAAGCGTACATATAAATTTTAGATCAAAATAGAATTCTTACATTTTTCATTTTTCTTTCAAAATACTCAATTTTCACAGCGTCGACCATGTTTTAAAACGGAAAGCTGATCATATAAAACTTTCAGTTATCTTTTTGGATAAGTCTTGTTCATAGAACTACTAGATTGCCCTACGTTCCACTGGGTAGGCTATTCGGATCACAAACTCGTTTGTGCCCGGGTGGCGTTAGACAATAGGCCTAGAATGGCTGGGTACTGGAAGTTCAATCTTTCTTTACTGGACAGGCGGGACTTCCAGGAGCAGCTAACTAGACTAGTGCAGCGGGAGCTAGTGGGGGCGGTTATCGGGAATAGGTGGTGGGAACGCCTTAAATGTAGGATTAGGTCCTTCACCACTGATTTCAGCAAACGGCTCGCTCTAGATAGAGCTGAAAAGGTGAAGACGCTTAAAGCTAGTTATTCCCGGGCGGTGGCTGGGGGGGATCCCCTAGAGATAGCCTTAGCTAAGGAGGCCCTGGATCGATCGAATAGCGAGCGGTACATGGGTCAGGTAATTAGACATAAGTTAAGCAAGATGTCTTCCGAAGCCGTGAACTTGGGCGCAGATCTGCGCAGGGAAGAGGTCCGTCGAGGTGGCGATCGTTACATTCGTGAAGTCAAATCCCCGGAGGGGCGTACTCTTCGGGCCACTGACGACATGTGCGGAGCGTTTCGGCGCCATTTCGAGAACCGGTTTACCAAGGAGCCTGGTCTCCGTGAGGAGGAGTTTCGTAGCTATTTGGCTGACTTTCCTCGGCTTTCGCCGACTGAAGCGGCTAGCTGCGAGGGAGAGATTACGGAGGGCGATGTCTACGCAGTTTTGAAGAAGGTCGGCAGAGGCAAGTCTGGATGGTTTGCCCTATGAATTGTACTTGAGGCTGTCGCACATCTTTGTTCCAATTTTGACTGCAGTGTTCAACAACTGGTTTCGGTCGGGGTCCATCCCCAACCGGATCACCAGGGGTGTGATCACTCTGTTGAAAAAGGGAAAAGGTGGTGGGGGGAACCTAGATGATTACAGGCCCATAACTCTGCTAAACACAGAGTTAAAGATTATGGCCAGGATCCTGCAGGAGCGTTTGCAGTCAGTTGCCGAGTCTCTGTTGGGACCTGAGCAGACTTGTTCTGTGAGGGGCCGAACAATTCAGAGCAACCTGCATCTGATCCGCACGATCATAGAGGGTGTAAAAGACGACGAAGAAGCCGCGCTGATCAATTTGGATCAGTCCAAGGCATTTGATAGGGTCGACCATCGCTACCTTGCAGCTGTCCTGCAGGCCGCTGGATTCGCACCCAACTTCAGCCGCTGGATTAGCCTCCTGTATCGCTCCCCCAGTGCGGTGGTACAGGTGAACGGAAGGCTGTTGGACGCGTTCGTGCTGTCTAGGTCGGTTCGTCAGGGTTGTCCGCTGTCGCCTCTCCTTTATGCTTTGGCGTTGGAGCCTCTCCTTCGCCGGCTGAAGGACGAGACCGGCAGTCCGGCCCTACGTGGAATTGCCGTTCCTGGAGGGTCTCGAGCCAGGGTTTCCGCGTACGCCGATGACGTATCTGCTTTCGTGTCGTCCCGCAACCACATTGAGGTGGTACAGAAGGCGCTTGATCGGTACGAGAAGGTGACAGGGGCCAAAATAAACCGCGACAAGTCGTCCGGCTTGCGGTTAGGTGCCTGGAAGGGGGTCGCTCTTCCGGGCCGCTTCGGTTGGACAGACGGTCCTGTCCGCATTCTTGGAGTGTGGTTTGGGCCTGACCTCCAGCTGGAGAAGAATTGGTCTGAAGTACGAGCAAAGGTCGATTCCGCCGGTCAGACTTGGAATCGACGGAGGTTGTCCGTGAAGGGCAGGGCGGAGGTGTGTGCTACATACATTTTCCCCCTGATTCTTTATCGATTGTCCGTACTTCCTCTATGTAAGACTCACAAGAAGGCGCTCGAGCAATCGCTATCCTCCATTTTATGGAGGGGACGCGGGAATCGGGTCGACAGACGAGTCTGCACTAAGCGTCCGTGTCATGGGGGGCTGGGAATGCCGCACCTGCCGAGTCACATCCGTGCCTCTAGGTTGGCTTTCCTACGCCGTGCATTGACTGGAGGAGATCCGATTCTGGAGGGGATTGTTAGGGACGCGTTCCCTGGCCTTACCATCAGTCCCCCCATCTCGCGGGTTGAGCGCGGTCGTAAACCCCGGGATCAATCGGTTTTCCTTCGCGAGTGTCGGTCGGCCTTGAGGGCCGTTCCCCGGTCCAGTGACCTTTCTCGGCCTAGGAAGGTCTTCTATCGTGAATTAGTGGAGAGGCCCGCGAAGGATCTCCTACGAGATACGCTCGGCTTGTCGGAGGAGGAGTATTGCTCCTACTGGTCTTGGGCGCCAGCGGCGGATTACCTCAGTAACCCTGAGTTTTCGCTTAGCTGGCGATTGGCTCGGAATCGGCTGCCTCTCAACGACAAGGCTTTCATATGGGGCTTGGCGGATTTGCCAGACTGTGAACGGTGTGGCCTTGGCTTAGAGGAAACGGCTGCGCACGCCTTCTACCATTGCCCTCAGGTCCGCCCCTTATGGGACCATGTCGGCGAGCTGACGGCTCGTCTCGCTCCCGAACAGCTTGTGTCCATTGATCGCGCATACGCGTGTGACAATGTGTCGCCCCCGTATTCTGGGATGAAACGGATGGTGTTTCTGACGCTGATGGCCACGGCTCGAATGGTGATTTGGACGACGCGAAAGGAGGAAGTCTTGCGAGGCAATCGTCTTTCTCATTCGGATCTGATTCGATTCTTTGAGCATCAGCTCAAGATGAAGATTAGATCGGATAGAAAACGATTGCATTCGACAGTCTTTAGCGAAAGGTGGGTAAAAGAAGCGAGCTTGCTTCGTGTGAACGGGGCTAGCCTTGATTTTCTCTTCTAGGTCAACCTATTGCACATCGGGGTGGCTTCCTGTGGAACCCCCCCCCCCTTGGTTAGGTTAGACAAGCTTCAGTGTACCTAGTTAATGTGAGTAAGTGTTGTTCCTGGCCTGCATCCCGGCCGTTCTTTGGTTATGATCCAAGTCGAGATTCCCATCCTCCCCAGTTTGTTTTGACCCCCGCCCCATTTTCATCTCGACTGGGTCAGTTTTATATTTTCCCATTCCAGCCTAATATTTTATACTTTTTCCCACTCCCTTAGCGAGAGCGTCTCTTGATTTTGTCCCCTGGGCAGAATACAGCGGCCTCTCTGTTTTATGGGTTGGACGGTCCCTACTAACATCAATTATGTTTAGTTTGTATTTGTGTTTATTTTAAGTTTATTATTGGGTTCATTTCCCTCCCCTCTCATTTTATCATTATTAGAATTGTATATATATATATCATCATTAGAATTTTCATGGTATGGGGCGCGATTTTTGTAGGTCTCCTTGAGAGCACGTGGTATTATGGTGGTTGAAGGATGGTTTGGTGATGGACGAGTTCTTTTGGTGAATGTGTAAAATGTAATGTACGAATGCGTCGCGAATCTGATTAGCTAGGTATAAGATAGTTAGTGTTGACCAGCCTCTACCCCTCCCCTTTATTGGCCTCGTGCCACAATTTGTACTTCTTGTTCAAATAAATACCAGTCTTGTTCATGTGTCCATCGTCTTTGTCATGTTCATTTGATGTTAATTATATTTTATGAATATGTCCTGAAGATGGTTTATTAAACCGAAACGTCCAACGTTGACATATTAACATTAAAACAGCATTATTGCATATAAGGATTTTTGTTTGTTTTTCCGTATATTTTTCTTCATATATATATATATATATATATATATATATATATATATATATGAAATGAACAAAGTCCGACAATTATTTTAAGACATTTTTATGCTTATCTATAAAATTTATAAACAGAGCATTTACTTAAATATTTGTATGTATAAACATAAAAATGTCTTTCGGACTTTGGCCTTTTCATAATAAACAGTATTAATAACATTTACCGGCGTGAATGCCCGAGAAATTTTCATAGAAAATATTCGTTCTCCGAGAGGAATCGAACATGTATCCTATACGGAACCGTCATACAGTCTGACGTACCTTAACCGATTGGGCCACAGAGGATCGTTCAGTCAGCAAGGCCGATTTTACTGCTTTTAAACTACAATCTTCTATGATTCTCTCACGTATATTCATATCTGCTCAAAGCGTATCCAAATGTAAACAAATGACGCCGCACATTATCGAATGGACAAAGTCCGACAATTATTTTAAGACATTTTTATGTTTATACATTCTTTTTATAGATAAAAATATTTAAGTAAATTCTCTATTTATAATAAACTGTGTTAATAAAATTTCTCGGACATTCAGGCCCGTAAATGTTGTTAATACTGTTTATTATAAACAGAGCATTTACTTAAATATTTGTATCTATAACAAGAATGTATATATATATATTAGAATATTACAGCAGAAACATGTAGGAATCGCTAAAGTATTCAAGCCTTATTTAAAAAAAAAAAATGAGAATGTATTTTGATTTTGAATCCAAATTAATTGTTCACTGGCCGGTAATTTACAATCACCTGAGGAGACGCATTGACATGCGTTGAAACACGACTGCAATTATTTAGCAATTATATTTCTATACACATTATCTTATTGACTAAAAGTCTTTGAGTAGACATCAGCGTTTATTAACAGTGAAATTAATGTCTAATGGCCTATGTCATCGGCCGTGAGGGAGATTTTAATAAGAAAATGCACCTCACGACAAAAATCGAACACTCACTGTGAAAATTGCGAATTGACATAATAAATAAATGCACAATTTTTTTTTTAAATCGGTACCGTTTTTCGAGGAAACGAATTTAAAGATTGAGTCTAGGTTCAAAATCGTAGAATTGGAATTTCACAAATGCAAAGCCTTATAGCAGAACCTTAGAAAATTTATAATTTACTGTAGTTTTACAAACAGTATATGGCCATGTTGCATGGTACAAGTGTATTATTACTAAATCATTGTGCGATCAAATAAGACCTTCATTTACTTCTAAAGGAAATTCTACTGAACAGTTTTGCCTTATTATATTGTAATATGTCTTACAGTGCTGTAATTCTAAAACATTTTTCCTATAATTTGTGTCCACCAGAAGTATTCTGGCGATATATACTCTTAAATCTATTTTTTATTACTTATAATGTAACAAATGATCCAAAAAACCTTATTCGTTGAGTAGACGTTTTTAGACAGATTTTACTTATCGAATATTACCTTTATTTTTATTTATTCTTGAAATAGTACAATTTTGAAGTCAGTTTGTAAGCAAAAACCTGCAGCAATTAGTTATTTCTGTACATCCTCCAGACGGTATTTCAAACTAAATGCTCAAAGATTGGTAAAGGTTATGAATGTATTATTTGTTGTAAATACTAAGCATATCAAACCACAGTTTTTACATTGAGTGCTATATATAATTCCGTTATTAATCAGCGTTTGTTTTACATTGTTTAGTTCCTTAAGGAAACTTTTAATAACACCTATTTTATATTTCATATTAATAACGGATTTACTAATCAATTTTTGGATTTCCATATTAGGTGTTTCTTGTCTAAGGTTGCTAATAGCAACGTCGAGAATAGAAACATAAACAATAACATTAATATTTTTTATAAAAATCAGATGAACGAAAATTATAAACAGGATGAATGCAGAATTAGGAACATTATAAAAAAAACACATAACACCAGTTGACAATAGCAAAAAAAATTAGATTAATTATTTATTATAAAAAATTTAAAGCCTCTAACCTTATAGTTAAAAATAATAATTCACCTCTTAGAACAAAATTAAATAGGGCAAATATTATTTACGAATTTAAATGCGAGCACTTTCGGCTATACATTTAGCCATTTTCAAGGATGAAATATTTTAACTATTAAATAAGAAATAGTTTATTGTATGTATGATTTATAAAATGTTTTCATTTTTCAAAACACGGTCAAGATATTGTGTCCATGTTCATAGTTGATATTATTAAGTGATGCTTTTTGTTTGTTTTTTTTTCATTAATAAGGCTTCCATCATTTCTAGCGTTTTTATGCATGTAAATAATGCTATTATATTAGTGTCGTCAACAAGTATGTTACGAATAGTGTCCGGCAGGTCTCCATGAATATTTAAATGAGATCTAATTGAGCTATGGTTAGAAAGGTGTAGAGCGTGTCAAACATGATGTAGTGTGGCCTATATAATTATTTACGAATTTTGATTGATCAGGAATACAATTCCTTTATGGGTATTTAAATTCGTAAATAATATTTGGCCTATTTAATTTTGTTCTAAGAGGTGAATTATTATTTTTAACTATAAAGTTAGCGGTTTAAAATTTTTTGTAATAAATAATTAATCTAATTTTTTTGCTGTTGCAAGTAATGGGTAATGGCTCGGATTGAGGAATCGTAGAGCCGAGTTCGAATTCCAGTTAAATTCGTTGTATTCACTTACGCGCAAATACCCTTAGGAAAGATATGAATCCATCTCTTGTCTAGCATCTATGACATGCTGGGTAGTATAGCCTTGGCTGTCAACTGGTCTAGGAGAAGTAAAACACTGAATTGAAAACTGGAAACAGACGGGCTGTGCTCTCTATCTTATCCAGGAAGCACCACTAATGCTGCTGCAGCCTATGTGTTTCCCGTACGACCCCTAATTTTTTACGGTTCTCATGATCGGGATATTTAGGCAGCAACTTATCTTGAATACATATTTCGCTGAGCAAAACTGAATAAGTACTTTTGTTTACCTTTTTATTATGTTTTTCTTGTATGTTTCTTCAACACTAACAAAATTTACCAGTGGTTTATATTACAACTCTGCTGAGCAGACCTTAGACTTTCTAAAAGAGAGCCTGAACCTTGCGTGAACACGTCGAACAAAGATATTATACCCAAACCCTCCGTCACGATGACTGGTGATTTCGTGTTAACATAACTATTGAACATTTCTGTCTACACAATTTCACAAAACTTAGATCGGTCCATGTTATGTTCTTTAATCACTTCTCAGGAAATTATCAAGGCTACATTCCTGACAAATCGATAATAGTCGAGTTTATTGATATGTCCGCAAGCATTTACCCAGAATTTGAAATCCTTTGGAGGTGTCTTACTCATCTGCAATAGATGCAGTTGGCATATTGTAAGCTACATTGACATAGCAAACATGACAATGGTTGTAATAGTCTGTAAAATGATGGCGTCATGTTATCATGTCTTTGCATTAAAAACATTTTACAATTTCATACGGAATATATTTATATAAAAGACAGAAAGCAAGTGATTGATATGTACATACATATATAGATAGATAACACTGGTCAACACGATGGCTTGTGCCAAGAAACAAAATATATTTTTTAGCTAATTTGATCGTGCTGATTCCAAAAATAACTTTAGATTTTCATGGGTATCGTTTTTGCTGAACTGAAATTGCTCATATTTGAAAAAAAGGGTCAATTTACGATCTTGACTGATCGTAAAATTTAGTTAATAAACGTCGTAGAAACCCATCAATTTTCCGGTTGGCCGAGCAATTTATATCAGCCACCTGAAATAAATTATTTTTATAAGAAAAAAGTGTTTGTGAGTCAAAAAATTTAAAATAGTCGTACCCAATTTTTCCTATTTATCACCAAAATTCAAATTAATTAATAAACTTTATCAGTAATACACTTTCGTAAACTTGATAATTAAAGTGACATCAAAAATGAAACCCTAAAATCTGTTTCATATTTATCCCATCACTACGGAAGGAAACCAAACACATTGAGAACATTTTGTTTTCAAAGTTGGAAAGAAACTCCAAATAAAGACATCCCAACTGAATGCACCTATTCCATTGTACATGATATTGCTGGAATATCAAAAGGGATTTAAATAACATTGAACATGACAGACAATCAAGAAAGAGAAAATATTTACCATAGTTCTTATGTTCACAAAGGTTTTATTTCTGCTGTTAGTTTATTAAATGATTTGATGAAAATACTTGTATGTCTTGGTATATTCATTCGTGTTATTTTTAAAGACTTAGGGTCTGATTGTTATTGCAAAAATAGTATTTCTCAATAAGCAGGCCAATATTTGTTGGTTTAAATACGAATTGAGAGAATTCTACGATTTCATTTTGAGAAATATTGCCATCAGTCAATATCATACAGAAAACAAATGAAAAAAAATGTTCTTTCTTCTCAAAAATGAGGCATTTCTGTACAGCAAAAAAGGTAACTAACCAAGGAAAAAAAAAAACATTTTCAGATTCAGCGCCCTAAAATTAGCTAAAAAAGATGTTTGGCGTCTTGACAGCATTTCAATTTTTTTTTTTTTTTTGACCAGTGTAACTCGAAGCTAATGGCGACAATGCTATTTAGTTATAGCTACTTAGGATCAATGGAATTAAACTAAAAATTAAGCGTTTAGCCACTTAAGTTGAATTACATTTTGTCTCGACGTAAAATAAAATTCTTTTTCTAATGGCACAAGTCCATCGACGAAATATGTCAAAGTAGATTTTCCAAATTGTATCATCTGAAGACGATGTGACAAAGTAGAAAATTCATCGACGCGTTTCGCCGAGAGGGCGGACTTCTCTCTTTGGCTTCCTCAGCTTAGAATTAATGAACAAGAAAACTATATGTGAAGAAAAATGTCTTGGGTCTCTCAGAGGATAAGTAGTGACCATAAATCAAATTAAATTAGATATTTTATCTCCACCAATGTCCACAATCAAGAGTATTTGTCCACCTTTTCGTTATATCTATATCGGACGCGTTTAGGGTTGTAGCATTTTAAATCAGTCCACCGAAACTAGAAAGTGTTTATATATATATATATATATATATATATATATATATATATATATAATTTATTCGAAAATTATAACATAAATGTGATATGAAATCACTACAAAAATAGCCATTTTGTTTCAACACTTCTGACGTCTTATCAAGTGATGGTGTTGAATGTAGAACCTACATTCAACACCATCACTTTAAAAGACACCAGAAGTGTTGAAACAAAATGGCTATTTTTGTAGTGATTTTTAACATATTTACGTTATAATTTTCGAATTAATAATTATATTTGCTCTACTCTGTATTGAGCATTCTTTTAAGAATATTTTTTTATTGGAAGTTATTCCGTATACACCAATCCTATACTTGGATGTGTATATATATATATATATATATATATATATATATATATATATATATATATATATATATATGTTTGTGTGCGTATGTATGTGTGTGTTTGTATATATATATATATATATACGAACACACACACACATATATATACAAACACACACACATATATATATACAAACACACACACACATACACACACACACATGCACACATATTTATGCACCGATGTATATGAGCAGACATGTATATGTGTACAATTATGTGCAAGTATACAAAAAAAGGCTGTAATATATATATATATATATATATATATATATATATATATATATATATATATATATATATACTTGCATATAGGTGTAAATACATAAACATCCACCCAGGTATGTATATATATTACAGCCTTTTTTTTTTCCTTTTTGTATACTTGTGCATAATTGTACACATATACATGCCTGCTCATATACACCGGTGCATAAATATATACACACAGGTAGGCAGATATACACCTCAGGTATCAGAACGCATTCCCTTTACATACAGTTTGTCTTTCTTTCATTCTACCCTAAGGAAATCAAAGTAAGCAGACCGCTCTCAGTTTCCAATGTTATTATACATCCTACGTTTTCACAAATTGTCTTATATATTTATTGGATTCAAGAATATTCTGAATAAAGTTGGATGAGCGTAAGAGGAGGGAATAAAATTGCAGTTTATGTGGATATGTAAAATAGAGAGCGATTAATCCTATACTTGAGTAAGTTAAGATTCTTAGGGGTAGGGCCAGTGTAAGGGTCTCGTCCCTACCCCCGAAACTATGATGCTCCCAACCACCAAAATAATTTATGATATGAGGGCCTCCTACTCTACTACATCTCAATTTTCGCAAGGTAGTATTCGGATTATGTACAATAATGGATCAGATGCAATATAGGTGAATAATTTAACTAGAAAAATTGAAAATAAATCCAATGTATCTAAATACAAATTAGAGTCATGTCATAATAGATAATTACATCTTAAATAAATCAACAATGTTTGTGTGTCAATTTTTAATATCAACTTGAGATTTTTCTTGTTAAAAATTGAATAATTTTAACACATTCAACATTATGGATAAAATAAAATAGTGAATTTAATATATGTTTTCGGGACTCAGCGTGAGCAAAACAAATTCACGAATCTGGACAAAAAAAGACCCCAGAATGACGCGAATTTTTTTCATCCTTTAATAATCAGTTGTAGTTAGTTTAATTTGTAACGTATATAAATGTAGGTGGAAAAAAATCAAATGTTAATAAGACAGCAGGGTTACAAAGCACTGTCTGGGAATACCATATCAGTCGTCTTTAACGAATCATGAAACTTTTCAATCAGGTGAAAGAAAAGGTTGTTTCTTCTCGCCGGATTTATTGAATAAATAGATCTAGTTGTCCCATTCAACCACAAGGATTAAAAAGCACAGGCGAGGGAGCGAGACACACACACACACATCTATCTATCTATCTATCTATCTATATATATATATATATATATATATATATATATATATATATATAACAAGCCTTCGTTGGTATCAGGCCCGGTGCAAAGGTCTTATGCCTCCCCCACCCCGAATCTATGATACGGTCTCCTACTATACTACGTCTGAATTTTCATAATATTCATATAAAATACAAATTTGATTGCAACCTAATTATGTACAATAATGGATCAGATTTAATATAGGTGAACAATTCAACTAGAAAAACTGTAAATAAATCCAATGTATCAAAATACAAATTAGAGACATGTCATAATAGATGATTCCATCTTAAATAAGTGAACAATGTTTTGCGGCAAATATTAACATCAGCTTGTGATTTTTATTGTTAAAAAGTTGAATCATTTTAACACATTCAACATGATGGATAAAAAATAGTGATTTCTCAAAACTTAGTATGAACAAAACAAATTAAAGAAAATAAGAAACTTCATAGGCAACCTTAAAACCAATATGTTTACTTTATGGGGGACTGAAATTAAATATGTGTGTAGGACAGATGTATGGGTCTCATGCCCTTCCCCCCATCTCTAATACAGGGCACCCCACTTTGCTACATCTCAATTTTCATAAGGTAGTATTCATATAAAATACAAATTTTATTCTAAGCTAATTCTGTACAATAATCGACCATATGCAATCTAGGTGAACAATTCAACTAGAAAAAGTGAAAATAATTAAAATGTATCTAGATACAAATTAGAGACATGTCATAATAGATGATTCCATCTTAAATAAGTGAACAATGTTTTGTGGCAAATATTAACATCAACTCTGAGATTTCTTTTTTGAACAATTTAACGCACTGAACATTTCGGGTAAAAAAATAATGAATTTTATATCGTATTTTTTCGAGACTTAGCTTGAGCAAATATTTTATATCGTGTTTTTTTTTTAGACTTAACAAGAGCAAAAATTTTATATCGTGTTTTTTCGAGGCATAACATGAGCAAAATAAATTCACAAAATTAGACGAAATAAAAACGACCCCAGAATAAGGTCAAATTTAGAGATAAATGTCCCCCACTTTAAAAGTCAGTTGTGCTCAGTTTAATTTGTAACGTATATAAATTTATGTATAAAAAAAAGCAAATGTTGGTAAGATAGCGATGGTCTAATAACACTGCCTGGGGCTCCGAATCAAGCTTCACTCGACCGGGGGTGGGGGGTTAGTAAGCTGTCCGAGTTGAACTTAGTGTATGGATCAACACTACATGGTGACTGTCAATTACCTGTTTCTATGTAAATTTCATACCGACTATCCATGTATATTCGCAATGACTTGTTTACACTTATCACGCAAATTTTCGATACATTTTCAGTGAAATTCCGGTTTTGATGTGAAAAAATTTTCAACGAACTTTTGAATATGTTATAGTTATTATTATTATTATTATTATTATTATTATTATTATTAGAGAGATTTTCCCCATCAAAGCGTTTTGCAGTGATCGAAAAGGGTAATGATCGGTTGATGCAAAGTCAGATGAATATGGTTGGTTAAGTAGGACAGACCAACCGAGTTCCAAAAATGTCTGTGTTATTCCTGCACTGCGCAATTGCATTGTTATGGAGAAGAACAACATTTTTCCTTTAATCCACTGTGTACGCTGCTACCGGAGTGCAAAAACTAATATCCCTTTCTCTCCCTTACTTTCTCTCTCAGTCACTCTCTCTCTCTCTATCTATATATATATATATATATATATATATATATATGTGTGTGTGTGTGTGTGTGTGTGTGTGTGTGTGTGTGTGTGTGTGCACGCGCGTGTGTGTGTGTGCACGCGCGTGTGTGTGTGTGTGTGTCTTTCTATCTCCTTTTGCTCTCGCTACTTGTATCTCTCTTTCTCTGTTCGTCTGTATATTTTCTCCTTTTTATCTATGTTTCTCCTTCTCTCTCTCTCTCTCTTTCTCTCTCTCTCTCTCTCTCTCTCTGTGTCTATCTATCTATCTCTACATTATTTCTCTGTCGCTTCTCCCTTTGTGGCTGGTGGCCATATCTGTGTTAGTTTTGAGTTAATCTTTGTGACCCGTAAAAATTTACTTTATAGTGCAGCTGTGCAATTTGTTGATAATTTAAATAATCGGCAGGTTTACCCACAAACTCACGGCTAGCAAATTTGCTTTAATGCTGAATGCGTCGCAGATGTGGCTTTGTATAAATCACACCTTTTTCTTGGAAAAGCTTTTAAAATTTTGAAAATCGAAATCCTTGCTGCATATTTGTTTGCTTTTTATGTTTTATTTTATTTTATTTATTTATTTTGTTTTTGTTGTTGTTTTCAAGTTGCATGGTCTCATTCTTTTGTCAGCAAATACCATACATCAAATGCTGTCTTGATCTGAAAATTAGCCGTTTCAATTTTTGAAGATTTGATAACCCCATTTCTTTTTATAGAAACCGCAGCGACTTCGTTTCTTTTGGCTGAACCTAAGGTCTAATGCAATTCTGACCGCCAAAGAAAAAAAACGTTCTTAAATAAAATGTAAATAAATTTAATGAATAAATTTCACTGTTATTATTATTTTTGTCAGATAACAACAACAAAAAATTGCAATATAAGCTCAGGTAAAAAATGCAATAGCAATAACAAAAATTGCAATATGAGCACTGGTAAAAATGGTTGCTGAGGCGTTAGGTTTATAAGTCTCAAAAATTCATATATAGACGGCTTCAAGGTTACATGTCCCAGTGGATGAAGACGTTGTCTTAGATCCAATGACAAGATCCAAACAGTTCTGAGTTCAGTACCAGTGATGAACCAAAACCTGTCGAGTCAAAGGGAAATAACTGAGACATCCTCGAGGAACTAGGACAATCTACACATGTGGATAACATAAAGGGTTCTATTTCAAATTTACGATCACCTGAAGTAGGCCGAAACTTTGTGAATATGGCAAAGATGGTAACAGTCCGAATTATGTAAGTATTGAAAGAAATTTAATAAATCCAAACCAGTAATTTTTTTTTAAAACATAAAATGAATTTTCAAAGACGAAAATAACCTTCGGTTAATTTCTTTTTAATAAATATGTAGGGAAAAAAATTGCTGCATCTATATGTTCAAGCAAAAGTCATTTGAGAATTTTGTGAGTACCAAAGACAAAATGTAATTTTGGGAGGGCAGACAAAAAAAAAAAACGCCCGGATATGCGCAATAAAGGAGATGTTTATTATCTAATAACTTATTGATTTCTAAATATCTTCAAGTTAGTTCTGTATTTTGTACAAATAATGACAAAATTATGTTTTTGAATTTGAAATGAAGAAGTCATCCCAGCTGATCTTAGGTTATACAAGACAATCAGATGAAAGGAAGTTATATTAACAGCCGACTCATAAAGGGATAGGTATTCCATCGCATCCTCACAAGAAGATCGAAAGCTCGAAGAAAGATGTGAAACCACATACCTTCGTCTGACGTTAATTTGATAGAGTCAAGAAAATAACTATTTTACGTGTGAAAATACTTAAACCTCGAGTCTTTTTACTAAGACAATGTTAATGGATGAGTTATAAAAAATTTAGTTTCGGCGATAAGAAAATTAAGTATAAATAGGATGCGCTCGAGTTAGTTTCGCACAAAACCGCATATTGCTACAGAACCGAAACTTTAACCTAAAACCTAGAGTCATGTACTTAAATAGCTTCTTCTGATCCAGACTCGCATATGGGTATCATGCTTCGCGCAAAACACGTTGGGAAATATCAAAACTGTAAGTTGTATGCAACCGATCCCTAAGATTAATAATTAAAAATGTATGCGAGCGAACGTAGAGTGTACACCTTAGCGAGAATCGTCATTCTCCAAACCTTGTGGACTGAAGCTACAGTATCAAAAAGAACTGATAATAAAAATCACATAATTTGCGGACATATAGTTAGACTGATATTACGTAACAATTCAGTGCTATTTTCTTTGTTTCCAACATAGGGAGAACGACGCAAAGGTTGGATGTCAGAATAAAACAACACGTTTCAGCGAAAATCCGAAGCCTTAAGTACACTCCTTCGGATATTTTGACCAATACATACGGGTCTTCCATCGCAGAACACCTAATAAATAGCCATAATTATGCTTTTAGTTTTAGTGCGGACGCTTTTACCATCCTTAGCAGGTCCCACTCTAATTACGACCTTAAAGTGTTGGGGACCATCTATATTTTATCTTTAAAGTCTTCTCTATGTAAACAGAAGGACTTTGTATTAGGCCGCCAACTAATTACCATTTAAATTCTCAGGTTTGTTAATTTATTCTTTTAAATGTAGATGCGATTAAACAAACTATTATGATGTGGAGGGAGAACATCCTTATGCAGAGACGGATTGACAGGCTTGGCATAGAATATATATATATATATATATATATATATATATATATATATATATATATATATATATAGCTAGTACCAAATCCGTAGGTGTTAGGGGTTATTTCAAGGAGATCATTTTAATATAAAATATTAAATCCATGATGTGAACCCATTGTATAATAATAGGAAATGTACATATAGAGCAATATAAATAACAAAGAAAAGACTTAAATATTCATCATATAATCAGTTATGTATTTATTTCAACAGATATAAATGAAATATATATACCTGTCTCATCAGACCGACTACATTGTATGAAATGATACAAATTCCTCCATAGAATCTGATAATAAACTAGACATTTAAACAATAAAAATAATTAAAAAATTATATATATATATATATATATATATATATATATATATATATATATATATATATATATATATATGCAGCAATTTTTCATTATCGTAATCACATACTTATTAATCACATACTTAATACTTCTCGTTTTTCACTCTCGCGTGGTTATGTGTGACGTCACGAGCTGCGACCCGATTTTCGCTTCCGCGTCTCGTATATACGAGTTTGTCGTTACTTGAAATTTTCGTGCAGCAAGGGCGGACTAACATTGTTGTTTCGTCCGTTGTTGTTTGATTTATTGAAATTTTCATCTTTGATAATGGTTTCTGGAAGCCGAAAGCTTAGATCGGATTTAAACATGTATCAATATTCAACGATAATGTGATTAAGCTTATCAGACAATATGAAAGGAATTTACTTAAAATGAATAGACAAAACTTGTCCATATTAGTTAATGAAACATGCATTAATATATATATATATATATATATATATATATATATATGAGATAAAAATGAAACTCAATTGTACCCCAGTTTTATGGCCATTTCACTCCTCGGGATAAATTCCCTGGAACTAATCAACACTAACACGTTTGATAAAAAAAATTGAACCGTAACTTTACGTAACATAAAAAAAAACTTTGCCGTAACATAAAAATTAAACTCAATTTTTATGGCCATTTCCCTTCTCGACCGTAACTTATTTTTTAATTTAAAGTTAAAAAAAATATATAGAAAGAAAGAAGAAAAAAGAAAGGAAAAGAGAGAAACAAGCAGCAAATAAGGGAAAAAGTGTTTAAATCGTCTCGGAGTTGAATCTGAAATTTGATGCTACGGATTTTTTAACTTACTTCCACCTTTGGTTAAAAAAATCGCAAAATGTATCTCGCTAAACCATACCTATTTGCAATTTCTTTTTTGTTGGCAGGTCTTCAGACCATAAGACTCGAGCCTTTATTTTACAAGTTTTGAAAAACAAATTTTATACATGTATCCTTTTTATAAACGGTCGAGGTTTAGTGGTTATTTTACATCAATTTTAGCCTCACACATACAAAGTTTCTTTTTAATAAACTTTAAAAAAAAAAAACCCTCAAAGAAAGTGCAATAAACAAACCTGATATATTATTTTCTTATTTACTTTTTAATTATTTTAAATGGGTTTAAATTTCCTTTTTTTATATAAATTTTTATATTCGAACATAAGATATTACAGGTCCCACAGAAAACTTGGATATGACTGCGCAGAGGACACGTGAAGAGGGAAACAAAATAACAAAAGCATTCAAACAAATTCAATAAATTGGTAAATAAAGTAGAGAAAGTCATGAGTCAATCATAAATAAACGAAGTAATTCGAAAAGAATATGACTCGTTTGTATTTCGGATAATACTGGGAGGGGTGCTGGATATACTAAGAAATTTGTCCTTTTTAGCCTCTTCTATAAAGATGCGAATAATAATCATCTGATGGAGATATTCGAAAAGAGAAATTGTTTCCTTCTTGCGAGAAAAATTGTCGCCAGTTTAAAGCAACGACATTTCTATCCAGTTGTGTAGTTTTATCGTTATCTCATTTCAGTTCCTATGCTTTGTCTGTTTCAATTTTATTCTCTTATACTTAGTCTGAGATGTTATCACGTTACAGCTCCATTTATTTGTTTTTTTTTAATTCTAGACGAAGTCGTTTTTCTTCCCATTTTCGACTTTTTTCTATTTTATTTTCTAAGCGTATTTCTCATGCTGTTATAAAGAAAAAAAAAGAAATAATAATAAAAACACCGTGATTGCAGTAATCTTTAATCATAGCTGCTGCCGACGGTGTAACCTTGTCGCCATTTGCAATTCGAATCCCATTCTGATTCGTCTTCAGTTTTTCTCGTTCATGATGTCTATCACGCGGGTAACATATGACAGATATTATTTTTATGCAAGTTTCTTTTTTTATATTTTCTTTTTCTAATATATATTTTTCCGTTAATATTTTCACCTTTTAATATCAAAAAGGCTTGACAACAACAATGGCTTTTTTCTTTTCTCTAATTTCAAATAACACAAAGGAACAAAGAAACAGAGACGCGTGATGAAACTTTCCTACGAGTTTCTTTTTATTTATTTATTCATTTTGTTTTACTCATATTGAAACCCAATCAACTGATTTATAAGTTCGGTAAAATAGCAGACAACAGAAAATTACATCCTGAAAGACAGATAGACGAGGAATTCATCCCGAGTTCATTTTCCATGTTTTTATAAGAACAAAACCTAAAAAAGGAAAATTAAAAAATTAAAAAATTCCAATTGATATTCATTATTTCTATGTGCTTTACAGCCACATCACGTTGAAACAATGGTTCCTGTAAGATCACCAAAGTTAAGCAACGTCGAGCCTGGTCAGTAGCTTAATAGGTAACCGCTTGGGAATGCCGTGCATGTGCAGGTGGTGTAATGGATAATGTCCCCGAAACGTTAATCAGAGAGTCGAGTTTCACTTTCAGGTGGGTTCGTTATATTCACTTAGACGCAAATAACCTCTTCTTCCCTCAGCTATGGGTTAATTAGCAAGAATTGTATCACCAGACCTTTATTATCTCTCAAAAATAAATTCTTACAATCTAAAAATATTCCCTGGCTTTAAATAACCTGCAAAGGGTTGATAAGGTGTACAAAAGGAATTAATCACTGAAATATTGATTAGCTACACAGACATGTCTTTTAGATTTATTTCCATTCTCTGGATTATAAATACATAGAAACTAAAAGAGCCATATAGTGAGGGATCAGTTTATATATGGATTATGATATAGGATTGATCCCACACTTTATATTCACGTTATAATTTCTCGTTTGCTTATCAAATTCCGATTAGTTATGAATCCACCTCTTCTCACCCCAGCTATGGGTTAATTAGTAAGACTTGTATTACTAAACCATTATTATCTAAAAAATCTTAGAATCTAAAAATATTTTATAGCTTTAAATATCCTGCAAACGGTTGATAGGCAGTAGAAAACTGATCAATCATTGGGAAAAAAAAAGAACAGCGACCTGCGAGCACAGCCAATCATGGGGTCTGATGATGACGATGACAATGACAATGATGACGATGATGATGATGATAGGGATGAGTCTGATAATGATGATAATGATAATGATCATGATAAAGATGATGATAATGATGACACTGATGATTATGATGATGTAAATGATGATACTGTTGCTGCTGATGATAATGATAATGATAATAATCATGATGATAATGATTATGATGATGTTAATGATGATAATGATGAAAATAATCATAATGATGATGATAATGATGATGATGATAATGATGAATGATAATGATTATAATCATAATGATCATGAAAATGATCATGATGATAATGATTATGATGATGTTAATGATGATAATGATGATAATAATCATAATGATGATGATAATGATGATGAAAATGACGATTATGAGAATGATGATGATGATGATGATGATGATGATGATGATGGTGATGATGATAGTGATTCACAAAAGTTTTGAGCTTTATAGATTTTAGTTTGGAACTTTTAAAAAAAACAAAATGCTCCCGGGGTAATGTGTATGTTTCTAAAAATTATGCTTTTTAGAATTTTAGTAAAAACCATAACATATGGCTTTATACATTTTCCTCGTTGGAATTAAGTTTGACAATCTCTCATCATTTCTTTCCCGGTTTATTTGCCCGGGAAAAGCTAGCACGAAGTCATAAGTCATTGTGACTGAGGATATGAGAGTACCGGTCTTGTTCAAACTGTTGATCACGCCAAATAATGTTCTCTCTCCCAGAAGCTGTAACTAAAGTCCGCTCAGCATATTTGCGGTATGAAACACAAGTGGGCTCTATCTGTATTGAACAAGCACAACTGTGCCTGAGCAGAGGTCTGCAACAGGGATTGACTAATCGCCCTAGCAGACAGGCATACACGAATATGAGCGGCCGTCCCTTATAATTTTCCCGGAGGGCTCCAGCTTACTATTTCCTTTCATATGCTATGGTGCTATTACAGTTTTTGAAATAGCTATATTTAGT
>OZ010587.1:105948938-106118938 GCA_963932145.1 Acanthosepion lycidas | reverse complement strand
CAACAGCTAGTTCTTGATAAAATGACCGTGGGAGTTGAAATTACCAGAGTATAACAGAAAAAAATGAATTTGAGACGATTTATTTATAAGATCAATCCCGATGTACACCTTATTCGATATAAGATGAATTGATAGAGCGTGACAGTGGAATTTAATACTTGTTTTCCGAGTATATATATATATATATATATATATATATATATATATATATATATAGAGAGAGAGAGAGAGAGATAGATATAGATAGATAGATAGAAAGAAAGAGACCGACATAGATAGATAGATAGAAAGAAAGAGACCGACATAGATAGATAGATAGATAGGTTATTGTTATACGTTATTTATATAGACACAAATATTTAAGTAAATCCTCTGTTTATAATAAACAGTATTAATAACATATACCGGGCTGAATGTCGGAGAAATTTCATAGAAAATATGCGTCCTCCGACAGGAATCGAACCTGTATCCTACACGGAACCGTCATATAGCCTGACGTACTATACAAGTTTAGCTAAATTTTCTTTACGTTAAGATACGCTACGAGCAGATATGGACGTTCGTGGGAAATTACGGGAAGTTTGTAGTTTAAATGCAGTAAATCGACTTTGCTAACCAGACGCTTTTTTCGTAGCTAAATTGGTATAGCACGTCAGTCTATATGTTGATTCTGATTAAGATATTTAAATTTTTGTACTTGTTTGATTTTGGTTTCTTTGATTTGTAATTTGCAATTTCGGCTCACCGTTTTGCTAACAACCATCCACTCTGTCAGTTTATATTTAGTCCTTTCTTCTCGTTTTCCTTCTGTAAGAACTTTTGTAGTTTCTTTCCCATGTCTACTATCAACACTGTATCATCTGAATATCTGATGTTGCAAACATTGTGGCTGCCGGCAACAAATCACGACAGGACATCTAATTCTGTCAGAATTGCCTCACTATATAGGTTGAAGAAGTCCATTGAGAAAACACGTCATTTTCTTACACCCGTTTCTATTTTCGTGTATCTGAGGAACTCATATGCGTACCAAAGTGGTAATAGTGGCCGGTCAGTTGACCAAAACCCAGTGACCCTTTTACAAACCATTTACGACAGAAGAAACATATAAAAAACATTTTTTTTAAATAAAAAAACGAGTGAAGATTTTTTGGAGAATTGTTTATATTTTGTTTTACGAGTCAAGTTATGTCAGGAACGACTATTTTTCTATTTATCCATAAGCCATAAGACGTGCACACATACTAACAGATAATACATATAATCATACACATACACCTAAATATACATAAAGAAACACACGCTGGCATATACACACACTAACAAACGCACGCACACTAACATGAGTGATACACGCTTAGGCGATCATGTATCTTTCGATACATGACTGACGAGGCAGATTTTTCCTGCAGTAGGTTGCCATTTCTTTCTGCAGTAGACTAGTTGCCATCCAAGGCTATAGAATATGGATTGTCCTGCTATTTACTCATAGCTTGGGGGAGAAAAAGGGGATACACACCTTTCTCAAGGGTATTAGTACGTAAGTGAATGTAATGGATTCAACTGGAATTCGAACTCTGCTCTCCAGTTCCCCTGCCCGAGCCGCTATCCATGACTCCACCACGTACACTAAAGTGTACGCAAGCACTCACAAACACACAATAACATGATCGTACGCACACAGACCAACACGTATAGACATGCACACAGATAAACATGAGCTTGCCTGCATGTATACATACTTGCACTGATACTTATAACGATATGCTCTGAGGCAAACAAAAGGAATTTAAATACATCACGACGTGTTTGGCGGTTCAATTTTTCACTTCCCGGAATATCATGTGCATGAAAATAAAATAACTCTGTTCAGTCAGCACTTGTCATAAAATTATTTTCTGGCGTCAGGCCGTCATCATCGTGTCACACATCAGAGAAAAACGTCAAAGGAAAGTGTTAGATTGATTGTCATAGCAAGGGAGAAATTATAATAGATCAGACAGGAGACAAAATCGAATCTGATATAAAATCATCTTATTTACTTTATTTGAAGTGAAGTTGGAATCGATTTTTTTCTATAACTTCCATAACTTTTCTATGACGCACACAATCTTCCTTATGATTTATGCTAAAGAAACCCAATGCCCATCCTTCTGAGTATGTCATGAAGGGAACATGTAACCAATGAGGAAGTTTTAAGGAAAATAATAAGAAGGAAACTGATACTTACCATTAGAACGAAATAGCTGAAATAATTAATGAGGAAAGAAGGCCTAGGGAATTTTACACTCACAAGGCATAGTGAATGCAAGTGGGGGGGAGCGAATAAGTTACTTAAAACGTTTACTAGAGTGTATGATTTTTTTTCAGTACCCGACACAGGATTTGAGCTCACGAACGCTGGATAACTCGATCGGCTTAACCAATGCTTTTATCAAGGAGGTTATGTGTCTGGTATTTTTCGATCTCTTCAGTTTCCTTGGCGTCTCGTCTTATATTGAACAGCAAAATCAATAATTTGACAATTGCTACTTTCCTTGTCTATAACAATAAAATCAATGACATGATCTGTCTGGACCAAGAAATCCCATACAGTATTGTGATTCATTTATTATCATTATTATTATTGTTGTTGTTGTTGCGTATAAAAATATACGCTTCAATATGATAAAGTGGCTACCCAATCTGTATTGGTAACTATGTAGGAAGTATGGACATAGACTTGAAGACGCCGAGAAATGCTACCGCCACAAGCCAGAGAAGATCGAAAGGGACCAAATCAAGATCTTGTAGAATTTCAGCATCCAAACAGTGCGCAACCTTGTGGCTACCAAACAAGACATCATCGTAACAAAAAGAAACAAACAAAACACATAAAAGGACTTTTTGACATTAGTTTTTTTGTTTTGTTTTTTTTAGCCAATATTTATGAGATTAGTTAACGAGAGTGGAATTGAAAGGCGATACAGAAATCCTGCTGGCAGGCGTTCAAGTCTAAGCACTGAATATTAATTCTGCTGGAAGAACATCTACCACCGAGTGGGTTCAGGTACGTTCAGGTTATTTGTAATCAGGTGGAAAATGTCACCTACATCTTTAATTCTTACTTGGAAAGAATACACTCGCTGCCACGATAAATGGTTACCCGTCTACATTGGGGCCTATTTAGGAAGTATGGACTTGAGGACGACAAGAAAATGGTACCACCACAGAGAAGGTGATCGAAAACGACTAAGCCAAGATCTTGGAGGATTCCAGTATCCAAACAGACTGCGTTCTTCAGGCCACCAAACAGGACATTACCGAAAAAGAAAAATACAAAAACCTCCTCACCGACTTGTCTGTTACTGGTGACCATAATATCGAGATTAAAAAAAAAATGACATTTAAGAAATACACAGACCACCGAATTAAAGTTGGGAGAATGTTGGACAATGAGGTTACTAATGTCCCAGTTATTATTGGGGCGTAGGGGTTTATGCCACCGAACTCCAAAAAACTACTTTAAGAAAACCAAAATAAAACCAGGTTTTCCATCACTTCAGTAATCTGCGTTGCTTAGTACTGCATATATTTTCTTTACGGTGCTCTCTCTCTCTCATCTTAGGTCATACGATTTGATGGAAAACACCCATAAGAAAAGACCTACGTTCGAAAAGTAAAAACAGGACTAAAGAAATAATAATAATAATAATAATAATAATAATAATAATAATAATAATATTTTTTTTTTAACTTGTATTTCAAGCTTTAATCCACACCCCAGACCTTAAGCGGACACCCGTTTCCATTTTTTTTTTTTTACCCTAGTCATCCCATATCTCTGTCGGTGCGTGTATATGTACATGTTTGCTAATCTCTCTCTCTCTCTCTCTCTCTCTATCTATATCTATATATATATATATATATATATATATATATATATATATATATATATATATATATATTGAATGTACATGTAGATATGTCCACACTGACAGGGATCATACTGTATTATATCTGTGTTTTCTGGGGTTTTTTTTTTTTTTTTTTCATGGCTACAGGTGTAATTTTCCTACAATGCTCTGCCCTTTGTCTATCATCTATTTGAGTGAATATTCTAAAACATATCTTTCAGCGGCAAGTAGGTTGAGAGATGACCGGAAAAGTATAACTTTTATTCCCTTGCTCCTACCCCTCTGTTTAATGAATTCTTCGATATTCCCCCTACCAAACTGTAGTATAAGTCCAGCCTACCCCATAAAATTTGATAAGTATCTGTCGTTGGCGACGGAAAATTGAACATTTGTGGAGAGTCACTTGTGCCATGCTCCGAAGTTGTAAGAAATGGTAAATGTAGCATCTTTGAATGATACTTTTCTTTAGTTTGATATGATTGTAAATCCTAATGTCTCAAGTTAATTCCTTGATTTTCAGTCCCCTTCTCTCTCCTCTAATATTTTTTTTTTTTTTTTTTTTTTTTTTTTTAACTTGTATTTCAAGTTTTAATCCACACCCCAGACCTTAAGCGGACACCCGTGTCCATTTTTTTTTTTTTTTATGCCTATATACTGAAATCTAATTATCCCACTTGGAGGTGTCTCTCGGACTTATACTAAGTTAAAACTTAGTATTATCTACCCAACTGAATACCATACACTGTTATGAACATTTAACTTCGATATATTAATAAACCCACTATCTCAAATCTGGTCTTGCTCTTGGACCTTCTTCAAGTCTCGTCCTAAAGCTGGTAATCTGAACAAAATTACCCCTTGGCGGTCAAGGTTAAAACGCATCTCTACCAATTTCAATGAATACGAAAAATATCTCATACCGGATCGGCCGTCAACCGGGACAACAAGGGCCGCGTCCCTCAGAGAGGAACCAGTCTGAGGTCGAAAAGTCTGTCACTGGAACAAACTCTTCCACACACGAAGAGACACTAGGTCACCAAACCCGGATTATCGCCAACCTTGGACCAAGTGTCTCAATGCCAAATCGACTAGTAAAAATGAAACGAACGAAATGGAGCCGCGAAGAGTATCGACAAGTTATGACATCCTTCTTCACTGCACCCGAAAACCCAGCAAAGAACACCACCAATCAAACATACCAAATATGGAGAAATATGGTGGGAAATGATATAAGACCTAACCTCAATCCAAACATGCTTGCCAATGTCCGCAGAGATATCATGCGAAACAACAGACTCTCAAAGGCAGAAATAGATAAGATAAAATTAGATATAAGGCAAAATACTACGACCCATCACTCAAACTCTGTTGAGACGAATGTTGAAATAAAGAATGCGACAGAGGATGAGGTGGACGCTAAAGCGAATGAAATACGAAATCATCTCCCAGGAAATGAAACCGAAGATTCTGCCTTAGACACAACCTCTAGTTCTCCAGAAATTGTCACTGAAGATGACTCCAGGTACATTAATTTAGAATTCCTTGAAAACCACGAAGCTGAAATCACCGAAGCGAAAAATGACGTCATCCAAGTACTCAGCAGAGTAACTTTCATACAATTGTCAGACAGAGACCAGCTCCCGAAAATCCATATGACAAATCCCAACAAGCACATCGTGAAAATATACAATGCTGCACTGGAAACACTGTTAACAGATAAACCACCGGGAAACATAACAGAAGTTAACAACGTCATATACGCAACAGCTCTAGCAGCGACTCGGAAGCTTGGTGTCAAGACAATAAATAGAATTAACAGACACAGAGAACCAGCTTGGAAAACCAAACTGATACGAGAAATAAAACAAATCAGATGTGAGCTGTCTATATTAGATGAGCTCACCAGAAACCCTAATATTTCCACACGTAAATCCAAAAAGATCAAACGGAAATATAGCATTAAATCCCTAATTGATATTCCATCGATCAAGGAAATGCTGAAACAGAAACTTCAGCTAAAAGCACAGAGAACAAGACGATACGAGAAACGTTGTAGATTCTATCGCCAAAATAAAACATTCCGAACAGATCTTAAGAAATTTTACAGGGAAATTGGAAAAACGCCTATACATGTCGAAACGCCACCATCGATTGATAATGTACAGACATTTTGGGAAAATATTTGGAGCAACCCAAAGGAATGTAACCCAAATGCAGAATGGATACGGCGTGAAGAAGAACGACTGCTGGATACACCTCTGCAAGAATGGGTAAATATATCCACAGATGATGTTAGGCAAGCACTAACGAAATCCCAAAAATGGAAATCCCCAGGAAATGACAAGGTGCCCAATTTCTGGCTGTATCATCTCTCATCTATCCATGGCATACTTGCAAAAACATTATCAACGCTTGTAAATAACCCCAATAAAATCCCGGAATGGGTTACTGAAGGTATTACATACCTCATACCAAAAACAACTGAAACAGACGACCCGAAAAATTATAGACCGATAACATGTCTTTCCACAACGTATAAGTTGATCACGTCTGTACTGACGAACCGTACTTACTCCTTCTTCGAAACAAACAGCATTCTCCCGCTGGAACAGAAGGGATGCAGTAGAGGTTCATATGGCTGCAAAGATCAACTTCTGATAAATAAAATGATCCTGGAAAATTGCAGGAGACGACGCAGAAATCTCAGTGCAGCGTGGATTGATTATCGTAAAGCCTTTGATAGTGTTCCACATTCTTGGATCCTTAAGGCTTTGGAAATGTACAAAGTCTCCCCTGTGGTATTAAACTTTCTTAAGCACAGCATGGGGATGTGGAACACAAAACTATACCTTAGGCAGACCGGGGGCACTGCTATATCCAACCGTCTGAATATCCGACGTGGAATTTTTCAAGGAGACTCTCTGTCACCCCTTCTGTTTTGTTTATCCTTAACCCCTCTTACACATGAACTGAACGACAGTAGCTATGGTTACAAAATAAATAAGAAAATTTTCAATCACCTACTATACATGGATGATCTCAAACTCTTTGCCAAAGACGACAATGAGTTGAAAGGCCTCCTCAATATTGTAAAATACTTTAGTGACGACATAGGTATGGACTTCGGATTAGATAAATGTGCAAAAATAACATTCAAGAAAGGTAGAATTACAGAAACACCCTCAATAGATTTAGATTTTGTCACAAAGATTAGGGAATTGGAGCATGAAGAAGCTTATAAGTACCTAGGAATTAGCGAAGGAGATGGCATACAACACACCCAAATGAAAGAAAAAATAAGAAAAGAGTACTACAGGCGTGTACGTCTGATACTAAATACTGAACTAAACTCAAAAAATAGAATATCAGCTATAAACACATTGGCTGTCCCAGTGGTGCATTACAGCTTTAATGTCCTTAACTGGACCATAGCTGAAATTAAGCGAATGGACGCCAAAACGAGGAAGCTTCTCACTTGCTATCGCATGCATCATCCCAAAGCTGATGTTGATCGTCTGTATGTGCCCAGATCCGAAGGAGGCAGAGGATTAGTTCAACTAGAACTGTCCTACAAAACTACAACAATTGGCCTCCAAAGATACTTGGAAACTACAGAAGACTGGATGATGGTATGCGTCAAGGAACATGAAAGTAGTAAGCGTCTTTACTCCGTAATGAAAGAAGCCAACAAATTCAAACTGGAGCTTCAAATGGGCGTAGAGATGCAACTACAGCACAATACACCGGCTGAAACTGCAAAATACTTGAAAAAGACAGCAAAGACGAATGCAACCGACCAGATACAGAAGCGATGGCAAGATAAACCGCTTCATGGCCAATACTCTGCCCGTATCAAACAACCTGATGTAGACAAAACCCGTACCCATCAGTGGCTACGCAGTGCAGGGTTGAAAGCGGAAACTGAAGGTTTTATCCTTGCTGCGCAGGACCAATGCTTGTTAACTAGGAATTATCAAGCACATATACTAAAATATTGTGTCAGCCCAAAATGCAGATTCTGTGATAAATATCCAGAAACGATTGATCATCTTGTATCAGGTTGCACGATGTTGGCACCCACTGAATATAAAACCCGACATGACAGAGTGGGCCAATATCTGCACTGGAAAATCTGCAACTTCTACGGGAAGGAAACTGAAAGAAACTGGTACCAACACCACCCAGACCCAGTTACGGAGATAGGACCTGTTACAATTCTATGGGACTACACAATTCACACTGACAGAACAATCAAGGCCAACCGACCAGATATTGTTATTAAAGACCACAAACAAAAACGGTGCCTCCTTATTGATATGGCAGTCCCTGCTGACTGCAATGTATCTTTGAAGATATTCAAAAAGCTGTCAAAATACAAGGACCTTGAAATAGAGGTCTCGAAAATGTGGCATATGGGAACATCAACAATCCCTGTTGTAGTTGGAGCCCTAGGACTGGTTGGAAAAGACTGCAGTAGACTAATTGCAGGGATTCCTGGAAGCCCATGCCTCAAGGAGATACAAAAAATTGTTCTGACAAGTACAGCCCACACTTTACGAAGGGCTCTATCTATGTAACTTTTTTTTTTTTTTTTTTTTTTTTTGTCAGTGAAAAGTGTCATGATGCCATTTCTAACCTTAGGTCCCTGGGTGGGACCCGGAAAGAAATGTGTAAACGCCAGAAAGCAAAGAAAATAAAAATAATAATAATAATAATAATAATTTCGGATTAGAAAATGTGCAAAATTAACATTCAAGAAAAAAGGAGAATCACAGAAACACAGTCAATAGATCTAGATTTTGTCACAAAGATTAGGGAAGTGGAACAAGAAGAAACTTCTAGGTATCTAGGAATTGACGAAGGAGATGAAATCCAGCATACCCAAATGTAGGAGAAAGTAAGCAAGGAGTATTACAGGCGCGTATGTCTGGTACTGAATACCGAACTGAATTAAAAAAAAAATAGAATATCAGCCATAAACAATACAATTTCAACATCCTTTACTGCACCATATCTGACATCAAACAAATGGATGCCAAAAGGGGAAAGCTTCTCACTTGCCACCGCAAGCATCATCCGAAGGCTGATGTTCATGTGCCCAGATCCGAAGGAGGAAGTGAATTAGGACTGTCTTACAAAACTATAACAATCAAAGATTTCTGTGTTAGAAGCCATGGAATATAAAACTCAACATGATAGAGTGGGACGATATCTGCTCTGGAAAATATACAACTTTTACGGGAAGGAAACTGCAACTGGTATGAACACCACACATACCCGATTAGGGAAAGAGGACTTGTAACAATTTTATGGGATTTTACAATATACACAGACAGAAGAATCAATGCTAATCGCCCAGACATTGTTATCAAAGACGATAGGATGAGAATGGGCTTTCTTATTGATATGGCAGACCCTGCAGATTGTAATGAATCTTTGAAGATCTTCAAAAAACTATCAAAATACAAAGATCTTAAAATCGAAATCTCAAAGATGTGGCACATGAGGACATCAGTAATTTCAGTTGTAGTTGGAGCACTCGGATTGATTGGAAAATATTCGAATAGATCCATTAAAATGATTCTTGGAAGCCTTAAAGAAATACGAAAGATTGTTCTCACAGGTACAGCCCACACTTTACGAAGGGCTTTATCTATGTATAATATGTGTGATCTTTTTTTGGTATGGTGAGGAAGAATCATGAGCCGGATGTTGAGTGTGTATTTTTTTAGTTTAGTTAGTCGCATCTAAATACTTCCGTTACACTCAATATGCAACCGTATGAGTGGACAGCGTTGCCCGACCTGAGGTTTTTTTCTTTTTTAACTGAGCCCTGCCTATAATGTTATCTGCTGCTTTTATTTTGAGCATATTTAGCTGTAAAGTGGTTCTCACGATCAGTATACTGGGTTTTGTATATGTGTACCTCAGTGTCACTTTGTTGGAATATTGGTCTGTTGACCAACAGCAATAACAATAGTAATAATAATAATAATAAAAGTGCCTCCTTATTGATATGGCAGTAACTTGAAGCTGTCAAAATACAAGGACCTTGAAATCGAAATCTCAAAAATGTGGCACATAGGAACATCAAAAATCCCCCGTTGTAGTTGGAGCCCTCGGGATGGTTGGAAAAGATTCCAGTAGGCTAACTGAAGCGATTCCTGGAAGGTCATGCCTTAAAGAAATACAAAAAAGTGTTCTCACGAGTATAGCCCACACTTTACGAAGGGCTTTGTCTACGTAAAATATGTTTCTTTGTTTTTTTCTAATTGTCATGACGTCAATTCTAACCTTAGAAATAAGTACACATTAGAAATCAAAGGAAATAATAATAATAATAATAATAATTTTGCACACTGATTCAAATGACCCTACAAAGAGACAAAAATATATTTGTGAAGGTTTTTGAAGAACTAAGCAAAGAGAAAGACCTGGAATAAATAGAAATGTGCCACTTAAAATCTAAAACTGTTCCTGTTGTGGTTGGAGCTTTGGGTCTGATAAGGAAAGGAACTCAAGAAGAAATCAACAAAATCCCTAGTGCACCATCTTTCCAGAAAACCACAAAATAGTTCTAACAAGCATAAACTGCAAAGAGATTTCTCTATTTAATGTTTTGTTTTGTTTTTTGTTTTGTTTTTTTTCTTTTTTGTTAATACTTTCTTACCGAAAATATTCAGAGGAGCTTCTTTTAATGTTCGTCCTCAGTCGAACAGAATATCGATTTTTCGTTTTGATCACAGCCACTAAAAAAAAAAATTTCGGGTTTATAATTCTTCAATTTGCCGCCAAATATTTTGTTAATGGCGACACGAGAACAAAAATGAACTCAAAACATGGTGAGATGCAAAGATTCCGATGGTAATTTCAATTTCAAATAACTTGAACAGATCTACCCATTCCGTTCTGATTCTTCATCGTCCAGTTTCTCGTAACCCCCAACACGGAATCGAAATTGAATTAGTCGAAATGAATTATATTGGGTTCCCGATAAGAGTCAAGAACGCAGTGTCCTTTGTCGCGGTGAAATCATTACTGAAAGCATTTCAAATATTTCCAACCAGCCAAGGCGTGAAATCACACCAGCAACATTGCACTGTATATTTTCATAAATATAAACGTATATTTAAATAAAGGCGTCGACGTGCCTGTGTTAAGTACGCGTTGTCATGTGAGGGTTATCGTATCTAGTGGAGAAATGAAAAGGTAGGTATATATAGCAACCCAACTATAGGTCAAACGTTGGTATGGTTTTCAGGTCATTTCCAACATTACTTCCGCTCCCCAGGTCTATGCGTTCAAGAAATCACCTTACTGGCAAATCAACCAAGGTGAGATTCGAAAATGGGTTTCAAGATTGAAAAACGAAGGTTATATCCATTGGGTCATACACCCAAATAGATAGATAGATAAAGAGTAAGAACAATAAGATTAAGAATTCCAAAGTTCTTTAGCATTTCCTTTTTCAAAAAGAGCTCGATATATAATAGAGCAAAATATTTTTTTAACTTTTAAATAAGCCCCCATATTGCTTTTTAGTTTTCATAAGTAAATCATTTTCATCTAACGTCGCCTGATGACGAAACAATTTTAAGCTCTGAAACCTAGAAATTTTTATGTAACAATGTAAAATATTTTAAAATAAAAATATTATTAAAATAGATAGATGGAAAGATTGATGGATATAAAGAGACTAAGATAGATAGATTAGAAATAATGTTTTGAAATTGCTCCGTTTTTTTTCGTTTTTTTTGTTTTTGTTTTTTTCACCTCTATAACAGGACTATCTGCAGCTTGCAACAAAAGGAATTGCAGAATGAAATTTAGAACTCGACCGTCTTCAGCATTTTTCACATTGGATCAAAGAATTTCTCCTTTCTCAACCAATTACGTGAACTATCATTTCCAGCCAATTTTTATTGTAGTCTTCCTGTAATTTGCTTTCATAAATCTCATGGCTCCGTTTCGTAATATTTGATAAATTATTAATTTAGCGCCAAATGGCTAAACATTAAATCGATAACTTTTTGTATTCTTTGACTGTTAAATTTATGCACGGTTTACGGTGTCTGGGTTGATGGAATTTTCTCCAGAATGTCTGCTTTTGCTATTGACTTTCAATCTGTTATGGGTTTAGTCATTTCTTTTGTTACAATCAAACAAGAACTTTGAAAAGAAATGTATGCTTTGATGCTTGCACTGGAGTTAAATACAATGCGGTTTTTAATATACTAATGTTCAAGAAAAACAAGCACTAGTAACTATCCAATCTAGAAAAAGCAAGATCATAGGACTTGAAGAAAACAAGATTGGAATGATTGGGAAAAAATATCCTATCCGGAGTCTGTTCCACAAAGCAGCAGTTTTTGAGAAGAAGCTGTCCAAGTCGAACTTACTTCTTACTGATGGAATACGAATAGAATATGGATGATTCATGCGTGGGTACGTGGTATTTTAAAGCCTTGCTGCCTTGCGACCATATCCCATCATGTGAAAGGTTTCGAAAGTAAACCCTGAGGACAAATTTAGAGCTGGAGTCCATATGAGAGTCCGATGTTATGTTTAATTTAATTCTGGCAACTCCTTCCAAGCTGTATTGGTCTCTACCTTTCCTTTGAACAACATTGGTTGCGTTGAGTGGGGATACGTGCTGCACAGACAACCGCTGCTCTTTCATAAAACCCTGCGCAGGCTTGCGATCTGGAGAGGATATGGAATCCCCCATATTTGCCTGTCAACCCTGAGGGAAAATGCACTTTTTTGCCTAAACCAACTTTAACCAATCATCATTTCACTTTTTCAAACTTGACTTCTCATTGGTTAAAAGGACCCAAAAAATGTAGCAAGTTGTGATAAAGCTGTTTTCCCGCTCACCTATCTGGAGCCGGTTTGAAACCCAAATAGGCTATAAAGAGAATCGCTTGACTTGTTTCAAGCAGTCAGTAACTAAGTTGCGAAAGATGCCAACAAACTCCACGCGAGCCAACACACTGACTCAACAACCACCATGCGCGCCGACATACTGACTCAGCAACCACCACTCTCTCTCAGCAACTCAGCGCAACCCACGCAGATATTGCCGCGCGAAGATACTTAAATTACAATTGACTAACCCTGCTGCCTTGCGACCATACCAATCATGTGAAAGGCTTCGAAAGTAAGCCCTGAGGACAAATTTAGAGCTGGAGTCCATATGAGAGTCCGATGTTATGTTTAATTTAATTCTGGCAACTCCTTCCAAGCTGTATTGGTCTCTACCTTTCCCTTGGACAACATCGGTTGCATTGAGTGGGGATACGTGCCAACCTCAGCATACCAGTCAGTAACTATGTCTTTGAGAGATGCCAACAAACTCCACGCACACCAACACACAGACTCAAAAACCGCCACTCTCTCTCTCTTTCTCTCTCTCTCTCTCTCTCTCTCTCTCTCTCTCTCTCTCTCAGCAGCTCAACACAACTCAGAAAGTCTTGCCGCGCGAATTTACCCAACTTACAATTTACTAGAAAAAGTGACATTATCACTATCGAAGTAGTAATTGTATTTAATCAACTTACATCATACCAGTCAAAGGCACATAACTCCCTATGACTTTAAACAATATTTACAATTGTCGCACACATACACATTAGTAATTGAACTCACACAAGTGACATTTCACCTTGCAGAATTCAAATTGTTTTAATTTCATAGGCAAACTTAAACTACAAGCTTTCATACACTAAATCTCTGCATGGTCACTCCTTACAAATTTATCTCACTTGCCACATTTAACAAGCAATCATAAATTCGCTTTGTGTATGTCAAATGTATATAAATTCACGTTGTTTGTTGAAATCTATAACTACGTTGTTTCTCCTTGAGTTCTTCCAATTGAATTGCCTTCAAATGTTTGCTTATTTGTTGTGGATGAATGTCAGCCGAAACGTTGTGATAAATATGGCGACAAAGATGAGGACAATAGTCCGAATAATGTAAATAGTCTACATAATACTTCATCTCAGAAATATAGACAGATATGTCGTATATAATACAATTTCTCAGACATTCAGGCCGGTAAATGTTGTTAATACTGTTTATTATAAACAAAGCATTCGCCTAAATATTTGTATCTATAAAAAAAAGAATGTATAAACATAAAATGTCTTAAAATTATTGTCGGACTTTGTCCATCTCATTAGATATATATATTAGGTTGGTGCAAAAATAATGACGTAATAATGTCGTTTTTTGACGTTAAAAAATACGTCAAAAAAACGTCATCATTTTTGCACCAACCTAATAAATATATATATATATATATAAATGAATATATATATATATATATAAATGAATATATATATATATATATATATATATATATATATATATATTCATTTTTTATATATGTTGACACCGTCTGTCGTAAGAATCACTGAAAAACCCATTATGCTGTTTAATTAGAAATAGAACAGATTAAAATCGTTTTATGTCAGTATCACTACGTCTTCTCAACTGAGCAATGGTGAGAGGAAAAAGATAATTCAGGATTTAAGTTATGGTATAAACATTCATACTTTGGCTTCCATCTTCAAAGTCCATTCAAAAACCATCAAGACAATGGTGAATAAGTTTTCAGAAGGAAACTGTAGAGAGGAAAACTCGATCAGGAGGTCACAACAGGAAGAAGGGATCATTATTTCAACTATACATTCTTACTGTTCAAAGTAGAGTCCAATAGTGTTATAAAAACCTCGGAAAATTCCAGTAAGATATCTTTAATCATTTCTAAGATGCAAATGTTCAAAGCTTAATTGAAAAAATTTTGGTGTAGTACGACTTAGACAATTTTGCTGTTACACCCGGTATCTATCTATCTATCTATATCTCTATCTCTCTCTCTCTCTGTCTCTCTCTCTCTCTCTCTCTTTCTCTCTCTCTCTCTCTCTCTCTCTATATATATATATATATATATATATATATATATATGTATATATGTATATGGGAGTGTGTGCGTTACTAAATATCAAAACAAACATATAATAGAAAATAAAATTGTCCCATGTCTATAATCATAATTTCCTTACAAGGTTGCTGTCGTGAATTGAACAGATCCCACACAAGTATATGTGGCAAAAGGCTAAACTCATATCGGAAGGAATACTTATTATCCCCCACCCCTGCCCGAAATAAAAACCTTCTTTTGCAATAAGAAGGGTTACCTAATCAGAAATTATCGAACATACGAGAAAATGCAAATAGGATTTCTTGTGAGTCCGTGATGTGAATGTACAATTCTTGCCTAAGAGGCCAGCGTCCGGCCGGTATAAAACTATACGCTTTTGGCTTTCAAGTGAGACATAAAAGCAACTATGAAATAGACGCCGTCATTGTGTGAGCAGAAGCCATATTGTAAAGGGAGCCATCTGGTTTCGATTGCAACCATTTGTAATTCATGTAAAGCGAGACTTCTATTTTGCTGAACGAAGACTTGACCGGCAGCAAAATCTTAAGCAAATATTGCAATTGAAAACGAAAGCCACACCTTCCTCTATATAATTCGATTTAGTATTGCCTCACTTTGACTCTCGATCAGGTTGGTTTCTACAAAGTGCTACCAGGGGTTAATCGATCAATCAACATATTTGTAAAATCGATTTTATCAAGGAAATACAATAGACAAATAGATTTTGCCATTGTAGTTTCCTTCTGTCCAGTGCTAAAAATTTCTATAAAAACGTACTGATCATAACACAATGTAAATATGCATATCTTTTGTTCACATAATTGAAATTAAATTTATTCTTCAACAAAGGCTTTATAAATATTGCTTCGTGTCGACCCAACCTTACTAATGTGGGGCATTGTTACAGTACTAATATTGTGGAGCTTTCAAACATCCTATTTTATAAAAATTAAATTCTTTAATACTTAATAGTCTTATAGACAGGCTGTCCATAACGTTCGTGTGCACTTTAAAAAATTTATAACTTATTTGCGATAGAAACAATCTGTAAAAAATGTTATAAAGTTTAATGTACCTAGTTTTAAGTATAGCTAAAATAAATAATGTGATTTTAGGCATTACTGTAAATTAGTTGGCAAATGTTTTCCGTGAACTGCAAAATCGTATTACCCTTTGTATTGCTAATGATGGAGGACATTTGGAAACTTAAATAAAATTTCTATAAAACCTTAAAAAAATATAGATTGACTTCTTTCTAATCCTTTTTAGAAATTATTTCTATCGTAATTACAAATTTTTTAAAGTGCACACGAACTTTATGAACACCATATATATATATATATATATATATATATATATATATATATATATATATATATATATATATATGTAAGCAAATATATGGATACAGATCCGACAGTATGAAGAAAAATATACGGAAAAAACAAACAAAAATCCTTATATGCAATTATGCTGTTTTAATGTTAATATGTCAACGTCGGACGTTTCGGTCTAATAAACCATCTTCAGGACATATTCATAAAATATAATTAACATTATCAATTCAACATGACAAAGACGATGGACATAAGAACAAGACTTATTCAAACAGATCACTGAAAGTTTTATATGATCAGCGTTCCGTTTAAACATGGTCACGTTGTCGTCACGTGGGCGACGCTGTGAAAACGTAGTCCTAAATTTGACAACGTGACCGTGTTTAAACGGAACGCTGATCATATAAAACTTTCATTTATCTGTTTGGATAAGTCTTGTTCTTATGTCCATCGTCTTTGTCATGTTGAATTGATAATGTTAATTATATTTTATGAATATGTCCTGAAGATGGTTTATTAGACCGAAACGTCCGACGTTGACATATTAACATTAAAACAGCATAATTGCATATAAGGATTTTTGTTTGTCTTTTCCGTATATTTTTCTTTATATGTATGTATATATATATTAGGTTGGTGCAAAAATAATGACGTAATAATGTCGTTTTTTGACGTTAAAAAACGACATTATTACGTCATTATTTTTGCACCAACCTAATATATATATATAAAAGAAAACGCCAAACACACAAATATATATAAATATTTCATATATACCTATATACGCACTAGTGCACATACACGAGTACAAAAATATAAGAAAATGTGAAAGAAAATAAAAAATACATACAGTTATATATGTACACACGTTCTTCACTACAGAAAGAAACACAGACAAACATATACATGCATATATATACCCATATACATATATATATATATCCATATATAAACATAATCTCACATACATACACGTATACGTATATGTATATATATATTACACACATACACACATACACACATCATACGCACTCACTCCCTAATGAGCCAAATGATAACACACACCCACAGCAATACACACGCTTACACATATCATACTCACTCACTCCCTAAGAACCAAATAACACACACACACACAAACACTAAACAGAGACACAACCCCTCACCAAGTCCAATAAAACTGTCAAACTGACCAGAGAATTCATAGCAGCATCCAGCTCTTATCTCAAATAACAACTTAAAAGAGACTGTTTGACCAACACAAGGAATGTTAAAAGATTCATGTTAAAAAGATAAAAAAAATAAAAAAAACAAATGAAAACTACAGACAAAAGTTCATTTTCTCCATTAAGACATTCATTTCTGTAGTTTAGTGCTAGCAGCAAGCAGAAATATTTCTCCTCCCGATGATGGCCATTTCGGTCGAAACTAGTCGAGGAATCTAAATGGAATAATAAAAAAAAAACGAAAGAATATTAATCTACAACCCAGTGTGTCTGAGAATTTTAATTTTTTAATTTTTATTGTTCAATATATATATATATATATATATATATATATATATAAGAAAATTATGCTAATTAAATTTTTAAATATGGGGTGCGTTTTGTAAGTACCCTGTGTGTATGCGGTATTATGGTAAATGGAGAAATCAAAGATGATGGTTGACTTCTTGTGGTAGATGTTCAGATTGTAACGATTGCAATGTGACAGGAAATCTGGTATTCTGTAGCATAGACACTGGAAACACAATCGCAAAGGATTCTGGTTCAGTATGCACCGATGTGACTTGCGTTGAGCGCGAAAAACTTCTAGATTTATTGCATTTAAAATACAATTGTGGCACAAGGCCCAGAAGGGCGGAATGAGTCGAGAATGGTCGTAACTTACTATCTTATATCTAGCTAATCAGATATACGACTTATTCAATCGTTACAATTTGAAACATACAACCGTAAGAACTCATCCATCATCTTTCATTTCTCCAGTTACCATAATACCGCGTACTCTCAGAGAACTTACAAAACACACCCCATATTTAAAAATTTAATTAGTATAATTTTCTTTTATATATATATATATATATATATATATATATACACACACACACACACACACATATATACATGTATATACAAGTATAGGAATAAATTCCAATAAGCAACAAATACTGTTCTTAAAAGAGTGTTCAATACAGAGTAGAGAAAATATTAGGTTGGTGCAAAAATAATGTCGTTTTCTCGCATAGTAACATATGTGAGAAAACGACATTATTTTTGCACCAACCTAATACAATTATTTATTCGAAAATTATAATATAAATATGTTATAAAATCACTACAAAGATAGCAATTTTCTTTCAACACTTCTGGTGTCTTATCAAGTGTTGAATCTCTCTCTCTCTATATATATATATATATATAAATTTTATAGATAAAGGTCTATACATTAGCGCAAAAGTCTTCTCACGTCTCAACAAACACTCGCCATTTTTATACATTCTTGACAAGCCAGAGAATTTGCATATTAAGCAGACTGCCAGCCTCAATCTGACTCAGTGACACATGCGGCTCATTAGTCCAGTGCCGATGCTTGGACGGTTTGCCTCGCTAGCAATTCACTCGTCCTATAGGCACATTTAGGCTACGTTACTCTAGCCCTCTTTGACCTCCGAGGTAATTCTCCACAATTGTCCTGGGTGATCTTTCAGATTTTTATAGGGCAAATAAAAATCACAAAACGAAGGATTTTATTTTGTAAAATCTGATTAAAACCCTATTTTTTGATAGGAAAGATAGTGATAGAAAATTACAAGTTATTAACTACATAAATATATTCTTGCTCATTATTTTATAAGTAAACCAATTTAAAAAGTAAGACTATCAACAATTTGATGTCCTTTGTAGCCCTTAATAAATTTTGCCTGTTCGTTAGCTCTCCTAAACATTGTCCCGCCATCCATTTATTTAAGCTCGCTAGGTAAGTTATACGTTGTTTTCTTGTGTCCCTCTTGCCTTTAATACGTCCTGTGAGTATTAAATTTTCCAAGATCTTTCCCCAATATGTGAACTGGAAATATTAACTGTCACCGTCTGATGTTAATAAAAGTTTCCTTTTTGTTTCCATTTTCTCTCAAATTTTGTCGTGGCTCATATATTTTTGCATTGGTATTCTCGGCATCCTTCTGTAGAACTATATTTCTGTTGCTTCAAGTCTATTCTTTATCTGTGGGGAGATTGGCCAGAATTCACTGCCATACAGGAGGAGTGATATTACATAACATTCATCATGCATTCCGTTGTTTCTAATGAAATCTGTTTCTTAATACGTTGCTAAGCTTTTGTAAGGCATCTTTCACTATCCCAATGTGCCTTTCACATTTCATTGTCACACATTCTGGCCTCTGTTAAGGCATTTCCCAGATATTTAAATTGTTTGACTTTAGTATCTCCAATCTGTAATTTGCATGTTGTGGTCTTACTCTTGCTAACAACTATGCATTCTCGCTTCTTGCAATTAATGTTTAGTCCTTTCTTCTTGCTTTCCTTTACTATCTTCTCAGAAATGCAGACAGATACTGAAGGGCCGACACGTTGTAATAAATATGGCGACAAAGATGAGGACAATAGTCCGAAAAATGTAAATAGTGTACATAATACCTCATCTCAGAAATATAGACAGATACTGAATGGCCAAAACGTTGTAATAAATATGGCGCAAAGATGAGGACAATAGTCCGAATAATGTAAATAGTGTACATAATATTTCATCACATAAATATAGACAGATACTGAACGATCGAAACGTAATAAATATGGCAACAAAGATGAGGACAATAGTCCGATAATGTAAATAGTTTACATAATACCTCATATCAGAAACATAGACAGATACTGAAAGGCCGAAACGTTGTAATACATATGGCGACAAAGATGAGGACAATAGTCCGAATAATGTAAATAGTGTACGTAATACCTCATCTCAGAAATATAGACAGATACTGAAAGGCCGAAACGTTGTAATAAATATGGCGACAAAGATGAGGACAATAGTCCAAATAACGTAAATAGTGTACATAATACCTCATCTCTCTTCCTGATAAGTATAAGTTTCCTTTTTGTTTTCATTGTTTCTAAAACTTCCTCGTTGCTCACATGTTTATCCCAGGTTATTCTCAGCATCCTTTTATAGAACCACATTTCTGTTTCTGCAAGTCTCTTCTTAATTTGCCAGCATTCACTTTCCTAGAGGAGGATTCTTATTACATAACAGTTCAGTACTCTTTCTTGGGCATCTAATGAAATCTTTCTGTTTCTTAATACTTTGCTTAGCTTTTGGAAGACATCTTTCGCCATCCCAATGTGCCTTCAGATTTCTGTGTCACACTTTCTGTCCTCCGTTAAGACACTTCCCAGATATTTAAACTCCTGCACTTGTGTGATTTTGACATTTCTAATTTGTAATTTGCTTGCTGCGTTAAAAGACTAGAAAAATAAAAACTCCTCCATGAGTAGTACGGGATAATTTCCCAGGCCTAATAATATAAAACTGCTTGTAATTCACACAAATGTTACTGAAACCAGATACTTCTTGTGGTTATTTGACGGACGTATTCACAAATAAATGAACAAGAAAATTTGAATGGACATTGCTAAATCTTAGGGGAAAAAAGTTTTGAATAAAATTCAAATACACCACTGTACTAACGAAGGAATAACTATGGAATGGACTAAAGCAGTTAGAGTCTCGTTTTGAAAACAAGATCAACCAAGATGGCGACCATCTTAAAGGATCCTAAGTAAAAACTACATTCAAAATAATTATTGAAATTTCTTAGAATTTTTATGAAATGATAAACATCGTTATTTATATCATTTACTTATGCTTATTTTACCTGAAACAAATTAAATAAATTAATATGTATTATTACATATTTTTGCCGAAAAAGGCTTAAATAAATTAATTAGTATTATTACATATTTTTATGTAGAAAAGCTTAAATAAATTAATGTTTATGATTATATTTTTACGTAGAACAGCTGAAGTAAATTAATACGTATTATTACATATTGTTACGTAGATGTTCAAACCCCCCCCCCCCAAGTTATTAATGGATGGTTACAGAAGTCCCAACGGATGGGATAAACAGAATCAAGAAAATGCAAGGAATGGCTGCGCAGTATCAAGATTGCGAAGCATAAGATGAAGAAAAGCAATCTTCGACGAGGATTCATCGACGAAAATGGCGTGAATAGAATAAAGACGTAAGATAATTCTTTGTATGTTCTCAAGATTACCAAACTTCTCCGCCCACCCGAACTGTCCAAGACAGGACCCGAATCTCTTCTCCACAGATTTCTAATTGCAAGGCAGCGTTTTTAATTCTGACCTATGAACTGGAACCCATAAATAAAATTCACCGCAAGTATCTATTTGAGGAAATAAGTGCATGGACGCTGAATGTTTTCCTCGCTGCATATTTCCATCCACTCCTCCTGCAGCTGCTGCTGCTGCTGCTGCTGCTGCGTCTCTCGATGCAAGCGCGAGTTTCGAAAATAATGATACGAGTAAGAAGAGAGAGCTTCTTCAATATAGACAGGTGCCCGCTAGGCGAACAGATTTAGTTGGCAGCAAAAGAAAATGGTCGACTTCTTATTCTTGCTTCCCCACACGCACAGACAGACAAATATAGATAGATAGATAGATAGATAGATAGATAGATAGATAGATAGGAACAGACTGGGATAGATAGATAGGTAGATAGATAGATAGATAGATAGATAGATAGATAGATAGATAGATAGATAGATAATGTGCAGTAGATAGATAGATAGATAGATAATGTGCAGTAGATAGATAGATAGATAGATAGATAGATAGATAGATAGATAATGAGCAGTAGATGTATAGATAGATAGATAATGAGCAGTAGATAGATAGATAGATAGATAGATAGATAGATAGATAGATAGATAGATAGATAGATAGATAGCTTTTATCCCTACTTTCCACAAACCAAAAACGATAAAATAAATATAACGAAATCCTTAATAAATATTTAGCCAAATCAAATATATTTAACATTCAATAAACTATAAATATCAACTTTCAATATATTAGCAATTTATTTTATTTTACTGCATTTTGATCATAACGCAAGAACTGCTATAAAAATGATCTAATATATAATCGAATAATTTCAGATTAGATTGCGTCGTACAATGTCAGCTTTAAGAAAGGACACAATTTAAATATGTTGACGTCAAGATATTTTTAGAGAAAATTAAGTAATGTCTTTTAAGAAATATATAATTTGTGTAAATAAATTTTATTATGAAAAACCCCTGATCGCTTAATAGCATATCTGCAAAGCTCCGTCCCGAGAAGATAAACTGAGCATTTAATTGTATTTGTGCATTTATATATATATATATATATATATATATATATATATATATATATATATATATATATATATATATATATATATATATATATATATATATTATCCCTCACAGATAGTATCACTCTGTTTCAGGCACAACGCAATCTGGGTATATATATATATATATATATATATATGAGAGCGTATGTATATATAAAAGTGGACATTAAAGTCAATATCCAGAGGTGACAGTCTTTTTCATGCTAAACGCAATCGTCAGGCCTGAATAAAATCTTTCTCTTTGTGCTTCAGTTTAGTCAAAAGACTAATATATAATAACATCGATCCTAATATTTTTTTGTTCACTTTTTAATCCTCAAATTTAGCCGTACTAATATATTTATATTTTATAAGAAATATATGAGGACCATCTTTCGTTTTCATCATACATGTGTATGTGTGTGTGTGTGTGTGTGTTTGTGTGTGTATTTTGGAGCACCCACTGAAGATTTAACTCGATGTACAATGCTCAAGTCGTAATTGATCTAGAAAGACAAGCTAGATAGCCATTACAACACGTCGAGGTGACCCAGTTAGATGTCTCACAAGTCCCAAATTATGTGGCAACCAGTGAGGATCGAACTCATTATTCAGTCGTAACTGTTGTAGTGAGACAAAGTGGTTATGCATTACACGATGTCGAAGTGACCAACTTCAAATATTCGCTGCGATATGAGGCTTTACGGCCATACCGAGTCATGTACAGTGTGCTTTATGTTTCGACGTAAGAGAAAAATCATTGAAAATGTCAAGGACATAAAGGAAGGACCTTTAGAAATTCGTTAAAAATAAATGTTTAAAGAGTTTCGAGAATTGAAAAAATCCTAATCGAAAAGGAAATATTTTTAATCAGCAAAAGACAAAAGAAATATCAATTAAGATTTAACTGCGTTTTAAATTAAATTACCGTAATTCCCCATGTATAATACGCCTTCATACATAATACGCACCCCTAAAATTTTGCTGTAAGTGTGTGAAAATGCTTCTGCTTATGCATAATACGCAATCCCTTGTTTAGTAATCCGACCCTATAAATTGTACCTCTCCAATTTCATTACGGCCAGCGTTTCCTAGTCTTATTTAAACTGGTTTTAAACATAGAAAAATATTATTCTAATTTAGTTTTATGATAATTCTTATTTTATTTTATATTTGTAAGTATTGTTAGGTACATATGATCTTTTATGACATCCTTATGGGGTTGTAATCGCCGAATGTTAGGGTCAAATTGTCAGATGTTTGTGGTGAGTAGTCATTTCGCAACTGAACCTATGAAACGGCAATTTTTGAAAGATTTTTTTGTAGATGTGCATAATACGCACCTCTAATTTTGCTCATTATTTTTTAGAAAAAATGTGTACTATACATGGTGAATTAGGGTAATTTTTAAATGTTTTTTAAATTTTTAACTCGTGACCTCGGTGCGTCTAATGAAGTTTTATGTGCTTACTTCATTGGGACAAACAGCTCGCGATTTGAGAAGAGAGAAAGATGTGACTTGGCTCTTAACTACATTTTTTTCCCTTTTGTGGAAAAGCCAAACTCTGGCTGATCTTCAACAGCAAATTGCAGGACAGGTGCAACGACAACGAGAACCTGCGACACTGAAAAATGCTTCATCTGAATAATTTATGAAATAAACGTATATATATATATATATATATATATATATATATATATATATATATATATATATATATATTCATTAATTCATGTTTCATTAAATAATATAGACAAATTTTGTCTATTTATTTTAAGAAAGTTCCTTTCATATCGTCTGATAAGCTTAATAACATTATCATTGAAAGACGAAAGGAAATCACCATATTGAAAAGTAATTGTCATCTTTAATAATGGCTTATGTAACCCGAAAGCTTAGATTAGATTTAAACATGTATCAATATGGTGATTTCCTTTCCTCTTTCAAGGATAATGCGATTAAGCTTATCAGACAATATGAAAGGAACTTACTTGAAATAAATAGACAAAACTTGTCTATATTATTTAATGAAACATGCTTCAATAAAAAATTGGTGCCTAAATATATATATATATATATATATATATATAAACATATATTTTATATATAAAGAAATAATCATACATAGAATCAATCAGCAATATTAATGCGATTAATAGTGAAATCACTTCGCTAGTAGAACATAATGTATTCATTAAAATACTGTTAATTCATTGAATGATGTGATCCTCATTTATAAAACTCTTGTCAGATGTTTCTAGTGTATATTTTTTAAATTAAGCAAGTACTTTCGAAGACCATGTCTCCATCATCAGGCAGTAATTTGTTTCGTGATCAATGTTCATGATCACTTCCGGTTGCTTGAGGCTCATCGTAAATTTCAGTGGTCATATAGAACCTATATTTGATCCTTTACTTGTGAGGCCCTGTGCGAGTGGCGTGAATTCAGAGAGTTAGCGAGACCGGTAGTGTCTTATGTTTTTGCTACCCAGATATTATGTCCTTTTTCTCTCCGCTAATCCCTCAATATAGTCCAGGCCTAGTTGCCGCCCTTTAATTGGGGTTATACACTTTTTCTCTTTATGTGCTGTGTCCTTCAGGACGTAGGCGATCATGGCCCTCCACTCTCCCCAATCCCTTGTAGCTCTCAATATGTTTTGTCCCTTTGTTACTTTCCTCGGGTTATTTTCTGTCATCCATCTGCTCAAGCGCGTCAGGTATGTCATGCATCGCCTTCCCTTGTCTCTCTTTCCCTCTATTCGACCCGTCAGTAGAACCATACCTCCGTTGCTTTTAGACTCTTCTTCATCTTTGAGGAGACCGTCCAACATTCGCTGTCGTAAAGGAGGGCAGATGACACGTAGCAGCTCAAAACTATTTTCTCTCATCCACTTGCTTAAGCCCGCCACGTATATTATGCGTCACTTTCCCTTGTCCCTCTTTCCCTCTATTCGACCTGTGAGTATCAGATTCTCCAAGCCCTCCTTTCCCATTATGTGTCCTAGAAATTTCAGCTGCCTCTTCCTGATGTTAAGTATAAGCTTCTTCCTTGTTTGCATCCTCTCCAAAATTTCATCGCTGCTCACACGCTCGGTCCATGATATCCTTAGCATCCTTCTGTAGAACCATACCTCCGTTGCCTCTTCATCTTTGACGAGACCGTCCAACATTCGCCGTCGTAAAGGAGGATAGACGTCACGTAGCATCTCAATACTATTTTCTTTGTTACCAAAGAAATCCTCCTGTCTTGTAATGTCTAGATTTTGGAATGCTTCTTTGACCATCACAATCAGTTTTCGGATCTCGGCGTCGCACTTACCGTCCTCTGTCAAAACACTACAGAAGCGATAACTTTTCCTGCTAACTTATGAATGGGTCTTTCACAAACTTGAAAATGAGACGTTGATGAAATCAGTACGCATCTTGTGACGGAGAAAAGTGTTGGGGAAAAAACACACACACATACACACACACGCACGAGTTTTTTTATTATTTTATTATTGAAATCGGAGTGGATCTGAGTAGCGAAATTAGGTCAGAGCATTTTTGTTTACTGATGGGAAATCTGATCCAGGCCATTGGAATTGAGTCATTACAAAGACAATGGAAATAGCGAAATAATTTTTATCGGTTAAAATTATAAATAGAACTTAGTAAGCTATGAGGAACTTTGGAATTCACATGATTGCGGTTGAAAGTAGCCAGAACCTGTGATAATCGCGTGCGAAGTGGTAGGGCTAAGAGTCGTTTATGATTAGCCAGGTTTATCTATATAAACGCGTAGTTATGCTGAAAAAAAAGTATTTGGTTTCTGCTCGTCTGTCTCCGAGCTGGGTGAAGAAATGTCAGAGATTGAAAGTGAGCAGAGTTGATTTAGAGGCTCGAAGAAGTAAGAAAATGACGTCAGAGATTGGAACAAAACCCCAGCTAACATCTATTGTTGATATAAGTACCGCTGCTTCTGCTACCACAAAGATTACTACTACGGTTACTACTGCCGAGGAGGAACACAACTATAAACTTTAGGCCGCACACAGAAATCTTTATCTCTCCATCGCAAGAGTCGTATATCGTTCTGAGACGATTTAACAAGCTAATCACAACCCACTCCCTCTCTCTTTGTCTCTGTCTGTCTGTATCTCTCTCTCTCTCTCTCTTTCTCCCCAGAATCTAGTGTATGAGTTTTTACGTCAAATAATTTTCTTTTCTGTAACTCGTTTCTTTTCTATACTATTCTTTTCTGCTATATAAAAGACATTAACAATTCAATCATTGAATAGTTGTTTGTCCGGCTTTCTGCAGATATATATATATATATTTTTGGTGCATTCTAAATTTCTTAGCACAGACTCTACAGCCGTGTCTACATCTTCATTCGACCTTGAATGGATGAACATCACTTCTGCTTTCTGCATCAAACCAAACAACATGGTCAGGAGGCAGGATTAAACCAGCGGACCGGTCGAATGATCTACGGATGCTCAGGGGACCTACGGCCACTCCCTTAAGTTCGGTTAGGACCGAGTAGACACCTCAACCCAGAGTGTAAGACGTCGCAGGTTGAGGGACTGGGGCGAAAGTGTTAGACTCTGTTATAACAGCCAGTTCTCACTTTTATGGGTTTGCATTTCTTTCTACTCCCTAATTAGCATGGGTTGCTTAATGGCCGGTCAGTGACGCCCGCTCTGTACAATTTTGGCGTTAAACGTTGTGAAGAGAAAATGTTTCCCTGGTACGTAGAAAAAACACAAATTATTTCAACATCACGTGCTAGACATAAGGAAAGACTGTTTTTTTAATATTCACTACCTTTCCCTTTCAGGGTCGAAGAGAAGGCACTTTTTTAAAGTTATCTTTTCATAAAAATATAACCTTGATTTACAACTGTTTTGACTTCTGTCTAACGGTTTTGATTTTGATTTTTTTAATGTTCGAATTCCAGTCAAATCCATGAAATCCACATACGTGCTAATACCCTTTGAAAAGGTATGAATCCTCTTATTCTTCCCCTCAGCTATGGCTAAATAGCAAGACAGACCGGGTTCTATAGCCTTGGATGGCAACTGGTCTACCGCAGAAAGAAATGGCGACTTACTGCAGAAATAAATCTGCCTCGTCAGTGATGTATCGAAAGATACGTGATCGCCTAAGTGTGTATCACGCATACTACACAACTAACTTACCTCCGGTAAGTACTACTAAGTCCGCACCGATATATTTGGTAAACCCAACTGAACTATCAATGATAGCAAGACTTGTCGCCTTTTAACGACTGCTTTTTGCAGGATCTATACTATCAGTTTCAGGGTCACCAGTTTTGGCATTTCTTTTTTACTTTCAATCAGTATGGCTGATGCTAACCACCAGGAGAGTCACTCATTGCTAGGTCTTCTGCTGAGAAAGTTGATTCACTGCGTCGTGTTAGTTTTTCTTGCCAGATTCTTTTCTTTTTTTTTTTTCACCTTTTCAACTCAAGCAAGGCGAGATTGCCACTAGCACGCAAGGGGTTACAAAGAGTGTGAAAAGGAGTAAAGAGTCGTGAAAGAGGAAAGGCTGAAGAGAAGGTCGGGAAATAGATCAAGGCGTCTGAAGATATCGATTGACATTATATTTGAATAATTGGAGATTATAGCTAACAGGGAAGCAAATAAGAGAAAGGGTATTCCCCAGACAGGAAGTGCGAGACATGAAGCTATTGGAGTAGAAGAGACAACTAAATTTAACACTTTCGACAATGAAATGGTATGACTGAGATGTGAACCTAGTAGCACGTTTAAATTCATGCATTTTGGGAACTAGCGAAAGTAGCTCGTCGTAGCAGTTACCGTGAAGGTATTTTTAGAAAAGACAGAGGGAGGCAACGTTGTCTATGCATTGAATATTGCTGTCACATCTGGTCTAGTGACCCTGATATTTGTTTAGAGGTTCTTAATAAAGTACAAAGAATAATCTGCATAGTTATCGGTTCTGACCTGGCATCTCGGCTTCAGTCGCTTTTCCACTGATCAATAAAGATCTTATAGTTGTTTATGTATTTCCACCATGCTTCTGCTATTTATTTTCTATCCCTATGCAAGCGAACTTCGCCAGTTCAAAAAGATCTTATCTTACATAGTGAATTATTCGATTCTTCTGGCATAATTTGAACAAAAATTATTGTGATCCTTCTTCTGAACGGGAATTCTTCTGATGATCTTTCCATTTTGGCATTTGAGTTAGGAGTTTGTCTATATGAACTTAACAAACCTCTGGGGTGTTTGTTCTTCAATTTCCACTCTTTCTGCTTTTTTAAAAGCACTTTTACATCTGTCCATAAATCTTTCTGGTTGACTATTCGACCTTGGATTAAATGTTAGTATAATTATGCGTTCAATAGTGTGATGTTTGCAGAAATGTTTAAATTCAGCTCAAGTGAATTGTGCTTCCGTAAACATCGTAAAATTGTTCTTTTATACTTCAAGATATCAGACAATTTCGAAAAGCTATATAAATCCCCCAAAATAAAGATCAACATACGAAGTCTGTCTGAAAAGTAACAGGACAGTGTCTGCTGTGTGAGCACTGCGTGGATGATGGTTATGTTATCATCTATCGTGATATCTTGGCAGTATATAACTGTTTTCTTCGCTCAGTGCGAGAGAAGAGTCGAGAGTTGTGACAGGACAAATCGTGGTTGCTTCACCATAACAATGTATCTGCTCCCAACACCTTGAGCATCCAGGATCACCAAAGCGACCCGTTTTGAAGCCCATCAAGATTGCTATAACAACGGAGCTGAGGGACATCCAAGAAGAATCTTTTTCAGCAGTGCATAGAAACGTGGCAAAGAAGGATGAAAAAGTGTATTAAACTCGAGGGGGGGGTTACTTAGAATGGGGAATCATATAGTTTGTTGTTTGGAATTGAAGCAAATTTTTTGTGATAGTCCCGTTACTTTTCTCGTAAAATCACACAGACTATTCCCCTCTATATGAGTTCCCCTAAACACATGATCACACATAGAAAAATTTGCACGGTCCTCATGCTTTTGATTTGCCCAGATGTGCTTGATGTAGAATTCTATATCCTAAGCTAATCTTTATCTAAATTCAGATATTTATTGGCTGCACCGGAGCTGAATACGATAAATTAATGAAAATTGAAGTCAGCTTTCAAGGTAGATAAGCGCTTGTTAATATAAAGAGATGAAGAATATTCCCAAGCTCTGGTCGTTATCCACAATTTCCCTATCTCTCTGATAACCAATCTCAGTGTATCACATCGATGTCAGTCAGTTTCTCCATTACTTCTCATTTCTCTCAAAATCTTTCTAATTTCGTATCTTCCTGTTTATTATTCTGCCTCACTAGATTAATGAAATTGCCAATGTTTATATCTATCTTTGGACCTATCTCTCTCTCTCTCTCTCTCTCTCTATATATATATATATATATATATATATATATATATATATATATATATATATATATATATACAGGGTGTCCATAAAGTTCATGGGCAATTTAAAAAATTTATACCTTTATTTGTATTTGCGATAGAAATAATTTGTAAAAAGGATTAGAAAGAAGTAAATCTATATATTTTAAGATTTTATTGAAATTTTATTTAAGTTTCCACATGTCCTTCATCATTAGCAATCCAAAGAATAATACGATTTTGCAGTTCACGGAAAACATTTTCCAACTGATTTACAGTAATGCCTAAAATCACATTAGTTATTTTAGCTATACTTAAAACTAGGTACATTAAACATTATAACATTTTTTACAGATTATTTCTATCGCAAATACAAATAAAGTTATAAATTTTTTAGTGCACACGAACTTTAGGGACACGCTGTATATATATATATATATATATATATATATATATATATATGTGTGTGTGTGTGTGTGTGTGTGTGTGTGTGTGTGTGTATAATTATAATATTTTACATCACTACAGAAAAACTTTCATGTTTCGAAACTATAATGTTCCATCATCAGGAGATCATAAATCACTTATGGTTAAAATGATTTATTTAGGAAACTAGAAATAAATCATTACCTCATTTGAATGTTAAAAAGGAGGAGAGAATAATTTTAATTTTAATGTTGAAATCATTTTAAGTTCTAATATTGAAATTAGGTTTTCCACTTCCTTTTTACCTGTCAAACGAGGTAATAATTTGTGTTCTAGTTTCCCAAATAAATAATTTTCATCACAACCTATCTATCATCGCCCGATTGATGGAATATTATAGTTCCGAAACATGAAAGTTTTTGTGTAGCGATGTAAAATATTATCATAAAAAAATTGTACGAAGAAGTAACTTTAATTATCTTTCCATACCAAAACAAACTATTAAATAATTGGACAAAAATAGCTTTAATTATCTTACCAGACCAAAACAAACTATTAAATAAACGATCTAAATAAATTTTTAAATTTTTTTTACTACGTTAATAAAACTTCGAAAACCGAAAAGAATAAATAAATATATATATATATATATATATATATATATATATATATATATATATATATATTGTCATCCACAGACAGACTGTTTCGCTGTATCACAGCTCATCAGTGCGGCTAGACATCGGGTTGCCTCTAGCTAGGATCGAAACACAACTGAATTGGTGTCAGTCAGGGATTCCACCGCTAGGTCGATGGCGCACAGCAGGGATGAAGGTTAATTTAAGCGTATTTAATTTTAGAAAAACACACAGTGACTGAGAGAACTCGATTCAATTTACCGAAGAGTCTTGCATTATTAGCCGTAATAGTCACTGTTTACAAACTCACACTTCCTCTCCAGAGAGCTCAATCGAAATAAATTTTACGGGAGCATATATATTGTCAGCCACAGACAGACTGTTTCGCTGTATCACAGCTAATCAGTGTGGTTAGACGCCCCGTTGTCTCTAGCTAGGATCGAAACCGGACTGAATTGGCGTCAATCGGTGATTCCACTACTAAGCCGTTGGCGCACGGCATGGATATATATATATATATATATATATATATATATATATATATATATATATATATATATATATATATATATATATATATATATATATATATATATATATATATATGAATGCGGGACGATGACCAACGGTGACCAATGACAAACGCCAATATACAAATTAACAAGATTTAATTACAACTAGACAATACATAAAAACATTTAGATATGAGAATGCATGTAAAGATGTGTGTGGAAAGATGATGTGTTATGTGGTCAAAAGTTGAAACAAAAATTTAGCTACAGTTTTTCTTCTAAAATGAAATAAGTTTTTTTTTCTCTTTTTCTTTCTCTCTCTTTCTCTGTTGTAATTCTCTTTGTCCCTTTTCATTTCAAGCCAGTTCACTCGCTCAAGTTCTGTGTTCTTTGATCTATTCTTCTTATTTCAACGTTGTGTTTATTAACTGGCCTTTTAGAATCGGCACTGCAGAAATCATACATTTAAATATGAAGACTCGATCCTCTGTAAGTCATAGGTTTAGCTGTGCAAAATTCATGTTTCGGATCCTTGGTCAAATTAAGTATATATATATATACAGATAGATAGATAGATAGATAGATATAGAATTAATAAAAGTAAAAGTATTTCACTTAGCTGATTGATGCTACCTGCAGCATCCCGATTGGTTCATATATCGAGAACTGTCCGCCCACTCTTCAGGGGGTTAATCAGCAATGTATCACTGTATGTTAGAGAGGGAGAGAGAAAAAGAGAGAGAGAGAGAGAGAGAGAGAGAGAGAGAGAGGAAGAGATAGTTTGTTTTCTTCTACGAGGTTCGGTCAAATGTTAATGCCGGCTGTAATTTTGATTTAAAAATATTAGATTATTGTTTAATTCTATTTTTTTTTCTAACTATAGACTAAAAAGTTTCTGGAAGATAAAATATTGCATCTTTTCCTCTCCATAATCTGCTTTCAGGATCTCTTCTTCTTTGGATACAGATTGTGGAAGACCAAATTGCGGAAACATTTCGTGAATAATTCTGGAAAAATGGTTCTGAAAAAAATGATTGTGAAAAAATAGTTCTGGAAAAAATGATTCTGAAAAATGGTTCTGGAAAAATGGTTCTGGAAAAAATGATTCTGAAATAAATGATTCTGGAAAAAATGATTCTGAAAAAATTGTTCCTGAAAAAATGGTTCTGGAAAAAATGATTCTGAATGAAATGATTCTGAAAGAAATGATTATGGAAAAAATGATTCTGAAAAAATGATTCTGGAAAAAATAGTTCTGGAAAAAATAATTCTGAAAAAATGGTTCTGAAAAAAATGATTCTGAAAGTAATGATTCTGAAAGAAATGATTCTGGAAAAAAATGATTCTGAAAAAAATGGTTCCGGAAAAAATGATTCTGAAAAAATGATTCTGGAAAAAATAGTTCTGAAAAAAAATGATTCTGAAAGAAATGATTCTGGAAAAAATGATTGTGAAAAATAATTCTGGAAAAAAATGATTCTGAAAAAATGGTTCTGGAAAAATGATTCTGAAATAAATGATTCTGGAAAAAACTACTCTGGAAAAATGGTTCTGGAAAAAACGACTCTGGAAAAACGACTCTGGAAAAAGTGTTTCTGGAAAAATGATTCCTCAAGGACACATGGCATGTGAACCTGAGCTGACAAACGTATCAGCATCATAAAAAAGTGCGAAAGTTCTCAGGTGAGCCATGGTAGTACCTGCAGTTTAGTGCAGTCTCTTGGCTAAACAAAGGCTTGAGGAAAGCGATTTCTCATAATGCTAAACGACACCATTAAATAGAAGAGTGTAATGCCATTTGTTTGGATCCAGGAGGAAGTTTTTCATGACGACAGCGGCTCTCCAATGATTTTTTGTTTTTTACTATTTTTAATGTAATACAAGGCCTAAGAGCCCCTCAAGGTAGATGGTTACTGAATGAGAGTGCTTTAAATACGTAAAGGTAGGAAGAAGTGGATATAATGAAGAATATATAAAATAGAGATCAGTTGACATTTTTCTTGAAATGGTTAAGATTGTAGTTATCGGAAAAGAATCCTCTTGGGAACGCTTCTGGGAAGAAGTTGTCCAAATAGAATTCCCTTCTTTTTAATGAAATACGAAATAAACTGAGATGATTCGTCCCAGCATAGGTGACATGGCGGACCCTAGCTTTGAAGGTCGGAACTGGTGAAATTGAGGAATGTCCATAGAGGTAGCGATAGAATAGCAATAGAATAGTAACGCGGGCATAGATTTCAGGGTAAAGAATAACCACTAGCCTAAACTCTGTCCAGAATGGAAAGGGATTCTTGGCATGATCTGTCTATTGTGAAGATAGGACATAAAAGATGGGGTCAGGTTCTTTCAGAGGTGACTCAAAGAAACTATCATTCTTCCAGGATCGTTATCGATGACACGGATATGAGTTCCAGAGAGCCGAGTTCGAATTGCAGTTGGATCCATTACATTCTCTTATGTGCTATTAACATTAGGAAAGGTATGAATCCTCTTCTTCCCCCAGCTATGGGTAAATAGCAGGACAGACTGGGTTCTATAGCCTTGGGTAGCAACCGGTCTAGACGGTAACTCTGTAAAAAAAACACTTCATGTGATGCGAAAGCTACCAGGGTCAGATAGTTAGACATAGGATAAACAAGATGTCTAACGAAGCCGTGAATATTGGCGCACAATTGCGAAAGTCAGAAATCCATCCAGGTTCTGATCGATATATTCGTGAAGTCAAGACCGATGACATGTGCAAGATGTTTCGGTCGTATTTCGAGAGCCGGTTTACCAAGGAGCCTGGTCTCAGTGACGATGAGTTTCACAGCTACTTGCTGAATTTCCTCGACTTTCGCTGACTGAAGTGGCTAGCCGTGAGAGTGTGTCTATTTGGCATTGAAGAGGATCGTCAGTGGCAAGTCTCCGGCACTTGATGGCTTTCCCTATGAATTGTACTTGAGGCTGTCGCACATGTTTGTGCCGATTTAGACTGTCGTGTTCAACAACGGGTTCTGGCGGGGTTCATCTTCAATCAGATGACCACAGGTGTGATCACGCTGTTGAAAAAAGGCAAGGATGGTGGGATAGAATTAAATGAATATAGGCCCATAACTCTGCTAAACACAGGGTTCAAACATTTGACGTAGATCCTGACGGAGCGTTTTCAGTGAGTTTCCGAGATTCTGTTGGGACCGGAGAAGAATTGTGCTGTCAAGGGCCGAACAATTCAGAGGAACCTTCATCGATCCGCACGATCCTATAGGGTATAAAAGGCGACGAAAAGCTGCCCTGATCAATTTGGATCAGTCCAGGGTATTTGATAGAGTCAACTCACCGTATATCGGTTGCTGTCTTGTAGGCCGCCAGATTCTGCAGGTAGATTACTCTTCTGTATTGCGCCCCCAGTGCTGTGGTACAGGTGAACGGAAAGCGGCCTCGCGCTTTTGCGCTGTCTCGGTCGGTTCGTTAGGGTTCCCCGCTGTCGCCGCTACTTTACGCTTTGGCGTTGGAGCCTCTCCTTCGCTCGTTGAAGGGCGCCGAGAGCAATCTGGCCCTACGTGGAATTGCTGTCTCTAATGGGGCTTGAGCAAGGGTTTCCGCGTACGTCGATGACTTACCTTGGCTGTACTTACTTTTTGCAAGTACCGTAGGAAGGCGATTGAATGCTTGTTGTCCGCCCTCTTGTGGGATGGCCGCAAGCAGGATGTCCGCAAGCAGAATGTTCGCAAAGAATGCTGTGTCTATCGTCCGTGTCATCGGGGTCTGGAATTGCCACATTTGGTGAGTCATCGGCACGCCTCGGGGTTGACTTTCCTACGAGGCGTTTACAACATTTCGGCCGTTGTACGCTCCGGCCTTCTTCAGGTGGTTGGAATGTCGAACTGAAACCTTTATTTCGCTCAAGGACACATGGCACAGTAGATAAAGGCGTTAGTTAGATCCAGTGAGAGGACCAAAAGAGTGTGAGTTCAAGACCCGGTTAAAGCAGTGGAGACCTTTCAATGGGGAATTAACAGGAGATAACTGATAATTAACATCCATTAAACATGGCACATGGAACTAGAATAGCCTACCCCAGTGAGAGAAATAAAGGGTTCAGTTCGACATTCCCACCACCTGAAGAATGCCGGAGTGTACAACGACCAAAGCGTTGTAATAAATATGGCGACAAAGATGAGGACAATAGTCTGAACAATGTAAATCATGTATATAATACCTCATCTCAGAACTATAGACAGATACTGAAAGGCCGAAACATTGTAATAAATATGGCGACAAAGATGAGGACAATAGTCCGAATAATGTAAATAGTGTGTATAATACCTCATCTCAGAAATATAGAGAGATACTGAAAGGCCGAAACGTTGTAATAATTATGGCGACAAAGATGAGGACAATAGTTCGAATAATGTAAATAGTGTACATAATACCTCATCTCAGAAATATAGACAGATACTGAAAGGCCAAAACGTTGTAATAAATATGGCGACAAAGATGAGGACAATTGTCCGAATAATGTAAATAGTGTACATAATACCTCATCTCAGAACTATAGACAGATACTGAAAGGCCGAAACATTGTAATAAATATAGCGACAAAGATGAGGACAATAGTCCGAATAATGTAAATACTGTACATAATACCTCATCTCAGAAACACAGACAGATACTGAAAGACCAAAATGTTGTAATAAATATGGCGACAAAAATTAGGACAATAGTCCGAATAATGTAAATAGTGTACATAATACCTCATCTCAGAAACATAGCCAGATACTGAAAGGCCGAAATGTTGTAATAAATATGGTGATAAAGATGAGGACAATAGTCCAAATAATGTAAATAGTCTACATAATACCTCATCTCAGAAATATAGACAGATACTGAAAGGCCGAAATGTTGTAATAAATATGGTGATAAAGATGAGGACAATAGTCCAAATAATGTAAATAGTGTACATAAGACCTCATCTCAGAAATATAGACAGATACTAAAAGGCCGAAACGCTGTAATGCCTCATCTCAGAAATATAGACAGACATCTTTTTTGTTCGTATATACCTGTTTTGGGGGAACTTTGAACTTCACATCTTTTTAATTTTGCATTTGCTATTAATAATTTGATTCCATTTTTGCTTTGTTTGTTTTTTAATTATTTCTTTTCAGTTCTATTTTTGAATTTTTCACGCCCGTGTTAGTAACCGTTTCTCTCTCTCTCTCTCTCTCTCTCTCTCTCTCTATCTGTGTCTCTCTCTCTCTCTCTGTCTCTCTCTCACTCTCTCTCTCTCTCTCTCTAGTGCAACTGAGTTACACGAGACTACTGTTTTATTTTTTTTCTCGTCTTTTATTGATGTGATGATCAGCAAATTAGATTGTAGACAAATGGGAAGGTTTCTACACTCGAAAACTAGTTATCTTTCCTTGGCTATCCTACGTACTTGTAAGAACTTTGCATGACACAAAAACATGGCGTCGTCGATAATATATCAAACCTCGTCAGAAGATTCTGAGTTATTGAGACTTGGATGAGATGTTTCACGGCGTTGACGAGAGTTAAGAAATTGAGTGACAGCAAATATAAAGGAGTAGTAAATAAATTAAGGATTTTTTTCTAGCATCAACGGGTTTTGAGTCCATAAAAAAGATCTCCGTAATGGTCTATCCGAAGATGCTAAAAGACTTGACGTTTGAAGAAATTGCCAACATTGTACAAGCAAATATACGTTCAGAAAAGAAACTGGTCATAGCTGAGAGGACAAAGTTTCTTGAAATCAGGCAAAACTCGGATGAAACCATTAGACAGTATGTTCACAGGTTGAAGCATCGAGATCATGTGAATACGAAAAGTTGGCTACAGAAGATGAATTAATGCAGTTAACGCTAATTAAAGGACTATTTGATGTCTCGAGAAAGCACAAAATTTTGGAACAGCTCCAAGTTCAGAACATGAATAATGAAATGAGTTCTGAATTTTCACAGCAACTACAGTTAATTCAGAGATGTAATGCCCTTAAAACTAAGATAGAAGCATACAATACTACGGAGAGTTTACCTAAATGTCGTTTTGGCGCCAAAGAATATGACATGAGCTAGTATAAATGCCGAGCCTTTGGAAAGACGCGCTTCAAGTGAAAGAAGAAAAAAATTTCCAGTTAGTATTCAAATACGTAAAAACAGAAGTGGAGAAGATAGATCCTTCGACGAGAAACGCTGAAATTTATGAAGTAAAACCGCGAGATAAGAGTAGAGAAAGATTTTTAAAAAATGAATTAACTCCTACTAATGGAAGTGGATACGGGTAGTGATGCAACGTTAGTAACCAAGAACTTTTGGGGGAAAATGGGAAGATCGAAATTAAGGAGGACCAATCTGCAAATGAAACAATTTAACGGGTCAGTCGTTAAAACATTTGGATCCTTTGATGGGATGTTTGAGAATAAAAGTCGATTCGACGTAATACCAATCATGATGTGGAGTGCATAAAAGATCATCGTCTCCTAGCGATGGACGTATTAAGAATAGAAACTTTAAAGTTAATTGCATGAAATTAGAGGAACCTCATATTGTACTTTGAAAGGATTAGGAGGCGAGTGTTCGGCTAAAAGAAAATAAACTAACAGGTACATTTTCAGTTTCGTAAATGATTGAACAAGGAATATTGGAGAAGTTCGGCCAGGGAGGTAGCAATTGGGCTTCTCTAATAGTGGCCATACGCAAAACTGTTATGGTCCGGTTCCTTGTACCACGGTAATAGTCCAAGATAGAAACAAATAAGAACGCGAACACGGATATGGAATAACACAGATATATTACAAACAGGAATATATACAGAGAGGTAGAAATTGTTAGTACGAACAATCAGGTTTAGTAGTAATTGTCTGAACGCAACTCTGCTTCGGACTGCTTCTGACTCGACTGACTGACTCGCTCGCTCTGACTGACTGACAGACTTCTGACGGACCTCACACCAGACTTCAGACTGAACGCTATTTAGTCACCACCCCCCACGAGGTCATCATGTGGCACACGGCCTGTTTAACGTGGGATCTCCGAGCCCGTGGGATCTCCGAGCCCGTGGGCTCGGTCAAAAATATGCCCTTTGAACCCGTATAAACGGGTTCAGGGTCGGTTTACCTCCCCGAAAGATAGTCCGCCCTTCGGTGTAGCCTCGTTTGTGTTCCTTCCTCGCCTGAAGGCAGAGAGTTCAACCGATCAGCCGGTCGTCCGACTTCGGACTGAACGGTATTTAGTCACCCCCAGCCCACGAGGGCAACATGTGGCACAAGGCCGGTTTAACGTGGGATCTCCGAGCCCGCGGGCCCGGCCAAAAATATGCCCTTTGAATCCGTATACACAGGTTCAGGGTCGGTATACTTCATACGGTCGGTATACCCATTAGGGTAATAGCTTCGATTCCTGTCGGAGAGCGAATATTTTCTACGAAATTTTCTCGAACATTCCGGCCAGAATATTTAATTAATACTGTTTAATTAAAAAAAAAAAGAACATTTTCTTAAATAGATTAAATCTATAAAAATAATGTATGAAAAGAAAATATATTAAATAATTGTAGGGCAATCCATTTCATAATATGTTGTTATTGTTTCTTAGGTTTTTCCGAGTGCTCAGGCCGGTAGTAGTAATACTGTTTAATATGGAGACCTATTTGAAATACTGGTATCAACTAAAAAAAATTGCTTGAAGTAATAAAATATCGGATTCAGATAGATAGATAGATAGATAGATAGATAGATAGATAGATATTGAACCGACAGAGATAGATACGAAGAGACTGAGATAGATAGATAGATAGATAGATAGATAGATAGATAGATAGATAGATAGATAGATAGATAGATAAGGTACTTATTTGAGATTATATATTATATGTCCTTTGTTTGGATGACGTGTTTTTAATTCTTTCTCTTTCCCGCCGCTGGCAATCAGGTTTACCTTCCTCGCTGTCTACACACCAATAGATATTCGTCACCTAAACAGCTGACGTCACACATCGGCCGTCACTTGACCCTCCCAAATCTGTCCTACAAAAAGGGAGACAATCGCTCTCCCCATCCCTAAAAGTCATTGAATATAAACATATATATATATATATTTATATATATATATATATATATATATATATATATATATATATATATATATATATACATTATTCCTTTTCTACGCGACCTGTCATTGTCATGTTGCCTGGTTAGCAAATGAACGCGTTGAATCATTTTTTATTGGTAGAGCCAATCATTCAATCGATTGTAAATAAGCTTTTCATTGAAATGTCTGTCTTTTCACTGTCGGACAAAATAAGTAATCGGTGCGTAAAGAGGAACATGACTAGCGACAAGGCAGAACAAAATAGAAAGCATCAAAATCAGGATGTCCTCGGTTACTATAGTTTTAGAACTAATGCAATTGTCTTCTCATTTATGTGTCGATCTTCAAAGAGATACAATGAAACAGAAAACAAAACGGACAGAGACAAACAGGAACAAAGGGCAGAGGGTTGAAGCAATCATAGAAAGAAAGAAAGAAAGAAAGAAAGAAAGAAAGAAAAATAATTAAAAGACTGAGATAGATAGATAGATAGATAGATAGATAGATAGATAGATAGATAGATAGATAGATAGATAGATAGATAGATTTATTTATTGTCTCATCTACGTGCCGATTTTTAGAAAGATAGACTGGGAAAGAAAGAGCAAAGGACAAAGATTAGAAGAAATCATAGATAGATAGATAGATAGATAGATAGATAGATAGATAGATATGAACAGACTGAGATAGATAGATAGATAGATAGATAGATAGATAGATAGATAGATAGATATGGACAGACTGAGATAGATAGATAGATAGATAGATAGATAGATAGATAGATAGATAGATAATTAACAGACTGAGGAAGAAAGAAAGAAAGAAAGAAAGAAAGAAAGAAAGAAAGAAAAAAAAAGAATGATAACAGACTGAGATAGATAGATAGATAGATAGATAGATAGATATATATGTAATACAATGATCGATAGAAATCGATTTTATTTCTTAAATTTCCCAAGTTAACGATATTTGTTTATAAATAAAATAAAGATACATTTATTTAATAATAAATATCTCTTATTTATTATTTTACTATGAAGAAATAATCAAATCGATTTCAAATATGATAGATAGATAGATAGATAGATAGATAGATAGATAATTAACAGACTGAGAAAGAAAGAAAGAAAGAAAGAATGATAACAGACTGAGATAGATAGATAGATAGATAGATAGATAGATAGATAGATAGATAGATATTGAACCGGCAGAGATAGATACGAAGAGACTGAAATAGATAAATATATTTAAACATAGATAGATTCATACATACATCGGAACAGACTGAAGTATATTTAACCATAGATAGATATAGATAAATATTATGTCTGGTGTTTATTCAAGTTCCGTCCGAATATCAAAGATTTCCAAATTTCATTAGCCACCTTCTTCCATCTCTTTGCTTCCTCTTTGTTTCAAAATGGACGTGATCTCCCTTGAACTTTGACTTTCAACTAATCAAACAGAATAAAAACAGGTCTTGCAAATACAAAAAGTTTGAGACGAAAAAAAAAATGGCTGCAAAGTGTCAGAAGATCTGACATGGAAAACCGGAAACGTGCTTCCGATTGAACAGAGTTGCTAATCAATTTATGCCTTTCACATCCGGGCACTGGGAAAATGTTATGAATAAAAAAACATTTACAATAAACTAACACTAAAGATATTTCGATGCAATATTTATTTCCTCTTCTTTGCTCGTAGTGAACAGGAAACTAAATTCAATATCTAGGGAAGACATATAAGCAAGGGAAAAAGGTTGAAAATATCCAAAAAAGTCCAAACAGTTTTATATTCATACTAGGCAAATTACCCGTACCTTTCTGCGTGTCATACATTTTTTGTAAGAAAAAGATGGTTGATTTTAAATCAGTTATAATTTGTGGGTGGAAAATAATGCATTTCAATATTACTAAATGATATTGCCGATGTAACCTCCATCTTCTGGTTTTCTCCTTCTCTATTTTGGATATGACTCATTCCCTTGTTCAAATTTAAATCTAATTTAAATCAAAGGGAAAAAAATTTCAGTGGAGGGTTTGTACAAAAATAGTTTGATCTGACCCCTTTGATATGTGTTTGATGCAATACTTGATAAATATGAATGCTGGTCATTAATTTAAGAAGTAAGGGGGTACAATTAAAAAGATTTGTATTAGGTTGGTGCAAAAATAATGTCGTTTTTTGACAAAAACATAGGCGAGAAAACGACATTATTTTTGCACCAACCTAATAATTGAAACCTTTTCCATTTCACTGTAATCTCCATCTTTTGGCTTTCTCTTTTTATGGATTGGATAACAATCATTCCCCTGTTCAAATTTAAATTTAAATAATCAAAGAGAAAAAATATCAGTGGGGGCGCTCAAAAAGCTTGATCTGACTCTTTGATATGTATTAGGTTCGTGCAAAAATAATGACGTAATAATGTCGTTTTTTGACGTACTTTTTAACGTAAAAAACGACATTATTACGTCATTATTTTTGCACCAACCTAATATTTGATGAAATATTTGATTGAATTAATTGATGAGCAGATTTCAATATTGATATGTCAGTTGAATTGTCGCAACAAATATGTATTTTATAACACTACCCACTGATTGGTGATCTCTTACTTAACTTGACGTCCATATTGTCTTAGTTTGATCTTTCAAATGTGGCCTCCATCTTCTGGTTTTCTCCTTCAATACTTTGTATGGGAATCATTCCCTTGTTCAAATGTAAATTTGAATTTAATTTAAATCAAAGAAATACAAATTTTCAGTAGTGGGGGTGCAGGGACCCCCTTTAATCAAAATCAAATATATTTATCCAATTACCCTAAGTAATGTACTATTAGAATATATATATGGATATGGGGGGGTCTATCTGAAAAATCCTTTGAGAAGTTTGATAATAAACAGATAGACAGAGGCGACTACTTTATATATATAGATTTGTTAAGCCTTCAAAATTTTTAACGAAGTGAACTCTATTCTCCCAGCGAAAGATTCCTGAAAATCTTCAAAATTAGAACTAAATTATATCACGTTACGAGTCCTGCAATCCCGTTAGGTTCGTTGGGACACAACATAAACTGCAGCCATAGCAGATATATTTAGATATATCTAAAGCAAGTTAACCTGACGGGGCCCATTCACCTCCAGGCCGTTTTTCAATTCAATTTTTCTCCTCGACTGGTAGCTAGAGATTCCACTCTCGCATAAATCCTTAACTGTGTGGGTGAGTGAAACGGGATGGCTTCACATCCTTCCTAATGATATTTGTGCGAAAGTGAATGCAATTTCCCCAGTTGGAATTCGAACCCTGCACGCCAATCCCATTATTTGTACTGGGAGAGTCCTGGGTATGACGATAAACTACATACGGCAGCATGGCTTTCTGATCGGGAGATTGGAGGTTTTGAGGGGCGTGGAAACACATCTTAATTGTTGTTATTCCAAGTTTCACCCTGATCCGTGGTGGTAGCACCTGTTAGGGTCCCAGCTATGATCAAATAGTTACCCACCCACAACAAAAGCAAAACACTATGAAAGCAGTAAAATATATTTTATCGTAAAAATTCCAGCAATACATTTTTATATAAATTACCAACAACACGCATTCATATTCCGAATTCAACTTAAATAAACAGTATTTGGAACTAGTATAGAGTAGCTCCTCCATTTTCTAGTTTCAGTGCTTGTATTCAATTTTTCATCGATTTGATCAAGTTATCAACAATTGTCTGATCCATATTTTGCCACTCTTTTAGCAATGTTTCTTTTAGGGTTGCTACTGATGTGATTTTTTGGTTGCACGCTCTCGAAGTCTTCGGTGAAGGTGCTCCCAAACGTACTCTATTGAATTCATGTCAGGAATTTGGGCTACCCATGGCAGTGACTTTATTCCTTACGATTCCTTCAATGCCTTTGCTACTTTGCTTGTATGGCATGGCGTTCCATCTTCTTGAAAAAAGTAGACATTCTTGTCAATCGGATTGGTTTCAAATAGCGTGAGTATTCCTTTCTTTAATATTTGACAGTATTTTGGACCATTCAACTGCTCAACAAGAATCAGCTCAAATTCTCTTCCAAACCAGACAGCGTCCCACAGCATTACTTCAATCCCTCTATGTTTCAAGGTCGCCTGCAAATATTCAGTGTTCCAAGTCTCATTCTTTCTCCAAACATAAAGCAATCCCGAATTAGAATATTGGCAGAATTTACTTTCATCTGACTAAATTACAGACTGCCAAAATTCATAATCTTTTTTCTCGAATTCTCTCACCCAGTCCATACGCCTATTCCTGTTAACCTCTGGAATCAAGGGCTTCTTTCTTGCAGCTCTTCTTTGATAGCCTAGTTCTTTCAGAGTCTTTCCCACCACATATGGCGATATTTTCATGCTGTTGGCAACATCTTTGTCGCTCTGACGACGGTTTCTGATGACTTCCCTCTTCAGCGACCTTTTCTTTCACTCAGACACGATGCTTGGTCTCCTTGAACCTTGTTTCACGCGACAATAGCCTTCTACATTAAATTTCTTACAAATATTGTTTACCTTTGATGATTAACCTGGCAAAACCTCGAAATTTCTCTATTTGACTTGCCACACTGATGGCATCCTATTATTTGCCCTCGTTAAAATTCCCCAATTTCCTTACTTCAACGAACTTTCATTGCAAAATGTAAGTCAACTATTGTTCATAGATGAGAGTAGCTTGATACTAACACGGTATTGTCTGAAAAAAAAGAAGAGACGTTATTGCACAAGCCAAAATTGCTGTAAACAAGCGTGGCTAAAACTTTATCATAGCCTAACTGTATATTAACAAATTGTAGCGCTTTCGCCCAAATCCATTTAAAATACTACCAAACAAGTAACATATAAGAATTTTCATAAAATTAAGTCATATAATATCCTACAATTTCTTAAATGAAACTAGGGCCCCAGCTGTAGGCAAATAGTGAATCCCCTATCAAAAACAAAAGACTATGAATGTATAAAAAATATTTTTATAAGTAAAAATGCCTGCAATACATTTTATATAAACAAATTATAAGCAATTTATATTTTCAGTAGAATACTCAACAATAAACCTTATTGCAAAAATAACTAACGATTTTATCTTTAGCTGAAGGCATACAAGTATGTTAAAAAGATATTTATAATTCGGCATTAAATAACCCATAGTGGTGTTGATATGCCACTAAACTAAACCAACCAATTTGTACCGATAACCACAAGGCCACCAGCACACCCATTAAGATCATTTATTGAAAGGGCATTGGATATAAAACCACGGAAATTGTCTCTCAAACAACAAAAAAACACTGAAATTCAGAAGTAATGTCAATACAGTCGGCGATTTGATCAAAGTGCATTATTTTTGTTATGCTCTTTGGAATGAAGTAATAAGATCTATTCTGTTTTTGTTTTTTTGGTGGAGGTACGCATAGTACTTCGATGAAACACTGTTTAAGTTTTGCATCAACCATTATAGAAGGAATGTAAAGAACTTTCTTTTCAAGCGAATTATGTCTTAAAGGACGCAGCGCAGCTTTTCCAAAGATTTATTGACCTACAATGGCCGACACCTTACATGTTCCATACACCCTTGTTCAAGTTAATTAAAAGAAAACGAATTCCATTATTTACATTTTTCATATTTTTCCAATGAAACATGACCCATTGCACATGTTAGTACTTCGTATGTCTATTCCAAGAAGTCGTTCCTTGCAGATTGATTACAGATGCTTGACTGGATTTAAATCAGTAGAATTTCCGAGCCAATCTATAGTACTTTGATTTGCTCACTGGTAAGGCTAGCCAGTGTGTTCGTGCTGCCTTAAAATTTTCGTACGCTTCCTTGGAGTAACGTCCATCACAGACAATATCTGTGGGACAACTAATCGACAATCGAGACAAGAGTGTCTGGGTATTATAAAAATCTGATGCAATTTCAGTTGATTCAGTATTTTTCAAGGTTAAACAAATTTCATTATACACCCCGAAAATAGATTCATATTACTGCACACTACTGCAAATGAGCTAATTTGAGAAAAAAATGAAATCTATTTCACCCTGTCACTCCAGTGGGTCTAAAACTGACTTTATGGTGAAAGAAAGGAAATTAAAGTGGTTGTGTGTGTGTGTGTAGACGATGTTCTTATTGCCAGTTCCTCCATATACAACACTTACTCTTTGTTTTCGAGCGATTTAAAAAAACAGCGATTTTTTCATGTCACCACGTCATCTGTTCTTGAATCTCCCCTGCTCCTTTTCACAATTTCTAACTACCAGCCTATTAACCTTCTACCATTTTTTGACAAAAGTACTAGAATCTCTAATCAACTCTGAATTGGTTAAGCATCTCAACTCACGGGGTTTTCATCTTTCAGGTAATATGGCTTTCGCTTCTCTAGGTCAACTGCTGAGTTAACAAAAAGGGCTTTAGACAACAGTGATGAAGTTCTTCTTGAGTCTTTGAATATCTCGAAGGCATTTGACAGGGGTTGGCATATTGGATTTTTTCACTAACTGAAAGGTTATGGTATCTACACTATTTACATTATTCGGACTATTGTCCTCATCTTGGTCGCCATATTTATTTCAACGTTTTGGCTGTTGTACACCCCAGCATTCTTCAGGTGATTGGAATGTCGAACTGAACCCTTTATTTCGCTCACTGGAGTAGACTGTTCTAGTTCCACTTGCCATTTTTATTGGATGTCAGTTATCTTCTGTTAATTTCTCTCTGAAAGTTCCCCACCTCCTTTTGGGTCCCGTCACTGGATCTAACCAACGCTTTTATCCTTGAGGACACATGGGACAGTGGATAAAGGCCTTGTTTGAATTCATATTCTATAATACTCAGTAGCCTCGTTATGTCTTAGTGGCTTTATTCATTTACTTAGAGTGAAAATATTTAAAAAAAAAAAAAAAAAAAGCAGTGTCCAGGTAGAGTACATTCGGATGCGAGCAAGTTTTGTCTTATCAAGCTGTTCGCTATTTTCGACATTTGTTGGAGAGATATCCGCTAATCACCCCACGTGGTCAGATGTGGCACAAGGCTGAAGTTTATTGTGAGGTATCTGAGCACATAGACTCGGGCAAAATTCCCCGTAGACACCGTACAAAACGGAGTCGGGTAACTGTTTTCCAAGACGAAACTCTGCCCTTCATCATCGTCTGGTGATCCTCTCCGCCCGGAGGCAAAGAGTTTGACCGGCATACTTGGGAGCAAATCCCCAAGCGTTGCGAAAGCGGAAGGTGTGTAATGCAAACGTCGTCACGTCTCCAGTTGAGGCACCGTGAAGTTACCAAATATGGAGTTCAAAAGAAAAATACGAGATTCTCTCATCTACTCTGAAATTTACCGTGATAGGAAATACGTGTGAAAACTCTATTTTGTTAATTATCACAGAGAAAGCCACCAGTTAATGGGTGCGCTAGGGAAGGAGGAACGTTCCCTGCTGCTCCATTATAGGCATTAACATGTCCGTGATATACTCACACCTTCATACAATGGACGAAAGACGAGAATAGCTGAAAGAAATCACAACTATTCATTGTTCTCAAAGAGATTTTTTATAGCGTTATGACATACAAGAAATTATATATTAATACAAATATACCTGTCACTATTTGTCCCACACCGAGAATTTATAGCATGAACAGAACAAGTAACGTGAAAGTGAGAAAAAGAGGGCGTTTTACTTGTAATATTTCCCAAAAGGAAAACGGTCAGGCCCGTGGAGCGTTTTTATGTTCTTGGTGGGACAATGTACGTCCCCCTGTTCACCCTACCGCTGTGGGCTTCTAGTGACGTCTATCTTCTTTTATGTTCGTGTTCATAAATAATTGATATTACTAATATATATATATACATATATATATATATATATATATATATATATATATATATATATATATATATATATATATAGATATGTTTGGTGGTACAAAATGTTATCACTGCCATGAATAGACAAAAATTAGTTTTATGATTACCACTCATGATAAAAAGTAAAAATGAAAAACGGGCCAGCTAACCGGTTTCGTACCTCGCTTAACAGAACTAAATCGAGGTAAATAAAAAAAAAACAATGGACAAAGTTTATAAGTGGGAAAAAATATTTAAATGGTAATTAGTTGGATGCCTAATATAAAGTCTTTCTGTCTACAAAGAGAAGGCTTTAAAGATAAAATATAGATGACCTCCAACACTTTTCGGTGGTAATTTGAGTGGGACTTGCTAATGATGGTAAAAGCGTCCGCACTGGCTATTTATAATGTGTTCTGCGATGGAAGAATGTCCGAGGCAGTGTACTTCCAGTTTCGGATTTTCGCTGGAACGTGTTGTTTTATTCTAGCATCTAGCCTTTGCGTCGTTCTCCCTACGAACTGCAACTACATTTAAAGGAATAACTTAGAGAACTATTATGGTGTGGTGGGAGAACATCCTTACGTATAGACGGAAGAATAGGCCTGGCAGAGAAAACAACACGAGTGTTAGCGACAAAGTAACTATATATATATATATATATATATATATATATATATATATATATATATATATATATATATATATACAGAGAGAGAGAGGGAGAGAGAGAGAGAAACAGACAGAGACAAAGAGAGAGAGAGAGAGATCATAAAAATATATTATAATATATATGTTATAGTAATATATTATAATATATGTATATGATAATAATGTATATACATTTTAATAATACATTATATTATATATATATATATATATATATATATATATATATATATATATATCAATAATATCAACTATGAACATGGACACAACATGTTGGCCGTGTTTTAAAAATGAAACTTTATATAAATACATACATACAACAACCTATTTCTAGCTAACAGTTAATATGATTCAACCTTGAAAATGTCTAAATGTATAGCCGAAAGCGCTTGGTTAGACAGTTTTTGTATAATTTATCTACTGAAAAGAAAAAATTATAAGATCGTATGAGCAATTACATAAAAAACTTAAAGCACCTTGTCTGCCATAATTAATTCTTGCATGAAAGAAAAAATGCTACCAAAAATCATACTTATTATAAAACCCAGGTTGTGTGTCTGTTCGTTTATATATTAGATCGGATTTCCTACATTTTTCAACCGATTTCAACAAAACTTCACAGGAGTACGTAAAATTACCTTGCGGTAATTCTCACAGTGCCAAACATTGGTAAGGCTGAATATTTCTGATTTTCAACCATTATCTTTTGTGTATAGTAATAACTATATTTTGACAGAAAATCTAGAAAATAAAGTATAATATATATTTTAAAAATCCAGCCAAAACGAATATTTTCGCCACAAGTCCAAGAAATCACACTGGGTGGCTACACCACACAAAAGACAATGGTTAAACGTCTGAAAACATAAGGAAAATTAATTCCTTTTAATAATATGTGGAAATAACCACTCTTTGCCTGATGAAGATCGCAAAACTGGAAACCCGTGCAGCAAAAATATGGAAAATAAATTATAATATATATTTTAAAAAATCCACATTATAGCTAAAACGTTTGCGGTTCCTCTCTTTTCTTTGAAATGTACGTTTTGCTCTCGTTGGAACAACTATAATCCCTTCCTTTTTTATATATATATATATATATATATATATATATATATATATATATATATATGTGTGTGTGTGTGTAGAAAAATAGGAAAGAACACGTTAGGTAAATAATTCGGTGTTCTTTAGTATTTTTGTTTTTATTTAAAAAAACAAAAAACAAAAAACAAAAACAGTTCTCCATACATAAGTAGAGCTTAAATTATAATTATTTTTAAAAAAATATGATTCGTTCGCCACATCAGAAATTTCATGTTTAGATTCCTAAATTCTCGCTTGAGGATGAAACAGGCCTTGATACCTTAATTCAATTTAATTTTAATAATTATATTGAGGTTTTACGCTCTCGTTTTAGAAACATGAGAACTCTTATGTAGCGAAGGCATGAATTTCTTTTTAAATAATCATCAATTCCTGTCGGTGAGCGCAAATTTTTCTTTAATAAGATTTAAGGCCGGTAGGTGAAAATAAATAAATATACTGTTTAATAAATAAAGAGAATGTCTACTCAAATATGGTGAGTAACCACTAAAAATAACGTTTAAAGCGATGAATATTTATCGGATTCATGACAAAGGCATTCTAAACAATTCTCTTTGTTTAGGTTTGGATAAGAAACTGTATATATATATATATATATATATATATATATATATATATATATATATATATATAATATTATAAATTAAATGATTTCAAAATATAGTTTCATCGCTACATGTTTAAAAAACAGTAAACAAAAACTTCAAATTCAATTATATTGAATCTTGAAACAGAACTAATGCTTTTACTTTAATATAAATGGATTTGAAGGTTTTTCTTTTCAAACATGGTAATTCCTGTGTAGCGATGAAACCATATTTTTAAATCAGTTAATTTATAATGTTTAATCGCTGTAAATTTACATTGAGCACTGTTTTGTAAAAGTAAAAATATCAATAAGAACACCGGATTACATATCTTACTGTTCTTCCATTTTTTACTATAAAAAAAAAATATATATATATATATATATATATATATATATATATATATATATATATATATATATATATATATGTATGTATGTATGTATGTATATGTACATTTTACTGAAATCGACAGACAAGGTGCTTTTATTTAGTTTTTTATACAATTTCTCATGCGATCTAATAGGTTTTTTTTTTTCTTTTCGGTTGATAAATTATATAAAAACTGTCCGGATGTTCTTTTTATCCGAGCGCTTTCGGCTATACATTTAGCTATTTTCAAGGATTAAAAAATTTAACAGTTAAAATAAGAAATCGTTTGTTGTATGTATTTTTTATAAAATGTTTTCATTTTTCAAAACACGGTCAAGTGTTGGTTTGTTTGTTTTTATTAATAAGGCTCCCATTATTTTTAGCATGAAAGAAGGATTACTGCCTAAATACACACACACACACACACACACACATATATATATATATATATATATATATATATATATATATATATATATATATATATATATATATATGTATGTATATAGCGATATACATATGGAAATATATATCTGTCTGAGAACGAGTTTGTGCGTGTGTACGCTTTGGTTTGTGTAGGCGTGCTTAGGGAAATGTATGCGTAAATAGAACCTTTCGTTACTAAAAACCAAAGCGTCTATTGTCGAATCATTTTATGACTTGGCCGAATATCTAAAGAGAGAAATGCCTTCCGGAATCACATGATTTCCCAGACGAGCTCAGATCGATGTGACCCTTCGATTTATCAGCTAATGCAACCAAAGCTGCGCACTTGCTGTTCGATTTTAAGTTGCTGAAGGCCATAAAAAAACAAAAGTACATATATAGAGAGTGCGATGGGTAAACTGTCGCCATTTTATGTCTTTTAATTTCGCGCATGCGCGTTGTTTTGGGGGGGATTTCTTTATTTTGTCAACTGCACAGTATAGTAGGGTCAGTTGGGCACCGTCTGTGAGAAAAAGAGCACCTGACGGAATTCACTCCAGCAGAAATTTCAAAAACGACATGCTGCCCTGCTTGGCCGGGAGGTCTAATACGAACATTTCAGAGTGTTTGGGTGTCAATCTGAGGACAGATCAGATCTTATATATTTATTTATTTTTATTTTAATCTGTGTTTTATTAACGTAGTAAAAATTTGTTAATATCGCTTATTTAATTGTTTTGTTGTAGTTTGGGAAGATAATTAAACCTATTTATTCAATTTTGGGCTTGATTACTGTAGTTTATTCTAAGTATTATTTTGGCGGTAGCAGTTGATATATATATATATATATATATATATATATATATATATATATATATATATATATATATACTGTTTTGGGGACAGTAATCCCTCTGTTATACAAGTTTCACTTACTTAATTTTTCTTGTGTTCGTATAAGTGTTTTTTCTTTTCTTTTCTGTGCACAAAGTTGATTTAAAACTTTCCAATTGTTCTGCATATCCGAGGGCTTTCGGCTATTCTTTTAGCCATTATCAAAGGCGAGTGTTCTTTTATTTTTAACTGAGTGTACGTGTCTGAAGTTATGGGAATTTTCTTCTTTTAAAAATACGATCAAATAATTAGCCGTAAGCCAACGGCCGAAAGATCTCGGAGTTTTATGCACGACGTAAACTTCAGGTTCTGTGTACTGACAGACCGTTACATAATGTAAATTTACTAAAAATATCTGATTATCACAAAGTTGGAACAGTTCATATATTATATGGGTAGTGCTCCCATTGAGGAAATATATATATTTATTAATATATCCATAATACCTCTGTTATATGACATCGATCACTATTTTATTAAAACCAGCACTATTATTATTTTATTAAAATCCAAATTTAAAAAGATAGACTTTTCCTGGTTAATGTGAATTTTCTTTATACTAAGAGATATTTTCCATGTCGACAATACCGCTAAATCTCCAGATTTAAGAAACAGCAGATATTTTATTATATATAGTGCTCAATATTAAAAACATTAAAATAATATTAAAAATTGAGCGTTAATTATATTATATGAAAAGATTACTTGACTTTTAAAACATCCATTTTTATCCGAACATCGATGTTTCTTAGTAAAGTTTCCAGTCATCAGGGGTAGTTGTTGAAAAAAAATCGATTACTCATGATGAAGAGGAAATTCTACCAAGAAACATCGATGTCGGGATAAAAACTGAAGTTGTGGATAAACTGTCCAAAGTTCATATTTTGTTATTTTTGTCCAAGCTCTTTCGATTTTATCAAGAAACGATCTGGTGCCTATGTGGTACTTAGAATTCCAGGCATTCTTTGGGAAACTGCACGTTTGAAATAGTCTGTCGTGACGTCATGGGTAACGACTATTGGGAGCGAGACTGCACAAAAAGAATGTGATTTATTTATTAATTATTTTTTTATAATTCTAATATAATATATGCGCACATTAACTGTTATATGTACTTCAAGATACCATTCTTCTTTGGTGAATATTTAATTGTATAGTTTCGGCAGTTTTTTTACATATATATATATATATATATATATATATATATATATATATATATATATATATATATATATATCATAATTAAGTAATTCTTCGAGTATAGAAGAAACCTCAACAGAATGCAGAAAGCACTGGACGGCTGTTTCGTCCTATATGAGTCCCAAATTTAGGACGAAACGGCCGTCCATTACTTCCTGCATTCTGTTGAGGTTTCTTCTAGACTCGATGAATTACTTAATTATAATTATCTCAAATCCTCCTAATTATTTCTCTCCCTCTCTTTCTCTCTATATATATAACTTTAAAAATCAGGAGGTCAGTTGAATCCGCGATTTTCGTTTCAACCTTACGGTATTTATCAATCCACCCACGAGGACCGAATGTGGCACAAGGCCGGTTTAATGTGGGTATCTCCGAGCCCCTAGGCTTGGCCAAAAATATAGCCTTTGAACCCGCCTAGACGGGTTCAGGCCCTGTCTACCTCCCCGAACGAAACCTTGCCTTTCGGCAAAGCCTCGTCTGGGTTCCTCTCTGCTAATGCAGAGAGTTCGACAGACGCCGACTCGGAAGCTCACAAAAAGCCAAGTCAGCACGTTTCAACCTCACGGTATCCTCGTAACGCTTTATTTTTATTTATTTATTTTTGCTTTTTTTTTTTTTTTTACTGTTGTTGTTGCTGTTTTTTTGTTTTTTTTTTTGGTGGGGGATACTTTTATAATAACCTTGCTTTTCTTCTCCTTCTTCTTCTACTTCTTCTTCTTCTTTACAATCATCCTCTTCCCTCTGTTTTACACCCAAAGTCGTTCGTTTGTCTATTTATTTTTTTAGAAAATATTATAGCGTTCATTTAACAAAAAAAAAAAATAAAGCGTTAAGAGGTCATTTGATAAAAATCGCCTGAGGATACCGTAAGGTTGAAACCAAGGTATCGGTTCAACTGACATCCCGATTTTTGAAGTTAAAAGCTCGATATATTATTTTTATATTTTTACCAATTTTTTACAAGTGTATTGTTTTATAGATTATATACACATAATATATATATATATATATATATATATATATATATATATATATATATATATATATATTAACAAAGGCAAAAGAGAAACTTATATTAGCCGACGCGTTTCGTCTTCTGGCAGGATTTATCGAGTCAAATGCTGATTTTATTTTTCAACTAATATTTCTAAAAATGTTGTCAGCTTTTCAAAATTTGTAAATTTAAGAGCAGCTTATAAATATTTATCAGATGAACTGTCTAAAATTCTAGGTAAATTTTGGAGGATCATAAGTGACGTAAATTGATCTTGTCCTTACACATACACACGCACACACATATATATGTGTATGTATATTATGTGTATGTATATGTGTATGTATATGTGTAAAAATATTTAAGATATAACTAAAATATATCTGTAAAATGACAGTATTAATTTAAGTCACTTATATATATATATATATATATGTGTGTGTATATATATATATATATATGTATATATATATATATATATATATATGAATAATTACAAAAATTATATATATATATGAATAATTACAAAAGGAAAACCTATCTTTTGGAACAAATATTTCTAGACCAAGTAAATATAAATAGTGTACATAATACCTCATCTCAGAAATATAGACAGATATTGAAAGGCCGAAATGTTGTAATAAATATGGCGACAAAGATGAGGACAATAGTCCGAATAATGTAAATAGTGTACATAATACCTCATCTCAGAAATATAGACAGATACTGAAAGGCCGAAACGTTGTAATATGGCGACAAAGATGAGGACAATAGTCCGAATAATGTAAATAGTGTACATAATACCTCATCTCAGAAATATAGACAGATACTGAAAGGCCAAAACATTGTAATAAATATGGCGACAAAGATGAGGACAATAGTCCGAATAATGTAAATAGTGTAGATAATACGTCATCTCAGAAATATAGACAGATACTGAAAGGCCGAAATGTTGTAATAAATATGGCAACAAAGATGAGAATAATAGTCCGAATAATGTAACTAGTGTACATAATACCTCATCTCAGAAATATAGATAGATAATATAAGATTGTCTAGCACAACACAATAAACAGATGACCTCGCTATATATGTAAAAATATAATTTTAAGATATGCTTATTTATGCGTAAAATTTGAAGATATGCTAATTTATGCGTAAAATTTGAAGATATGTTAATTTATGCGTAAAATTTTAAGATATGCTAATTTATGCGTAAAAGTGCTACATATCAGAGATAGAGCGTATGTAGATATAAAAATATAAAATTATAAAAATGGATGTCGCGTCTGACAATGAGTGGTGACAGTCTGTATGATGCTTGAACACAATCGTCAGGCCTGAACACATTGGTAAGGAGGAACTTCTACTTACACATCTTGTTCCCCAGGATTGTTATTTTGTGAAACAATTTCCCAGATAGGTGCTTCCTCGATTATTATAATCTTAATACCTTCAAGTCTAGGATCAGCCTTTATCTATCCAGCATATCCTCATAACATGCACGTCATACTTCCTCCTTTCACGCCTTTCAGTCACCCTCTACCCTCAGTGACTCTTGAGCCTTGAATTAGGCGAGCTGTAGTAAAACCTAAATGAAAGCACTCGAACTTGGTGGGGTGTCTATGAAATACGTAGAGGAAAATTTTTAAGTGTACTGGGTCGAACAGCAAAATTGTCCAAATCCTGTAACAGCAAAATTGTCTAATTGTTAGATTAAACTTTGAACCGTTGTCTTAGCAAAGATTAAAGATATCTATCCGATTTTTTTATAACACTATCGGACGCTACTTTAAACGATGAGTATGTATTTATCTGAATTGAAATGATGATCCATCTTGCTGTTTGGATCTCACGATCCAGTTACTGTTCCCTTATTTTTATAAACTTATTCACTGTTCCCTTAATGGTTCTTGAACGGACTTTGAAAGTGGAATCCAGAGAATGAATAATGATATCATTACTGTAGGCCTGAATGATCTCTTTCCTCTCACCATTGCTCAGTTGGGAAGGCATTTTAAATATTTTAACTGTTAAATAAGAACTAGTTTGTTGCATGTATGTTTTATAAGATGTTTTCATTTTTCAAAACACGGTCAAGATATTGTGTCCATGTTCAAAGTTAATATTATTAAGTGTTGTTTTTTTTGTTTTTATTAATAAGGCTTCCATTATTTTTAGCCTTTTTTTTGCGTGTAGATGATGCTATTATATTAGTGTTATCAACAAGTATGTTCCGAATAGTGTCTGGTAGGTTTCAATGAATATTTAAATGAGATCAAATTGAACTATGGCCAGAAAAGTGTAGAGTGAGTCTGCGTGTCAATATGTTGTAGTATGGCCTATATAATTATTTACGAATTTTGATTGACCAGGAATACAATTCCTTAATGAGTATAATGAATAGCCGAAAGCGCTCGGATAAAAAGAACATTCGGACAGTTTTTATATAATTTATCATCTAAAAAGAAAAAAATATTAGATTTCATGAGAAATTATATAAAAAAGTAAATAAAAGCAGCTTGTCTACCGTATTTCATGAACCGTCGATATATATATATATATATATATATATATATATATATATATATATATATATATATATAGGTAACTACACTCGTCTCGGAAAACCTTCTGTTTCTTGATTTACTAATGGTCAAATCAATTTCTAAGGAAAAGAGGTTTTAAAAAAACAAATGGCTAGGAACATGAACGTCTTTCGAAAATAATCGTACAGCATGCAGGTCCAAAGCCCAAAGAAAAAAAACCGATACGATTAATCATCTAACTAAAAAAGTGCTTTCCCTGACGATCCGCTTAGGTGATACCTTGGTAGGTATGGTCTAGCTCTCTAGGTTTGACTATATATATATATATAATCATATTTTTAAATAAATAATTATATATATATATATATATATATATATATATATAATTATTTATTTAAAAATATGATTCCAACACGCTACATAAGAGTTCTCATGTTTTAAAACAAGAGCCGAAAACTTCAATATAATTATTTGAATTAAATTGAATTAAAGTAAGCTCTGTTCCATCTTCAAGCGAAATTTTTTGGGGGAATAACTTATTTCTGAAATTTACGTGTTTTAATAGCATATTCATTATTGAAATCAAAATTTCTATGCTAACGGCTAGAGCGATTGTTTAAATAAAAAGGGGTGTAGGGTGTTTAATTTTCTATATATTTTCACACACACACACACATATATATATATATCGTTAATATTTTTTTCAATTTCCTGGCAGTTCTTTCATCAGAGCAAAACTCGAAATCGATGACAGTTTTTGTTTCTATTTTCTCATAGTTCACGTCAACACGAGTTTTAGCTTTATCTTAATCAAGGATGCAAATATGCAATGTAATGATAAGGATGTATTTATCTGAATTGAAATGATGATCCCTCTTGTTGTGACCTCAATGATCCAGTTACTGTTCCCACTTTTTATAAACTTATTCACTGTTCCCTTGATGGTTCTCGAACGGACTTTGAAGGTGGAATCCAGAGAATGAATAATTATATCATTACTGTAGGCCTAAATGATGTCTTTCCTCTCACCATTGCTCAGTTGGGAAGATATAGTGGGGCTACAAAAAGGATTTTAACCTGTTCTCTTTCCGGTTCAGTAACTAATAGTTTTTTAGATGATTCATACAACAAATGGTGTCAAGATGGCTAAACTTCTTATCTAAAAACGTGGGGAAAAGAAACTCAAATAGTTTAGTGTTGTTTTTTAATATTTTGTTTTTTAACATTTTGAAGGATAGACAGTAATAGTGTTACACGATTGAGACAATTTTACTGTTGGATGACCTTTTAGATCTTGCTCTCGCTTCTCGAAGATGATTCAGACAAGCAGAATGAAAACTGCTGAGTCCACTAAAACACGTTGATCTCCATTCTACCCGATCCAAGGCTAAGTGCTCAAGGGTGTTATGTGGTATATTGACAGCTGACAAGTTGCTTTTCAGCTTGTCTTTGTATCTTAGTCATCGGCGTCCTATATTCCTGTAGCCCTGATCTAACTGGCTGTATATTAGGATCTTGGGTATCCCGTCATCAGACATTCTCAAGACATGACCAGTCCACCGTTATTGAGACTGTGTGAGAAAAGTCTCGATTCATCCAATATTACACCTGTTAAACAAGTCTACGTCAGATGTCCTATCTTGAAGCTTAACTCCACAGATTGCACGCAGACAGCTTTTATGGAAAACATCCAGCTGGCGTATATGGTACCTGTATGGAGTCCACGACTCAAAGCCATACAAAAGGATGGAAAGTACAACAGCTCTGTAAACCCGAATTTTCGTATCCAGTCGAATACCCCGCTCATTCCACAAGCGATGGCGAAATTTGCCGAAAGCACTGGTAGCCTTAGCAACCCGATGCATGATTTCATCATCTAAAGTTCCACTGTAATTGACTTTGCTACCAAGATAGGTGAAAGACTTTACATAGTTCAGGAGTTTGTCTTCTTCTCTCTATGGTCTCTCTGGAAATTTGTAGACTGGTCGTTTTTGTTTCTCACCGCAGTATCGGTGACAGTTTTTGACAGTTTTTGACAGTTTTTGGTGACGGTCACTAAATCGATGACAGTTTTTGTTCCTATTTTCTCATAGTTCATCTCAACACAAGTTTCAGCTTCATTTTAATCAAACAATGAACATGCGCAATATTATTTCACGTTCACTCTCGTCTCCTTCGTGGTTATCAGGGATTTTTTAAAGTTTAAAACGCACACTTGGAGCCTTATGTAATGAGATACCGTTCCGAAGAAAGTCTTTGACTTACATATTCCTAAACTTATTTTGGCGTTGGACAAGAAGCAGCACGAGATCGAATTTGGTATAAAATTGATTGATTACCGTGAATCTTATTCGAAAAAGCTATGGATTAATACACACACACACACACGTATATACATAAATACATACATACATATATATATGTATATATATATATATATATATATGTGTGTGTGTGTGTGTGTGTGTGTGTGTATGTTGCGTGTGATTGATTGCCGTAAATCTTGTATCACAGAAGCTATTGATTAATATACACATACACATACATACATTCATATGTATATATATATATATATATATATATATATATATATATATATGTGTGTGTGTGTGTGTGTGTGTGATTGTTTGCCGTGAATCTTGTATCTTAAAAACTACGGATAAATACACACGCGCACACACACACCCCCACATACATACATACATACATATATATATATATATATATATATATGTGTGTGTGTGTGTGCGTGTTTGTTTGTGTGTGTGTGTCTGTATTTGTGTATGTGAGTGTGTGTGTGTGTATGCGTCTCTGTGTGATTGATTCCCGTGAATCTTGTATCACAGAAGCTATTGATTAATACACACACACATATATATATATATATATATATGTATCTATGTGTGTAAATATGTACGCGTGTGTGTGTGTGTATGTGTTTATGTTGTTGTACCGTACTCTACTCCTGCTCGGTGTGGGTTGGTGGGCTATCTATCATATTTGCCATTGTGTCTCCGGAAGTACGCTTTCTTTCACTAAATATCGCCAGAAAAAATGTCTGACATCGAATTTGAGAAACTATAATAATGTATTGATGCTGAAACTAACACTATATTTATGAGTTCGACAATTTGCAAATGATTGGCTATGCTGCATCAAATTTGCATTAATCAATGCAGAACTGTTTTGTCTAATTCGCCAATTCACTGCATGAAATATGTAAAAACACCAAAGCTGGAAAGAAATCGTGTATAGAGGCAACAATGAAAAGATGAACTTGATAAGAGCACATTCTTCATTTGTTATTCAATGAATTGTTCGGATAAATACAATCATCTTTCTTATCGGGACCAGTACGTTTCGACAAAAGTGATTCCGAATAGTAATAATAAGAAGAAGAACAACAACAGCAACAACAAGAACAACAACAGAATGATGACCAAGCCCTAAACAGAAACTCAATTCAAAAGTATATTTACCATCTATTGGAAGTTTCCAACGGATGAGAAAAAAACAAACTAGACACAGTTGAAATGTTGTTCTAGGAAGTGATTTTGAATTTTATTGTGTGTGTATATATATATATATATATATATATATATATATATATATATATATACAGACACACACACACACACATATATATATATATATATATATATATATATATAGAGAGAGAGAGAGAGAGATCTGTTGTACTGTAATGTACTCCTTGTGCGGGTTGGTGAATAATAATAATAATAATAATAATAATAATAATAATAATAATAATAAAAGAAGAAGAAGATGCTTAAACAGAAAGTTCATTCGAAAGTTTATTTACCATCTAGTGAAGGTTTCCTACGAATATATATATATATATATATATATATATATATATATATATATATATATATATATATATATATATATTATTATTATTATTATTATTATTATTATTATTATTATTCGCCAACCCACACAAGAAGTACAACAACACACCCATATATACATATATATATATATATATATATATATATATATATATATATATATATATATATATATATACATATGTGTGTGTTTGTGTGTATATATGCGGATATTGTTGTACTGTACTCTCCTCCTTGTGTAAGTTGGGGAGTAATAATAATGATAATAACAACAGTAATAATAACAATACTACTACTACTAATAATAATAATAATAATATAAGAATCCCTAAACAGAAACATCATTCGAAAGTGTATTTACCATCCGGTGGAGATTTCCCACGAATGAGAAAAAGAAACTAGAGACAGCTGAAATGAAATATTGTTCTACAGAAAGATACTGAAAATTCCATGGACGGAGCAAGTAAGCAACAAGGAAATCGCGATGTAAATAGTAAAAAACCTTCTACTCAAAATCAAAAAAAGAAAGGTGAAATTACTTGGACGCCTTGGAAAGAGAGCTTGGAAAACTTAAAACTCACAAGGCAAATTGGCAGATAGGGGAAGGCAGAGAGTCATTTACCTGACAGTTTTGTTTGAATACATGGCATAATAAGGGAATGGGAGCTTTAGCAAAGGAAGAAAAATTGCCAAGAGCCACACGAGATTGGATGTTGTGTAGACCCATGATCGCTTATGTCGTAGAAGTGTAGTCGAATATAGGAAGAGTATGTGGGATGGAGGTGGAAAAGGTGACCCATATCATGGGGTAGGGAAATGGTTGCTCAAAAGGGACTACAATGGGCACCACGTTAAGACCCGTCAAAATCTCCCCTAGCGTCTCAGGAGGAAGTACGGATTTAACGTGAACAAGAAGTGATCTCACCAAAAAAAAAGGAGACGCCCGTAAGGTTGGACATATGATAGCCGATATTATTATAGCTGATAAATTTCAACATAAAGTGCTTGGTTGGTGATGCTGCATTTCCAAGAGATCAAAATCTTTTTAAGAAGGTGGTTGAGAAATTCCTACTGAAACTCCTACGATTAAATTGCGCGTCTGAATGAATACGACCCTCAGCTACACTTGATCGGCTTTCGTTCGGATGCCGCAGATTTGTTTGAGAGAGCCGGCTCAACTGATCCAGCATTAAAAAAAAAGAAAAACGCTTATGGAATATGGATACTTACATAGCACCCATCATCACTGGTTCATTAGACTTCATTTTCCGGGCATTCAACTTGGAAATAATAATAATAATAATAATAATAATAATAATAATAATAATGGAGTTGGCATAAAAACGGATTCAGAAGAACAAAATTGACGGGATGAACTGTACAGAATAAGAGCAAGCCTTAAGGATATATACTATCAAGTACTCTATTGATAGAACAACTGATTTACACTTGCGTAGGTTGTGTAGTAAAGATGCCGAGAGCGAGCAACGTATGGCCAGAGGCTGAACTCACCTACCACAGAAAGACTACAGACAGCATTATGGCGAAGAAGAAATCAGAATACGTATGTACATATGTAGGAAGAACAGCCAAGAATCTGTCTATATTTCTGAGATGCGGTATTACGTACACTAGTTAGATTATTCGGACTATTGTCCTCATCTTTGTTGCCATATTTATTACAACGTTCGGCGTTTCAGTATCTGTCTATATTTCTGAGATGAGGTATTATGTAAACTATTTAAATTATTAGGACTATTGTCCTCATCTTTGTCGCCATATTTATTACAAAGTTTCGGCCTTTCAGTATCTGTCCATATTTCCGAGATTAGATATTATGTACACTATTTACATTATTTGAACTATTGTCCTCATATTTGCCGCCATATTTATTATAATGTTTCGGCCTTTCAGTATCTGTCTATATATCTGAGATGAGGTATTATGTAAACTATTATTTGGACTATTGTCTTCATCTTTGTCGCAATATTTATTACAAAGTTTTGGCCTTTCCGTATATGTCTATATTTCTGGGATGAGGTATTATGTACATTATTTACATTATTCCGACTATTGTCCTCATCTTTGTCGCCATATTTATTACAAAGCTTCAGCCCTTCAGTATCTGTCTAAATATCTGAGATGAGGTATTATGTACACTATTTACATTATTTGGACTATTGATCTCTTGTTTGACGCCATATTTATCACAACGTTTCGGCCTTTCAGTATCTGTCTATATATCTGAGATGAGGTATTATGTACACTATTTACATTATTTGGACTATTGTCCTCATCTTTGTCGCCATATTTATTACAACGTTTCGGCCATTCAGTATCTCTCTATATTTCAGAGATGAAGTATTATGTACACTATTTACATTATTCGGACTATTGTAATCATCTTTGTTCGGCATTTCAACCACCTGAAGAAGGCTGGAGCGTTCAACGGCCGAAACTTTGTGATAAATATGGCAACAAAGATGAAACTAATAGTCCGAATAATGTAAATAGCGAACAGCCAATAATCTGCTGACCATTCACCACAGTAAGTCGCCGAAAGTGAACAAATTTAGCTCATGTGGGGAACATTAGTGATTGACAAGCTCTTGGAATGCAATCGTCCTGACATCAAACTTGCGCACACGGATCCCGATAGTGTTTGCGGTATCTACGGATCAGAAAATCATGAAGGTAGATCAGCTCAAAGTATAGAGGTACCACGACATAGCCAGGTAACTCGGAGAAATGCAGCAAGAAGCAGCTGAAGTTGAAAGATCTGTCATCATTACGGGATTAAAACAGCTGCATACTGGTATAAACATCATCCTGAGTCTGTAGTTGAAGGAGCAGCTGTTACAGTCTTCTGGTATTTTTCAATCATCACAGATACAAGCAAAACGCCTAGACAGAAAAGGAAAATTTGCAAACTGACTGACATAAATGTACCAAACGATAAAAATATCTTTGCGATGATTTTTGAAAAAACTTAAAAATACATTCATTGTGCTGAACCTAAAACTGTTCCTGTTTGGGGCGGAGCTTTGGGGCTGGTAAAGAAAGAAACTCAAGAACAAATTTTAAAAATCCCCGCTACACCATCTCACATGGAATTAAAAAAAATAATTCTAGCAAACACGGTTCGTATCTTGGAAGAGCTTTCGCCATTTAATTTTTTTCTCCACTCACCTGGAGATGTAAATAAAAAAAAATTGTGGCATTTAAAATCTAAAACTGTTCCTGTTGTGGTTGGAGCTTTGGGTCTGATAAAGAAAGGAACTCAAGAACAAATCAACAAAATCCCTGCTGCACCATCTCTCATGAAATGAAAAAAATAATTCTAGCAAACACGGATCGTATCTTGGAAGAGCTTTCGCCATTCAATATTTTTTAACGGCTGTCTTTTGTTTAATTTAGTGAAAACAAAAAAAATTGTATCGATCACTTGTTTTGGTTTATTGGTTTTGATCCAGCACATGATTATAATGCAGGCCAAAAAGAAATTACGGTAAATATCGCGTTCAGTACCACAGATTTGATTATCACTTGCCTTGCACTGGGCGCCACTGTTCGTGAGCGGGTGTAATGGGGTAACATGATAGCCGATAGCCGGGGTAACACAATAGTTTGAAGGATGAGGTAGCCAAACAAGCATTGAAATCACCTCTGATATACCATTAACAAACAAGTTGTCATTATGAGTATACTGGACTCTCCAAGCGTTTTATCGATGTATGAAGGTCAGGCAACTTCGAGTTCCCAGGAACCGACAGCCAGACACCTTCACATAGGATTTGATTATAGTGGTGAAGGCTTTGTGCAGAACCAACCACACTTTTTGAAGAGCCGAATACAGACAAGGTCCCCAAACGATCCTCCTCTGGTTTTCAATTCAGAGTTGTCCTTCTTCTTGACCAGTTCTCATCCAAAGCTATAGAACCCAGTCTCTCCTGCTATTTACCCATAACTGGAGAGAGAAGAGGATACATAACTTCCCCAAGGGTATTAGCACGTAAGTGAATGTAATGGATTCGACTGAAATTCGAATTCGGCTCTCTGATTCCTCAATCCGAGCCGCTAAATATATATATATATATATATATATATATATTGTCATCCACAGACAGACTGTTTCGCTGTATCACAGCTCATCAGTGTGGCTAGATATTCGGTTACCTCTAGCATTTCTTTTGGAAGGCCGAACACAGAAACCTGGTGTACTTCGTGCTAGAAGGTCCTCAAACGACCCTCCGCAGGTTTTGAATTCAGAGTTGTCCTTCTTCTAGACCAGTTGCCATCCAAGGCTATAGAACCCAGTCTATCCTGGAGAAGAAGAGGATTCATACCTTTCCCAAGGGTGTTAGTGCGTAAGTGAATGTAATGGATCCGACTGGAATTCGAACCCGACTCATTATCCAGCCGCTATCCATTACTTCACCTCGCATCCTTGTGATGAATAGATACGGCTTCGTAAATTTGATCCACCCCGGCAATATTTTGATTGTGTACTCGCAATCAATTAATCACTCAATAATAATAATCGGAACATTTAGATGGGCAATTTTATAGAAATTGAAATTTAATAGATTTTATCAGATTGATATAATAGAGTTTATTATTTTGCAGTTCGATTTAACTTAATTTTTAAGCTTTCTTAAATATGGCTACTTTCTTTCAACCAAATGAAATATTGATTTACACACACAAATACACTGAGAAAGTCGGCGCATGCGCACTGACGTCGGTATATTCTTAAGACGCCATTAAAGATATGTACGCGTTTTAGAGAATGTTTATGAACTGACTGGTTCTCTTGACGGACAGTATTATTTTTTTTTTTCTTTTTACATAAATCTAAGCCCAGGGTAATAGAAATACACAATGAGATTCTGCCTCAACGCATTTATCTTTTTCTGACAATGTCGGTTGTTAACTGTTCAAGTAGGAGAACTAAGCAAGACAAGGAAAAATGAGACCCGATTAAACAATATATTTTATTTAAAAAAAAATAAAGCTGTTATTTTGTAAAAGCCGACATGCCCTTTTGCTTGTGCAGTGTGGCTTCGAAAGAAGTTGACCTTGAGAAGTGGGTGGAGATGCTGGCACGAAATTTCAGGGAAGAGGAAAGAGGCTTACTGGGAACCAATTGGATTCCAAAACTTCTGACTGCGCAAAGAAAGACAATTTGTCGCGTTCAGAAATCTAAAGAATAGGATTTTCAAAAAAAAAAAAAATTATGCTGAGCTTCAATTTCAATTAAGAAATCATTTTATTTGAAAAGACTTCCACTGTTCATTTATCGGCCTTAGTAAGAAAGAATGGTTGCATACGAAGATAGGGTGATAGATATGAACAGACATAGATAGATAGATAGATAGATAGATAGATAGATAGATAGATAGATAGATAGATAGATAGATAGATAGATATTACCAGCAATAAAAATCTTGTTGGCATTAAGTAATCCATTGAGGTTGATATGCCGTAATACAAACCAAACCAAATCAATATATACTGAAATAGATAGATAGATAGATAGATAGATTTGAACAGACCAAGATAGATAGATAGATAGATAGATAGATGTGAACAGACCAAGATAGATAGATAGATAGATAGATAGATAGATAGATAGATAGATAGATAGATAGATTTGAACAGACCAAGATAGATAGATAGATAGATAGATAGATAGATATTAGGTTGGTGCAAAAATAATGACGTAATAATGTCGTTTTTTGACGTTAAAAATACGTCATAAAACGACATTATTACGTCATTATTTTTGCACCAAACTAATAGATAGATAGATAGATAGATAGATAGATATTACCATCAATAAAAATCTTGTTGGCATTAAGTAATCAATTGAGGTTGATATGCCATAATACAAACCAAACCAAATCAATATATACTGAAATAGATAGATAGATAGATAGATAGATAGATAGATAGATAGATTTGAACAGACCAAGATAGATAGATAGATAGATAGATAGATAGATAGATAGATATTAGGTTGGTGCAAAAATAATGACGTAATAATGTCGTTTTTTGACGTTAAAAATACTTCATAAAATGACATTATTACGTCATTATTTTTGCACCAACCTAATAGATAGATAGATAGATAGATAGATTTGAACAGACCAAGATAGATAGATAGATAGATAGATAGATAGATAGATAGATAGATATTAGGTTGGTGCAAAAATAATGACGTAATAATGTCGTTTTTTGACGTTAAAAATACTTCATAAAATGACATTATTACGTCATTATTTTTGCACCAACCTAATAGATAGATAGATAGATAGATAGATTTGAACAGACCAAGATAGATAGATAGATAGATAGATAGATAGATAGATAGATAGATAGATAGATAGATAGATAGATAGATGAAAATGCTTTACTCGGCTTCATTCTTTGTATGGAAGCTCCAATGCGCCAATTCAATACAGTATCATAAAAATATAACTAAAACATTGTAAATCGATTACAGGAAGGGAAAATGAAACATGTTGTTCTTTGCCAATTATAATTAGCACCTCTTTGCTGTTATCTATTCAAAGTTTTTCCTCCTACTCCTTTTCCTCACCTCCTCTTCTTCCTTCATCTTTTTCTTCTTCTTTGTCTTCTTCTTTAAAGAATTCCCCTTCTTGTCTACAGCAAGCGATTCTCTTTTCCTATTGTCTTTCAATTGAATCGGAAATCTTCCGACTAATCGAAAAACGCACTCTCTGAAGCCTGCCTAAAGCGACTGAGAGCAACTTGATGAAGAAATGTATTACTGCCTAATTATTTCTGTCCACTGCTGTCGGGGCCCAAGCAAAGGAGAAGACGCTTGCCGGAGCTAAGAATGCAAAAACGAGGGAGACAAGTAGAGTGCTATTTCGCACTGTTCCTCGAATGTATCTTCTGATCTATTAACCTATTCTACTAACTGACTACTTCATTTAGTTCACGCCCCTATCTGTACAAGATACATCCCACCCCACCTCCTGTTCCAGTGCAGAAAAATATCCATTAACTTCCGACTTGAAATTGCTCACTACGTCGTTTTATTATACGTATTTCATTCTGCAAGGAGTTTTAAAATCTTTTTCTTTTTTTTTCTTACTTTTTTTTTCTTTCGTTTTTTTGATTCTCCTTTCTTGTTTCATCTTTTCATTTTAAATTTATCGGAGATAGATAGATAGATAGATAGATAGATAGATAGATAGATAGATAGATAGATAGATAGATAGATATGGACAGACTGTGATAGATAGATAGATAGATAGATAGATAGATAGATAGATAGATAGATAGATAGATAGATATTGACAGACTGTGATAGATAGATAGATAGATAGATAGATATGGACAGACTATGATAGATAGATAGATAGATAGATAGATAGATAGATAGATAGATAGATTGTGTATATTTAGGCAGCAATTTTTCATTAATGCATGTTTCATTATATAATACAGACAAGATTTGTCTATTTTTTTTTAAGTAAGTTCCTTTCATATTGTCTGATAAGCTTAATAACATTATCATTGAAAGACGAAAGGAAATCACCATATTGATATATGTTTAAATCCAATCTAAGCTTTCGGCTTACATAAGCTATTATCAAAGATGACAATTACTTTTCAATACATTAGGTTGGTGCAAAAATAATGACGTTTTTTGACGTATTTTTTAACGTCAAAAACGTCATTATTTTTGCACCAACCTAATATCAACCAATACACAAACGAAACACACGGACGAAACAATAATGATAGTCCGCCCTTGTTGCATGAAAAATTTCCAAGTAACAACAAATCATGTATACGAAACGCGGGAGCGAAAATCGCATCGCAGCTCGAGACATCACACATGACCACGCGAGAGTGAAAAACGAGAAGTATTAAGTATGGGAAGTCAGTGGTATAAACGTTATAAATAATAGGCATTTAATGATATTTGTGAAGATTTCATACTTTATTTTGTTCAGGTCAAGTTTCAACTGGTTTATGCGTAAAGAATTTTTAATTTTTCTTTATTTCTTTCATGTTTAAGTATAGTTGTGTTGTCAACAAGGATTTTCCGGAATAGATAGATAGATAGATAGATAGATAGATAGATAGATAGATAGAAAGAAACAGATCGAAATAGATAGATAGATAGATAGATAGATAGATAGATAGATAGATAGATAGATAGATAGATAAAACAGACCGAGATAGATAGATAGATAGAAAGAAAGAAAGAGACCGAGATAGATAGATAGAAAGAAAGAAAGAAAGAAAGAAAGAAAGAAAGAAAGAAAGAGACCGACATAGATAGATAGATAGATATATCGAGAAAGAAAGAAAGAAAGAAAGAAAGAAAGAAAGAAAGAAAGAAAGAAAGAAAGAAAGAAAGAAAGAAAAAAAAAAAAAAAAGGAAAAAAACTCCTCCATTTCTTCCCCGGCCTTTTCCTCTTCTTTTCCTTTTTGGATTTTGTTTTTGCAGATTCGTTTTTCTTTATATTTTCCATGGGTTTTTTTTTTTTTTTTTTTTTTCATATTTTCCTTTCTTTCTCCTTTCCTTCCTTTCTTTCTCCCTTTCTTTCACACTTCCTTCCTTCCTCCTTGTCTTCCTTCCCTCCTTCCACCTATCCCTCCCTTTAGCTTTCATTCCTTCGTTTCTTTCTCCCTCATACCATTACTCACTTCCTCCCTCCCTTCTTTCATTCTATCCGTCATCCCTTCCTTTCTACCTCCTTTCTTTCCCTCCCGCCTTCCTTCCTCCCTTCTTCTAATAATCCCTCCTCCGTTCTATCCATCCTTCCAGTCTTCCTGCTTCTCTTCTTTCTTTTTCTTCCTCCCTCTCAACTTTCCTGCCTTTCTCCTTCCCTCTCTTATATTGCATCCTGTCATCTCTCCCATCCTTCCTCAAATCATCCTTTCCTTTATATTCCGTTGTTTGCTAAATTGTCTCTTTTCTAATCATCAACATTCATTACTTTCCCCTTTAGAATTGAATTCAAAGTACTTTAATAAATTGAATATATCTGTTGACCCACGCACACACACACACACACACACATATATATATATATATATATATATATATATATATATAATTTATTCGAAAATTATAACATATGTATATATATATAATTTATTCGAAAATTATAACATATATATAATTTATTCGAAAATTATAACATATATATATTTATTCAAAAATTATAACATATATATATATATATATATATATATAATTTATTCGAAAATTATAACATATATATATATATATATATATATATAATTTATTCGAAAATTATAACATATATATATATATATATATATATATATATATATATAATTTATTCGTAAATTATAACATAGGCAAATTTGTAGTGATTTTATAACATGTTCATGCTATAATTTTTGAAGAAATTATATTTGCTCTACTCTGTATTGAGCACTCTTTTAAGAATAGTATTTTATGTTATTGGAATTTATTCCTTATACACCAATCCTATACATATATGTGTGTGTGTGTGTGTGCTTGTGTGTGTGTGTATTCTGCTTATACGTTATTTTAATAAATACAATTTTCTTTACTTATATGCTCTGTTTTCGAATTAAAAAATATGTTGTCAATGTTTACGTTAAGGTACGTTTCGCGAACAGATATGATCTTTCGGTTTAGATCGTCGGAGATTTGTTGTTTATAAACAGTAATTTCGAATTTGCTAACCAGACTCTCCTCTATAGCTGAGTAGTATAGCACGTCAGATCAATTGACGGTTCCGTAAAGGACACAGGTTCGATTCCTGTTGGAGAACGCATATTTCCTACGAAATTTCTCGAACATTGAGGCCAGTAAATGTAATTAATACTGTTTATTTAAAGAACAGAGCATTTACTTAAATAAATTGTATCTATTAAAATAACGTATAAACAGAAAATTATCCGAATTAATACATTTCATAAAATAATATATATATATATATATATATATATATATATATATATATATATTCATTAAATAATATAGACAAGTTCTGTCTATTTATTTTAAGTATGTTCCTTTCATATTGTCTGATAACCTTAATAACATTATCATACTTAATACTTCTCGTTTTCACTCTTGCGTGGTTACGTGTGACGTCACGATCTGCGATGCGATTTTCGCTTCCGCGTCTCGTATACACGATTTTGTCGTTCCTTTGAAATTTTTCATGCAACAAAAACAGACTATCATTATTGTTTCGTTCGTGTATTGGTTGATATATTGAAAAGTAATTGTCATCTTTGATAATGGCTTATGTAAGCCGAAAGCTTAGATTGGATTTAAACATGTATCAAGATTTCCTTTCGTCTTTCAATGATAATATTATTAAGTTTATCAGACAATATGAAAGGAACTTACTTAAAATAAATAGACAAAACTTGTCTATATTATTTAATGAAACATGCATCAATGAAAAATTGCTGCCTAAATATACACAATATATTAGCCATGTCCACTGTTTTCGCGGAAAAACAGCATAGAGTAAATGAAAAATGCCACAAACTTAAAGAAAATAAAGTATTATCGTCAAAATGTTTATGTTATTATTAAGATGAAAGAAAAAAGTATTTTTTAATTATTTTTTGAAATTTTTTTATTATTTTCTCACACGTTCGAAATTTTGGTTAAAGTCGTCTTTTGTTTACGTCATCGCGGTGACGTTAAAATAACATTGTTTTTTATGCGCTTTTTTCCCGTTGACAACATATAGGTTTTGTAAATTCTTGTAAAAATCAAATAATTGTCCGATCTTAATGTAATTTTCAGGACTTATTCACAAATGAATGAAATTATTTTTAAAGTATTTTGTTTTTAGAAAATCTTGGTAAAAAATATTTTTTTTTACATATGTTACCCCCCACTTATTTAATTTCATGAAATTTTGCCCAAAACCTTTTTGGCTCCTGAATTTTTTTTTTTTTTTTGTTAAAAGAAGGAGTCTTTAGAGATGGTAAATAACCTACTTTTTTTTTCAAATTTGAGCTATTTAACTGAAAATCTTGTCTGAATTGAAAAATAATGAATCCAATAAAACTATGATATTACTTAATTAGAAAAGCTTTTAATTGGTTTTGTAAATAAGTAATATTAAGGACATTATTGTCTGAAGAAATAATTTTTTTCTGACGAATAATTAATTTTTACAAGAATTTTTTCGTTTTTTAAGAAATTTTAATTATAATAATTTATAATAGTTTAACATCGTGTAAAGCTCTGTATTATGAGGGCTCCTCGAGATGATGTAGTAATTAAGTAGAAAAAAACTTTACGAATCCAAAATTGCTAAGTTTAATAAATTCAGTTGACCTACTTTTTTTTTAAATAATTTTTTATGTTGTATTTTTTTACTTAATACATTCCTTATTTCCATGTATGATATACTGAAATTGCCATTATTATTACAAGGTCACGTGATTTAAGGGTTTTGTCCCTTTACGTGGCCTTTTCATAACATTTTTTATTTTCCATTCAACTTTAAAAGTGTAAACTTTAAATTTTAAAGTAATTTTTCTTTTTTTCATTTACTATTTCACTAAATAATTTTATTTTATGTATTGTATTTCCATTAGTGTGGGTCATACTCAAATAGAATAATTTTTTTAAAACTCAGACTTTTAAAAATTATGTCATTTATGGTAATCCGTAGTAGCTGTCATCGCTTCGTCATTCAACAATCCATCAATAGTTGGGTCAGATTAACAGGATCGATCGTTAATAATTGGTTGTATATTTTTTTTTTTTTTGCTATAAGTAAGAAAAATTTCTTTCAAATCAAATTACTTTAACTTTAAATTTTTTAATTTTACTAAAATAACGTGTCAGAAATTTATTTAAATATTTTCAAAATCGATAAATTTGTGTTTGTTTACAAATTTCTTAAAATTAAGAAAATGGCCGTTTATAAGAAAATTAAAAAATTTGAAATTAAATTTGACAATCAAATGTATATAGCTTCTATCTGAAATACACCAGAATTGTTTAATTAATAGAAATCATAAATTTGATTATTAAACTTTCAATTAAAGCTAAAATGAAATCTTAAATGAAATGGTTTTTCGTTGTAAAAAATTCATTTTAAACTTGAATATAGAAAATTTATGCCGAAATAGTGGAGGTACCTACAATATATATATATATATATATATATATATATATATATATATATATATATATATATATATATATATATATATATATATATATATATATATATATGTATATGTGTGTGTATATATATATATATATATATATATATATATATATATATATATATATATTTACATACATATATATACATATATGTATATATATACATTATCTCTCACCGCTATATGTGTGATATAATTATATATATATATATATATATATATAATTTCTTCTTTCCTTTTAACCTTTCCACTTTCGCTCTTTCTTTAACTTTTAAAGAATCTTTCGTATTATTTGTCTCTCTTCTTCCGTCGCTTCTTCTTCCTTACCTTTCATCTACTTCCGTTTCTCGGCTACTCCTCAAGAACCACTTCCGCCTACACCGTTACTGTTTCCCTCTCGACGAAGCAGATATCATTACTTTGGTAATAAAACACCTTCGTCGGCCGAGTTTAAAGACAAGACGCCAGATTAAAGATTCGCAGAAAAACGTTGCCTGCCAAACAACCATTTTGAAAGTCATGAGATTTAATGCTTTGCTTCGAGACCGAACTGTATAACGGAAAAACTTGTTTGTCTCTTTGCACTCACTAAAAGAAGCATCCAAACTAATTGTCCCTTTGAGGCCAACAGTACGAGCCTAATAATCTCACACGCAAGAAAAAGGATTCCTCTGGAGTCAACACAGTCCAACTTTTAAATCTTGCTGTGTCAAGCATTTCATAATATTCGAATATTAGTTTAGTTTGGTACAAGGAATGGAGACACAATGGAGTAATGGATAACAGCTCGGATTGAAGAATTCAAATTCCAGTCGATTCCATTAAATTTACTTACGTGCTAACGTTGTAACTTACGGAGTTGGAAAAAATGACTGAATCCGAGATGAAAAGTGGAGAAAAGAAACTACTTACATTTAATCATTTCGATTGTAAGATGATGTAACCTTGCCGCCAATCTAGTAGAAAGAATAAATTCATAAAGGAAATTGATACTTATTGTGTTTAATACAGAAATGTGGCACAAGGCCGAAGGGGGGATTGGGGAAAGGACGGTCTTCATCTGTCTTTACTATAACTTAGCTAGCCACAAACACTGACCCAATCGTACAAACAATATTCCTTACACAAAAACAACACATTCATACGTACCTTTCTTACTACAATCACCATAATACCACAGTGTCTCTAACTGGTCCCCATATTTACAATTCATTGTGTGGGGGGGGAATAAAACAACAATTCTAAAATCTAGCTCCAATGAGTATTTACAATATGAAAGCAGAATCTATTTACAAGAAACTAAAAAAATAATAATATTAGTAATAAAACCCCCACAATCACTATATGTGGCAGAAATATCAGTTGACTGACCGAAAACAATGCGGGACTATAATAGTATAAAGCATTCATTCATCCCAATCACTCACACTGATACGCACTCATTCAAACACAACAACAAATACGAACAACAGTCACGCGAAACGAAAGGCACCCCGCATCCACCAGCGAACTGCCATCACTGACCACCTGATGAGGGAGGGGAATTAAACATAAAAAAATAGGGACAGCAATAAAAGAGGGTTAATGAACATACATACCCTAGCTAAGTTAACTTGAAAGAAAAAAGAAACTAAAGCATCAAAAATTGAATCTAAACTAGCCTAGTTTCGGAATGGGTTGCACAAGTTCAACCCAGGAGGAGAAATATCCTGATGCCTAACCGGCATCAAAGTGCCACTCAAGGTCACCTCCTTTCAAATTCATAAAGGAAAGCCCATCAAAACAATTACCAGGAAAATATTTATAGAAAAGGCACAGAGAGGCTACACCCTTGTGCTTTAGTTTGCTTTCTTTCGCCATACGGTCAGTTTTAGACCCACTGGAGTGACAGGGTGTGATCGATTTCATAAGCGAGATGCAATAAAACTAAAGAGTCAATTTTACTCGACAATTCTCTTTCTCGTTTTCATATTCTGCCAAACTAAATATTGCCCACGTTGCACCCCACCCCGAAAAAAAAAACAATATTTTGATCGCTTATATGGCAGGGATTCATTTACAGTGGAGGGGTTGAGTAATATTTGGCGTTATTATAGTAGGCAGGAATATTATAGGGCCCTTCAAATTTGGTGATCGTATTAAGATAAGGGCAGGGAATATTTGTAAATTCTTGGAGCAGGTATTTTTGGATTGGTACCGGGCATAAGCGAGACGCAATAAAACTAAAGACTCAATTTTACTAGACAATTCTCTTTCTCGTTTTCATATTCTGCCAAACTAAATATTGCCCACGTTGCTCAAAACAAAAAACAATATTTTAATCGCCTATATTGCATTCATTTACAGTTGAGTGCTTGAGTAATATTTGGTGTTATTAGAGTAGGCAGGAAAATCATAGGCCCCTTCAAATATAACAAAAAAAAATTCAGCCTACGCAAGGCAATAAAGTCACTAAGACGCAAGGAGTTATTTAGTTTGAAAGAATATTAGAAAAAGAATGACATCATTAAGGAGAGAGTTCAATAAAAGAACAGTCATTAAGAAATCTGAGATAAAGATTGGCGTCTTATTTAAGTTATGAAGATCAAAGTTGACTCGAAAGCTAAAAGCTGGAAAAGAGTTCCACAAGCGAGAAGTGCGAGAAAAGAAACTGTTAGAATAGAACTTACGCTTACATTTAACCATTTCGATTGTGAGATGATGAAACCTTGCCGCCAATCTAGTAGAATGAATAAATTCGTAAAGTCTAGATACCCAAGAGGAAAGTCCATCAGAACAATTACCATGAAAATATTTATAGAAAAGGCAGAGGGAAGCTACAGCCTTGTGAAAATTAATTGAAACAAGAGCTTTAGTTTCCTTTCTTTCACCATACGGTCAGTTTTAGACGCACTGGAGTGATAGGGTTTAATCGATTTCTATTTTTTCCTTAGATAAGGTCATTTCCAGTGTTGTGTAGTAATATCTATTTTCGAGGTGTATGATGAAATTATTTTAGCCTTGAAAATATTGCGCCATCCGTGATTGCATCAGATGTTTATCAAGTGCGGACACTATTGTCTCTATTGTCGATTAGTTGTCCTACGGCTATTGTCTGTGATAGACGTTACTCCAAGAAAGTAAAATTGTAATGCGGCACCAGCATAATGACATGCCTTACGAGTGAGCAAATCAAAGTAATATCGACCGGCTCGGAAACTCTCTTGCTTTAAATCCAGTTGAGAATCTGTGGTCACTCTACAAGGAACGATTTCGTTGAATGGACATACGAAGTACTAACATATACACTGGGTCATGTTTCATTGGAAAAATACGAATAAAAGTAAATAATTACGGAAATATTTGTTTTGTTTCAATTAATTTGCACAAGGTTGTACGTCACGGAGGTGGGGAAAATGACTGAAGCCGAGGTGCCAGATCAGGACCCATAACATTTTAGATTCTTATGAATTTAAGGTTTGCATCTCGGTCCCAACCTTTCACTGTCGAAACAGTTAAATGTAACCGCCTTTTCTACTCCAACAGCTTCTTGTCTTACACTTCCCGTCAATGGAACTCTCTTCCTCTTAGTTGTTTCCCTGATAGCTATAATCTTCAAATATTCAAATGTAATGTCAATCGACATCTTCTGATGCCTTGATCTTGATCCCTCATCTCAGAAATATAGACAGATACTGAAAGGCCGAAACGATGTAATAAATATGGCGACAAAGATGAGGACAATAGTTCGAATAATGTAAATAGTGTACATAATACCTCATCTCAGAAATATAGACAGATACTGAAAGGCCGAAACATTGTAATAAATATGGTACATAATACCTCATCTCAGAAATATAGATATAAGGCAAACAGAGGCATGGTGTTAATAGCAGGCGCAGAAAGGAAAATACAATCCTTTTACAGAGGACGGAAAGTGCGACACTGAGATCCAAAGACGTATTAGGATGTCCAAAGTTGCCTTTCAAAATCTAAGCAGAGTATTAAGAAACAGAAAACGTGATATCTGTCCACCTATATGGTAGTGAATACTGGACTATCTCATCAAAGATGAAGAGACTTGCAGCAACAGAAATGTGGTTATACAGAAGGATGCTGAGGATACCATGGACCGAACATGTCAACAACGACGAGGTTTTGGAGAAAATTGAAACCAAAAAGAAATTATACTTAACATCAGGAAGCAGTTGAAACTGCTGGAGCAGGTAATGAGGAAGGAGGGCTTGGAAAATCTGATACTCACAGGAGAGAATGAGGTAAAGAGGGCCAGAGGAAAACATATATAATATATTTGATAGGCTTGAGTGGATGAACAGTAGAACAATGTATTGGGAGAAATAACAAAAAGATAAATTGTATTAAAAGGGGACAGGAAGATGTGGAAGGCCGTGACCGCCTACGTCCTGTAGGGACACATAAAGAAGAAGACAAAATGCCTGTGATAATACTGTACTTAATGACCTATTACAGGTGCCGGCACGACTAAATCATTTCCTTGACATTCTCTACCTACATATATCAAGAGGCTTACGGCCACACCCCGTTAAAACATCGGTTCCCTGAAGTTAAGCAAAGACGTTCCTGTCCAGTACCAAGATGGGTGACCGCTTGGGAAGGTAATGTGTCGGTGGTGTAATGGATAATGGCTAAGAATTAGATATCGGACAGACGAGTTCCAGTTGGAATATTCACTTACACGCTAATACCCTTGGGAAAAGGTATGAATCCACCTCTTCTCCTCCCAGAAGGGTTAATTAGTGATATAATGGTATATGCGTACACCTGTGTTCCCCCCCACTGGAATATGATTGGCTGGTGTCCGTCACAAATACCGACGGACGAGTAGGAGAGTCAAGAGCCTTAGTCTGAGAGCTAAGTCTATAACGACGCCCACTGGACTACGCCATTGATCTACACTTCTTACCTGCGACTACGACGCGTACCAGTCGATTACCGCTACCGTATTCTACTTGGTTATAGTAGCCAAAGCCACTTAGCTACTTCGTTCAAATATATCCCTTTCCGGGACATATCAATTAGTAAAACCTGTATCACTAAAACCATTATTATCTTAAAAAAATAAAGAACCCATTGAGAGCTGCGTTCTTGAACAATTTAAACCTTCTGCCTGAGCTTCTGAGACAACATCGCAAATGATCGGGATGTAATGTTTCACGGTAAATATAAAAATAGTTACAAGTTAACCCTTTGAGGTCTGCGTTCCTGAACAATTTTAAACCTTCTGTCTGAGCTCCTGAATCAAAATTCGCAAATAATTGGTATGCAATGTTTCAGGGTAGATACAAAAAAAATAGCTACAAAAAATATAACTTCTTTATTGCTTCCCTGACGATCCAGATTGAGACTCTGCACGATTCATAGTAAAAACATTCTTTTTTAGCTAAAACACATGCACAAAACACGATAATAAAGTGCGGCTATGTTGGTATAATGTTCGATGACATCAGAATAGTACGGCTTTTTTGATTGGCTCTTCAAAATAAAACAGCCAATAGCAAAACACGACGCAATTGGTGGCTGGGCATTACGTTATTTTTTTTTTCTCTACCACCGGTAAAGCGGTAGTCAAGACTCAAAGAGTTAAATAACCCCTAGCGGTTTCGATATGCCGCTAAATAAATTGACAAAAGAAAAGAAAAACTACGTACATCCAGGATATGCTTATTTAGTGTGACACGCTTATTATCTTTCAAATAATTTTCATAGTGGCACAATTATTTTGTTCTACACTTATTAAACTTATATATAAAAAAAATGAGATCCTCATCGGCAGTCCGATATTAGTAATTAGTAACTACGAAAGGGAGCATCTGTTTCGTACGCTGCAATTGTTTCCTCAAAAAACAAAATGTTTTATACAGCCTTTCTTAATTAGGAACCTGATTACAGCTCTGTACGTCGCTAACTCCATAGGCACGTCTAATTGCGCATTCACACCTAAAACACTGAGTCGTTTCTTAGAACGGACCTGCAAATTGAAGTGTATTCGATATACTTATGGATTCGGGTTGCGAGAAATACAATTTCATCTCTGCGGGAGAAATGCAATTTCATCACTCCGCGTTCATAATATATCAAAATAAAGAATTCTTCTTACCCTTTCATATGAGGCACACTTCCAGAATCTATTCTGATATCATGCTACCTGAAGCGTTTGTGATAAGTAATAAAGGAATATAAATATCTCAGTAGATCATATTTCGTTGCAATTCTTGGAAAAGAAAGTTAAAGAAGAAAGCAGGCTTACGGCCACATCACGTTGTAACATCGGTTCTCCTACGATCACCGAAGTTAAGCAACGTCGTATCGTAGAAATTTAATTTTACACAATTAAATTTCTAATTCCGGCACGAACTCAGTCTATACACCGGGGTTGGATAAAAGGAAGTTTTTGTCGGCTGAAATATGCAGATTCCTCATATGAGGTAATTTTGGATTTTATTGTGTGCTAATTATTCGCTCTGTAATAATAAATATATTGAGCTCCTTTTGTGGATCAATTTTAATATGTTATAGTACTAGGATCTACTTGGTTTATATACCAACGGATTTATTATCTTTACTACACACACACACACACACATTTATATATATATATATATATATATATATAAGGCATTTTTTTAAAACTAAAGAACACTATATTATTGTTTTCAAAAATAAACAAACAAACGAATGACGTTGGATGTAACAGAAAGGGAGAAAAAAAGAAGAAGAAGAAGAAGAAGAAGAAGAAGAAGAAGAAGAAGAAGAAGAAGAAGAAGAAGCAAGTGAATTGTAAATGTATCGGGGTGGTGGGAATACTTTTTTATCAGCCTCATATACACTTAAGGCATGATTATATATCAGAAAATTTTTGCTGTGTTTATATATATATATATATATATATATATATATATATATATATATATATATATATATATATATACACACATAAAGTACAAATCTCAAGTGGACAGTGACCGACCACGGCTGTCAATGTGTAATCTTAGGCAGTGTGCATGCAAGCAATTTCAGGCAGACTCTTTTGGGAGCTATTTATTATATATATATATATATATATATATATATATATATATATATATATATATAAAAATATAGGTTGGTGCAAAAGTAATATCGTTTTTGACGTTAAAAAATACCTCAAAAAACGATATTATTTTTGCACCAACCTAATATATATATATATATATATATATATATATATATATATATATATATATATATATATATATATATATATATATGAACTGCAATAAATGGTTTCTACGTAAACTATAATAAAGATGAAAGGTCTCTATGTAAACTATAATAAAGATCAAGTCTTTCTATGGAAACTGTAATGAAGATCAAAGGTTTCTATGTAAACTAGTAACTATTCAATCTTTCTTTTATCGAGAATTTCAGAAGAATTTCGTAATAGATAAATTAATTAATAATTATCGATTGCAATCTGTTTTTTAATCGATTTACTTGTCAACAAACTTTTTTTTCGCTAGGATGTACAAATTTCAGATTTTATAAAGCAAATCAATGTGTTCCTCCAAAGTTAAGCAACGTCGAATCTGGTCGGTAACTAACTAGGTGACAACTTTTGAATGCTGTAATCCTGGATGTGCGGATGGTGTAATAAATAACGACTCGCAACTGAAAATGGGATACTCGAGTTTCAATTCCAGTCGGGTTTACTTATGCACAAATGCTCTTGTGAATGGTATGAATCTACATCCTCTTTATCTCCACCTATGGGTTAATTAGTAGAAGATGTATCAGTAAAATATTATCATCTACAAAAAAAATTTACAATCTAAAAATTATTGCTGACTTTAAATAACCTGCAAAAAGTGATAAACCGTAAAAAATTCTACCAGTATGTATTTATGTGAGCTATATATTGTACGTGTTTGAGCTGATAATGGCCATCCTTATTAGAAATACTAATAATAAATGGTTTTGCTGGACATCAAGGCTTATTAAGCAAACAAAGTACACACTATTTTCTTAATTTTAAATAGCTCCGAACGACATTAGACAAAGAAACAGATTGACTTGTAAAAACCGGTAAATTCAGAAATAAATTTATTTAACTAACATTATTAATGCACAAACTGAACAATCATTGTAGATGTCCGAAATGTTTGCCTGAATGTTCAACACAAAGTTGGAAGCGTGGAACCAAGAGGCAATAGCTTTATTCACGGTCATGAATATTCCAGAAATGGATCCAAAGTTATTCAAGTTCAATTATTCCTGAAAGATAAAACAGTGATGATAAATTCGCCGCTTTTTTTTTTTTTTTTTTTTTTACTGGGAAGACGCGCAGATAGAAAGGACTAAGAGTGATATACAAAGTTGCTGAAGATGAGAAATCGTATTGGTTTGCAGTGTGCCTTTAAGTAGAAGCATTTAATGATATTGTCGTTGTTTATGATGATGACGATGATAATGATGATCAAAAACAGTAAAAATTCTTTTCGGAACAATCAGGATTTCAGAAATTCAAGTTATGACAACCATCAAAAAAATCTAAAAATAAATACTAAAGATAAAGTCAAAGCCAGAGTAATATTAAATTTTGTATATATATACATATATATATATATATATATATATATATATATATATATATATATATATATATAAAATTTGAAATCATGTATATATATATATATATATATATATAAAATTTGAAATCATATATATATATATATATATATATATATATATATATATATATAAATTTGAAATCATATATATATATATATATATATATATATATATATATATATATATATTTAAAATTTGAAATCATATATATATATATATATATATATATATATATATATATAAAAAATTTGAAATCATATATATGAGTTTGTCTGACGATCGTTAAAGCGTGAAACCCAGGGTCACAAGCTCACATCTATCCAACCATATATATATATATATATATATATATATATATATATATATATATATATAAAATGTTGAACATTCAGACAAACTAAAGAAAAACCAGTACGAGTCACTGCGTGCCGAATGTATGGAAAATGATTGGACGTGTCACGTGATGCCTATTGAGATTGGGTGTCGTGGGTTTCTGGGACATTCGGTCATTTCCTTCCTTTCAAAAATAGGCATCACTGGCCGTTGGTTGAAAAGCGTTTCGCATCGCCTTCAAAAAACTATTCAACACGCGTCAAGTTGGATTTGGTCGAGATCAAAACAAGCAAATAAAATGCGCGCAGTATCACGATCTAACATGCGCAAATGAAATATTTGCGTCGTCGGCTATAACGACTTTTACGAGCGCGTCAATAACGGCAAAGGCGTTCAAGAAACTTTCATTGCAGATAGATTTTACTTAAAGGAACAGTTAGTTAGCTTATCTTCATACCCTGCCTGGTGGCAAACGCTGCTGGTGGCGCCAGGGGTGGCGGTCCCGCCATAGCCACCGAAACCGTCGGCGGCTGATGAAGACAGGGTATCGCACGTGCTAACACACGTTGTATGTTGAAAAAAATAAAAAATATATATATGTAAGCAAATATATGGATATAGATCCGATAGTATGAAGAAAAATATACGGAAAAAACAAACAAAAATCTTTCCAAAGGGTATTAGAACTTAAGTGAATGTAATGGATTCGACTGGAATTCGAACTCGGCTCTCTCTCTCTCTCATATATATATATATATATATATATATATATATATATATATATATATATATATATATATATATATATATATATATATATATATATATATATATATATATATATATATATATATATATATATGAGAAGTATATATATAAGTATACGAGAATTCAAAAAACTTAATAACGAACTAAGATTATAATAACTATTTAATGTTGGTGTTAGACTAAAATAGAATTTATTCTAACTAATATGTATTAAATTATACGATAAAATTTGAAATTAAAAATTAAAAATTACCCATTTTAAAATTTAAATTTAATCTCTTTTAAGTTTAAAATTATAAAATTACTAAGGAAAAAAGAAAAAATACATGTTATTCTATTTTTGATTTTATTGAAATTAAGTTGGAATAAACGTTAATATCAACTGTTGTTCTGAACTTCATGACAACATGGATACATTTAAATTCTAAATATAGGAAGGGTAGGATGACATCTTGCAAAAGACAATACATACACAATGAGATTATAATGCATAAGCACGCAGACGTATTTAGATATATACACACAAAAAAAAAGTGACGAGACAGGGAATATCCCCACGACCCTTTACAAAAAAAAATAGATACACAATAAAAGTAGCCTGCAAGTTACCATACACACACCGATAAAGACACGTACATACACCCACATACATTGAAATAGACATTCCGTTACAACAACCAATAAATATTTAATATTGAAAGTGTTATTAAACCGAATTCTAACCACTTATTAAAATATAACGTATACGGGCAAATATGTATAATCATTTCGTCAGATTTAGAGAAGTACATGGTTCCTTGTAAAAAACAGTAAATTCAGAAATAAATTTATTTAGCTACCATGATTCATGCACAAACTGAACAATCATCGTAGATTTTAGACGTGTTTGCCTGAATGTTCAACACAAAGTTGGAAGCATGGAACCAGAAGGCAGAAGCTTTTTTTTATTGCCAAGAGGAATTTCATTTCAAGTTTCAGTTAAGTTCTACTTAAATTTATTCAATATCAACGATGTCATAATGACGGTTTTGCAACGAGTTCAAGATGACTGTTTTGCAAGTGAGTTAAGAGTCTACTCCAGATACAGACATCCATAACATTCAGATCTGGGCTTTTAGAGTGCCACTGCGATGTACTAATCAGAGCTGGTGTATTTTTTCGAAGAATAAATCTGCCGCTTTTTTTTTACTGAGCACTTTGGTTCCAGCAGCCCTCCACCTTGAGTGGCTCTCGAGTCGTGTATTCAGTGGTGTTAAAATGGCAATAATGAATGAGGTGGATGATATGAATGAAAGTGGAGGTTGTAAGAAGTGAAATCTTATGAGTATAAAGAGGACAGATAAAAAATTACACTTGGCTTTATTGGCTTAAGCCTGTAGTGTTCAGGGCAGCATGTACACGAGATTCTGTTTCACAAAGTAACAGTTCTTTGGAAAAAAGATTGTTTGAGCGGAACTTTCTTCTTACATCTGGAACGCGAGGGGGAAATGATGGTGATTCAATTCTTTAGAAGTAGAATGGTGTGTCCTAGCTGTAAAGGTTTGTGAAACTGACCTTTAGAGTTCTATGGAAATGTCAATAGAGTAGCGATAGGCTTGCTACATTGCGCCAGTTGGGAAAGCGTTTGCAGACTGAGGAATGTATTTTTCCACATAAGACCATATAAACGATTTGGGACCCTGTTAAAACTGTAAAGTGAGAAAAACGCAGCTCCAGACCGAAATATGTCCGCAATACACTATTTTTTTTGGGGGGGGGGGATATTATATTGAATCAGTTGCTAGGTCTGCTACTAGGAAAGTTGGTTCACTGTGTCGCCAGATTCTACCTTATTTATGAATCTACCATTTGTCCATTTCTGTAAAACCTGCTGTAGTGATTCTGTTAAGTATTTTTTTGAGCATGTCACCCCAAGCATTTCGTATGTCTATTCCACGAAGCCATTCATTGTAGATTGACCACAGATTCTCAACTGGATTTAAATCAAGAAAGTTTCCGAGCCAGTCGATAGTACTTTGAATTGCTCAATTTTACTTTCTTGGAGTAACGTCCATCACAGACAATGGCCATAAGACAACTAATCGACAACAGAGACAATAGTGTCCGGACTTGATAAACATCTGATGCAATCACGGATGACGCAATATTTTTCAAGGCCAAAAAAATTACATCATACACCTCGAAAACAGATTCATATTACTACACACCACTTAAAATGACCTTATCTAAGGAAAAAATAGAAATCGATTACACCCTATCACTCCAGTGCGTCTAAAACTGACCGTATGGTGAAAGAAAGGAAACTAAAGCTCTTGTTTCAATTAATTTTCACAAGGCTGTAGCTTCTCTCTGCCTTTTCTATAAATATTTTCATGGTAATTGTTCTGATGGACTTTCCTCTTGGGTACCTAGACTTTACGAATTTATGCATTCTACTAGATTGGCGGCAAGGTTTCATCATCTCACAATCGTAATGGTTAAATGTAAGCGTAAGTTCTATGCTAATAGTTTCTTTTCTTGCACTTCTCGCCTGTGGAACTCTTTTCCAGCTTCTAACTTTCCAGTCAACTTTGATCTTCAAAAACTTAAATAAGACGCCAATCTTTATCTCAGATTTCTTAATGACTGTTCTTTTTATTGAACTCTCTCCTTAATAAAGTCATTCTTTTTCTAATATTCTTTCATACTAAATAACTCCTTGCGTCTTAGTGACTTTATTGCCTTGTGTGGGCTGTTTTTTTTTCAGATTTGAAGGGGCCTATGATTTTCATGCTTACTATAACACCAAATATTACTCAACCCCTCAACTGAAAATGAATTCATGCAATATAGGCGATCAAAATATTGTTGTTGTTTTTTTGTTTTGAGCAATGTGGGCAATATTTAGTTTGGCAGAATATGAAAACGAGAAAGAGAATTGTCTAGTAAAATTGAGTCTTTAGTTTTATTGCGTCTCGTTTATGCCCGGTACCAATCCAAAAATACCTGCTCCAAGAATTTACAAATATTCCCTGCACTTATCTTGATCACCAAATTTGAAGGGCCCTATAATATTCCTGCCTATTATAATAACGCCAAATATTACTCCACCCCCACTGTAAATGAACTCATGCAAAATAACCAATCAAAATTATATAATGGATTAACCTTATAGAAGAATAAATTATTATTTTATTTGGCCGGTTAATATGAATTCTTTAACATTCTATAACCGCCATCGCTCTTTCATTTCTTTTCAGAAATTTTCTATTATTTCAACTTTAACATTTCTTCAACAGGTTTTATTGTTTCCCAAAGATCTTTGCTTGACTATTGTCTTCCATTCTCATATAAATCTCTTTTAATGATTGACCATCTATTTTCTAACGGGAACCATTCCTTTAATTGCTACATTTGATAACTTTTTCGTTTTAGAATATGAAAGAACATTGCCTTGCATGAGTATAATCTTCTACATAATACCTCTTGGTTACAAACGGCACTAATGAAAAAAAAACATCTTCATTCTCAGCATTTATTTTGAATCGTCAACTTTGAAAGGACGTAGAATTTTACTGCCAACAATAATAGCCAAAAACATTACTCCACCTCTGTTGACTTCGATGCTATGTTGCTTTTGATGAAGAACATAACCTCTAACTCAGCCATCACGTCCATCCAATGTAGCTCTATATTTGTTGTAACCTAGGGAACGTTACTGAATAGAATGATCACGCGAAGGTTGGTAATGAACGATAATACTTAGGACAAAAACAACACATATAAGATCAGCCAGCGGTGCGTAGAAGAAATAATTAACTGCTATAAGTGAGTCAACTGAATTCCACAATGAATCTCCAAGTCTCGGATATCTACCAGGAAACCCACGCGGTCAGATGTGACACAAGTCCGAATTTAATGTGGGGTATCTCAACCCGTAGGCTTGGCCAAAAGTTCCCCGTAGACCCAGTATAAAAAGTCAGATAAGTGTTTCCCGAGACGAGATTCTGCCCTTTGACATAGCCTCTTCTGGGTTCCTCTCTGCCCGAAGGTAGAGAGTTCGACTAGCTTCGGACAGAAAGGAACCCAGACGAGGCTATGAGGGATATTTGCTAACGGCCCCACACGGTCAGATGTGGCACAAGGACGAATTTAACGTGGGGTATCCGAGCCTGTAGGTTCGGGCAAAAATTCCTCGTAGGCCCCGTAAAAAACGTGGTCTGGTAGCTGTCTACCACCCCAGACGAGACTCTGCCCTTTAACATAGCCTCGTCTGGGTTCCTCTCTGCTCGAAGGCAGAGAGTTCGACTAGCTTAGCTGGAGACGAATCTCTAACTGAAGGATATTTGCTAACCGCCCCACGCGGTCAGATGGGGCACAAGGATGAATTTAACGTGGGGTATCCGAGCCCGTAGCCTCTGGCAAAAATTCCCTGTAGACTCCGTAAAAAACGTGTTCGGGTAGCTGTCTTCAGCATAGCCTCGTTTGGGTTCCTCTCTACCGAAGACAGAGAATTCGACCAGCTCATCTAGAGACGAATCTCCGACTGAAGACCAACATACAGTATTTACTACTGTATTTATGTGAATGGTGACATGCCCATTATCGTCCGTAGTTATGCTACAACAACATTCATCAATAAAAATTACTGTTTAAAAGTTATTCTTTCTGCACTTCTACACCCAGTGTACACGTTTCTCTTTATATTTACTTAAAGTTGGTAGGTTGATCGCTTTCACTTTTTTTAACCAGTGTTCATAATATTCATTTTTTCCTCAAATATCCCCTAGAGGGTCAGTACACTTGACTTTGTGTTTTTCTCTAGGACTACTACCTGAAGGGGCTGGAGATACATTTCATTAATCGTTGCTTTAAAAACCTTTTTTGTTTTTGGCAACTCGGGCAATAGTTATTTTGGCAGAAATATGGAAGTGTTGCATCATTGTCTCTTCATATTAATTGCTTCTCGATCATGTCCTGTGCCAATCAAAAAATACCTGGTCAAAGATTTTACAAGATTTCTCTGCACTTATCTTAATGCTATAATTGAAACGCCCTATGATTTTCCTGCCTACAATATTAGCGACAAACATTGTTTAACCTTTCTACTTTAAATAAATCCAAACAATATAAGCCATAGAAAAATTTTATTGATTAACCCCATATCCTACAAATATATATTTGCAAAAAAATACGTAATAATTACGTTTAAAAAAAAAAACGCTACATATCATGTTATTTTGCCAAACAACAGAAAACTATTAATAAATAATTTATAAGTATATAGACTATGTATTCTATTATCTTATATGTTAATATTGTCTCTTACATAGTCTATATCCTTCATAAATTATTTATTAATAGTTTTCCTGTTGTTTGGAATTAACATGATTTGTAGCGTTTTTTTAAACTGTTTCTTACATATTTTCTTTGCAATTTGTATTTGTTTCTTTCTGGTGAACTCACTTTGTTATTACAATTTTAATTTTGTTTTATATCTTTTTTGTGACATTCTTAAAGTCAGTGCTATATATTGTTTGTCTCTTGCTAATGTTTTTCAATTTCAATTTTTGATTGTTCGATGTCCTCTGTTCAAGTTTTTTGTAATTTCAGACATTGTTTTCTCATCTCTCGATAACTTGAAGTCTTTTGTTTCTCTTTTGAGGTTAGATCTTTCTTACGATCCATGACAATTCTTAGATGTCTTACAGAAAGAAAATAAATATTAATAACTAAACAATTATTTATTTATTTACAATCTCTATCCTATCTTGCCATCATTCAATACATTCGTTTACTTCTTTCTTCTTTCTTTGTTTGTTTCCCTCTTTCTTTCTTGGCCCGTTCAAATCTATCTATCTATCCTTTTTTTTCTCGGTCCATTTTAAACATCCCTCTCTCTCTCTCTCTCTCACACACACACACATACTCTGTGTATCTATCTCGCGCTCTTCAATTCTTTCTTTCTTCCTTTCTTTCTCGGTACATTCAACACTATCTATCTATCTATCTATCTATCTATCTATCTCGGTTGGTATCTATCTATCTATCTATCTATCTATCTATCTATCTATCTATCTATCTATCTATCTAGTTAAGTCAGTGTACATTAAGGTATATATGACGCTGCCTGACCCAAACCCTTCTCTGTTTAATCTTTTTGTTAGCCACACTATCATAAGCTTTGTCCCTCTCGTCTTTCATGTTTACGTTGCCCTCTCTTCTTTCTTTCTTTCTTTCTTTCTTTCTTCTTTGTTTCTGTGTTTCTTTCTTTCTTTCTCGGCCCGTTCAAATCTATCTATCTAGTGATCTATTGATCTGTCTTTCTATCTATCTACCTCGCTCTCTTAAATTCTTTTTTTCTTTCTTTCTCGGTCCGTTCAACTCTATCTAGCTCGCTAGCAAGCTTTTCTTTCTTTCTCGGTCCGTTTTAAACATCCTCTCTCTCTCTCTCTCTCTCTCTCTCTCTCTCTCTCTCTCACTCACTCTCTCTTTCTCTCACTCTCTGTGTGTCTATCTCGCGCACTTCAATTCTTTCTTTCTCGGCCCGATCAAATCTATCTATCTATCTATCTAGTTAAGTCAGTGTACATTAAGGTATATGTGACGGTGCTTACCCCAAACCCTGCTCTAATCTTCTTGTTAGCCACAGTATCATAAGCGTTGTCACTATCGTCTTTTATGTTAACGCCGCCCTCCTTTTCTTTCTTTCTTTCTTTCTTTTTTTCTTTCTTTTTTTCTTTCTTTTTTGGGCTTTTCAAATCTATCTATCTATTGATCTGTCTATCTATCTACATCGCTGTTAATATCTTTCTTTCTTTCTTTCTCGGCCCGAACAAATCTATCTATCTATCTATCTATCTATCTATCTAGTTGTCAGTGTACATTAAAGTATATTGGCGGTGCTTACCCCAAACTCTGCTCTAATCTTCTTGTTGTCCCTATCGTCTTTTATGTTTACGCCGCCCTCCTTTTCTTTCTTTCTTTCTTTCTTTCTTCAAATCTAGGTATCTATTGAGCTGTCTATCTATTTCGCTCCCTTAAATTCTTTCTTTCTTTCTTTATTTCTTTGTCCGTCCCTAACCCAAACCCTTCTCTGTCTTGTCTTTTTGTTAGCCACAGTATCATAAGCGTAGTCCCTATCGTCTTCCATGTTACGTCGCCTTCTCTTATATAACTATACAATTATGTATTTATTTACAATCTCACACTCCCAAATACGTCATTGCAAATATTTCTATTAGAAAGAATTACTATAAGGTGATATCCACATTTATATCGTGGGCTATTGTTTGGTTAATACAATGTTTTTAATCTGTATCACCCTCATGCAAGGCAATAAAGACACAAGGATGCGAAGAATTAGGAAGAGGAACATTAATTATGATCGGGAAGAGGAAAGAGTAATCAGGACAGTAGATAGCGATTGACATTGCATTTAAATTTTTGCAGATTAAAGTTGACTGGTAAGCATGGAATTGGAAGGGATTCCATAAGCGAGAATTGCGAGAAAAGAAACTGTTAACATAGAATTTACGGTTACATCTAGCCAACTCAATTGTAAATTGAGGATATCTTGACGTGAGTCTAGTACTGCGCTTGAATTCAAAAAGTCTAGGTACCATAGATAGATAAATAGATAGATAGATAGATATAAATGAACACACTGAGATAGATAGATAGATAGATAGATAGATAGATAGATATTACCAGCAATAAAAATCTTGTCGGAATTAAATAACCCATTGAGGCGTTGATATACCGTAACTCAAACCAAACCAAACCTAAAGAATGCGGTTCTGATTCGAGTCACTCAGTGGGTGTGTCTTAACTTTAAGAATCAAATAACAATAAGTAAACGTCACCATGCGTGCGTTTTATATGAAGAGTGGCGATAATGTTTGAGATAACGTCTATCCAATGGCTCCCAACCGTAACACTTTATCAATTCTTAATAAAAACCTGGAAACCTGACTTGCAAACATTTTATTGATAAATCTTTTTTATAAGTGAATTCGTAAAGTGGCCTTACCAAAAAGGAAATCTCATTAGAAAAATTACCATGAAAATATTTATAGAAAAGACAGAGGTAGGCAACCTTACGTCGGTAAATCAGGCCACCAGATCAGGACCGAAAATATTGCTGATTCTTATTTGGATTTTATCAAGGAGCTCAAGGTAAATAGCAGCGGCACCGGACCATATATGGGAGCAATATCCTAAGGATGGATGAATGGTAGACTTATATGAAGATCGATTCTGGAGAGAAAAATTGTTTAGCATGGCACAGTGAACCAACTTTCTTAGCAGCTGACTTAGCAATGGATTCATAATATCTTTTCCAGCAGGTCAGCTGACCGCCCGACTTCGGACTGAACGGTATTTAGACCCCCCCCTCCCGAGGGCATCATGTGGCACAAGGCCGGTTTAACGTGGGGTTTCCGAGCCCGTGGGCTCGGGCAAAAATATGCCCTTTGAACCCGTATAAACGAGTTCAGGGTCGGTCTACCTCCCCGAAAGAGACTCCGCCCTTCGGCGTAGCCTCCTTCGGGTTCCTCCCCGCCCGAAGGCAGAGAGTTCAACCGATCAGCCCTCGCCCGACTTCGGGCTGAACTCCCTGCTTCCTCTTGAGGCGCAGTATTTATTACGTATGGAATAGTCCATTATGTTATTATGGATCAGGTCCCGTAACACTATCCTGGTTCTAGCTATCTGTCTATCTATATTCCTTCCTTGTTCTATCTATCTTCCATCCTATCTATCTATCTATCTATCTATCTTCCTTCCTGGTTTTATCTATCTATCTATCTATCTATCTTCCTTCCTGGTTCTATCTATCTATCTATCTATCTATCTATCTTCCTTCCTGGTTCTATCTATCTATCTATCTATCTTCCTTCCTGGTTTTATCTATCTATCTATCTATCTATCTATCTATCTATCTTCCTTCCTGGTTTTATCTATCTATCTATCTATCTATCTATCTATCTATCTATCTATCTTCCTTCCTGGTTCTATCTATCTATCTATCTTCCTTCCTGGTTATCTATCTATCTATCTATCTATCTATCTATCTATCTATCTATCTATCTATCTATCTTCCTTCCTGGTTCTATCTATCTATCTATCTTCCTTCCTGGTTTTATCTATCTATCTATCTATCTATCTATCTATCTATCTATCTATCTATCTATCTATCTATCTTCCTTCCTGGTTCTATCTATCTATCTATCTATCTTTTTTACTTTTCTTTTACCCACCCCCCATTCCTCGTATTTCATTTTGTTTTACCGACCATTTACCGACTAAAAAACGAATAGTATCCCTTAAGGCAAAAATACTTTCGTATTTGCCTCTTCCTTTTCCGACATTCCGATTTGAAGCTGACAAACCCCCACTGGGTGACTTTGGAATAATTTGCGAGAGCAGTTTTCAGTAGTAATGTCTGTGTTGTTCTAGTCGATATTTTTTTTCTCCCTCCATTTGCGACAGAGATGAGGCGTTTGTGTTTCAGAGATTTACTTTGTCGGAAAACTTGTCAGACAAGGTCAGTGGTCAGCGGCAAATAATCGAGTTTGGTTCGCTCTTATTTGAAATAGATTCACTTAATGGTCATCGCCGTGTCCGTCTGACGCCGGCGTTATTATTTATGGACAAGAAACGTAATCTAGAGAGTAGTAGGGGGAGAGACGGCGAAAGGAGAGACAGGTGTAAGAGACGGAAAAGGTGAACGAGACAAGAGCGAGTAGAAAATGGAAAAAGAAAGACAGAGGTATACAAAAGAAAGAAAGAAAGAAAGAAAGAGGAAGAAATGGAGAAAGAATGTCCAATAATAAGAAAGAAAAATAAGAAAGAAACAAAGAAAGAAACAAACAAACAATCTACAAAAAGAAAGAAAGGAATAATTTATAAGAAAAATGAAAGAAAGAGAGAGAAAGAAAGAGAGAATGTATGTACAATAAAAAGAAATAAATAATGAGAAAGAAAGAAAAATGAGAAAGTAGAACGAAGTACAATAAGAAAGAAAGAAAGAAAGAAAGAAAGAAAGAAAGAAAGAAAGAACAATGAGAAACAAAAAATACAAAAAGAAAGAAAGGAAGAAATAAAGTTCAAGGAGAAAGAAACAAAGAAAGACGGAAGGAAAGAATGAAAGGAAAAAGAAAGAAAAACAGTGACAACGAAAAAGAAAGAAGTACAATAAGAAATATTAAATAAAAAGAGAAAGAAAGAACAAATGAAAAACGAAAAAGAAAGAAAGAAAGAAAGAAAGAAAGAAAGAAAGAAAGAACAGACCACTCCTCCATTTCATCTTCTTTTCCTCTTTTTGGTTTTTGTTTTTGCTGGGATGTTATTCTATATATTAGGTTGGTGCAAAAATAATGTCGTTTTTTGACGTATTTTTTAACGTCAAAAAACGACATTATTTTTGCACCAACGTAATATTTTAAGAAAGAAAGAAAGAAAGAAAGAATAAACTAAAGTTATAGATATGCAGAAAGAAATACAGAGGAAATGGACTGAAATGAAAACTGAACTATTATGAAATTACGATTGCCATTTTATTCATCAAGCTTTGAATAATATTGGACCGGAACAAAAAAATTAATAGCGTTTTTTAAATGACTTTCAAGGACAATATTTAGAGATTTGTATATAGACTTATTCAATCAAAATTGGCCATATTGTTCCACTATCTTTCGACGTCTTTGAAACAGCTTCATGATTCCATCCTCGCAGAAATTGGCATCTTGGTGACCTATGAACTGGTTTATGTGCTTTTTTTGCAGATTTCGAGTGAATTCATGCTCATCCTATGAAGATCATTGAATAATGATCGAAATAAGTGGTCATCCGAAGGTGAAAGGTCAGCTATGTACATTGGATAGAGTAGGTCAACCCATCAAAATGGACCAATTGCTGTCGGATCTGCAAAGAGATCGGAAGTCCTGATACAAGACATGTATTGTTCTGATAGCAGACGACATCTATCCTGTTGGCTTTTTATTGATTGCTACCTCTTATCGTTAGAACTAAGAAATGTTCTCGTTTAAATTCAATGCTTGATTTTGCAGAAAGAGCTTAATACCTAGTACTATTCTAATTCCACCAGATAACAGCATTACATTCATCGCATCTAGACCAGATTTTGGAGTGTTATTGATGGCTCATTTCGGTTTTCCCAGGAACTTTTTCACTCCATTTTTCACCACCTGTGATCGCTCCATTCCAAAAAATGGGTCTTTATTTTGCGTCTGAGTAGGGAATCACAAATGAAAACGACGCCCATCAAATGAAAACGTGAGGCACCCACATATCAAGTATCCAATTTTTTTCATATGCCTCATGAGATACATGCAGTATCTCTGCGATGTTTCCATTCGTATAGCCAGGATGTCTTTTAGTAAATCGATTTGGCCATCATCAACGACTGCAGATCTGCCAGAATATTCTTGGTTTTCCGGATCAAAATGTCCACTTTTGAAACTAGCGAACCAGAAACGAACAGTACTTTCAGCTACGGCACCGTTTCCATAAATGGCACATATCCTTTTCGCTGTTCGCACAGCTTTTATTTTTTACTTTCCAGAAATTAAATTGCATCAATGACAAAAATACACCCTGTTTAATTCCTTTTTAATTTTTGACGTAAAAAAAACATTTAAATTTCGCAATCGCCATATGAATTGTATGGAGACGAATTGAAATGCCATTGTAATATACAGGGTGTCTCCTTAAAATTGCCATCATTTAAAATGTGAATATCTGAGTAAGCACATGTTCCAGGCAAACGAAATTAAATAGTCTTCTTGTTGAACAATAAAAGATTTATTTATCAAAATTTGAACAAGATATTCAAATGGGTGTTGATTTTATAACCGATTTCACAAAGCTTCACAAATGTTCAATATACACACCAACTGTGGCACGACACACATCGTCGGTAGTCCAGCTCCTGCCAAACACGCTGTAGCATGTCACATTATCAGTTTTATACCCACTGGGGTGACAGGGTGTAATCGATTTCTGTTTTATCCTCAGTTTAGGTCATTTGCAGTGGTGTGCGGTAATATAAATCTATTTTCGGGGTGTATGATGGAATTTGTTTGGCCTTGAAATATATTCCGTCATCCGGGATTGCATCAGGTTTTTATCACGTTCAGATACTATTGTCTCGACTGTCGATTAGTTGTCCTACGGACATTGTCTTTGCTGGACTTAACTCCAAGTAAACGTACGAAAATTGTAATGCTGCACGAACAGAGTGGCAAGCTTTACCAGTGAACAAATCAAAGTACTAGAGATTGGCTCAGAAACTCTCCTTATTTAAATGCAATCAAGAATCTCTGGTCAATTTGTAAAGAGCGACTTCGTGGAATGGACATACGAAGTACTAACAAGTGTTCTGGGTCATGTTTCATTGAAAAAATTCGAAAAAAAAGTAAATAATAACGGAATTATTCGTTTTGTTTCAATTAATTTGCAAAAGTGTGTATATGTACGCCGTGAAAATGTTTCGTGCCATGGCAATTAAGAATCTCTGGTCTAGAGTGATTATCTATCTATCTATCTATCTATCTATCTATCTATCTATCTATCAGCCTGTTCAGATCGATCTATCTATCTATCTATCTATCTATCAGCCTGTTCAGATCTGTCTATCTATCTATCTTAGTCTCGTCTTACATATTTACGTATATGTTCATAAAATTATCTTCAAGGATTTAAAAGAGAAAAATACGAAAATAATGTAAATAATAATTATTCGTTTTGTTTCATTAATTTGCATAAGGGTATATATACAGTGTGCGAATATGACATGTAATGAGCTCAGATTACGTCAGAAGACAATAAACATGCTTGATATCGAACCCTGGATGTCATTGGGACTATTCAGGTGCTCAATAAATACCTGAGGAATCAAAAGTAATCGAATAAATGTTTATAATCAAAATGGGCTCGAGAAAATAAATCGTGGTTAATTTCGACCCTTAATTATTTTCTTTTTTAATTATTGATACCTTTTGGGCATGCTTAGGGGTCAATAAGAAAATAAAGATTCGATGTAGGGGTCTACGGTCTAAAATGTTTGACAACTCCTGACTTAGGCCACAACTATAAAGCATCTGATGAGAGCCGAACTTAACCACTAATCACTGGCCAACAGCAAACATCCAAGTTGGAAATATTTGTGAGTATGTACAGTGTTATTCCCGACACCAAATACCATACGTCTGAATCGAATTTATGCAAAAATTCAATCTTAATCTAAAAAGAGTTGACCTGTGGTGACCCGAATATATATTGGGTTCACTCTAAGAGATAGCAAAGTAGTCATCTCAGAACATCAAAAGACGTAGGTGATTGGAGGATGAACCTAGAAGGTAATCTTAAGCCAGCAAGTGCAGAATCGGACTTCAGAGGAGAAAGTGAATCCAGCTAATGTTAGCATATATCTTTATTTGTTTCGATTTTGCTTAGCGGCACATCAACACCTATGGGTTTTTTTTTCTTTTCTTTTTTTTTTCTTTTTTTTTCTTTTTTTTTTTTTTGCTGCCGATATCTAAATAGTTGTACACTTTTTATGGGGGAGAGTGAGGGGAGAAGATAATAATTATTTAGTGATACAAGTTTTACTAATTAACCTGTTGAAACCTAGGAAGGGTTACTAAAATGAGGAATAACCAAAACAGAGGTTGGAAATGAAATGCTAATCTTTATGGCATCAACATAATACAATACTCGCCAGCGCCGTGAAGTAGCTAAACCACTGCTAGTGGTGGACTACGTAGACTGCATATTACAATATTTACCTGCCTCCCCACGAGGTAGATAGTGGCACAAGACCAAATTTAATGTCAAGAAATCCGAGCCCGTGGGTTCGGGCAAAAATTTCCGGTAGACCTCGCATACGCGTGATCAGGTACCTGTCTACCTTCCCGGACGAGACTCTGCCCTTCGGCATAGCCTCGTCCGAGTTCCTCTCTGTCCAAAGGCAGTGTTCGACACGGCAAGAGCTTCCCATGCTGCCACCATAGGCAGCATATTGCACCCACTTGTAATAGTGTCCCACGTATTTAGGGGCATTGAGACATATCCACTAGTGTTCATAGGTACGGTAGATAAAATAATCCATTTCTGGGGGAGAAGAGATGGATTCATGCCTTTCCCAAGAGGATTTTCGCGTAAGTGAATATAACGAACCCAACGGGAACTGAAAGTCGGCTCTACGATTAAAAATCCTGAGCTGTTATCGATTATACCACCTGCACATCTGAGCTTACAGCATCTGGTATTCGCCAGCGTTCACCCATCTAAGTACTAACCAGACTCAACGTTGCTGAAGTTTGGTGATCATACGGGAACCGGTGTTTGATTGTGATATGGCCGTAAGAAACTTAGAATATACACACACAAGAAAACCGGGCAAAAGGAAGTTATATAAAAGCCTAACCTACGAAGGGAAAAGACGGAATCTCTCTCGTCCTTGCAAGAGGATCAAACGTTTGAAGAAAAACTCGAAACCGCATACCTTCGATTCGGCCGGAGTTAATTTCATGCAGACATGAAATGAATAAACAATTATTTTACGCATGAAAATGTTGGTCTCGTGTTATTAAATATTACTAACATAACATTAAAACGTATGATACACTTCGATTCAGTTATCGATCATGATAAGAGAATTTTCCATTACTTCCTGCCACGAAAGAATCTAAATCCTGTTCATTCAATCCAAATAAGTATCGATCACTTCTTTATTTCGGGTAACAAAATGATATATTTACTTCATCGATATTATGCAAAAGGCCTACCCCCTAATTTTAATAAATAAAGTCAGATTTGTCCATTTTCCAAGAATTGTCCAGATTTGTATATGTAGACACAGATTCGTATATGCAAACACAGAGGACTTTCTTGGATTAAAAATATGTTTTCTTAAATAACAATACTTCAGTATCTGATTTAATGTAGAATATTTATCTGAACTTTCTAAATAAGAATAAATGAAAAAAAAAATCTTTAAACATTTCACCCGAAGGAAAGTGATGATGTTACTAAGACAAAAAGAGTTACTGAGAATGAAAAAGATTCTAGTGAAGAGAGGACAAAAAAAGAACAGGTTTCAGGAAAACAAATGATGGTGATTGAAATTGCATTTAAATTTCTGAAGATTGTAGGTGGCAGGGAAGCAATATAACGAAGAGATTTCCACATGCGAGAAGTGCAAGAAAAGAAGAAACTATTAGAATAGAACTTACGGTTGCATCTAGGTAACAGAATTTGCCATGAGAATATTTATAGAAAAGACAGGGGAAAGTCACGTCTTTTGATATACTGCAATAAAAACAGCGACGTGTACGAATCCAATGAATATGAAAACATTGATAGAACTGTCACGTAAAACAAATGTCTGCCAAGCAAGGAAAGAATATTATTGTCTCGAGCAGACACGCTTAAAACAGACAGAAATCCTTTATTAGTATGACTCATGTGGACATTAAAAGTTACACACTAATCGAAAACGCATTAATCGAATATAATACCTTATCGGAAATTATGTAATTTGTACCTCATGTTTTAATCTCATTCACAATTAATTTCTAATTTTTAATTAAAATATAGGTTCATATAAGAAGATACAATAAAAATGCTATGAATGCTATGCTTATTAATGAGATTTTTTTATGAAAAACTTATTCAGAGTGGTTTGCCGCATGGTATTTATCTGTTCTTCATTTACTACGAAATTCAATCAGTTATGTGTCATGCTTAGCCTATCATGTATCTTTCGATACATGACTGATGAGGCAGATTCTTTTCCCGCAGTAGGTTGCCATTTCTTTCAGCAGTAGACCAGTTGCCATCCAAGAACCTAACCTGAGCTGCTATTTACCCATAGCTGGGTGAGGAGAAGAAGAGGTTTCATACCTTTCCCAAGCGTATTACCACATCAGTCTGTCACTTATGTGTCATGCGTGATACACGCTTAAGAGATCATGTATCTTTCAATACATGACTGACAAGGCAGATTCTTTCGCGCAGTAGGTTACCATTTCCTTCTGCAGTAGACCAGTTGCCATCCAAGGCTACAGAACCCGGTCCGTTCTGCTATTTATCCATAGCTGGGAACTAAGAAATTGCCCCACCAAATTTTCCAAACATATCATAAGCATTAGTATTTTAACCTGAAAATATTATTTATAATCTGTCCATAGTAAATGCATACAGCTTTTTATTTCGATATTTTTTAATAAATGTAAATTTCTGTTTCTAATTAAATCGTCCATTTTTTAACAAAAGATCAGAAATTTCCTCTTAAATCCTTCAAAATAAACATGAAAAAACTCAATCAAAAATTTTTACTACAGACAAATATTAAAATATGTATTTTTATTATCGGCTTATATTATAGAATTTATCTATTTATAATCGTCCATTTATTAACATTACTTTAATTACTTTGATGACGTCATACTTGACACCCATTTTCCATTATGAAATTTTACAAAATATTTAATTAATCTGTAACTATAAAAAAAATCAATTTTCAATTCCTATGGCTAAACTGAATAATATTTTACCGACTAATTGAGTATTATGTATGCACTAATCGAATTTTAGTTTATAAGAATTTAGGATTAACAAAAAGAAAAGAAAAATCATATCTTCGACATTTAATTCAGGAAAAAATATAATTGATTTTATTGGTATACTAGTTGAATTACCTGCGCCTCGATGGGTGTCACACATTTTTTTGTAAGATAATGGTGTTTGATTTTAAATAATTGTTATAATTTGTGAAGAAAAATGATGCATTTTAATATTACTCAATGATCTTGCCAATGTGACCTCCATCTTCTGGCTTTCTCCTTCTATATTTTGGATAAGCGTCATTCCCCTGTTCAAATTTAATTTTAATTTAAATCAAAGGGAAAACTTTTTTCAGTGGGGGTTTCTGCAAAAACTGCTTGATCTGCCCTCTCCCCACTTGATATGTATTTGAGGCAATACTTGATGGAATGTATTGATGAGCAGATTTCAACATTTATATGACAGTTGAATTGTTGCAACAAATATGTATTGTAAGGCACTACCCACTGATTGGTGATTTCTTGCTCAACTTGACGTCCATATTGTTTCATTTTGATCTTGCCGATGTGATCTCTATTTTCTGGCTTTCTCCTATATTTTGGATTGGAGTTCAAATTTAATTCTAATTTAAATCAAAGGGAAACAAATTTCAGTGGAAGTTATGCAGTTGCAGAATATATATGTTTATGGAGGTCTATCTCCAAAACCCAAGGAAGAGTTTGATAACAAACAGACAGACAGTCTTTTCTTATTAGAATGCACCGCGCATAGACATAATGACACTCAACGTCCAATCAATGTTGTCCCGTCTTCATAAAGAGTTCAATGTTTTGAAAGACGCCGGTAAAAGGAGACGTATTCCTGATGCGTGGAAAAAAAAAACAGATTTTGCAAAATAACTTTCTGGACTTGTGAGTAAAGAGAGCCTTTTGTAACAGTCTACTAGCTTTCTTTTTCAGTGTCGGAGAGAAGGCATGTCACACATTTCTATACATTTTTAACGTGCTCTCTTTCTAGAAAAAAAAACTTCATTTACATTATTTCGAATCCTCTCTAGCAGGTTTCATTTTTTATTATAAATATTTGGGTAATTATCTGCTTTCGACTTATAGATACCATCAAGGTCACTCAACAGATATTTGGAAACCCAAAATCCTGTTTGAAGTGCGCGCTCGACAAATGAAATCGGAGACTAAGGTTCGAATCAGAGCTGTGGCTGTTCATACAACTTTTGCATTCAAGTACAATGAACATATTAACATCTGTTTGTGTTTTTCGCTATTATAAAGCATTTTATTGTAGTCACAGGTACGCTAATATGGCTGGCCGTGCGCTGCCAGAAGAGGATTTATTTTCTACTATTGGTAAATTATAATACAACACTTTATGTCAAAGATAACTTGGAGATGTTAACCACAGATGCTTTCTCTAAGGCCATGAAGGACAAGATAAAAAACTGAGGCAAAGCAGTCAATCACAGTAGTCCGACATCGCCGGCCATGGCTAAAACTCATTCTAATCCATTCGTTTTTAGATGCTGTGAGGAGATTGTCCAGCATTCACTGCCATAGAGGACTGATATTACGTAACAGTTCAGTACACTTTTCTCTTGCTTCAAGTTTCTTCTTCATATGTAAGGAGATTGTCCAGAATTCGCAGCAATAGAGGAGGAATGTTACGTAACAGTTCAGTAAATTTTTCTATGCTTCTGTTGCTTCAAATCTACAAGTCTCTTCTTCATCTATAACGAGACCAATATTCGCTGTCATATAGGAGGACCGATATTATGTAACAATCCAGTACACTTTATCTATGCTTCTCTTGATTCAAGTCTCGTCTTCATCTGTAACGAGACTGACCAACATTCATTGCCATACAGGATGACTGATATTACGTAACAGTTCAGTACTCTTTTGTTTGTTTCTGTTGCTCCAAGTCGCATCTTCATCTGGGAGGAGATTGTCCAGCATTCTCTGCCATATGGGAGGACTGGTATTGCATAACAGCTCCATAATTCTTTTCATTGTTTCTAGCGAATTTTTCCTGTTTCTTAATACTTTTCTTATCTTCTGGAAAGCATCTTCCGCTGTTCCAATGTGCCTTCGGGGTTAGATGTCAAACTTCTAGCAGCTGTTAAAACATTTCCTAGGTATTTAAATTTTCGTAATTGTTTGGGTTTGGTATTAGTAATGTGCATGTTGGGTTGGACCTTTTGCTGACAGCCATGCATTCTGTCTTCTTACAATTAATGAGTAGTTACTTAAATTTTCGTAATTGTTTGGGTTTGGTATCTCCGATGTGCAATGTGCATGTTGGGCTGGCCGTTATGCTGAGCACAACGCATTCTATCTTCTTACAATTAATGAGTAGTTACTTAAATTTTCGTAAATGTTTGCGTGTGGTATTTCCAATTTGCAATGTGCATGTTGAGCTGGCCCTTTTACTGACAGCCATGCATTCTGTCTTCTTACCTTTGATGTGTAGTTATTTAAATTTTCTGTTTCAGTTTGGTATCTCCAAATTCTGATGGATATTTTGGGCTGTCCTATGTTTTATTTTTAATATTTTGGCTGTCAATCATTTTAGTTCTTGCATTTCTTTCCGCAACATCTCACTCAACACCTCACTCTAATGTATAAACAAGTTCATTGAAAAGACAAATCCTTGTCTTAAGCTTCTGTCTAATTTTTTGTTATTTACTGAATAACTGAATACTTTTCTATCTGTATGCAAATGGTTTGTCAAGATTAACTAATAATTTATAAATGATAAGTATACTTCGTATTGTAACTATATTTTTCTTTCTGTGTTGTGATCATATGTAGATTTGAATACGACAGAATTCTAATATAAATAACAAAATGGAAACATTTATAAATCTAACCTGTTTCGCTTTTATTAAATCTTCCCCAGAGAATGAAATGTGGAGAAGAAAAAGGAAATTCTAATCTTTGTAATATTTTTATTGCTTGTTTCCCATTCGTTAAGCCGACCTTACACGCATGTCTTGTCAAGAAGAGTCTATTTGTATAACCCACATAAATCTAGTTTGTTTATGAGAGATTTGGATGATAATGTATATTTTATAAATGCCACAAATATTAGAAAAGAACATAATTCTTTCCGTAGGAAATACTTCGAGGGAATTCTGATAAATATGTTACCATCTATAAGTACACGTCAAACACACTTTATTATATCACCAGTTTTTATAAAATCCATCTTTTTTTTTAGAATCTACCATATGTCTATCTGTATATCTTAAATTTGTTCAACTTCACACAGAACGTCCCAATATCAAGATGGGTGATCCGAGCCTAGTGAAGACTGATGTAATTTGTTTTTCTTTCCTACATCTTTTTTCTTCACTCTTTCAAAAGCAGTTGAGGTAAGTGCTATTTTTACTTTATATCATAAAATGTCGGTGGGATAGTTGATTCTAAAAACCCGGAGTTTTTAATATTTTCAAAAGCTTCACCATCGATCTGTAAGGTTACCATTCCCTTTGCATTTGGCATGTATTTTTAGGGTCACCTATTTCAGATCATCTATAAATATGCTTTTCGCTATTCTTCCAGGATAATTATATGAAATGGTTACTTATCAGTAGAATCCAAAATGCCAAACCTTATCGTACTGATCATGACCTTAACAACCCAAACTGAGTGAGGGTGGTTTGATCCTTGTGGTCACTAAGGTCAGACAGGGATGGATTAACGTCTTAAAAGGTTAATTGTGAATATAAGACAGAAAAACAAGCGAAAATCGCATAGTGGCGGATTCCTTGGTGAGCTGAGGCAAGCTATCATGTGGTGATGGCAAATTGCTGACCGACATATTATGGTTTGTTCTCTATCTATCTCTTTCTCTCTTTCTCTCTCTCATTCTCACTCTCTCCTCTCGTGCACACTCCCCCAACAAAACGATGTTACTACCATTGTGTTTCCGCCTTGAAATAAAGGGAAGGAAAAGAAACCTGCGATAGCTGCCTGTCGTTCATTCAGCCTGTGATGCAGCGTTGAGGCCTGAAGAACTGCCGATAGTCCACGAAACGCCATGAAAGTCTCGCAATGCAGCAGTAGCCTATAAGCGTAGAAAATCACTATTTAAGGCAACAGTTGCTATAGAAGCGATATTAGACAATGGGAGCAAATCAACGCGAAAAAAAGAATAACTTCATATAGCGCCAAGCAATAAGTATTGATTTCTGCTCCCAAAACAACGCCAAAAATATTTAACATAACGCATGCGCATAATAACGCACAAAAGTAGAAACATGGCCGTCTTAAAGACCGAAAAATTTAAATTTATAACAATGAGCTTGTAAACACTGATTAATATCCCAGCGGAATTCACCGACTAATCCCTAGGGAATGCATTCGGTCCTTCTCGGCCAACATCGGGAAGATCGAGTAACACGTCGTGACATAACGCTGCGCTGGGCTATTTTCAAAGAGACCCTGGCTTGACGTTTAAAGTGTCGGTCGTTAATTGGTCAATCAGCTGATCTAATCATAGGCGTCAGGCATCGACGCCATTCTCTTGCTGAAATATGATAAGGCGTTTTCGACAAGTTGCTGATAGACTATGATGAGGCGATACGAACGAAGATTTGCTTCCTCTCGTAAGCTCTTCAGTGCCGAGAGGCGCGTAATTGGGAAGCGAACATTTGCGGCCTGTCGGTGATTTAGTGGCTGACTGAAAAGAGTGACGGAAAGATCAATACGTCCATCAACAAACAGGCGGCTTTTATCAGCAAAGCTTGACCAAAAGCAACGGAGGGCTAAAGTATCGAAGGTCATCGACTATTGATATTTATGAGACTTAGCTTAGTCTGGCATAAGGCCAAATGAGGGATATGAAGAATAGAAAGATTGTTTTTATGTCTATCGGACGTGTGGTTAATTTAATAGTTAGAGACTCAGAAAAAGAACCAGACGAGATCAGTGCGAATTCCGGTCGAGTTTGTTACTTCCACTTTCCCTCAAATACACTTAGAAAAGATATGAAACCATCACTTCATCCTTCAGCTAGCAATTATATAGCTGTGAACTTTCTCCCCTGGAGATGGCGAGCAATATAGAAAGGAATCTCTGAATTCAAAACCAGAGGGATGAACTCCGTCAGGTTTTCTTGTCCGAGACACACCACTACGTTTATAGCTTCAGTATATGTAGGCAACTATTCCGGTTGTTGAGTACGTGTTCACTATAAATATCATATATCAAACTTTTATTTAATCATTCATATATATATATATATATATATATATATATATATATATATATATATATATATATATATACACTGGGTGCCAAATTATTATCGAGATAACTTCTTTTCTAATATTTCAAAAACCCTCCAATCAATTCACACAAAATTTTCACACAATGTTGGCAATACAGACCTGCGCAAACACTGAATGTTTCGTACTGATCTGCGCAATGTAAACAAACTGGCGCCGTATTTGTTATCAGCATGGTGCTCTTTTTCACACAGACAAGCAGTCGACAAAATTAAAAACAAACAACGCGCATGAGCGAACTTAAATATATGAAATGGCGACAATTTACCCATTGCACCCTGTATATGGTAAAATTCAGATATAAATAAACACAAAAAATGAGAACAAAAAGAAGAATCATTCTTTACCGACGCGTTTCGTCCTCTGATGGACTTTATCAACACAAAATTTATGATTCCGTAAATTTGCTTTGATACATACAGAGAAATATATATATATATATATATATATATACCCTGGAAGATTAATTCCGACAAACACTTTTAATATATTTTCTGTTTATACGTCAACTTTTATGTAATTAACTAGTATTAATTACATTTACCTGTCTGAATCGAGGTTCCACTGTAAGTCCATATATATATATATATATATATATATATATATATATGTTAATAAAACATTACTTTTTACGAAAAATCAGCGAGTACTTATTCAAGGTCCTAATATATATATATATATATATATATATATATATATATATATATATATATATATATATACAAAAATTAATAAGAAACATGTCACTGAAAGAATTGTCCATCGTTAGCCACTACGTTTTCACAAATTTCTGGCAACATTTGAACTCCACGTCGTAAAAACGAAACGCCTTTTCAGGCTAACCATGAGTCGATCCATTTTTGGGCATCTTCATAAGAATGAAATTGATGCTCAGCCAGGCCATGTGCCATCGATCGGAAGTGGTAATGGGACAGGGCAATGTCTGGTGAATACGGCGGTTGTGGTTGGACTTTCCATTTAAGCATTTCCAAGTAGGTTTTCACGCGTTTTGTCGCAAAATCACTTTGTCGTGTCTCTGCTCGTAAAGCATCCATTTTTATCTTCAATGCTCGGCTCAAACGCATCAATAGTAGTCGATATCAATCTCCCGTGACGGTTTCGGTCGGCTTGAGCAGCTCATCATAAAATACACCCTCCTGATCCCACCAAATGCAGAACGGAAGATTCGAACCATGGATATTCAGCTTTGTTGCCAATGTTGATGCATGCCCGGACTTAGCCCACGATCTTCTACGCTTAGGCTTATTGTAGTGTATCCACTTTTCATCGCCGATCACGATACGATGCCTTTCCTTTTCTGCCGTTGAAGCAGATGTTCACACGTGACAAGACGCCGTTCGACATCACTTGTCATTTGTACGGCACCAAATATCCTTGCTTTTGAATCATTCCTAATGCATTCAAACGTTTCGAAACTGTTATGCGATCAACTCCTAATGATTCTGCAAGTTCAGCTTGAGCCTAATATGTGTCTTCCTCTTCAAACTTTTTCGGTGCGCCAGAGAGTTCTTTATCTTCATCAAAATCATTATTTTTGAAATGTGTAAACAACTCTCTCTATGTTGTTTCCGACAGAACATGGTCGCCGTAAGTCTCAACAAGAATTCTATGTGCTTCAGCTGCTGATTTCCTTTGGACAAATACATTTTCTTTGGCACGAAATCCGACATGTTTAACGCTATGAAAAACAAAGTTGTTTACACTTCGGCGAAATGGCATACACTGAATTTCAAGCTTACTTATAGTACTTATTGATGCGTTACCATCTGAAACTACACGCAGTTCTAGGAACGCCATCTGTTGGAAAACAGCATGAACTTATTCATGGTTCTAATACACACGCACGCACGCACGCACACCCACGCACACACTCACACACACATATTTATATATATATATATATATATATATATATATATATATATATATATATGAAGAATATATATATATATATATATATATACTGTCGGATCTATATCCATATATTTGCTTACATATATATATATATATATATATATATATCCTCTTCATTACACATTTTCCTGTTATTTTAATCTAAGTTAAATCTCCTGTAGAGGCCTGAAGTGCGGGAGCGAAGCCGGTTGATTCATTTTTAAAAATGTCATGTCATATTAAGCTACACTTCTTTAGTATATATATGCTCCTGAAAAATTTATTTTGGTTGAGCTTTCTGGGGAGGAAGTGTGAGTTTGTAAACAGTGACTATTACGGCTAATGATGCAAGACTCTTCGTTAAATCGAATTGAGTTCTCTCAGTTACTGTGTGTTTATCTAAAAATAAATACGCTTAAATTCACCTTCATCCCTAGCGTGCGCTAACGGATTAGTGGTAGAATCTCCGACTGGCGCCATTTCAGTCGAGTTTCGATCCTAGCTAGAGGCAACCGGACGCCTAGCCACACTGATGAGCTGTGATACAGCGAAACAGTCTGTCTGTCGATGGCAATATATATATATATGTGTGTGTGTGTGTGTGTGTGTCTGTTTCAACGCGTTCCTTCTTTGCTCTTTATATCTCGGGTTTCTAAGGTAATGTGATGATTAAAAAGCCTGCAGCACAAGTCAACCAGTCAGCTAGTTTTGTCTGTTCGATTCTCACTGTGGCTCACGCTACTCTTGCATTGACATTTAAGTTATATCTGATCGTTTGATGAATCTCCGGCTCATGCGGTCGGTGTTCAAATCCTGGTCGAAGGCAACATATAAGATATTGGCATCTAGCCTTGGTACATTTCATGACCTATTAAATCTCAACACTCCATGATACTTCATAACTCGCCTAATTGTAAAATCTACCTTACCCTATTGGTATAGGGTGTCTACCAAAAATTTGCATAAAGATCTTGGCTTCCAGGTTCATATTTATTCTTTGTCCCTAGATGCTTCGTCTGTATTCTATTTTATATCAATCGATTTCGATCGATTTTGTTTATTCATCACACACGCACGTACACAGAAGTGTTTCAGTCAGCTCACCTTTCTCTAAAACTGTTGTGGCCTGTTAGAGGCCAGAAAGAAAGACACGGAAAGAAGAAAGTAGGTTGAACAAGTGTATTGAAATAACAGAACATATATACAAAATAAGAGTGTTATTAGTCAACAGGTAGAAGTGTCCGTTCGAACTGACTCTGCCTTAGGAAGTCTCGCAGGTTAGTATTTATGAAGGAGGAAGGGTTCATTCTAATGTAGATAGGTCACCATATCAAAAATATTCAGTCTAAGCTGTGCTCAGTGTAAATACTAGTAATTCTTCTTTGACAATATCTTTAAAGGAGATCCAACACTTTTGCCGTTTTCAAATAGGTTATGCTTGAGACTTGGCTTATATAAAATGCTTCATTTATTTTCAGACGTCTTTTACAATTAGATTTTCTTATCTGTCTATACAAATGAATACGATATGGGAACCAGTAATAAGGAGTGTCTGAGAAAAGCGATAATAACAACAAAAATTGCAATATGAGCTCTGGTAAAAAATGGTTGCTGAAGACATTAGTTTTTTAATACCCATAAATTCTCATACAGATGTCCTCAAGGACACATGGCACAGTGGATAAAGGCGTTGGTTAGACCCAGTGACAGGACCCAAAGAGTTTGAATTCAATATCCGGTTAAGGCAGTGGAGAACTTGGAGAGGGCGAATCTTTGTCTATTTATTTTAAGCCAATTCCTTTCATATCCTCTAATAAGTCTAATAACATTATCATTGAAAGACGAAAGAAAATCACAATATTGATACATGATTTTTTTAATCCTATCTAAGCTTTCGGCTTACATAAGCCATTATCAGAGATGACAATTACATTACAATATATTAAACAACACACGGACATAGCAACTATGATAGTTTTTTTTGTTTTTTGTTTTTTTGCATGGAAGATTTCCAAGCAACGACAATGATAATGGCTTATGTAAGCCGAAAGCTTAGATAGGATTAAAAAACATGTATCAATATGGTAATTTCCTTTCGTCTTTCAATGATAATGTTATTAAGCTTATCAGACGATATGAAAGGAATTTGCTTAAAATAAATAGACAAAACTTGTCTCTATTATTTAATGAAACATGCATTAATATATATATATATATATGTGTGTGTGTGTGTATTAGTTCTTGTTGTTTCTTGAAATTTCTTTTGATGGACTCATTCTCTGAGTCTGCCATATTTGCCGTAGGTAATTTCAGGAGACATATCTGTTTATCTCACAACGCGTACACCGGCCCGCAACAAGTCGACAGGTTAAACGTATTGCTTTATGATGTGTCGCATGGCGAATTCGCCTTGTTTATAACTTTTCTGATTCTGGTTACAGAAAAAAGTATTAATGGTTTGTTTTGCTCGATTTTTAGCATTGGTACTGTTAAATGTCAATGGGAATAAATTTATTTGATTGTTGAAATGTAGTGAAGAAAATATATCGTTAGTCATTGGGTTTTTTATGTTTTACGTCACTAAATATATTCTTCGGGAAGTCGGGGGGGTAGGTGTGTCCTATTTAGGAAGAATTTTTGTCAGTATTATTTTTATTTATTATCTTTGTGGGCATCTACACATAGAGACTCATATATATATATATATATATATATATATATATATATAGAGAGAGAGAGAGAGAGATAACGTAGACCTGTTTAACAAGTGTAATTTTGGACGAAACGAGACTTTTCTCATACAGTCTCAATAACGGTGGACTGGTCATGTCTTGAGAATGTCTGATGACATGATACCCGAGATCCTAATGTACAGCCAGTTAGATCAGGGCTACAGGAATGTAGGACGCCCATGCCCAAGATACAAAGACAAGCTAAAAAGAAACTTATCAGTTGTCAATATACCACATAACACTTTTGAGCGCTTAGCCTTGGAGCAGGTAGAATGGAGATCAAGGTGTTTTAGTGGACTCAGCAATTTTCAATCTGCTTGTCTGAATCATCTTCAAGAAGCCAGAGCAAGATCTAAAAGGTCATCCAATCTAACAGTGATCTCATCTCACAATCCTCACATTGCTCCATATGTGACCTCCTTTGTAAATCACTAGCGGGTCTTAAATGCCACTTAAGATTATCGCACAAAATTTCATAACTGAATCAACTAAGTCTGTGTGTGTGTGTATTAACTCATACCTCAGTCATAATAGTGAATGCTCACATTTTCCTTAAATAATATTTAAAAATAAAATTAATAAATGGATGCTGGTAATATCCATACTTATATTTGATATGAAAAAATAATTTTAAATAATGTAAGTAACTCTATTACATTTACTTGTTTTTAAAAAAGAAATATAGTCTATTTAGTAATTAAGAGTAAAAAATATTTTAAAATTGTAGTCAAATAAAATGTATTCCAACACAAACAAACCTAAAAAATATCTTCATGGATACAAGAAAAATGCCGAAAACCTTACTAGTTAGTAATTTAAAAAAAAAAAAAAACAGACTACATGCATTTAAAGGATGTCAGAATTCGTTGAAAAATACACCCCTACCGTCACTAAACTTAACCTCTTTTTCGAAAGTAACTCATAATTGATACAACAATAGTTAATAGAAAATGATCTTTCTGCAGCCCCTGTCTGAATAATTGGATTTCTCTGTATCCTTGGAAACAGGAAATTATGAATTTATAAATGCGTTTAAAACTCGGTAAATTTAAAAATAAGTTATTCCAAAATCCGCTTGAAGATGAAACGGAACTAATGCTTTTAATTTAATTATATAATTAAATTTAAAGTTTTTTAGGTTACATTTTTTAAACATGATTATTACTGTGTAGCGAAGAAACCATATTTTAAATCAGTTAATTTATAATATTTATGCTCTGTAAATTTACATTGAGTACTGTTTTTCAAAAGTAAAAAATATCAGTAAGAACACCGGATTATATATCTTACTGTTCTTTCTTTCCTCATATATATATATATATATATATATATATATATATATATATATATATATATATATATATATTTCCAGTCGAATCTATTACATTCACTTGCGTTCTAATACCCTTGCTAAAGATATTAACCTTCATCTTCTCAAGAAAGCAAGACAGACTGGGTTCTATAGCCTTGGATGGCAACTGGTCTAGCGGAAGGACAACTCTGAGTTCAAAACCGGTGGAGGATCGTTTGGGGACTTTGTGGCAGTTGATCGCTGTATTCAATGTTGGATAAAAATAATAACAAAACAGCTTTAAAAAAAAATAATAGCAATTTTTACCTATCATAGTTTTACACAGACCCCATCATACATATATTCGTGTGTACGAGAAAATATTATTCAGCAAACAAAAATAGGAAAACGGTCTGCGCGTTGACAGCGCAACAAACAAAAAAATATTCGCTACACAATCCAACATTGAATACAGCAACCAAATGCATATGTGTGTGCACAACGAAACATATATACGTATATATGCCAAGTCCCATATTGTTCACATATGTTTATGTTTGTGTGAGCTCCCGTGGGTGAGCGTACGTGCGTGTGTGTTTGCGTACATCAATGAGTATATGGGCGTGTATGTATGTTTGCATAAGTATGAGTGACGTCCTGACGACAATTCTTCCTCGCACTTCCATAAAAAACACCAATATACGCAACCCTATATAAATCCAAAATTTAAAACCTAATCAATTTGTCTGACGATCGCAAATAGCGTGAAACCCAGGGACACAAAATCACATCAATCTAATTAAATATGTTAGCTCTATCACTGATATTGAGCGCTTTCCAATAAGTACCGCTCATATATAATATATAATTAATATATATAATAATATAATAATATATATAATAAACTGCATATATGTATATATATATATATATATATATATATAAGATAAAGAAGAAAAGGACGGCAAAGAAGAAGTAGATGATAACAATGAGGAAGTAAAGAAGACGACGGCAACGGAAAAGAAGAAGAACAAGAACAATTCGGCAGTGAAGAAGAAGAAGAAGAAGAAGAAGAAGAAGAAGAAGAAGAAGAAGTGGCCGGTATCGAAGGAGAAGAAGAAGGCAGCAATGAAGAAGAAAAAGAGACGGCAGCGAAGAAGTTAGCAACGAAGAAGAAGAAGAAGAAGAAGAAGAAGAAGAAGAAGAAGAAGAAGAAGAAGAAGAAGAAGAAGATTCGACGAAAGCAATGAAGATGAAGAAGAAGCAGCGGCACTGAAAACATCGAGGAAGAAGAAGAAGAATACGACGATGGCAACGAAGAAGAACAAAAAGAATAAAAAGACGGCAGTGAAAATGAAGTACAAGAATATGGCGGCAACGAAGAAGAAGAAGAAGACGTCAGCGAAGAAGAAGTATAAGAATTCCACATTGAAAAAGAAGTAGAAGAATATGACGACAACGTAAAAGATAGCAACGAAGAAGAATTAAAAGAAGATTACGTCAACGAAGAAGAAAAGAAGACGTCGATAGGCGACGATGATGACGGCGACGAAGAAAAATAAGAAGGGGACAAGAAGAAGAAGAAGAAGAAGAAGAAGAAGAAGAAGAAGGAGAAGAAGAAGAAGAATATACGACGATAGCACCGAGGTGAAGAAGAAGCAGGCGACAATGAAAAATCAGAAGAAATCGTCAACGAAGAAGACGAAAATGAAGCAGAAGACGACAACGACGACGACCATACCCAACAAACCAACTCCACCGGCTAGTACCTAGCACCATTTTTCTTTGTTTGAATTATTCGAATAATTTTAATAACCATTGGCCGTTTAGCTGGGGCAATTATTTGATTTAAAATCTATTCACGTGATAAACATTTAATGGGCAAATATAATTTCCCTGGGTAGGCAGAGAAGAATTCACTGTATCCTATTGATGTCAATACGATGAAAAAACAAACCCGTCTCTAATCAGTGTCCATGCATAATTACATCCCAAATCCCCGATCGGAGGGGATGCCTAGACTGATCGGGAGCACCTTTGTGATACTCGCTATCTTATCAACATTTGCTACATTTATATATACGTTACAAATTAAACTAAGTACAACTGACTATTAAAGGAGAAGGATTTTGATATCATTATGTTGTGGACGTTGTCTAAATCCGTGAATTTGTTTTACCCATGCTAAATCTAAAAAAAAAAAAACTATATAAAATTTATTATTTTTATCCATAATGTTGAACATGTTAAAATGATTCAACTTTTTAACAAGACAAATCACAAGTTGATGCTAGAACTTGCTGTAAAACCTTGTTGATTTATTTAAAATGGAATGATCTATTATGACATGTCTCTAATTTGTATCTAGATACATTTTAATTATTTTCACTTTTTCTAGTTGAATTGTTCACCTAGATTGCATATGGTCGATTATTGTACAGAATTAGCTTAGAATAAAATTTGTATTTTATATGAATATTACCTTATGAAAATTGAGATGTAGCAAAGTGGGTTGCCCTGTATTAGAGATGGGGGGAAGGGCATGAGACCCATACATCTGTCCTACACACATATTTAATTTCAGTCCCCCATAAAGTAAACATATTGGTTTTAAGGTTGCCTATGAAGTTTCTTATTTTCTTTAATTTGTTTTGTTCATACTAAGTTTTGAGAAATCACTATTTTTTATCCATCATGTTGAATGTGTTAAAATGATTCAACTTTTTAACAATAAAAATCACAAGCTGATGTTAATATTTGCCGCAAAACATTGTTGACTTATTTAAGATGGAATCATCTATTATGACATGTCTCTAATTTGTATCTAGATACATTGGATTTATTTACAGTTTTTCTAGTTGAATTGTTCTCCTATATTGCATATGATCCATTATTGTACATAATTAGGTTGCAATAAAATTTGTATTTTATATGACGACTACTTAAGGATGTAGTAAAGTGGGGTGGAGCTCATATCTTACATTCAGGGGTAACATCGATTCGGTGGGGGACAATAGACCCTGTCTGTAATGTAATGATAGTAACGGCTAAGATTAAGAGACTTTTTTTTTTCATACGTAAGATAATTGTTTATTCAATTTTGAACTGCATCAAAGAAATGCCAGCCTAATCAAAGGTGTACAGTTTCGAGTCTTTCTTTGTTGTGGAGTGATTTCTCAGTGGAGGCTTCTATTTGTACTAAGTCGGTCCTAAAATAGGTTCGACGTACAAAATGTTAGGAACTTGATATAATAGGTAATGACGCAGAGAAATCTAGTTGTGGTCGCTGATACTTTAGTATTTAGATACTTCGTTCGGCATCGACTGACTGACCCACTGAGCGGGTATTTAGTTACCCCCACCACGAGGGCATCATGTGGCACAAGACCCGTTTAACGTTGGATCTCCGACCTCGTGGGCTCGGCCAAAAATATGCCCTTTGAACCCGTATAAACGGGTTCAGGGTCGGTTTACCTCCCCGAAAGGGAATCCGCCCTTCGGCATAGCCTCGTTCGGGTTCCTCCACGCTTAAAAGCTACTTATTATAGGTGGGAGAGTCTATTAACTATAGAATAGGTGTGTTCCACTATAACATTCTTCAAACATTAAATCTTCTTCCGAAGGTTATGAGGAATTCGCTCTCCATCCTTAATAGATCAGGTGTTTAACTTTATGAGATCCTGTTGTTTCGTACGTAGAACCAAAGTTCAGCTCCGTTAATTTTCTGTTCATGTTAATGCGCCGGTCGACGTCGCTCGAGGCCCGATTCTGCACTTCGTGGCTTTGAGATTATCTTTCAGCTTTCTGAGGTTATACCGAGTTCAAAAACCGGTTTCTTTTAGCTTAACTCAGTATATAATGGGGGCACCGAAGGTCAACTCTTCTTAGAGTAAGTCTCCTGGTCGACATTAAATTCATTTCAGACCTCTGGCATTTCCTTGTATAAATAGTAGACTATGCGTCCGCTATATGCACCCTACGCGATGAATAATTCTTATCAAACACTCACCCCCACAAACATCGCGTTGTTTCGTACGTAGAACCTAAGTTCATATCCGTTAATTTTCTGTTTATGTTGTTGCGTCGGCCGACGTCGCTTGAGGCCCGACTCTGCACTTGGTGGCTTTGAGGTTACTTTTCAACTTCCTGAGTTGATACCGAGTACAAAAAAAACGGTTTCTTTTATTGTTAACTCAGTATATAGTGGGTGCGCTGCAGATCAACTCTTCTTAGATTAAGGTTTCTGATCGACATTAAATTCATTTCTGACCTGTAGACTTTCCTTGTATAAATAGCATAATACGCATCCAATATCTACATTCTAATCGATGAATAATTCTTATTATTCCCCCCCCCAACACATACACACACCTGGATGTTGTCAGCTTCAATAAATCTGTCCAAGTTCTGGTTGTCTTTCTTTTTTTTTTTTTTGTAATCTTTTTTAACTGAGGCTAAGAACTTTTCAGCAGTGCCTTGTTCTTATATATTGTTATACCTTGATTACTACCTTAATGAAATCAACACACTTTATCTGATGAAGTACATTTCTTTTGTTGAAGCTCTTTAAAGTTGGAAATAGTTTCTTGCTATCATGTAATTCAGTATTCCTCGCGGCATGTTACTTGAAGTGGAATTGAAAGCAGCAAAATAACATCATTGCACTGAGAGGTGTCATGAATTGGAAGGTATCCTGACGGACCAATAACTACTTGGAAACATTTATACATTTAAAATATCATGGATGCGACAGTCACTTGCGGAAGGTTGCAAAAAAAAGTTAAAAGCCCATCAATATTGCATTTGTGTCAGAACTTTTAGATTTGTGTCCTATTCAGTGTTACTCGGCTATTTTTCGTAGTCATTAAACCTTAAAAGGTTTCCACGAAGACCATTCTAACTGTTGGACGGAGTGAATTTTTCATTCTTTTTTTCCCCTGTCAACCAATCTTCTGAGATATTTGGGAGATGACCGATTTGACCGAAGCCTGAATCATACAGTATCCACTCAAATATTTAAAATTAAAACCTACACATGTGTAAATTAATTGAATTGCTTTCTTTCCCCATTCGAACAGTTTTAGACCCACTAGAGTGACAGGGTGTAATCGATTTCTCTTTTTTCCTAAGATTAGGTCATTTGGAGTTGTGTGCAGTAATATGAATCTATTTTCGGGGTGTATGATGAAATTTGTTTGGCCTTGAAAAATATTGCATCATCTGTGATTGCATCAGATTTTTATCATACCCAGACACTATCGTCTCGATTGTCTATTAGTTGTCCTGCGGCCGTTGTCTGGGATGGACATTACTCCAAGGAAGTGTAAGAAAATTGTAACGCTGCATGAACACCCTGCAAGCCTTACCAGTGAGCAAATCAAAGTACTATAGACTGGCTCGGAAGCTCTCCTGATTTAAATCCAATCGAGAATCTGTGGTCAGTCTGCAAGGCACGACTTCGTGGAATGGACATACGAAGTGCTAACATGTGCACTGGGTCATGTTTCATTGGAAAAATAGGAAAAAAATTAAATAATAACGGAATTATTCGTTTTGTTTCAGTTAATTTGCCCAATCTTTGATTACGACCGAAATACATCGGTCATAAACTCAAACCCAGATTCCCGAGAAGAACGAAACGTAGTCGAAAGAAGAAATGTCTTTATCCATGAGTGTATTGTTTCGTCGTATGCGACGTAAAATTAACCGTTTCCATTCAGGAAACATTCGACATTCGTTGAACAAACAGCGTTAGTGACATTTCAAAAAATCAAATTAGATCTCTCAAGTCTCTTATAGCTCTTTCTAATCCTGACAAAATTTTGCTTTGAATTTTTTTTAATGTGGAACATTAATAGCATAATTATATGATTATTTCCCCCTTCTAGTTGCATGAGCGATTCATTTTTGTTGTTGCTATTGTTTGGAAGTGTTCATATATTGTGATGCATGTTATTTAATAACGATCTTCGTTTGGGGTGTACACCATAAATAAAATAGCCAGGCCGAATAGTACGCTGGCCGACAGGTTTTAATAAAATCAAACAAAGATGATATCAGAGACTGAACATTTCATTGAACAATATCGTCCTGGGTAAGAATAGACCACATCCGCGTCCTGGGTAAGACAATAGACTACATCCGCGTCCTGGGTAAGACAATAGACTACATCCGCGTCCTGGGTAAGACAATAGACTACATTTGCGTCCTGGGTGAGACAATAGACTATATTTGCGTAAGACGATAAATTACATTAGATAGCAAGGCCTTTGATCAGATTTTTGAGAAGCGTGGAACCACCTCTTAATGGCTGGTGTTCCCACGTCCACCCTGAACTGAGGTGGTAGCACCTGTCAGGGTCCCAGCTATGGGTAAATAGTTAACCCCACAAAAGGGGTCAAATCACAATGAATGTATGAAAATAGGTTTTAATACCAGAAATACTTTTTAGGAAAAATTATTGCCAGCAATACATTATTACTAGAAATACATTTTTAAAAAAAAATTATTACTAGCAATAAAAATTTTATCGACATTGAATAATCCATTGATGTTGATGCTGTAAAACAAACCAAAGCAAATCAATAGATAGATAGATAGATAGATAGATAGATAGATAGATAGATAGATAGATAGATAGATAGATAAAAAATATTACCATCAATAAAAATTTTGTCGACATTAAATAATCAATTGAGGTTGATATGCCGTAAAACAAACCAAATCAATATATAGAGATAGATAAAAAAAATATTACCAGCGATAAACATTTTGTCGACATTAAATAATCCATTGAAGTTGATATGTCGTAAAACAAACCAAACCAAACCATCATTGAGAAAACACATTATATAAATAGAGAAAAATGAGGAAAAAATTTCAGTAATATACTAAATACCATTGTCTAACATTTAGTGTAAAAACTATCTGTCACTAGGCAGCATTTGCCGGCTCACATATGCGTTGTCCCTTTGTTGCTCTCGACGAAGGAATAGAAATGTCGGTTTTCGATTTCCAAAACTGCAAATCAAGACTCACAAAATCGAAATTGGAACTTACTAAATGTTTCTGATTTGAGTTTATTGAATACCAACTCGATATTTCTTCCATTGATGCGCCGGTGAAAATTTTTGTGTGGTCAAACAATGTCAAATCAGCAACTCTGTCAACTTAAAATGTGGCATTAGATTATTTGGCAGAAAGTCGAGTACATATATCTGCTGCTGTACTTACATATGTACGCAGCTAGGCACAAACAGAGAAACTCCAAAAGGCAGCCATATTGGTTTGCTAAGCACGTCAGGTTGAGAAAATAATCGACACTCATGTACATGTACACTATATACACTTACCAGACAAACACTCCAATAGAAAAGAACATCTTCAATGTCTTTTACTCAAATATACTGTCAAATTTTCTTGATTTTGTTCCTCATTTTCCTTCTTTTTTTTTATCTCTCTTCCTTGAATCAGTTTGTTTTTTATTTTCTTCAAAAATTTCTTTGAGTATTTTCATTGACTCCTATCTTTAGCGCTGTCACCATTAAGAAGAATCAGTTCGTTTTGCTGAGGCCGACCCCACGGTAAGAAACGTTCCTGAAAGCACTTCAAAACATGTATGGCTTATCAATTTCGACAACTTACAAGTGATCTCTGTCACACATATATATATAAAAAAATACGATAGATATTTTAAGCATGATCTTCTTAAAGCCAAATATCGATCTCATTTTTACACATTTATAGAAAAAAGAATCAAATTTTGTTTCGTCGTGTCTGTCAACATTACGAGCAACTCAAGCTTTGTCTGTACTAAATTAAAATTCTTCAATTATATTTTATGAATTTGCGTAAGGCTGAATTTTGTCTCTGTGTGTGTGTGTTTTTTTTTTTTTTAATTTCATCCAATGCAAAGCAATAAAGCCACTAAGACGAAAGGGGTTACTGAATGTTAGAGAATATGAGAAAAATGTACTATTACGGCTACATCTAACCATTTCAACTGTAAAATGATGAGACCTTCCATCCAATCTAGTACTGCGCTTAAATTCATAAAGTTTAAATACCATAGAGGAATGCTCATCAAAATAATTACTATGAAAACAACAATGGAAAAGAAAGGCAACAAAGCGTAAACGAAATATATCTAGTTTGTTCAACTTAGGAAACTTAACATTTCAACCAAAGTATTCTAAAATGCTGCCAATAACAAAGGAGAAAATGAAAAATACCTAACAACAGATCGAATATAGCATCAAAATTTATATTATTTTTATTTATTTGTTATGTAACTAAATACATAATTGTCAGCAATGTTTCCATAAAACTTGGTATTTTCTCTAATAAATTCTTAATAAATATTATTGTTATTATTATTTTACTTAAGTGTAAGGTAGTCCTACATTTACAATTCCTTATGGCTAAACATGAAAAGAAATGTTGATCAAAACCTTTAAACGCGTATTGCCACAAAATTATCAAATACTGAATACGCCCCCTCCTCTGCCGTACGCGTCATATGTTTAAGTAATTTCAGTTACTTCTCTTTAATTCTGAATCTAAATATTCTTTTTGTTTCCATTTTCCTTAAGCCTTTCTTGTTTACTACACGCTCCATCCATGGTATTCTCATCATCCTTCTGTAGAACCATATTTCTGTTGACTCTAGTCATGTGAGAGGAGATTTTCCAGCATTCACTGCTTTACAAGAGCATTGACGGTTCAGCAATATTCCCAGTGTTTCATTTTCCTTCTTTCGTTAACAAACTTCCCAAGTATTTAATTAAACTTCTGAACTTGTTAGATTCTATAATTACTGCACAATCTGATGATATCCAAGGTAGACTGTGTCTACATATACACCTGACTAGCTATGTGTACAGGTTTGTCCACTTGGCTGTAATCAAATTCACAAAGAATAACAATTGCTTTTTAAGACTCTCTGGTTGGTAAATAGCAACAATACGAATTCTCAGCCAGCTATCTTTCCTCTGGCTGAATTGCTATCACCTTAACGTACACTGGTCCCTTCCTCCATGGCCGCTGGGCAGCTACTCACTCACTGGTCACCTACCTACTTCTCTGATTTTTGGAACCCTTTCTCACGGCTCTCTCTCTCTGCTTATATGGATAATCGCTGGGGTCCCACCGACCGTATCCGTCCCTTTGTATTCCGGAACAAGAGACCAATCAATTCTGCTTTTTGGGTGGCCAGCTTTTTCAACGGATTATTTTTATGATTATCTAACATCAGTAACAACATTATATGTTTGCCAATTCAAAGTCAGCTGAAGACAGAATTTTCGAAAACACTGCCACTTAAGTTAACTCAAATATGGACTGGAGACGAATTTCCTAAGAAACTCATATAACTAAGCGGACTTAAAAGGAAAAGGAATTTATCTACTTATCTTCTAAGGATGTGTGAGAAACTGCATTGTTACATTAGCATATTGGGCGTTTTCTTTTCCGATGACCAAATGTTCTGTCTTCTTACAGTTGATGGTTAGTCATCTGCGTATCTTATCTTGCTAAGATTGCGCCCCCAATAATAAGTACTGCTTGGGTATTCAGTTCTTTTAGGATAAGCTCGCTGTAAATGTTCAAAAAATCTGGTAAGAAGATGCATCCTTGTCATATGCCATTTTCTGTTTGTATGCAAGCGGTTTGCTCTCAGTACAACTTCTGGATTATTATAAGATCCTTCCCAAATAGATCTACAAGGTTACCAAAAAGACCTTGACGTTTTTTTATTTTTTAACACAAAGATATACAGCAAATTTGACATGGCGTTTAATCCTTAGAGTAATTGCCATCGGAATCCGGGACACTTGGCCAGCGTGCCACCGGCTACACAATATCATGGCGGTAAAAATCAGGTTTGATTTGATTTGTTTTGTTTTACGGCATATCAACCTCAATGGGTTATTTAATGCCGATAAGATTTTTATTGCTGGCAATATTTTTTATCTATCTATCTATCTCAGTATATATTGATTTGGTTTGTTTTATTTTACGGCATATCAACCTCAATGAGTTATTTAATGCCGAGAAGATTTTTATTGCTGGTAATATTTTTTATCTATCTATCTACCTATCTCAGTACATATTGATTTGGTTTGTTTTACGGCATATCAAACTCAATGGGTTATTTAATGCCGACAAGATTTTTATTGCTGTTAATATTTTATATCTATCTAGTTTGGGGGTTAACTATTTCAGTATATATTTATTTGGTTTGGTTTGTCATTTGTAAGGTGAAGGTTCCACTCCGGCCGCTTTTTCTGGCTAACTGCTGCTTTGTCGCACAGTCTCCCGCTACAATCTTAGCTGCTTCAACTTATCTATTTTCAATAACCTTATAATCTTTGTGAACGAATGGTTAGAACGTTCACTTTCTAGCCACGAGACCCGGGTTCGAATCGCACCATGGTCAATCTCAGAAAATGACTGAAAACCATACTACGTGTTGACCTTGTGAGTGAACCCTGGGAGCCTCCGTGGCTGTGCTAGCACGAAGTCATAAGTCATCGTGACCGAGGATTTGAGCGTGCTGGCCTTGTTCTCCCAGCATAGTTGCAGTATGAGCCACAGTTCCGTGGATCATACAGCAAAAATGAAATGTGCCTGGGCAGGCGTTTGCAACGGGGATTAAATAGCCGCCCTAGTAACACTCTTACTTGGGTGACTCTTGAGCCTCGTATTGAGTGAACATTAGGAACATTAGTATAACAGAAAAAAGAATCTGAGGATGGATCAAGAATACACCGGCTAAAACGTCGTGCTCGAAATTTTAAAAATGAATAAAATCTATTTTTTTTTAAAGCTTGCTTGAAGCTATTCGCGCAAAACTCTTGCAATTTTGAAAAACGTTACAAAAAAATAAAGAATGATTTTTGCTAAAGTTTTTTTTCGTGGGAGAAAAATGGAATCCATTTAACTATCTTTTGATTTCAGTATTTTTTAATCTGTCTACCTCTGATGCACAAACACTGTTTTTTTTGTTGTTGTTGCTGTTTTTTTTGCTTTGTTTTTTATATTACCGTCTTAGATTTAAACAAGAAAAAAGAATAAAAACTTAAGTACCCCCTCTCAAAAAATGATTATTTAAATGAGAAGGATTTCCAACTTCTCTTTTGTCCTAGTTCATAATACAGGGTATCGATAAAGTTCGTGTGTACTTTAAAAAATTTATAACTTTATTTATATTTGCGGTAGAAATAATTTGTAAAAAGGATTAGAAAGAAGTTAATCTATATTTTTTAAGGTTTTATTGAAATTTTATTTAAGTTTCCACATGTCCTCCATCATTATCAATACATTGGGTAATACGATTTTGCAGTTCACGGAAAACATTTGCCAACTGATTTACAGTAATGCCTGAAATCACATTAGTTATTTTAGCGAAACTTAAAACTAGGTACATTAAACTTTATAACATTTTTTATAGATTATTTCTATCGCAAATACAAATAAAGTTATAAATTTTTAAAGTGCACACGAACTTTATGGACACCCTGTATCTGACGTACTTCAACAGAAAATTGCTGATTTCTTTAATACATTAAAGTCCACATGCCCCATGTAAGATTCGATGACCCTTAATCGATTATAAATTTTTAAAAATCTGTAATTAATACGGGATTTTATTTCTGAATCCCTAGGTTGAGGAGTAATCATTATTTACATATTTTTACAATCAAACTAATCTCTTCATCTTTGTTGTTATTGTCACAACGTTTCGGCCGTTGCGTCCTCTGTTCTTCTTCAGATACGTGTTGATCCGTATAACTTTCAGAAAATTTCGAACTGAACCCTTTATCTACCCTACAAGGGTAGATTTTTCTCGCTCTGTCTGAGGACATCTCAACAGACCCCTGAAGAAGGCTAGACAGCACAAAAACCGAAATGTCGTGGTAAGAACAATAACGATGGAGACATCCGTCCCACTATAAATAACGCAAAGGATAACATCAGGTTTATCAATTAACACCTGATTGTTAATTAATTAATATCTGATTTTCAGAAAGCTGAGTTTCATTTAAAAGTCCTTCGAGGGATGATAGTGTTATTTTCATTTTAACAATGATGGTATGATGCAAATTCCATGAAAGATACAGGAAAAGAACGAACGAGGTGACTAAAGCTATAAGGGCTAGTAAGCATCAACCAGGGAGGAAATTGAATCAGATTAACTTCGTAAAAGCTGGAGAGAAGATAAAGAAACAGAGGAGAGAGAGAACGAGCCTGTTATCTTCCGCAGACGATTGGCAGTTGATAGTGGACCTAGAGACCCAGCTGAAGTTCCCCAGACACATAACCGTAACATCGCTTAGACCAGATCTGATATAGCACTCCGACAACACAAAGCAGTGCATTATTTGGGAACTGTCTGTGTCATGGGAGGAATATATTACACAAGCTAATGAGAGAAAGAGGTCCAAATACCAAGAACTGGTCGAACAATGTCGGCAGAAGTCATGGAAGATATACTATGACCCCGTAGAAATTGGTTGTAGGGGCTTTGCTGGACAGTCGTTGTGCAGAGCCCTAGTAAAATAGGTATAGTGGGGGCAGTTAGGGCGAGAGCGTCAAAATGGATTTGGCTTAAGAGATCAGAGCCATGGAAGAAACAATGAGGATGATGAGGGAAATGATAATTAGGTGACGTGTTAAACGTTATAAGGGAATATTAAGACAATATATTAATTTAGGGTAGCCGAACTGTTATGGATAGGGGTTGAGAATCATTATCATATGTGAGGAGCATGGATAGGAGTTTTTTTTCTCTTTGCTTTTCGGTTACCGATTGCCTTTATTTTATTTTATTTTATTTTATTTTGTTAGCGCTTACTCGCAGTTTTATTTCAATATTAAAGTCTAATTGCATATTTATTATGAATGGAATCGGGAGAAAGATATAGTTTCGTAGTAATAATAGTCTAGAAATTTAGGGATTTGATGCTTGTACTAATTGGGTAGAATTATTTTAAGAAATATGTATCAGATTGTAAATATGTGTATAGATTACTTAATTAAGTAGATAGCATAATTATTTCTTCATGTATTTATTTATTGTTATTAGGCCATCGAATTATTTTAGTCGGTAAATGACAAAACGGGGAAGGAAATCTAGATAATTTGACGAGTTAAGTTTAGTTTGAGTTAATTTGTAGCGATGCAGGAAAAGAACGAACAATTCTTCGTGTATTTTTGCCTAACATAAAATCTTTGCAAAGAAAATAATTATTACTTATTACTCTAACTGTTATCCTCATCTTCATTACCATATTCACAACGTTTCGACCGTTGTACGTTCCGGTCTTCTTCAAGTGATTGGAATTTCGAACCGAACCCTTTATTTCGTTCACCGGGGTAGATTGTTCTAGTTCCACGTGCCACGCCTCTTCAAGGTATCTCAGTTATTTCCCTTTAACCCAACTCTCCAATTTTTTGATTCACCACTACGAACTCACAAATCTCCAAGTTTTTCTCTGGGTCTAGTCAATGGATCTAACCAACGCCTTTATCCACCGGGCCATGTGTTGCTGTGGGCATCTGTGTATGAATTTCTGAAACTTATAACCCTAATACCACAGTAACATTTTTTAACAATGCTCATATTGCAATTTTTTGTTATTATTTTCATTTTTTACCAGAGCTTATATTGCAATTTTCGTTGCCGTTCATTGCTTTTCTCTAGCACTTATTACTAATTCACATAATGTATTCATTTCTATTCTTGGCCGGCTCAGGAGATTTTTGTGGCATAGTATATGTGCTGATTTCTTAAGTTTTCGTATTTTCCAGTGATGCTCTCTATTATTTAAGTCTCATCCCACAGGGAGTGGAGCGGTAATCTCCTTTTTCCTTCCATGGTCAGCTACGCCTGATTTTTTCTGCTTCCCCTGGAAACAAATTAAATTCCCCTTACGTTTTTTATATTTATTTCCCTTGACAGTAAATCATTAATTCCTTGTTTAAAGAATTATTCGACATCATATTATAATTCAGCTTGTTCCTTTGTTCTTTAATTCGTTATTTAGTACATACGTTACCCCCTAACAGCATGTCAAAATAATGACCGTGAGGAAAGATGGAAAAGACATATCAGAGACGCTGCATGATTTCAGAGAAAGAAAAAGACAGAAGAGCCGAAAACGTGATCATGTGTTTACCTTCTGCTTTAGTGAAATGAAAACCTTGTCAGTTTTAAGTGTTTTTTTTTTTTCATTTGTACCCTCTTCTTTCGTTAAATAAAGATCAGCCTTCGACATTATGATTGTTATTGTAATATTGTGTTAAAGTTATTAAGTTCAAATATTGCAATAGAGGAATTTTATAGTCGTACAACTTGCAAGGAGTTTATTCAGTCATTAACTTAAGAATTAATTCATCAGAAAATTCAAACAACGCGGGACCTTCTTTCAGAAAGCAATGTGGCTATCGTTTCTCTAGATCAACTACTGATGTATTAACGATTATTACAGAAAGAGTCTATGAAGCTTTAAGATAAGAATATTGAAGCTTGGGCTGTTCCTTTGGACATCGCAAAAGCATTTGACAGGGTTTGGCATACTGTTCTTTACAAGTTGAAAAGTTATGATGTCTCCAGATGACAAATTTTTGAACTGATTCAGTCTTTCTTATCAAATCATGAAATGAAAGTTGTCCTGAATGTCCACTGTGTAACAGTGAGTTAAATAAAAATAACCTTTCTATCCCCACTTCTCTTCATTCAGTTTGAGGTGTTAACATCTATAGCTAGTAAATTAAAATGTTTGCTCATAAATTCTTGGCAAATTTTTTTCAGTTTTTTTTTCTTTTAAACTGAATGTTGCCTTGAATGGCCACTCTTCTAGATCTTTTTGCATTAATGCAGGTGTTCCCCACGGCTCTGTCCTTCGATCTACATTGTTCTTCATTTTTAGAAATGACTTTCCTGATGTCCAGTTTTTGTAGTCTATTCTAACGGTTATTTTGGTGGGATTGATTTGCTAATTTGATTATTATTTACTTTATTTATTTATTTGGATTGATTATTTTTACTTTTTTTTTCTTTTTTCTTTTTATTCATTCAATTTTGGTATATTGTAACGGGAGGGGTTTGTTAATTTGTTTATTATTTGCTTAGGCTAATTTATTTTACTTGTTTTTTATTATTATTTTGTTTATTTTATATATTCTTTTCAGTTTTCGACTTTTAAGTCACGTAGTAAAAATTTGTTTTCATGTCTGCATTTTGAGATGAGTTCAGATCGTTTATTTAGTAGTTTATTTTGGTCTGGGAAGGTAATAATAGCTATTTTTTCTTCCAAGCAAAGTTTGCAGGTTTCTGATTGATTGCTCTAGGCTAATGATATTTTCCCTATTTTCCATGATATTTTTGCCGTGATTTGCGCCTTGTTTTTAATTCCCCAGATGTATTTAGAAAGCTTTGTGCTGTTTGCATATTTAATATTTGTGAAAGGTGTTTTGTGTGCATAGTTTCTTTGTTACATATTGATATCGCCAAAAGTAAATTGCTTTCTATACTGAAATCCTCGCATGCAAATTCCTCCTGATTTCTATAATACTTGCAAATTTCTTTTGCTTTTCTATATTGGAATCTCCACATGCAAATTTATCTTCCTTTCATATATTGAAATCTCCGCATGAATTTTTACTTGATTTTCTATATTGAAATTTCTACGTGTAAATGTATATTGTTTTTCTATATTGAAATGTCTGAATGCAAATGTCTCTTGCTTATTCTACATTTATATGTACACATACAAATTTACTTTGCTATCTGCAAATCACCACATGCGAATTTCTGTTGCTTTCTATAATAAAATCTCCACATGTAAATTTATCCTGCATTTCTATGTTGAAATCTCCGCATTCAAAATTGTCTCGTTTTCTATAATGAAATCTTCGCATACAAATTTCTTTTACTTTTACAATACTGAAATATCTGCATGCAAATTTCTCTTGCTTTCTATATTGAAATCTCCGCCTGCAAATGTATCTTGCTTTCCTATATCGAAATCTCAACATGCAAATTTAACTTTGTTTTCTATACTGAAATATCCGCGTGCAAATTTCTTGCTTATTCAATACTAGCAGTAGCGCCCGGCGTTGCCCGGCGTTGCCCGTGGATATAACAGTAAGAGATAGATCAAGTATCGACCATCATAAAGACTGAAAAATAAAATTGACAAAGATTATTGTTTAAGGTTGACGGACACGCATGTCTTAATTAGTTTTTTGTTTTGTTTTTTGTTGTTTTTTTTTTTGTTGTTGTTGTTGTTTGTTTGTTTTTACGAATTGGTCAAACCCAAACTCAAACAAAAACATTGTTTTCAATCGTTATGAGTCTACCGATTGAATAAAATTTTATTATAAACAATTGTCTTGTAAATGGAATTTTTAAAACATTCTGAATGTAAAAATAAAGAAAAAAGTGTGCAAGACAATAAGAAACACTACCTGCCAAAAACAAAGTGAAGTTTGTTGAAATCGGTTGAAAAATGTAGGAATTCCGATCCCATATATAAACGAACACACACACAAACAACCTGGGTTTTATAATAAGTATAACTCGATATGAGTTGCCCCCCTTTCATTCTCACGTCAGCGATGACTCTTAATCGTGTTTTCAAATTGATTTCGTGCAAAAACAATTGTGTTTTTCCAATTTGGAGCGCTGTCAGAACCACCGCAAGGTAATTTTACGTAGTCCTGTGAAGTTTTGTTGAAATCGGTTGAAAAATGTAGGAAATCCGATCCAATATATAAACGTACAGACGCACACACACACAATCTGGGTTTTATAATAAGTATGATTTATATGTCCACAGGAAAATTTCTCTTAATTTGCTATATGGAAATCACAACATGAAAATTTCTCTTGCTTTCTATAATGAAATTTCCACATACAAATTTCTCTTGCTTTCTATAATGAAATTTCCACATACAAATTTCTCTTGCTTTTCTGTAGTCATATCACTGCATGTATTTCTCTTTTGCTTTCTATATTGAAATCTCCACATGCAAATTTTTGTTGCTTTCCTTTATTGAAATCTTCGCGTACAAATTACCCTTGCATTCTTGTATTTAAATCTTCGTATTCAAATTTCTCTTGCTTTTTTCTATATTGAAATCTCCACATGCAAATTACTCGTAATTTCTCTGTTGAAATCTCAACATGAAATTTCATTTTTCTTTTCAATATGAAATTCTCTACGTGTAAACTTGTCCTATTTTTTTATGTTTTGAAATTTCAGGAACCAAAAACTTGAATCTCGTTCGATCATATTTTCTCAAATTACAGACATGACATTTTTGACAGTTTTCGTTTCGTTATTTTTGACAGTTTTCGTTTCGTTATTTTTCCCATGAACCCATATATTCATAAGTCCTACAATCATTATTTTAACGGTTTTCGATATTTGTGGGGGAAAAAATGTAAAAATTGTGAGAATAAAACATAAACAGGATTGAATATTCGAATAATTATTTTAATATTTCACTTAAAAATGTAATCGCGTTCGAAAAGTTAAGAAGGAGAAGCTATAAAAAAGTGGGGTTGAGATTTGAACACGTCTGAAATTTAGACTGTCAAAATCTCTCCTAAAATCGACAGGATTTGATGATATGAATATACTAGTGAAAAAACCCTTAGGATTGTTTCGCTGGGATTTGTGTGAGTAAGATTTACAAGGGAAAAAAAATTATAATTTATCCTTAACAGTAGTAATAGTAGTAGTAACAGTCGTGGTAGCAGAAGCAGCGGTACTTATATCAACAAAACATGTTAGCGGACGCTTCGTTCCAATCTCTGACGTCACTTTCTCTTCTTGTTGAGTCTCCAACTAGACTCTCCACTGTCTCTGACCCAACTCTGCCATCTGCCTCTTTTTTAGCATAACTACGCGTTTATATAGAAAAACCCGGCTATTGAGCAGGAGATTACTGACCAGATTTAAACGATATCAGATTATATTACGGCAATGTTATTATTATAGTTATTATGCAAGTCAATGCTTTCACATTAAAACCGATATCATCATCATTATCATCAACCCCATAAACGGCTATCTTAGGCAATTAGATCTGGCGGTGAACATCCCTCTCCAGATCAAACCACAAAGAACTTCCTCAGACTTGACATCTTACCTTGGCTACGGACCCTTGACCGTTGATTCCCTCGGGATAACCCTTCGTCCTAGCCGTTGACTTCAATCTACGGAGCCCCCCTCCCAGCGATGCCACGTTATGCCTGTACTAGTCGCATACATAGCTAAGTTGCCCCGTCTACCTGATTGCGCAAGATTGATATTGATCCTACAAAATGATTCACCCGCCCTTTAACCGGTCTTCTTTTCATCATGCTGCGTGTCTAACCAGAAAAGACTGGCGGAGAAACCTGTTGAGTCACCGGTAAACCAATCAAGCTGACTGGGTTACATTGACCAAGTCGTATTTGTAGAGTGGCCTGGCATCATTCCAGGATATATTTATATGAACCATATATCGTGTGAGTTTCATATCTACCGGGCTTACGGCCATATCACGTTGAAACACCTGTACAATCATCAAAGTTAAGCAACGGTAAGCTTGACCAGTACCTTGATGGATGACAGCTTGTGAATACCAGGTGATATAAACTTAGACGTGCGGATAGTTTAGTGGATAATGGGTTCTTAATTGGAGAGACGAGTTCCGATTCCCGTTGGGTTCGTTATATTCACTTACGCGCATTCTTGGGGAAGGGATGAATCCACCTCTTCTCTCCCCAGCTATGGGTTAAGTAGTAAGATTTGTATCACTAAATCCTTATCTCATTTTTTTACAATGTAAACATGTTTTCTGGCTTTAAATAACCTGCAAAGGTTAGAAAACGAACCGTAGAAATCAAATCCCTTAATCGATCCATCGTAATCTCAACCCTTATTAAATGTATTGATATCTTTTCGGGTGATTGAGCACGTCAACCAAGGAAATCAGTCCATCTAGGAGAAGGAAAAACTTGATTTTAAACCTACGCTGCCTGCGGCCATATTGAAAAATTTAAAAAAGGCTATAGAAGTAATTCTAGACAGAAAACCTACGGTAGAGCCCCGAAGGCGATCCTGCTGTCAAACCTTGTCGATTCTGCCAAAACGGGTGGTGAATGTAATCTAGGCAGCGCACGGCCACCTCTTACCATCGCCTGGAGTAGGAAAAATCTTATTTTAAACCTCCGCTGCCTGCGGCCATATTGAAAATTTGAAAAAAGCCTATAGAAGTAATTCTAGACAGAAAACGTTCGCCAGGAGAAGGAAAAATCTGAGTTCAAATCACCTGCTGCCTTGTAGTTATTGCCGCTTTAACTTCTGGGGGGATGGCCGGGGTAACCTCAGCACTTCCGGTGTAAAAGAAACCGACAGGCCATTGCATTATTCTGTCTTCAATGTCACCATGTAACACTATTTTGAGATGGAGGGGAGTAGTGACCACAGCGGCGGAGCAAAATATAGTATATTATTTCAATCTACCCCAGTGAACGAAATAAAGAGTTCAGTTCAAAATTATATTTACCTGAAGAAGACCGGAACGTACAACGGCCGAAACTTCGTGAATATGACAATAAAGATGAGGACAACAGTCAGAACAACGTAAATAATGTAAATAATTACAATACCTCATCTCAGAAATAGAAGAAGGTAACTCCAGAAGCAAACCCACCTATGGGTGAAGGGACGAGGTAACTTCAATATTTACGGTGTAAAAGAAGCCGGCAAGCCATTGTACTATTTCTTCCTCAAATGGAGGGAAGTGATGGCAACTAATTGAATAAATGATAATATATTGGGTTTGGGTTCATTTTGTTTTACGGCAAATCGACCTCAATTTGGAGTAAAACGATATTTTGGGGAATTTAGCAATATAAAGAGTTCAATACGTGGGCCAGGTAGTCCAGACTTAGACTCACAGGAAACAGTACTAGGAATCATGAAGAAAAAGATATCCCTAGACATAGGTGACGAAACGGCCGTCTAGAGGATTCTTCTAAATTCGATGATTTACTATATATGATAACTCTAAATCCCCCCAAAATTATATATATATATATATATATATATATATATATATATATATATATATATATATATAATAAAAAGGCTTAAACACTTATATTCCATGTTCATAATTTATTCCATTGGAATCGTAAATACGAATCCAATTCATCAAACCTACAAATTCAAAAAGAAAACTGAAAAAAAAACTACTCCGGAAATAAAAATAGAATTTAGAGAGAGTGTAAGTATGAGAGTGTGGGACGAATGTTAGTTCTAAAGAGAGGGGTAATATACGAGTGAATTTAACAGAGAGGGTTTTTTTATTGTTAAAACTAGGTGTGAGTGGAAGGGGGGAAATGATTGTTGTCGGATGTCTAATATATTAAAGATACATTTCGTGGTGACATACACACACCATGGCCGATCAAATGTTAAAGAATGAGGGAGAGGTAAGGAAAGAAGTGGTGGGGAAGAAAGATGGGGCGGGTGAAATTAAAATTGAAAGGGACGCTGTGTAATTGAGAAAATTTGACAAAAATGATATCGACTACAGGTTACAAATCAAATATAAAGAATAAATATGACGATTATCTAATCTAGCGAGGACCTATATTTTTATGTTCAAAACGCATGCAAATACACAAATACACAATAACTTATACACGTATATACATACACATCGCCGTGTACCTACATACACACATACATATACCCATGTACACATACACATATATCCACATATTCACACAAATACACACATACATATACATACACACACACATATACACATATACATATATCTGATTCAATATCTTAGCTCTATCTCTGATACTAAGCGCTTTCTAATAATTACCGCGCATATGATATACAAATAATTACACCTACATATATACACATATACACATACACATACACACACACACACACACACACACCTATATATATATATATATATATATATATATATATATATATATATATATATATATATATATATACATATATATATGTAGAGGGAATATGTTTGTCCGAAAACGTGATATACGAGGCTACGATTTTCCCCAAAGAAAATATTGAACAGAAGAAGATCTACATAGGAATTTCGGCGGGAAGTTGGAAACAACCATTTTATAACCATCCAATCCTTCACTAATAAATCAAAGAAACACCAAACTGCACTTTCTAAGCACTATTGGGAGTTATTTGAACAGAAATTAACCCCACAAATAAAATGGAGAATCATCTCAAGAGCTAAAACTCCGATAAATTTCAGAGACTGATGCAATTTGTGCATTTTGGAAAAAATATTTATAATAAAGCATAAGGATCCGGACATACTATTGAACAGGCATAACGAGTTGATTTGTAAATGTAGACACAAAAACCACCTCATTTTAACGAAGTATGTGTAGATACAACTATATTAAAATAGAAAATATTAATTTTGTTTTTTGAAATGAATATATGTACACATGGACACTGTACTCTTTGATATATACGTTGTTGAACTTATACTTTTTTAATATGTGAACTTATTTTTATATATGTATGAACATTTGGATAAGGATATTTATATTGATATATGTATATTTTTTTAATTTGTGGGCGCATATATATAGAGGTATGTGTGTGTATATATATATATATATATATATATATATATATATGTGGGAATATAAATATACTAGTATGGGGCATGTTTGAATAATAACATTATTTTTGTGCTAGGTATATTTATATATATATATATATATATATGTATATATAAATGTGTGTGTTCTACATGTATGTGAGTGTATATGTATAGATGTGTATTTGTGCATGTATGTAAGTGTATGTATATATATGTATTTTATATGTATATGTACGGATATATATGTATGTACATGTACTTATATATAGTTAGTTTTTTAAATATTAAACTACTTAGAATCTGTATATGTATATAGGCGTAATTACCTTAGAATTAATATTTGTAATATATATATGTGTGTGAATGAGTATATATCATTGTAATATAAATACTTATACATGTGTGGATAGTTATGTGAAATATTCTTTTATATATATATAATCGTGTGTTTATATGGTGGTATATATATATATAGCTAAACTCCTTTATGAGGCACTTCAGAAATCACCTGAAATTAAACTTTAACTATGGAATCAAACTAAAATCTAAATAAATTTCAAATATTAAAATATAGATAAGGAATGTGAGATATATATATATAATTTGTGTATGAAGATAAATGTATTTTTGTGTATATTGTTTCATGTATGTATATGTGTGTATTTGTACTTGTTAATAGGCGTATGTATGTATGGATTTACATGAATATGTTTGTGAGACATATATAAGAAGAAATCAAAATCCTTAATTTTACCCACAAATACTATCAAATAATGAAACCTAAACCTTAATTAGTTTACCCATATAATAATAAATAAGAATTACATTCTTAAATTAATTTAAATATTAATATAATATAGATGTTATTGTTACTGAATGTTTCTTTATATATTGTGGAAATATAATTGGTCGGGTAAATAAACTATTATAATTTTAAATATTTCTTTAATATGTTCTCAATAAATATGTTTATTACAATAGTAGTTAACTTGTATTAAGTCCCTAAACTATTTACTTAAAATTAAATATTTAAATTAATAAAATTCATCTTTTTTTAGACATCTAATTTTCTTTCAAACATTGTAATCTATCTTTTACATAATTTTGTTAAAATAAAATCACAGCCTCTTTCGTTTCACTCCCCTCTCCCACTCTATCTTTGCCATAAAACTCATTTGGACACGCCTGGGTGTTTTTCCCTTTATTTTCTTTCTACATATTACTTCCGTTCAGTTAACCATCTAAATAGATCAAGGTTCTGTAACTCCCACTACCCCAAATATAAAGCGTGCTTAAAATTAACCCCTCCCTATACTCTATATTGTCTATTTAACTACCACTCTCAACCCCGCTGTTTAATTACAAAAATTACACTACCCATCAATTTCTAACCCCAATTTTTTTTCCTCTCATTTCGTTGTTGGAAGTGGTACCTGAAGATCCGGAATCCTTTAAAAAGGATTTTGGTGAAATAAATTATTGTAATGGTACTTTAAAGTGGTCTGTTTTTCATTAAATTCATATATATATATATATATATATATATATATATATATATATATATATATATATATATATATATATATATATATATATATATATATATATACACACACATACACACACACATACATATACACACATACATACATGTATATACCCACACATACATACATACATATATATATATACACATATACATATATACATATGTATACATATACACACACACATATACATACACATATATACACACACACATACACGTACGTATACATATATATACATATATACACATATATACCTATACCATATACACACATTTTCCACATACATAAATACATACACATGCACACATATACACGTATATACATGCACACACACACAATATATATATATATATATATACATACAAAAATGCACACACACATACCTACATATACACACATACATCCATACGCATCCACTCCTTACACATTTACCCACACATATACATATGAACATACATATACGTGCGCATAAACATATATACCTAAAACCTTACATTTCCATACAATTACATACACCCATTTAAACAAATAAACAATGTATCCCTGTATCTATCCGTCTAGCTATACATACATACACATATACGCACATATATGCCCATATATACACACACACACATATATATATATATATATGGGTACATATATACCAAAACATATGCACACACACATATATATATATTTATTTATTAAAGACATTTTTATGTTTAACGTTATAGATACAAGCATTTAAGTAAATGCTCTGTTTATAATAAACAGTATTAAATAACGTTTACCGGCCTGAATGTCCGAGAAATTTTCACAGAAAATATTCGTTCTTTGACAGGATTCGAACCTGCATCCTATACGGAACCGTCATTTACGCTGACGTGCCTTACCGTTAGGCTACAAAGAAGCGTTCGGTAGACAAGGTCGAATTTACTGCTTATAAACTCAATCTTCCATGAATCTCGAATATTCATAACTGCTCATGGCGTATCAAATGTAAACAAATGACGTCATATATTACGAAATGGACAAAGTCCGACAATTTATTAATATAATAAATTAATTTAATAAATTGTCGGACTTTGTCCATTTCGTAATATATATATATATATATATATATATATATATATATATATATATATATATATATACACACAAATCCCTACATATATATCCATCTACATATACCTACATCCATATACGTATACATGAACATACATATACACACATACGTATGCATATAAATATACATCCATACATATACATACATATACCTATACACACACACCTAAATATATACCTATATATACACGCAGCTAAGTACATACATACATACATATATACATACACATATACATGCATATACACACATATATATACGCATATACGTACATAAATACATATACGTACATATACATACATATAAATTAGAATTTAAAAACTAAATAAGTAAAATTTCAACAATTTGGGGGTAAAAAAAATACACATAGCGCATCACATAAACATACACAATGATCTATATAGAGATAAACAAAATAAACATAATAGTCATTCCGTTAAAATGTCATGCCCGATGTTTTGAACCAAGATGGAACTGACATAAGTGACAGAAAGTTACAAAACGGTGTTTATGTTTTGAATCGTTTCCTATGTCTACATTTAGAAAATATCTCATTACGAAGATTCAACAGTTCATCTTGATTCTTATCTTTGATAATAACATTTTTCCGCCATGCACAGATCACACCGATCGCGGAAGTTATTAGGTGTTCTGGCTCTTGATAGGTATCTCCATTTCAAAAGTGGGGTTAATCCCTTATCCACCAGATCCCAGTAGTGTTTGGATAAGAAAGTTTGACTTCTGAGGCATCTATATCTAAAAGAGCGTCTATGGTTGTATAGACGCTGCTTCCAATCACCGGCGGATATACCTATATATCTATTTTTCTCGTTTATATTTTCCTCGGGAAAGATTCTTGCCTCGTATATTACATTTTTATAGTTACATTTACCCCCGATTGGACAATGATCTTTATTCCTACATGAACCTCAATGGGTTATTTAAGGCCAACAAGATTTTTAGGATTAGTTCGTATGAATAGAATATGTATTGTTTGTAAGAAATCTGTTTGTAGTAGATCAGGTTTCATTGACGTGAGAGGGTTTGCAGAATTTGGTTTCACTGACGTATTCTTTTCAGATATACATTTTGTAGAGAAGATGGTTTTAGGGACATTCTTATTTGGTTATGTAATGAAAACTCGGAGTCTAGTTCGACTTAATATACCTTTATTTAACGTAACTGAAGAGTCTTTCCGTTTTGGCCAAGACGATGTGACATAGCTATACAAAACATTAGACAGGGGAGGCAATCGAGTTGTCTTACCACATTCTCCCCGGCTTTGTTTTCTCCTAGTCCGGCACAAAACCATCCAGGTGACTGGGTCTCTTGACAATTCTCTGTAATCGTCTCGGTGGTAGCTGATCGGGGCTTTCAGATTTTACGGGAACAGTCGACCAGAAGTATTTCGTCTCATACTGTTTTTGTCTCCTTGGAGTAGGACGCTCTGATTCTGAAAGCTGATTATCAGAGTCTGTGGTAGTATGCTCTCGTTTAAAGATCGGCTGTTCTGGTGTCGATCTCTGAATCGTCACTATCAGGGCCTTGTTCCTCAGGAGAATCCAATGTCGCTGTGTCGTCGTTATTATCAAGAAGGAGAGATATTGCTTCAGGGAAGAACTGCTCCTCCCTCTGGTTTGATAACTCGCCGACAGGGGCCAAATGTTTGAGGGAAACGTTCAATTGTCTCCTGTTGGAGTGCTGGATGCGCGTATAGAGTGGCTTCACCGCGAGCAGTTCTACCTTAGTCACAACAGAACCATTATTGCTTTGCCGAAAATGGTTTCTAAGTGATACAGTATCTGGCTGTGAGAGCCGAAAAGGGAGGGATGCACCGGCCGAAATTCGACTTGGAAATTTAAAAAAAAAACTTAGGAACATTGAAAATTTTCCATTAAAAATATATTTTTCTGTCTTGAAATTCTACACAGAATTTTAAACTAATTAAAGAAAATTTGTGAAAAGTAAAAAATATATATATATAAAAGGATATGTAAGCAAATATATGGATATAGATCCGACAGTATGAAGAAAAATATATGAAAATACAAAAATCCGAATGTTAATTATGTTTTAATAACTATGTCCGAAAGAAGGTCTACTAGACCGAAACGTCTGATGTCGACATTGAAACAACATTAAAATAGCATATTTGCATATTCAGATTTTTGTTTTTCCATATATTTTTCTTCATAAACGGATATATCTTATGTAGGTGTTTCCAGCTTTCCGAACGAGTTAATTATTTGGAAATACTACGAACAGTGTTACTTAACTATAATTTTCAATATAAATAAATAAATGGATTACTTAATAACATATTTGAGTTTTCTTGTGAAGAGTGGCCATTGCAATGAAGTTGTCAATTAAATTTTGTACATCGAAAATATCTATAATATTTTGAACAAATCAAATAATACATCAATGACACCAAGTCTTGTGTGTATGCCGGGTAAGGAAGAACGTCCAGGTCATTTCTTTCAAAGCAGGCGTGTCGACAAATGTTACCAAATATCAGTATGACGTCTTTATTTTTTAAATTTTGAGCCTGGCCACCGCTTTACCGGTGGTAGAAAAAAATGACGTAATGCCCGGCCACCGATTGAACGGGGGGGTAAACACTATTTTTTGCTATTGTTACTCTTATTTTTATATCTACCGTGAAATAATCAGTCAGTTATGTGCCATGCGTGATACACGCCTAGGCGATTATGTATGTTTCGATACATGACTGACGAGGTAGATTTTTTTTCTCGCAGTAGGTTGCCATTCATTTCTGGGGTAGACCAGCCAATGCTATAGAACCCAGTCTACCCAGCTATTCACCCATAGTTGGTGGGGGAGAAGAAGAGAATTCATACATTTCCCAAGGTTATTAGTACGTAAATGAATGTAATGGATTTGACTGGAATTCGAACTCGGCTCTCCGATTACTCAATACGAGTCGCTATCCATTACGCAATGTTGAAATGTTACATACCAATTAGTTGCGAATTTTGACTGAATAATGTAAATAGTGTACATAATACCTCATTTCAAAAATATAGACAAATACTGAAGAGCCGAAACGTTGTAATAAATATGGCGACAAAGATGAGGATAATAGTCCAAATAATGTAAATAGTGTACATAATACCTCATCTCAGAAATATAGACAGAAACTAAAAGGCCGAAACGTTGTAATAAATATGGCGACAAAGATGGGGACAATAGTCCGAATAGTATAAATAGTGAACATAATACGTCATCTCAGAAATATAGAAACATACTGTAAGGCCGAAACGCTGTAATAAATATGGCGACAAAGATGGGGACAATAGTCCGAATAATGTAAATAGTGTACATAATACCTCATCTCAGAAATATAGACAGACATTGAAAGGCCAAAACGTTGTAATAAATATGGCGACAAAGATGAGGACAATAGTCCGAATAATGTAAATAGTGTACATAATACGTCATCTCAGAAATATAGACAGATATCGAAACACAATCCTGAACATTTTTGTAAAGACAACGGACACTCGTTGCCGCTTTTGCAATGTCTACGAATACTCGTTGTCCCTTTCGTAATGCTCGTTTTAGTAGAGACTTTGTAATCGCACATACAACTATAGTAACGCCGTTGAAAAAAACTGCTGTCAGACGCCTTCGAATAACACTTGAACTAATAGTACTTGTTTGATAATACCCGCTCGAATAGTAATTACCGTATTGATCCAAATAGAGAATTATGTAGAGAAGATAATAAAGAATAGAGGTTCATATAATGATAGAGAAAAAATAACGATCCGAATAGTAATAGAGGATAGACTAGAAATAACGATCAATTAGACGTCACGCGACTTCCTACTTATGCGTTTCCTCTATGACCACGTGATCCACTTAATTCTATAATGGGATCACCTGTGTTTGTTCACTGGCGATCTATGTTCAAACACAAGTATCAGCATCGACAATTTCTTCCTATATAACAAACATGAAACAAGGAACCAAACCCTGCTCCTGTTTAAGAGACAAAGGAGTACAAACCGGGCGATAGGTGAACCTATTTAGGCTCCTTTTTTTTTGTCCGTTTCCTCTGCGCTCACGCATTCGACGATAAAGACTGTAAGTAGAAGTAGCAGCTTCCCCGGGACTCAGCAGTTCATAACACATTTCAGCCTTTCATGTCCCACCAATTACAGATCAATAACCTTTTTTTTCTTTCTTTCAAACTCAATCTTCGAACGAGACGACAGAAACCCTTTACAGTAATAGCTTCAGCAGGCAATTCGTGATACAGTCCGCCTTTCATATCCCACCAAATACATCGGAATCTTCTTTTTTTACGAGATGTTAGCTTTTATTATTGATGCTGCAGGCTCTCATCGCACCTCCCATGATTTTCGAAATGTTCGGATTTTATCAAAATGAACAGGGATTTCTCTTTTAATCTCTTTAGTGCCAATCATGCGTATAATAAATTGTTCCTGTCTGGCAAGAAGTATTCGGTTGACCGAAAAGTTCGTTCGCTTTATTAAGCAAATAGTCTACTTAATAAAGCGAACGAACTTTTTGGCCATCCCAATAAAATCATTTCATTTAAAAAAAGAACCAATGTACATCAATAATCATTTCAATCAATAATTATGAAAAAAATTAAAATCGTGTATGAACCAATGCACGGCAGACTAAAAATCGAACCAGTGTTTCTCAATTCCCAAACTAGTCTCTCATTTGTTGATGTCCCAAATAGTATTGCTTAACTAAAAAAATCAAAAATTAATATGTAAAAATCAACGAGTAACTTACTAGCAATTTGCAAATTAGTCACTTATTTGGTAATGCCACAAATAATATTGCTTAACTATAAAAATCAGAAAAGAATAATTAAAAATAATCGAGTAACTTACATGCGATTCTCAAACTAATCTCTCATTTGAGGATGTCCTAAATAGTATTGCTTAACTATAAAAATCAAAAATGAATATGTAAAATGCATTGAGTCACTCATTGGGTACTGCCCCAAATATTCATGCTTAACTATAATAATTATATAAGAATAATAACTATCGTGTAACAAATGCGCAATTCCCAAACTTGTCACTCATTTGGCAAAGCCTCAAACAGTGTTGCTTAACTATAATATTTAAATAAGTAAAAATAAAAATCATCGAGTAACCTATGTGCGATTATCAAAGTCACTCATTTGGCAAAATGTCCAAATATTTTTGCTTAACTATAATAATCAGCATAATAAGAATAAGTAAAACTCTTCAAGTAACATAGGTGCAATACTCAAAACAGTCACCCATTTGACATTGCCCAGAATGGTATTGCTTATCTATAAAGATGAGATCAATATAACAAAAATACAGCGAGTAACAAAGATACAAATCTCAAAATTTTCATTCATCTAGCAATTCCCTAAAAAATGTCGTCCGCGTAAGACGATAAACTACATCCAGAAGCAAGGCCTCTGATCGGAAGGTTTTGAGGAGCGTAAAACCACCTCTTAATTGCTGGTGTTCCCAGGTCCACCCTGATCCAGGTTGGCAGCAACTGTTAGGGTCCCAGCTATGGGCAAATAATTAACCCCCAAACTGGGATCAAAACACTATGAAAGTGTAAAAATAGGTTTTAATACTAGCAATAAACATTTTGAAGGAAAAATTATTACCCGCAATAAGAATCTTGTCGGCCTTAAATAACCCACTGAGGTTGATATGCCGTAAAACAAACCAAACCAAATCAATATATACTGAAATAGATAGATAGATAGATAGATAGATAGATAGATAGATAGATAGATAGATATTACCAGCAATAAAAATCTTGTCGGAATTAAATAACCCATTGAGGCGTTGATATACCGTAACTCAAACCAAACCAAACCAAACCTAAAGAATGCTGTTCTGATTCGAGTCACTCAGTGAGTGTGTCTTAACTTTAAGAATCAAATATCAATAAGTAAACGTCATCATACGTGCGTTTTATATGAAGAGTGGCGATATTGTTTGAGATAACGTATATCCAATGGCTCCCAACCGTAACACTTTATCAATTCTTAACAAAAACCTGGAAACCTGACTTGAAAACATTTTATTGATAAATCTTTTTTATAAGTGAATTCGTAAAGTGGCCTTACCAAAAAGGAAATCTCATTAGAAAAATTACCATGAAAATATTTATAGAAAAGACACAGGGAATTTACGTTATGGTCGTGAGAAAGTGACTTCACCACCACAGAGGGGTAAGACCCCCAGCCCAAATGAGACGTCCTGGGTAAGATGATAAACTACATCCGACAGCAAGGCCTCTGATCAGGAGGTTTTGAGGAGCATGGAACCACCTCTTAATTACTGGTGTTCCCAGGCCCACACTGACCCGAAGTGGTAGCACCTGTTAGGGTCCCAGGTATGGGCAAATACTTAACTACATTCCAAACTGGGGTCAAAATGCTATGAAAGTGTAAAAATAGGTTTTAATACTAGCAATATATTTTTGGAAACAATTATCACCAGTAATAAATTTTTGAAGAAAAAAATATTACGAGCAATACATTTTTGAAAACCGTCCTGGGTATGACGATAAACTACATCTGCGTCCAGGGCAAGACGATAAGCTACGTCCAACAGCAAGGCCTCTGATCAGGAGGATTTGAGGAGCGTGGAACCACCTCTTAATTGCTAGTGTTCCCAGGTCCACCCTGACCAGGGGTGGTAGCACCTGTGAGGGTCCCAGCTATGGGCAAATAGTTAACCCCGAAACTGAGGTAAAAAGCATTATGAAAGTGTAAAATTAGATTTTAATACCAGAAATACTTTGTAAAAATTATTACCAGAAATAATTTTTTGAAAAAATAAACGTATTACCAGCAATACGTTTTTGAGAAATCAAATATTACTAGCAATACATTTTTTAAAAAAATATTACCAGCTATAAAATTTTTAGGAAAAAAATTTTACCAGAAATAGATTTTTGACAAAACAAAAATATTAGCAGGAAAAAAAGTTGTCGGCATTAAATAACCCATTGAGGTTGATATGCCGTAAAACAAAACAAAACCAAACCAACAAAAAAATGAATAAAGAAATTATGAAAGAGTGAATAACGAAAGAATAAAAGATTTAATAATAACGATAACAAAGCTATAAAACAAAACACCCCGTGTTCCGAAAAAAAGAAACAAAATATAATCTGTATAGAAACATTCCTGATGTGAAGCTGATTGCTTCCCGGGAAGATGAGTCAAGGACGTCTATTGGTCAGTTACTATAAAAGATCACTTTAAACCTCAGCCAATCGTTTGTCGTCCATTCTCAACTTAATAAGGCCAGCCAATTGCATTTGGCCTTTTTCCCCCTTGAATGAAGGCTGCATTTGTTCAGTGAATCGAACCTTAAGAGACGCGATTTGAAATCGCTTTGAAAAGAATCAAACAAGTGGAAACAACACGGTTTCACATTTCCACATACCACTCTCTCCTACAGACCGATCCCTCACTCTCAACCGGAAACTAAGATTAGTCAACGCATGCGCAAACAGGCACGCGCCCGGCGATCAAACGGCCGGATATTATTTTAAGGACATTGTGTAGCAGATGAGTGGGAAGAACACATGATTGATATTCGTAGAGTCTTCGAGATTAACCCGAAATTTTTTCTCGCCAAACAGTGAGCTATGAATCAACAACAAAGCCGAGATGTCGAATCAAGGTGTTGTGTTTTTCTGTAAATTAAATAAGTAACTTTATATTTGGTTGAAATTAGATCTGCTTATAAATCAGAAAAACAACTTTTTCGTTCAACAACTCATATCTTTTACTCTACTGTTCACCCAACTATTTACATTATTCGGACTATTGTCCTCATCTTTGTCGGTTAAGGCAGTGGAGAACTTGGAGATAACTGACATCGATTAAACATGGCACGTGAAACTAGAACAGTCTACCCCAGTGAGTGAAATAAAGGGTTCAGTTCGACATTCCAACCACCTGAAGAAGGCCGGAGCGTACAACGGCCGAAATGTTGTAATAAATATGGCGACAAAGATGAGGACAATAGTCCGAATTTATGTAAATAGTGAAAATAATAATAAAGTTCGATCCTCTTTCACTCAGTTTGAATTGAACAAGATTAAACTGGTTTTATGATTCTCTTCATTTGTACTGATTCTCACTTGGTTTTATTCGTTATAAAATGGAGAGTGTATGCTTTCTTTGGCTTCCTCAGTTTAGAATGAAAGAAAGATAAAACTGTTTATGAGTAAAATGCTTTGTGATCTCTGAGAATAAATGGAAAATGTAGCGGGCTGTTGAAAATTTCATTGAGGCAACAATACCTTTCAATATGACTTTCTTATTTAATTCATACCGAATAATGTAAATAGTGGACAATTTTGCTGTTACACGGTTTGGACAATCATCAAAGATGACACTCTGCTGAACACCAAGCGGCAACAGTCTGTTTCAGGCTTCAAAGCAATCTTCAGGTCAGACCGTTTCTGCTTAGTATATATATATATATATATATATATATATATATATATATATATATATATATATATATATATATAAGAAAGAACAGTAAGATATATAATCCAGTGTTGTTATAGATATTTTATTTTTACAGAATAGTGCTCAATGTAAATTTACAGAGCATTAATATTATAAAATAAATGATTTAAATTATGTTTTTTTCGCTACACAGTTCTAACCATGTTTCAAAAATGGAAGCTAAAAGCTTCGAATTTAATTTTGTAATTAAATTCAAAATTCGCTTGAGGGTGAAATAGAACTATTGTTTTTAATTTAATTACAAAATTAAATGCGAAGCTTCATCTTCCATTTTTGAATCATGGTTAGAACTGTGTAGCGAAAAAACATATTTTAAATCCGTTAATTTATAATATATATATATATATATATATATATATATATATATATATATATACACGCACGAAAATGGACTATTAATAAGTATCCTGACAAAGTTTTACTGTGAAATGTTTAATTTACGTAATTTAACTATATTTGTCGAACATTACCAATGACAAGGACGAAGAGCAGCTCAAGGTAGAGAGTTATTGAATGGGTTGTATTATGAACGTAAGGATTGTAAATTATGAAGGTAAGTGAGATGGATAACGGTTGAGCGTAGATTTGAGTAGATTAATGTTGTAATGGTTAGGGAAGCATCCTCTCAGGATTCTGTTGCCCAAAGCAGCGACTCTTGAGAAGAAGGTCTCCGAATTGAACTTCCTTCTTACCAAAGAAGCGCGATGGTTTGCCTCTGTGTACGTGATATGGCGGTTCTTAGCAGGAAATGGTCTAAACTTTTGGAACTGGGTAATGTAGGTCGGCTGAACCTTTTCCATGGAACTGGCTTTAGGGTAACGACAGACTTGCGTCGTTGAGTCTGTGGGAAAACGATCGTAGATTAGAAAATAGTTCATGGCCTACACGCCCGCGTAAATGATTCTAAACTCTGTTGGTATTGAAGAGAGAGCATTGGACAGCTCCAGCCCATATATGGCAGCAATACAGTGATCCCTCGTTTATCGCGGTAGATTTGTTCCGAGACCGGCCGCGATAACTGAAATTCCGCGAAGTAGGGACGCCATATTTACAGTATTTATTTAACGTGTATTTGGACTTTTAAAAACCCTCCCTGTACTGTTAACAACCCACCCATTACAGTACTCTATTAATAACAAGGACAACTGTTAAGCAAGACTGTTAGTGTATTCAACACGAAAGAATTTGAATGATGATGGTGATGAATTTGCTGCGCAGTAGAAATGATGATGATGAAGCTGATGATGACTTCTACTGTGCAGCCGATAATTATATTTTACGTCTCTTCAGACGGCAGTGCCCTTTCTATTGCTATTTTACGCTTGTTTTGTTGTTTCTAAACCAGGAAATAATATTTATTATTAATATTTTAATGGGTTTAATGAAAAATTTTAGGTGTTCATATATTGCAATTTTTCTAGAATTTTCCAGAAACTCCGCGATATATTTTCCATATATATATTTTTAAAATCTGCGAATTAGCGAGGGATCACTGCTCTCCGTTTTTTTTCTTCTTTTTTTTTTCATTTCATGTGAGTTTTTTTTTAAAGGTAGCGCGTGGCAGATGAAATCAAACACTCTCTGACGTATTAGGTTGGTGCAAAAATAATGACGTAATAATGTCGTTTTTTGACGTATTTTTAACGTCAAAAAACGACATTATTACGTCATTATTTTTGCACCAACCTAATATTATATGTAGCCGATAATTGTAACAGTGTATAATTGTCGTGACTAACAAACCACTGCTTATTTTAATAAAAACAAAAAAAAAAACTAAAGCTATAAAGAGTTATTTTTCCTTGGTCCTTTTTAGCTCTTGTCTCTCTCCGCCACTTTTAGTGTTTATTTGGACGAGGAACATTTTTTATTTCTGTTCCACCAGTCAATTGCACCTCCAACCATTATTCCTCTGAAAGACTTCCTCTCTGCCTTACATCAGTATGGCTGATGCTAACCCTCTAGTTGCGCCTTCTAAGGCTAACATTATCAGCTGACAATAAAGCTGACCTAGCAATGGATTCAATATACTTCATATTGAATCCATTACTAGGTCAGCTTTATTTTGTCGTGCGAAGCATATTTTATCTCCAGAATCTATCATCTATCTATAACTCGACTATTCATCCCTCCCTAGAATATTGTTGTGACATATAGTGCGGTGATCCTGTTAATTAAAGTGAGCGCCTTGATAAAATCCAAAGAATCAGCAATATTATTGGTCCTTATCTGGCATCTCGGCTTCAGTCACTTTCCCATCACCGTAAGGTTGCGCCCTGCCATGTCTTTTCTATAAATACTTTCATGGTAATTGTTCGGATGAGCTCTTCGCTATAGTACCTAGACTTCACGAATTTAAGCGCAGTACTAGACTGGCGACAAGATCTCGCCAATTTACAATTGAGCTGCCTAGATATAACCGTAAATTCCATGATTAATCATAGAATATGACATTATGTTTTTGTAGGTGCCTGAGCTGTAACTTCTTCTCCGTTTATTTGCCAGGCCAGAGAATGAAAACTGCTCCTTAAACCAACCATGAGTAGAGGAGGAAAATTATTAGTTTCTAAGCTTCGAAACGCGATTCTCCTTTCCTTACTTGTATAATTTACACTACTCAGACTGTTTTCCTTATGTTCATATTCACAACGCTTCGGCCGTTGTACTCCCCGGCCTTCTTCATGTGATTGGAATTTCGAACCGGACCTTTTATCTCGCCCACAGGGATAGATTGTTCTAGTTCCACGTACCATGCCTCTTCTGGATATCTCAGTTATTTCCTTTTCACTCAACTCTCCAAGTTACTGGTTCACCTTTACTGTGGCCTGGTATTGAACTTACACCTCTTTGGATCTAGTCACTGGATCAAACCAACGTCTTTATCCACTGGGTCATGTGTCCTTGAGGACTTCTGTATATGAATTTCTTGGACTTTTTCTGGTAAAAAATGGTTACTGAGACATTAAGTCTATAATTTTCCTCTTTCGCCTATTTTGGCTCTATTCTACCCAGTGATGGTACAATAGACAAAGAAATTGTATGCAGGGTTGAAAAGGCTTAGTTGTGTCTTCGGTAAGCTTTATGAATGAAAGTTATAATATCTTCCTGGAATTTATTATCCATTCTCTGTTAGGGTAATGTTACAAGGCAATTTATTTAGAACATTACAAGTTAACATTACAGGTAAATGTTCGGGAGACAGGTAAAAACGTTTCTGCAACCTTTTTATGTATTATTGCAGAAACCTTGTAGCAATATCAGTTTGTTAAATGGGTTCTTCTAAACTCGCTTCGTTTTTTCTTCTTTCCGATGTAAAAGGCCAAAATGTTAAAGCCAACTTCCTAATAACGTGTATCTCACACCTGGATCAATGACGGGTTTGATGCATAGAATGGGGACTACTGGATGCAAAAGCCATTGCATGAGTATATCTACCAAGGCACATTCCAGGTCTGTCCATATTAGCGTGGTGTGGCAGCTAAGAATTTAGTCTCCTCTTCAGTTTTGCTGCAACCGGCCGATCTCTTCTCCGTCATTTATTTAATTAAAACGCCAAAAGGTTCCTAATAACGTGTACCTTGCATCTTGATCAATAACGGCTTTGATGCATAGTAGGAGGACTACGGGGTGCAAAAACCATCTCATGAGTATATCTACCCAGGCACATTTCAGGTCTGTCCATATTAGTTTCAGAGAATTTTGTCTCCTCTTCAATTTCGCTACAACCGGCCGATCTCTTCTCGGACTTCATTCTCTAAAATTCTAAGGGGAAGCATAAAACCAGAAAGTAGGTTTTAGTGGGTTCTTCAACAGTAACATCTGTTGGTCGAACTAATTAATGAATAGGAGGACAGGCAATGTCTGCAAACAAAGTTACCTGTCGGTCAGGCAGTTAATATCGTTGGACAGCATCAGCAGCTGGACAACGGTGATCAATAGACGTTTGGTTCAGAAAAGTTTTCAAAGTTTGCCTGAGGGAAAAGTATTTTTTCACCGCCAGGAAAGAGCACATGCACACACCGACAGACGTGGATATATGCATAAATCTGCACACATTTCAGGCGCAATTGAGAAGTAGTTATCTATTTCCACTTGATGCCAAGAGTCAATATACCGTCGCGGAGTTGATTCGGTCCTTTTTCTTGTCTGTCAAAATTAAGAAAGTTCTTCTTCTTTTTCCCAAGGACTGCAACTTCATGGAACTCCTGGCTGGCTGCTTACCTGAACACTATAATCTTAATCTCTCCAAATCAACGGTTAATCGTTATCTATCCCCCTTATACTCATAATCTCTCTATCACCGCTTCTATTCATACAAAAGATGGCATTCATCGTTACCATTTTGACAGTAACCCTCTACCATGAGTAGCTCAAGAGACTGGTTGAATTTTAATATGAAAAAAACATGCAAAATTCACAATTTAAAATGTTGATTTGCAAGCCAGAATAGTAGATGTTATCACGGTAGTTGGAATACAGGCGCAACACAATCATCCTATAACTCACTTAACCCCTTTTAATTTTCAGCATTAGTATGTATCGTGACTATTTATTTGGTTTTTAATTTGGTTTGGTTTGCGGTATATCAACACCTCAATGGGTCATTTAATGTCGACAAGATTTTTATTGCTGGTATATTTTTATCTATCTATCTATTTCAGTATATATTAATTTGGTTTGGTTTCTTTTACGGCATATCAACCTCAATGGGTTATTTAATGCCGACAAGATTTTTATTGCTGGTAATATTTTTCATCTATCTACCTATCTATCACAATATGTTCATATCTCTCTCTCTCTCTCTCTCTATATATATATATATATATATATATATGCCATTCTGGATCTATCTATTTCTGTATATATTGATTTGGTTTGGTTTCTTTTATTGCTGGTAATGTTTTTATCTATCTATCTGTTTCAGTATATATTGATTTGGTTTGGTTTACGGCATATCAACCTCAATTGGTTATTTAATGTCGACAAGATTTTTATTGCTGGTAATATTTTTATCTATCTACCTATCTACCTATCTATCACAATCTGTTCATCTCTCTCTCTCTCTCTCTCTCTCTCTCTCTCTCTATATATATATATATATATATATATATATATATATATATATATATATATGCCATTCTGGATCTGTCTATTTCTGTATATATTGATTTGGTTTGGTTTCTTTTACGGCATATCAACCTCAATGGGTTATTTAATGCCGACAAAATTTTTATTGGTGCAAATATTTTCACTGGGAATAATCTTTTCCTTCAAAAATTCATTGTTGGCAATAATTTTTCCTCAAAGATATATTACTGGTATTAAAACCTATTTTTACACTTTCATAGTGCTTTGACCCCAATTTGGGGGTTAACTATTTGCCAATAGCTGTGACCCTAACAGGTGCCTCCAACCCGGGTCAAGGTGGACCTGGGACCACCAACAATTAAAAAGTGGTTCTACTCTCCTTAAAACCTCCTGATCAGAGGCCTTGCTGTTGGACGTAGTTTATCGTCTTACCCAGGATGTAGATGTAGTTTATTGTCTCACCCCGGACCTATTTATTTGGACCTTCAATTCCAAATAGTGGATGTGTGGGAATGTGATATCGGGGAGTCGAGTTCAAACTCCAGTGGTGTTTCGTTAATTTCACATTCGCTTAAATATCCTTTAGAAAGATATGAATCCAGCTCCTCCTTTGGCTATGTGTTTAAATAGTAGGGTAGACTGGGAACTTCTGCCTTGTTCAATGTAAGAGAATCAACACTCTGAATTCAAAACTATGCAGATAACGAAAGTATAGTAAAGTTTTCAATGCTCATGATCCCAACTGGGTTCGTTTGATTAATCGACTCCAAATCACATGACCAGTTCCCGTAGTATCACGTATTTTAAGCAGTGTTTGTTCTAAGATTGGATACAGTAGTTAAATCAGGTTCTATTCCTCTGACGTCACTCGTACAATACTAAATACTTTATCTAAATCCGCCATTCGTGAATTCCTCACACGTGACCAGCGTAAAAAAATCCTTCCCCTTCTCACTGCTTCAGCCCTCTTTTATCATACCAACACCACGACCGACTGACGAATTAGCGTTCTACGCTTTTGTCCTCAGTTACCCAGGCAAATGGCCTCCACCAGTTCGCCCAATCAGCACGCGACTTCCCATTAGTCGGATCACACTAAACTGTAGAAAAGCCACCGTTGTAGGATATACCCTGTTGGAATAAGGAGGGCAGATTCATGCCATTTTCAATGAACAATGCCGCTGCTACGTGTCGTGCATTGAGTTAAGGAACTTATTTTCGTTTGCGTCAGATGCAAGCCACTCTAACTCGCTTGATTCTCCGTAATTGTTCACCTCAGATACTGTGACGAAAGACATGACTTACCTCAGAATTCGAAATGTGTCTTGCCTGCAAAGTGATGATAAAAAGAAATATGGCCGCTATTGAAGACGCAATTTATGCACGCCTATCTCGTCCAAAACGAGACGATATTTCCACACATGCAAATTTTGGCCGTATTGGAATAGCATAGAAGGTGGGGTGCCAGCAGTACGACAGAATGGAAGTCATTCAGCGGACAGCGTGCAATAGAGTTGAACGTACGGACTGATAGACGGACAAAGAGAAAGTTGAAGTAGGCGCGGCTGTTCTGGCGTCTGTTTCACAATTGCGCATTGTAACGGCTGAGAAAGGGAGCCACACAATCCATTTTCTTGAGGCGAGCGAAGAAGAAAAAATAGCTGGCCTGCCGGCGAGCACCGCACTGCACTTTTTGATCCCTCCCCTCTCGTCACCATTTTTTTCTACAGATACCGCTTAAGAACACTGTAAGAAAGCTCATAATATCCGAAATAGTTTCCGGCTTTAAATAACCCTTCAGAAGATTGATAAACCGTAAAAAAAGTCAAAGCAATCAACCCAAATTATGCATACTTAATACTCGTACAATCATCACTTTTAACGTTAGTTTTAGTGGCGTATTTGAGTAGGCGCTCCGTTTATTTTTTTAAACAGTATACCGGGTGTAACAGGAAAATTGTCCAATTGCCAGATTAAGATTTGTACCGTTGTATTTTAGAAATGATTAAAGATATCTTACTGGAACTTTCAGAGGTTTTTATAACCCTATTGGACCCTGCTTTGAGCAAAAAGAATGTATACTTACTCTCCAAGCTTAACAGAAGAATTGTGATGAAATCGAAACAGTTTCATCATTAATTAATCATAGCTAAAAAACTCATGAAGTATTAAAATAAAGTTCAAATAGATAGATAGATAGATAGATAGATAGATAGATAGATAGATAGATAGATAGATAGATATTATTCCAGGATCATTTTCCAAGATGATCTTCACCCGCTCTAACCTTCTAACTTTCTGTCTTGGAGTAACAAGGTGCTTCACTGGTTTCACGTACCATTTAATTTTTAATTTTTAATTTTTTTATTTTTCATTGCACTTTTGACTGCCATAAGTGAAACTCTTTTCATATATGCTAAACGTCTTATGAATTGAGTTGGATCTTTTCTAATTGATCTCTTTAGATCTCAGTTGAAATGATGATCCCTCTTCCTGTTGTCACCTTCTGATCCAGGTTTCCTCTTTACGGTTCCCACATTTTTAAACTTATTCACCGGAAGCCAGAGTATGAATGCTGGTACCATTATTGAAAGCCTGAATGTTTTCCTTTCACCATTTCTCGGTTGGGAAGACAATTGGGCTGACACAAAACGATTTCATCCTGTTCACTTTCTAGCTGAATAAGTCAAAGAATTTTTCAGTGCTTGTTACGAGACCCAGGGCTCCTAGTACTATTGGTACGTCTCAGTTTTCGTTCCCCACATCCTGTTCATCTCAATCTCCAGGCCCTTGTATTTGGACAATTTTTCGATAATTTTCATGAAGGTGTTTCTCTCATATGGTACTGCTATGTCAATAAGGATACACTTCCTGAATTGTTTGTCATTTATTATAATATCAGGTCTGTTGGTTTTTATTTTACTCTCAGTTTGAATTGGCATGTCCCAGAGGATAGTTACATTGTTATTTTGAGTAACTGTGTCTGGTTGGTGCTCATACCATCTCTCAGTGGTTTCGATTTTGTGCTTCTTGCATATCTTCCAGCGCCCATATGTCGCTACCTTATGCCTGTGAGTATATTTATATTTTTTTATTATTAATTTTATTATTATTATAATTGTTATTATTATTATTGTTGTTGAGTTCAGTCTGTAGTCGGGCGACCGGCTGATCGGTTGAACTCTCTGCCTTCGGGCGGAGAGGAATCCGAACGAGGCTACGCCGAAGGGCGGGGTCTCTTTTGGGGAGGTAAACCGACCCTGAACCCGTTTATACGGCTTCAAGGGGCATATTTTTGGCCGAGCGCACGGGCTCGGAGATCCCACGTTAAACCGGCATTGTAACACATGATGGCCTCATAGAGGGGTGACTAAATATTGTTGTTATTATAATTGTTGTTGTTATTGTTATTGTTGTTGTTATTGTTCTTATTATTATTGTTATTATTGTTATTATTATTATTGATATTATTATTGGTGTTGTTGTTACTATTGTTGTTGCTGTTATTATTATTATTGTTGTTATTATTATTGTTGTGATTATTGTTGTTATTTTTATTGTTGTTGTCATAGTTGTTATTACTGTTATTATTGATATTATTGTTGCTGTTGTTATTGTTGTTATTATTATTGTTGTTATTATTGTTGTTATTATTATTGTTATTATTATTGTTGTTGTTATTGTTGTTATTATTATTGCTATTATTATTGTTGTTATTGTTGTTGTTGTTATTATTATTATTATTGTTATTATTATTTTTATTTTCTTTGATTTCTGGCTTTTACACACTTCTTTCCGGGTCCCGCCCAGGGACCTAAGGATAAAAATGGCATCATGACACTTTCTTTCCACTGACAAAAAAAAATATTACATAGATAAAGCCCTTCGTAAAGTGTGGGCTGTACTTGTCAGAACAATTTTTTGTATCTCCTTGAGGCATGGGCTTCCAGGAATCCATGCAATTAGTCTACTGCAATCTTTTCGAACCAGTCCTAGGGCTCCAACTATAACAGGGATTGTTGATGTTCCCATATGCCACATTTTCGAGATTTCTATTTCAAGGTCCTTTTATTTTGACAGCTTTTTGAATATCTTCAAAGATACATTGCAGTCAGCAGGGACTGCCATATCAATAAGGAGGCACCGTTTTTTGTTTGTGGTCTTTAATAACAATATCTGGGCGGTTGGCCTTGATTGTTCTGTCAGTGTGTATTGTGTAGTCCCATAGAATTGTAACAGGTCCTATCTCCGTAACCGGGTCTGGGTGGTGTTCATACCAGTTTCTTTCAGTTTCCTTCCCGGTAGAAGTTGCATATTTTCCAGTGCAGATATTGGCCCACTCTGTCATGTCGGGTTTTATATTCAGTCGGTGCCAATGTCGTGCAACCTGATACAAGATGATCAATCGTTTCTGGATATTTATCACAGAATCTGCATTTTGGGCTGACACAATATTTTAGTATGTGTGCTTGATAATTTCTAGTTAGCAAGCATTGGTCCTGTGCAGCAAGAATAAATCCTTCAGTTTCAGCTTTCAACCGTGCACAACGTAGCCACTGATGGGTACGGGTTTTACGTCAGCTTGTTTGGTACAGGCAGAGTATTGGCCATGAAGCGGTTTATCTTGCCATTGTTTCTGTATCTGGTCGGTTGCATTCGTCTTTTCTGTCTTTTTTAAGTATTTTGCAGTTTCCGTCGGTGTATTGTGCTGTAGTTGCATCTCTATGCCCATTTGAAACTCCATTTTGAATTTGTTGGCTTCTTTTATTACGGAGTAAAGACGCTTACTACTTTCATGTTCCTTGACGCATACCATCATCCAGTCTTCTTTAGTTTCCAAGTATCTTTGGAGGCCAATTGTTGTAGTTTTGTAGGACAGTTCTAGTTGAACCAGTCCTCTGCCTCCTTCGGATCTGGGAACATACAGACGATCAACATCAGCTTTGGGATGATGCATGCGATAGCAAGTGAGAAGTTTTCTCGTTTTGGCGTCCATTCGCTTAATTTCAGCTATGGTCCAGTTAAAGACATTAAAGCTGTATTGCACCACAGGGACAACCAATGTGTTTATGGCTGATATTCTGGATTTGAGTTTAGCTCAGTATGTAGTACCAGACGTACACGCCTGTAGTACTCTTTTCTTATTTTTTCTTTCATTTGGGGGTGTTGTATGCCATCTCCTTCACTAATTCCTAGGTACTTATAAGCTTCATCATGCTCCAGTTCCCTAATCTTTGTGACAAAATCTAAATCTATTAAGGGTGTTTCTGTAATTCTACCTTTCTTGAATGTTACTTTTGCACATTTATCTAATCCGAAGTCCATACCTATGTCGTCACTGAAGTATTTTACAATATTGAGGAGGCCTTTCAACTCATTGTCGGCTTTGGCAAAGAGTTTGAGATCATCCATGTAGAGTAGGTGATTGAATATATATTGTTGTTATCATTATTGTTATTGTTATTATTATTATTCTTGTTGTTATTGTTGTTGTTGTTGTTGTTGTTGTTATTGTTATTATTGTTATTGTAATTATTGTTGTTGTTCAATCGCCATGACTTCTCGATAATGATAGTAGATCAGTTTTTCGTGGCATTCATCACGGTCTTGAATTCAGGGTTGTCCTTTTACCTAGAGCGGTTCTACCCCTGAAAATTGGCGTATTCCAGTCTATTCTGCTATTTAAACAATTGCTGTGAGTGGTAAAGTGATGAATTCATGGCTTTACCAAAGAGATTAATGACAAAAGTGAATGGAACAAATTCGGGTGCAATTTGAACTCGTCTGGCCAATTCTACATTATACGCTGATAACCGTAACGCAACCCGCACATACCATTTGCCTTCAATACTTCATTTATGATTGAATGAGACAAGAGCCGCCCGCTGAACAGAAAATAAAACTAATGTCGACTTATACATTGTGACTAGACTCAGAACTAGAATTTCTAAGCCTAAAATAAAACAAGAGTCAACTAAAAGCCGAAAATAAAACTAGGGTCACACCTATACATCGAGAATAAAACTAGGGTCGACTTATACACTGAGAATAAAAACCCCGTCGAATTCAGGGCTGACCTATAAGCCGAGAATGAACCCAGAGCCAACCTGTAAGGCAAGAATGAAAGCAAGATGGACTTTTATAAGTCCATCCTGCTTTCATTCTCGGCCCTCATCCGTTAGTATGAGATACAGCGTTTAAACATCTTTTTTTCTTTCTTTCGCTAAAAGAGCAATGGTAAAACAAAGAAACACCGCACAAGAAATGAAGAAAAAGAAACGAAACGATTAAGAATATAAGGGAAACAAACAATGGAAAAGAAAAATAGAAATATAATTAATAAGATACAAATAAACGATTTGAAATCAGGGTCGATCTATAACCCTAAAATAAAATCAGAAGTCCTCTTCACACCTGAACACCTATACACCGAAAATAAAGCCATTGCCCAGCTATAAGAGGAAAATCAAATCAGGATCAACCTATAAAAGGAGAAAATGTTTTGAAACTCGGCCCAAGAACGAATTGAAAGTTTAAAACATTAGTCGAAATATTCCATATGAAAAATCACGTCTACTGAAATTATGCATTGTTTTATTATGATAAAATATTTTTCAATACGAAAGACTAAATGAAGAGTCGAAAATGGTTATTCTCTGAAAACAGTTGGATACAGCGCATAATAAACATTCAGTCTAATTGAAACTCCGACTTCGTTGCCACTGTTCGGTTTCTGTTTCTCTTCTTCCCTTCTTTTTCCCCTTTCTCTTCCTTTCGCCCCCTTCTTCTCTTCTTCACTTTCTTCCCCTCTCTTGCTTTCTTTCTCGTGTTCTTCTTCCTGACAACCATTCAGTTTCATCCATGAGTGAGATACAGCGTTTGAAAATCTTTTTTTTCTTTCTTTCGTTATGAGCAATGGTAAAAAAAAAAAAAAACAGCACAAGAAATGAAGAAAAAGAAACAAAATAAGAATATAAGTGAGACAAACAATGGAAAAGAAAAAGAGAAATATAATTGCAAAAGATGCAAATAAACGATTTGAAAAAGAGCGTTTGTCATGTTCAGGTGTGAAGAGGACTTCTGTCCAATCTAATATCCATCTATTAAACAACATTCATCATATGAATAGATTTAAGAAGACTTTTTTTTTTTATCTTTCAAGGGGACACCACTAAACTCAATCCGAAAAATCACCTCATCTTTCATTTGCCGTATGTGTTGATATTTTTAGTTTTTTTTTTAAACAGAATCGAAAATGTTATTCCACCTTTCAATAGGTATGACTTTCCGAGAGAGGGGAGATTTTACTTGCAATTCAGGGACAGTCGTACACGTTTCTATCTAAAGCGATTTGAAAGGTTCAGGCATCGAAAAAGATCCTTTCTTGTAACACTCAGGTTTGCTTCCAAGTGCGATATTTTCGTCTTATTTACAGTGAGAGTCACCCTGTACAAGGCCCGGGGGCCACTCATTGTAGAGAGTTACAGAGTAAGAGACACAATTTATGCGGATATGTGGGGGAAGGAAATAGTTAACCCTAGACTTGAACAGTTTAAATAATAGTGACCAGGAAAAGATCCTCTTGAAAGTTGGTTCCACAGAGCTCTGGTTTGTGGGAAGATGCTGTTCGGGTGAAACTCACTTCTCAGCAATAGACTACAGATGGAATCGGGACGATTCGCTATAATGCACGTAGAATGGCTGGTCTTAGCTGTGAAGGTTAGAACTGGTGGAAATAAGGAATTTAATTCGTCTGGACAGTTTCCATGGACGTACCGATAAAGCAGTGAGAGGCTTACGACATTTCGTCTGTGAGGAAAGAGGTTGCAAGGTGGAAAATAATTTGTTACCCACAAGGACACGGAGTCGCTTTTGGACTCTATCGAAACTGGAAAGTCAGGACTGGACATCTCCAGCCCAAATATGACAGCAGTATTCCATTTTAGGCCTGATCTGACTCTTGTCAAGATAGAGGATATCACGAGGGGTCGGGTACTTACTGTAGCCGCACGTCTCTTTCTTAAATCTTTCCTTAACGCTTACAATATATTTCCTAAACTAAGGAGATAAATATCTCACCAACTCGGTGAAATATTTTCCCCTCCTCCAAAGTTTGGAGGATGGATAATGCAAACAGGACATTAGAAATATTTTTCCTTAGCTCTCCTATCTTCTAAATACGCAAAGTTCGCCGGGTAACCGTCATGCGAACCAGAAAGAGACAGCTGAAATTCCTAGGAGAAATAATGAGGAAAGAGGCCTTGGAGAATATGACCCTCACAAGACATATTGTAGGAAATTGCAAAGTGTAACTGTAAGGTGAATGGCTATGTGCAACCGTAGGTTCTATTCTAATAATGTTTTCTCTCGTACTTCTCACCTGTTTAACTATCTTCCACCTGTCTATATTTCTGAGATGAAGTATTGTAGTTATTTACGCTATTAACATTGTTCGGACATTGTCATATTCACGGGGTTTCCACCGTTATACGACCCGGCCTTCTTCAGGTGATATACGGTGGAATTTCCCCAAGGACACATGGCGCAATGGATAAAATCATTGGATGAAGTAATCCAGTGACTTGACCCAAAGAGTTATGTGTTCAATACTTGTCCACAGCAGAGATGAGCAAAAAGTTGAGTTACTAAAGGTAAACAACTGAAACTGAGACATCCAGAAAAGGCATGGCACGTGGAACTAGAATAATCTATCCCGGTGGACTAAATAAAGGGTTCGATTAGAAATTCCAACATATATCACCTGAAGAAGTTCGGAGCGTACAACAGCCGAAACGTCATTAATATAACAATAAAGATGAGGACAACTGTCCGAACACTGTAAATAGTGTAAATTCTTTCCAGCTACCTGCTTACATGTCGACTACGATCTTCAAAAATTTAAATGCACGTCAATCGTTATCTTCTGTCTCTTTGAATCTTGTTTGTTTTATTGTCCTTCCTCAGCATTAAGCCCTTGCATCTTTCTGGCTTTATCGCCTTGCTTAGAGTGAAATGATTTTTTAAAAAAGGACAAAAGGAAACAGCAGGTAGCCTACATAACAAGTTTGTGTAAATGGATGACTGGAGCTAGGACTGGGAGAGACTGTGAAAAAACAAACATTACTATGAGCTGTAAAGCATAGAAAGTTGTACAGGGCCACGATCGTTCATGTCCTGAAAGGACACGGTACATATCCCCATTTTTCGTGTGAGGGTCAAAGTGTAGTATCTGTTCTTCCCCTTTCTGTCGTATTTCTCTCTTCGAGAAGTTCGCGGTAAAGCTTTAAGGCATACCTGTTCGTGGGGATCTCAACCCTGCGTCAGCACGTCCCGCATTACACTAAAAAAGGAGTTTCGGTGCAATATCAACGCCAGGGCGACAGTGGTCGCAGGGATCGAGCAATTTTTAAACTGGCCGATGATAATCCCGCATTAACATATACATCTTGTCACAGTGATGAGGCTTGTAAATATACCAGACATTTGGGCTGGGATCAAACTGTAGTATGTGTTCTCCTGTGGAAAGTTTACAACGATTAGAGATTTCAGAATTTTGAGGGCCAATGTATTTCCGCTTGTAGTGACTCTTTCTTATGAATTGAGATAATTTCATGACGTGCGTCCTAGGTAAGACGATAAACTACATCCGCGTCCTGGGTATGAATATAATCTACATCCGCGTCCTTGGTAAGACGATAAACTACGTCCAACAGCAAGGCTTCTGATCAGAAGGTTTTGTGGAGAGTGGAACCACATCTTAATTGCTGATGTTCCCAGCTATGGGTAAATTGTTAACTCCCCAAACTGGGGTCAAAACACTATGAAAGTGTAAAAATTGGTTTTAATACCAGAAATACTTTGTCAAAATTATTACTAGCAATACATTTTTGAAAAAAATATTACCAACTATACATTTTTTGAAACATATTACCAGCAATACATTTTTGGAGGAAAAAAAATATTGCCAGCAATACATTTCTAAAGGAAAATATTACCAGCAATAAAAATTGTGGGCATTAAATAACCCACTGAGGTGTTGATATGCCGTAAAACAAACCAAAGCAAATCAATATATACTGATAGATAGATAGATAGATAGATAGATAGATAGATATTAGGTTGGTGCAAAAATAATATCGTTTTTGACGTATTTTTTAACGTCAAAAAACGATATTATTTTGCACCAACCTAATAGATAGATAGATAGATAGATAGATAGATAGATAGATAGATAAAAAAAATATTACCAGCAATAAAAATCTTGTCGGTATTAAATAACCCATTGACGTTGATATGCCGTAAAACAAATCAATATATACTAAGATAGATAGATAGATAGATAGATAGATAGATAGATAGATAGATAGATAGATAGATAGATAAAAAATATTACTAGCAATAAAAATTGTCGGCATTAAATAACCTAGTGTCGTTGATACGCAGTAAAACAAAACAAACCTAATCGACCAAACTTATGCCATGGAGTACAAAGCTTGAACTCAAGTTTTCTCTGTAGTGAAATTTGTAGCAATGTCATGTAACGACCTCTTTCACGCGCCGGCGAAGTTTAGGTGTTTGCCCTGGAAATGACCTAAGAAATGACTTCGGCATAAATCAAGCTCTGACCTGGAAATGATCCGAACGTCATTCAATAACACCTAACAGGAAGTTGTAAAGAAGGCGTGGTTACTCGGATGCAGACCTATATAAATAGAGCCCTCTCCACACAGACACAAAAACAGTGAGAGCAAATAGCAGATGACCCCAGATAGAGATACGGATACCGGGGGTCTTCTTCATGGCTCTTCACAACTTCCTATCCTTTGCGGCTCTTAGCAATTTTATTCCTTTTGTTAATCCTCCCGATCCGTTTCGACATCCGTTTAGACATGCTCGTCAGTTAAGTCTTTCACTGTGTTCTATCCCTTTTGCCTTCAATGTACCGTGACGGTTAAGATTTTCAAGTCTCCACTTTCTTATTATGTTAAATAATAGTTTAGCAGATTATTTTTTTTTTGAGAATTTTTTTTTTTTTTTTGCTCTGACTTCCTCATTTTGATCTTTGAGGTCAGATACAGGAAAACAAAGGAAGTCGTTTTAGATTGGTTAAAACTAGCGTAGGAATGTTAGCTCGAGAAAGATTTTTCGAACAGTTAAGTCTTACACGTCATACAATGTAGACCTGGTACTTTCGTGTCTGGGAACGTGCTCCCCGTTGGGGTTGAGAAAGCGACACCACTGTCTAGTTAGAAGATGTACCCTTCGACGTGGTTAATAAAATAATAGTTAAAATTCCTTTGTTGAAGTTCTCATTTATCTCTGATCTATAAAATCAACCAGCAATCACCGGCTGTGAGAAAGAGAGGACAACTTTATTATGATCGAATCAAGACCATCAACCAAGCGCTCTCCAGAACGAAGTGAGGTATATAAAATTGTATTAATTAGCGCAGTGACCAAGAGACCATCCCAGAACGATAGGGGAATACAACAATGAATTTAAACTGTCTTTTTCTCATTCTCAGTAAAAGTGTCCATTGCCATTTTCTTTAAGACTCCATTGTTGCCTACTCCATGAAATTTTCAGTATACTTTTATAGAACATATTTATGCAGCCCCTAGCTTCCTTTGTGAGATTGGCAATCGGCCACACACGATGAGAGCGATTAAAAAGGATTAATTTATTACTGAAGTAGGCTAATTGGGATTAGAAAGATTGCGTTGTGCCAATTTTTCCAGTTATGACATAGTGTCTACCTTGATAAATTTGCATTAGAAATTATAGTTTCTAAATTGGCTAGAACACAGTGGGAAATAAGCCACAATTTCAGTCGTTTCATTTCGACTAAAAAGCGTGTTAAACAATGTTATCGGTCTTTTTCTCATGTTTTGTATTATCTCAAAAATTTCTTACAATCTATAAAATTTTTCTGTCTTTAAATAACCTGTAAATGGTTGATAAGCCGAAAATAGAACAAATCAATAAATCTCTTTTTGTATTGCCAGCTGTTATGTTTAAAACGGAACAGGAGTTTAGTGGGAGCGATCAAATAATATCAAAACTATCATATGTAAGGGATATGACCCTGAAAAGAAAAATTTAAATGAACTCCAGAATCCTACACTATTTACGTTCGGGCTAATATCCCCATCTTTGTTTTTGTTAGCACATTTCAAACGTTGTGCCATCGGGCCTTCTTCAACGATCCAGTAACCTACAAGGAATTGAGAATTGAACCCTTTATTTAATCTACGAGGTAGACTGTTCTCATACAACAGACCATATCTAGTGACATCTGGTCTAGTTCTTATTTTTAATACTGCTCGGTTATTGCTTACCCTGTTTCCGCACTGCCCAGGGTTGGTCAAAAAGTAATGCAATTTGTTTTATTATATAAGAAAGAACAAATACGATCAAACATATCATAACATAGATATACATCACAGGTTCATATCACTACTTCTCAACATTTTCACCATCACATAAAGAATGTCAGAAGAAAGATATAACCTCAAACAAGAAATTATGAATTTCTGGGATGGGAAAATATCATTATTTACACTATTTACATTTGAACTATTGTCTTCATCTTTGTTGTTGTTATCATAACATTTCGACCACTGTGTCCTCCGGGCTTCCTCAGGTGTATATTGATCTGGGTAACCTACAGGGAATTAATTTCTGGGATGAGGAGTTATCATTATTTACACTATTTATGTTCAGACTATTGTCCTCATCTTTGTTGTTGTTATCATAACATTTCGACCACTGTGTCCTCCGGGCTTCCTCAGGTGTATATTGATCTGGGTAACCTACAGGGAATTAATTTCTGGGATGAGGAGTTATCATTATTTACACTATTTACATTTGAACTATTGTCCTCATCTTTGTTGTTGTTATCATAACATTTCGACCACTGTGTCCTCCGGGCTTCCTCAGGTGTATATTGATCTGTGTAACCAACAGGGAATTAATTTCTGGGATGAGGAGTTATCATTATTTACACTATTTATATTCAGACTATTGTCCTCATCTTTGTTGTTGTTATCATAACATTTCGACCACTGTGTCCTCCGGGCTTCCTCAGGTGTATATTGATCTGGGTAACCTACAGGGAATTAATTTCTGGGATGAGGAGTTATCATTATTTACACTATTTATATTCAGACTATTGTCCTCATCTTTGTTGTTGTTATCATAACATTTCGACCACTGTGTCCTCCGGGCTTCCTCAGGTGTATATTGATCTGTGTAACCTACAGGGAATTAATTTCTGGGATGAGGAGTTATCATTATTTACACTATTTATATTCAGACTATTGTCCTCATCTTTGTTGTTGTTATCATAACATTTCGACCACTGTGTCCTCCGGGCTTCCTCAGGTGTATATTGATCTGGGTAACCTACAGGGAATTAATTTCTGGGATGAGGAGTTATCATTATTTACACTATTTACATTTGAACTATTGTCCTCATCTTTGTTGTTGTTATCATAACATTTCGACCACTGTGTCCTCCGGGCTTCCTCAGGTGTATATTGATCTGGGTAACCTACAGGGAATTAATTTCTGGGATGAGGAGCTATCATTATTTACACTATTTATATTCAGACTATTGTCCTCATCTTTGTTGTTGTTATCATGACATTTTGGCCACTGTATCCTCCGTGCTTCACTGTTGGTATAACAAAAACAAAAACGAGGACAATAGTCTGAATGTAAATAGTGTAAACCATGAAATTGAGTTGTTTTGTTTTCTTAATCCTCTGTTGCTCAATCGGTTAAAGGCACGTCAGACTAAATGACATTTCCGTATAGGATACAGGTTCGATTGTTGTCGGGGGACGAATATTTTCTGTGAAAAAATTTTCGGACATTCAGGCCGGTAAATGTTATTAATACTGTTTATTATAAACAGAGCATTTACTTAAATATTTGTACCTATATAAAGAATGTATAAACATAAAAATGTCTTAAAAAAAAAATATATATATATATATATATATATATATATAGTGACACGCATAAGTATTGGATACATGTTATTTTCTGTTATAACTCGAGTTTATGTTCGCCATTTTCCCTGATATTTGGTAAGTAATATCTCGTAAAGTTGTTTTAGTTGTATGTGTAAGGAAAATTAAAAACTCATAGTTGAATCCATTTTTTTTTGGATGCTAGTTTTTGATTGAGATTTTCCAACCAAATCCATTGATGATGGGTCTATACTGATTCGATAATTTCTGGAATTGAGGAGTTATTATTATTTACACTATTTATATTTGAACTGTTATCCTCATCTTTGTTGTTGCTATCGCCGACCTTCTTTAGGGGCTTGTTGATCTCGGTAACTGACAGGGAATTCTGAACATAACCCTTTATTTAATCTACCGGGATAGACTGTTCTTATTCCACAGGCCATATCTAGTGATATCTCATCTGGTTCTTATTTTAATTACTGATCAGTTATTGCTTGCACTTTTTCCACTGAAGCTAAGTAGACACTGCTCGGCGCAGAGATTGCATTCTATAGCGACGAAAACGGCGACTTACTTCGTGAAACCAAGCGACAGCGCGTCGCGTGTATCTTACAACGGAAAAGAAAATTACTTACCAAAAAAAAAAAGGCACATATGACATGCTGAAGATGGAATATTTATATTAAAAAACAAGTCCGTCGCAGGAGTCGCTATAAAATATTTTGTTATGCAAAAATTGGGCGTCCTCTCCCAGTTGTCGACGAATGAAAAAAATGCTCGGTCGATAAAAGCAGTTGGTGTTCTCGAATCGAGAGGACAAATTCATGTATTTTGACTGCCGCATTCGTCGGAGAGTGAGTTATTTATCTGATTGGTTACATGCATTGGGATTTGTGAGATAGTACCTGCGAATCGAGTTTTCGGCATTTCTTTCTGCCTCTGATATTCGAGTCTGAACTTACAGTGATTTGTTCTCTGCGTTGCGGAATTAATCTGCGACAAACACTTCCTTTGCTTTCAGAACGCTTACAAACTCAAAATTCACCAAATTCACTAACCAATCCACTAAGCTATTGTAGGACAATATTCAAAGAGGGGCCCAGAGATTTTTGAACCATCTTTCCAAATATTCAAAAGAAATAAGCCTTGAATTAATCCTCAAGGAGACTGTTTTAATAAAAGCAAACAAATCACATCTACGATCTAACATCCAAATAAAGGAGATAAATGATCACGTGGCTTATTTAGCATATCTTGGTTACAAGCAATCTTGCAAGAACTTGCAGTAACAGACCAAAAAAGGCCTTTTGTATTTTTGAAAAACAATTCTACTCTGTAATCCATCACATTACTAAAACGAAAATATGCCTTATACACATTACTTCAATTGTTTTATACGGTTCAGATAGTGTGGCTGTCCTGAGTATGATGATAAACTACATCTGTGTCCTGGGTAAGACGATAAACTACGTCCAACAGTAAGACCTCTGATCAGGAGGTTTTGAGGAGCGTGGAACCACCTCTTAATTGCTGGTGTTCCCAGGTCCACCCTGACCCGGGATGGCAGCACCTGTTATGGTCCCTGCTATTGGCAAATAGTTAACACCCAAACTTGTGTAAAAATAGGTTTTAATACCAGAAATACATTGTAATAAAAAAAAAGTATTACCACCAATAATTTTTGAAGGAAAAATTATCAGCAATACTTTAAAAAACAAATACCAGCAATAAAAACAGGAAAAAATATTACCAGCTATAGATTTCTTCAAGGAAAAATATTCACAAATATAGATTTTAGAAGAAAAACATTACCAGAAATAAATATCTTGTCGGCATTAAATAACCCATTGAGGTTGATATACCGTAAAACAAACCAAATCAATATATACTGAAACAGATAGATGAAAACATTACGAATCTATCCTAAAAATGTTGTCGGCATTAAATAACACATTGAGGTTGATATGCCGTTAAACAAAATAAACCAAACCAATCTAAACCAAAGAATACATATTCTATTCATAAGAACTAATCCTAAAAATTTTGTCGGCATTAAATAATCCATTGAGGTTGATATGCCGTAAAACAAACCAAACCAAATCAAAAATAGATAGATAGATAGATAGATAGATAGATAGATAAAAAATATTACCAGCAATAAAAATTTTGTCGGCATTAAATAACCCATTGAGGTTGATATGCCATAAAACAAACCAAACCAAACCAAATTAAATAGTGTGAAACGAGAAAAAAGAGCTCAAATTGAAACAGCCTATGGTGCATATCCTCACAGATCACAAACTGATAAACAAAGTGAAAATAACTACTCTTCGAAATATAACCACATTTGCTTCCACACTTTGAAACCACTCGTAGAAGATTATTGAAACTATTTGGGCACCTTAAAAGATCTAGTACACAGTTTGATAAATTGTGTCTTCAAGGTATGGTACCCTAAAAAAGAAATAGAGGAAAACCAAAACAAAGGGATAATATAATTTTGTGGCCACCAACGAATGAATGGCAGACAATAAAGAAGCTTGCTGAAGATCGTAATAAATATCAGGAAATAAGATTACTTCGCCATCTTACCTCAGGTGGAAACAGGTAGATTAATGATGACCAGCCAATCGGTATAATCTCTTTCGTTCTTTCTTTCGTTATTTCTTTCTTTCATTCTTTTTTCCTTTCGTTCTTTCTTTCATTCCTTTTTCCTTTCGTTCTTTCTTTCATTCCTTTTTCCTTTCGTTCTTTCTTTCATTCTTTTTTCCTTTCGTTCTTTCTTTCATTCCTTTTTCCTTTCGTTCTTTCTTTCATTCTTTTTTCCTTTCGTTCTTTCTTTCTTCTGTTCTTTCTTCCGTTTATTCTTTGTTCGTTTTTTTTTTTTTTTTTTGTATTAGGTTGGTGCAAAAATAATATCGTTTTTTGACGTTAAAAAATACGTCAAAAACCGATATTATTTTTGCACCAGCCTAATACTTTCATTCCTTTTTCATTGCGTTCGTTCTTTATTTTGCTCGTGTTTTCCTTCGTTCTTTTCCCCCGTATCTTCTTTCTTTCTTATGTTCTTTCTTTCATTCATTCTTTTTTCTCTCTTCCGTTCACAATTTCAAAATGGAGTCACCTGGTTGAACGACGATAAAGATTGCTCAATAAATGATCTCATGAGAAATTCGTGGAATCGAAACGAGAATAAAAAAAGGAAACATTATCATTAAAATGATAGCGAAAAGTATAATTAAGGGATATTAAAAGGAAAATGTTGATATGAAAATGCAACGAGAGTTAATAATGAAGATAAGAATAAAAATCAAATAACTATCACTTCCGGTGAAAACTCCACCGTTTAGCTATTTGAATTTTCTGATGAAACATAATTCTTAAGTTAACGATTGAATAAGTTCCTTGCGACTTTTAAGACTATAAAATATCTCTAGAAATCCCCGATTCCGTCGTTAAATATTTGAGCTCAACAGCTTTAACAAAATATTACAATAACATGAATGCAGGTCATAATTTATAAAGACTTTTGGTAACAAATAAAAAAAATTTAAGATTAAGTTTTTTTTGTTGTTTTGTTTTTTCAATTTCATTGAAACAGACGTTAAACATATGAGAACGTTACATGTCTGTATTTCTGAGATCTGTTGTAACTATTTACACTATTTACATCGTTCGGGCTGTTTCCCTCATCTTTATTTCCACATTCATGACGTTTCGGCCGTTGCACATTCCGGCTTTCATCAGTATATATCTATATTTCTGAGATGAGGTATTGTAACTATTTACACTATTTACATCGTTCGGACTGTTGTCCTCATCTTTATTTCCACATTCACGACGTTTCGGCCGTTGCACGCTCCGGCCTTCTTCAGGTGATATACGTTGGAATTTCAAACCGAAACCTTTATTTACTCCATACATTGCCCAATCGATAAAAGCGACGGTTGTTTTATTCAAAAATTAACTTGACCCAAAGAGTTTTGAGCTCAATATCTGGCAGAGGGGACAAAAACTTGGAGAGTCGAATTACTAAAGGGAATTAACCACGGCCTGACGATTTTATCTAGCATGAAACAGACTGTCGCCTCTAAGTGTTGACTTCTATGTTCACTTTTATATTTACACACACTCTATCTCTGATATTTAGCACTTTATCCCATAAATATAGCACATCTTAAAACTATATTTCTTCATATACATATATATATATATATATGAAGATATATATATAGTTTTAAGGGATAAAGTGGTCAATATCAGAGATAGAGCGTATGTAAATATAAATATAAAAGTGGACATTGAAGTCAACACTCAGAGGCGACAGGCTGTTTCATGCTAGACGCAAACGTCAGCGGATCGAAACCCAACCGAATTGGTGTCAGTCAGAGTTTCAACCACTGAGTTTTCTTCCCTCGACAGCATTGGCCATAGTGCTCCATTCATTTCACTCAAGATATATATATATATATATATATATATATATATATATATTGACTTATCGGATATGTATAATTGACCTATAATTGAATAGGATTCTTAAAAAATCACATCTTTTCTCATAGTTGGATTTTAACTTTTAATCACATCTGGATTTTTAGAAAAGTTTTATTTTGCCTTATTGGCTGATAATTTTTGAAACAATAATCATATTTTATCTTATTATCGGAGAAAGAGATTTGACCTATATAGCTACATATGGATTTTAAAAAGTCACATTTTGTCTAATAATCTGACAAGGATATTAAACCTTTAAGCGGATAATAAGTCACATTTTGTCCTACGGCTTATCAACCCTTTTTTAATCTGTAATCAAATAGAGATTTTAAAAAAGTCACATTTTGTCTTCTTATCTGATAACAGTCAATATTAATTTTAGAAATTCTCATTCATCGTTGTCTAAAAATCTGTAATCGAATAGGGATTTTAAATTCCCCCCTTGTTTCTACAATTGAAGAGATTCTTAAAAGAAAATCATATTTTGACTTTTTCGAAAATGTACTTTTCTTATTAGTATTCCACATAACGGTATTAGTTTTAAATAGAAAGAACGCATATTAATGTACTTTCTTTACAAGAAAATAAAAAAAGATCAGGATTTTTTTAAGGAATGGAAATTCTTTGATGCGCAATGTTAAAAAAGAGATCAAAGACTTGTAATATTTTAAAAAGGATTGCTTAATACAAGTAATCAGACAAATTCGTGATGGGCTAAAAACTGCAAGAGATTTGTGGAAATCGAATTTACCGGTTGGCCCACATGATGAATGATGAAAATAACAAAAGTTTAAAGACAATGTTCGAATTGGCACGCGACATATGTAAATAGACGAACTTTTTTTTTCTGTCTCTTACGGTTCGCTTGAAAATTCTTTAAGTGCAAACAATTCCGCGATAAACGAAACCAAATTCTTGAAAGAGGCATCAACAGAAGAATGGCATAAAAATAATGAAATTCTCACCTCAAGATTTTTAATAGCATTTGTTTCAATCGTACAACGGTATGTTGTTAATCAAAGGTTAATCATCATACCACGTAAGATATTATTATTGTATTCTTCGGTGTATAGAATTTTACAAAATAGTTTCTTTTTTTTTTTTTCGCATTGAGCTTTAACAGCTAAATCAGAGGTAAGATCAATTACCAGGCTCGGATCATCTACATTATTTTCCAACAAACAAAATTCTATGAAACATCAATGCGCACTATATTTCTGAAATGAGGTATTATGTACACTATTTATATTATTCGGACTATTGTTCTCATCTTTGTCGCCATATTTATTACAACGTTTCGGCCTTTCAGTATCTGTCTATATTTCTGAGATGAGGTATTATGTACACTATTTATATTATTCAGACTATTGTCCTCATCTTTGTCGCCATATTTATTATAAAGGTTCGGCCTTTCAGTATCTGTCTATATTTCTGAGATGAGGTATGATTTACACTATTTACATTATTCGGTCTATTGTCCTTATCTTTGTTGCCATATTTATTACAACGTTTCGGCCCTTCAGTATTTGTCTATATTTCTGAGATGAGGTATGATTTACACTATTTACATTATTCGGTCTATTGTCCTTATCTTTGTTGCCATATTTATTACAACGTTTCGACCCTTCAGTATTTGTCTATATTTCTGAGATGGGGCATTATATACACTAGTTACATCATTCGGACTATTGTCCTCATCTTTGTCGCCATATTTATTACAACGTTTCGGCCTTCTTAAGGTGGTTGGAATATCGAACTGAATCCTTTATTTCGCTCACTGGGGTAGACTGTTCTAGTTCCACGTGCCATGTCCGAAGCAACATGGCGTTTGTTCAGTACCGAGATGAGTGACCGTTTGGGAATACCAGCTGCTATTAATTTGGATATGTGAGTGGTGTAGTGGATAATGGCTCGGAATTATTCCAGTTGGCTTCGTTATATTACCTTATGTGCAAATACCCTTGGAAAAGGCATGAATCCACCTCTCATTCCCCCAGCTATAGATTAATTAGTAAGACTAGTACCAAGAAACTATTATCATTATTATCTAAAAAGGATTCTCACGATATAAAAGTATTTTTCTGGCTTTAAATAACCTCCTTAGGTTGACATATATGGTTTGGTGCTCCCGCTTTTCATCTCGAGGTTCTTGACAAAATCCAAAGACGAATATGTCTTTTCTACAAATATTTTCATGGCAAGTGCTCTGACGAGCTACTTTCACTGGTTCCCCAACTGCATGAATTTAAGCGTGCTACTAGGTTGGCATTTCGGTCCCACCCTTTCGCTGTCGAAACGGTTAAATGTAACCGCATCTTCCACTTCAACAACTTCTTCTCTCGCACTTCCCGACCGTGGAACTCCTTTCCTCTTACTTGCTTCCCTGATAGCTATAATCTTCAAATATTCAAATGTAATGTCAATCGACATCTTCTGATGCCTTCATCCTGATCCCTGTCCATTTCTATATCCTTTCCTCAAACATCTCTCTTTACTCTTGCTCTCACTCTCTGTAACCTCTTGCGTTCAAACCAAATCAATACCCCTACATATATAGGATTCCTTCATTAAGACATTATTTAGTGTTGTGGCTTTGTTAGGGCCAGAAATAAAGACACAAAGATAGGAATTGAGTTAAACAAATATATTAACAGAAACAATGAGATATAAACATATGGAACGAGAGTGTTACAGCAATAATGATCGATCTGACTCTCAGAGCTCAACTGCTGGAAACTTCCCTCTCCAAAAGACAATACCTGGTCCTATTTATAGCTGGGAGAGTCCATACGTGAGTGGTTAAGTTACCATAACATTTAGTCTGACGATGTCTTTTTCGAAGGCCAAAAATATCACATAGGATTTTTTACATATTGTCATTCAGTTATCTGCCATTAGTTTGATATAGAGAGTTTATACATATCATATTCTCATATAAGAACAGCCAATTGGAATCCTGTTCGTAAACTTGTCTCATCTAAACTCTCATACGGTTGTCCAACAGCTATATGAAACCGTTTTCTCAGATCAATAATGAAAAATAGCTTCGAGCAAATGAACACTATGAGTATTGACGAGGACTCTCCTTTTTCGGATCTCATAGCCTGGGTGCTACAAAATGACAAAGAATTTTACAGAATAACAGATGGCAGATTCACTCAAAGACATTCAACAGAAGCAACAACTAAAATGGAAGAAATAGCAAAATCGAAATGTTTCTACATTACGACAAAGATAATGGTTTGGATGGAAATGCCCATTAATAATGGAAAGAGCAATAACAGTTAATGGACCTGAAAAGACTCTTTTTCCTGAAAAATGTTTTATGAGAAAGACTTTAGAAATTCAAAGCGACAGTAACGTAATTTGAAACCCGACTGTTCAGTCAATTAATGCCTTATAAGGAAACGCAAATCTCACTATGTAAATTGATGCATGTTAATTTACCAAGATCATAAGAACCTAGCAGAGCATCAGAACACCAATTATTATTATTATTATTATTATTATTATTATTATTATTATTATTATTATTATTTCCTTTGATTTCTGGTGTGTACACATTTCTTGCCG
>OZ010587.1:105876438-105943938 GCA_963932145.1 Acanthosepion lycidas | reverse complement strand
TCTCCGAGCCCGTAGGCTCAGCCAAAAATATTCCCTTTGAACACGCCTAGACGGGTTCAGAGACAGTCTACCTCCCTGGACGAAACTTTGCCCTGAAGCAGAGAGTTCGACAGTGAACAGTCTGGTCGATTGTTCTCCCAAGGCCTTCTCTCCAACTAATGTTATAGTAGGCGGAAGTGTCTAACATAGACTCTTTAGAAGGAGGACACCACAACACAAACAACACACACAATGCATGAGTTGGTCACCGCAATGAGTATAACCACAATTTCAGAAAGCAATTTACTAAGACGAAAATGTATAGAAAGTTTTTCCTCCGATTTTGTTCAAACTCGGTATGTAGGTTACTTATATCATGACGAGTTCAACGATACATCATTTTTATTTCTACGCCACTGCGTTTAGCGAAAAACGAAAAATCGATTTCAATACTAATTTAAACTAAAAACTCCCTCAATTTTCAAGCAATCTAATGCAAACTTCACTCAATTGTAGCCAGCAATGTTGATTGGTTAACATTCATTGATAATTGAGTCCAACCATATAGTGAAAACATAGCGTAAATAGCGAAAAATGTCGCTTTTTACTGCGTTCGTTCTTATTTTTCGTTGATCTTTCAACCAATTCTCATCAAACTTAACAATTGCTTTATAAATATATCCTCTTTTACATCCCTGGTAACACACTGACACATTGAATTTCAAAAACTCCAAAATAATTCTGGTCTGAAGTGGGTCTTCATGTTGCCTGTTTTACCCCTTCATGTCCTCGGCTAACTTCGATTGAATAAATACAGACAACTTCTGTTATATCAGTAACTGCATCAATTCAAAATGTTTTTTTTAATGAAAGTACTTTAAAATAATTGAAGAAGATAGACGCGGTTACATCTAAACATGATGTTTTTGCTCCATTCTAATTGAACGCTTTTTCTGATCGACCAGATGGGCATGGCGGCTTTTAGTTAGTAATAAAAGTAATAGAAATATGAACAAAAAGAAACATAAACTAAATGAAATCGGCTAGACTATAGTATATACCCAAAACATACATTAAAAAAATAATAATATAAATTTAAAATGCTCAGTGTCCTCTTTTCTTCGTGCGCATGCGTAGTCACATTCAGCATAAATATCACTTCGATGAAAGCCTAAAGGAGGAGACGCGTCACACGAAGACTTTTTCCAGTTCGTCATAGACTTCCCCAAAATTGTACTTAATATATAAAAATTGATATATCGTTTTCCCATATATTTCGATAACCAGCGTATTTCTGTACGCAATGAAAAGCGCTCAAATTCTTCTCCACTTCGCCTACAAACTTCGTGAAAAAAGGCGGGCTTGAAGAGAATTCGATTAAATAATGTTGACGGGGTTTTTTTAACAAAATTAAGGGAATATCATTGAAACATCCAACCAATTGTTTTGTAGCCAAGTGTGGATTGCGCAGTATTTTACGAAATAGCTCAGACGGAAGATTTTTACGTGTACAATGAAACGTCTGTATCTGCTGACAAGAGATACATTCCCTGAAGGTTACCCGACTCAACAGGCACCTGATGACGGCTGGAAGGCATAGCAGATGAAACATTGTGATAACAACAAAGACGAGTTTAAATAATGTAAATAATAATAATAAGTACCCGTGCTAGAAATTCAGACTAAAAATTAAATGACAACTTATGTCCTATTTAGTGTCTGTCTTAAAACTTCTGTCAAAAATTGACAACTTTCTGTCTTATTTCGAAAACTGACATGTACGAACAGACTGGCTTTATTCTCCCTCAAAGTAGACTCGTTCAGGTGAAGATTTGGTTGTTGGTTGTTTTGGTTTTACGACATATCAACACCTCAATGGGTTATTTAATAGCGACAAGATTTTTATTGCTGGTAATATTTTTTGTCTATCTATTTCAGTATATATTGATTTGATTTGGGTTTTTTTACGGCATATCAACCTCAATGGTTTATTTATTTAATGCCGACAAGATTTTTATTTATGGTAATATTTTTTGTCTATCTATTTCAGTATATATTGATTTGGTTTGGGTTTTTTTACGGCATATCAACCTCAATGGTTTATTTATTTAATGCCGACAAGATTTTTATTGCTGGTAATATTTTTTTTGCAAAAATGCATTGCTGCTAATATTTTTTTTCAAAAATGTATTGCTGGTAATATTTTTATTTTTCAAAAATTTACTGCTGGTAATAATTTTTCCAAATAAGTATTGCTGGTATTAAAACCTATTTTTATACTTTCATAGTATTTTGACCGCTTTTAGGAAGTTAACTATTTGCCCATAGCTGAGACCCTAACAGGTGCTACCACCCTACGCCAGGGTGGACCTGGGAACACCAGCAATTAAGAGGTGGTTCCATGCTCCTCAAAACCTTTTGATCAGAGGCCTTGCTATCGGATGTAGTTTATCGTTTTACCCAGGACGCGGATGTAGTTTATCGTCTTACCCAGGGCGCGGATGTAGTTTAATCCTGTCTTTAATCTCAATACTGATGGGTTTGCTCAAAGAGAAAATCATTTGTAATTTCATGTGAATTCTGCTTCATTACAGCTGAAATTATAACTGATTCTGCTGGCAAACTTCCACTAATTATTAAAAGGATTACCATCTTTTACAATTATCTTTCAAATCTTTGAGACTTAAGATTAATATTCAGTGTGTCGACAAATATTGCTTTTAGTTTCCAACTATAGCAAGAATAAATAAGAAAACGAAGTAAATAGTAACAACAAACATTTATACATCAAGCATCAACCAAAACCGGACATAAATGCGTGTCTATAAACATTATTTTTAATGGGTGTTTGGGTACACGTTATTTTTAATGGGTATACATGTTTGAGTTACTATCCCTGTTTATTTATTTTCTTTCATTGTTTAAATTTTTTTTAAAAGTGGTAACGCCGTAAACACGTATACCCATTTAAAATAACGTGTACCCGAAAACGTGCACGTATTAAAAATAACGTATACCCAAACATGTATACCCATTAAAAATAATATATACCCAAACACATTTACCTATTAAAAATAACGTATACCCAAACATGTATATCCATTAAAAATAGCGTAGACCTAAACACATTTACCCATTAAAAATAACGTATACCCAAATACGTATAACCATTAAAAATAATGTATACCCAAATACGTATACCCATTAAAAATAATATATACCCAAACACATTTACCCATTAAAAATAACGTATGCCCAAACACGTATATGCATTACAAATAACGTATACCTAAACACATTTACCCATTAAAAATAACGTATACCCAAACACGTATATCCATTAAAAATAACGTATACCCAAATACGTATACCCATTAAAAATAGCGTATACCCATTAAAAACAATATATACCCAAACACATTTACCCATTAAAAATAACGTATACTTAAACAAGTATACCCATTAAAAATAACGTGTTCCCAAACAAGTATACCCATTAAAAATAACGTACACCCAAACAAATTTACCAATTAAAAATAACGTTTATAGTGATAAGAAATAATATCCAATTAAATATTTCCGAAATGATTCTTGTTTACGTTTCGAGTACAAAACTGAAGCTAACGGATTTTCGGCCTCACCTAGCAAAAATGGTAGCAGTACGTTTTGGCTGCACAAGCCGTTTCCGTTGGCGTGAAAGAGGATACACGTTCGATTTCTTTTCTTGAAGGTCTTGATCTAGGCCTTTCTTTAGTAAAACGCCTCGATCTAGACTGTTATTAATTTCAATGTTAACAAAAATACACAAATAAAAACTTAAATACGTGTACACTTTGAAAATATAGTAATAAGAAATGTGTCAAATTTTTTAAAAATACATTAAAAAGCAAATCAGGATTTGCAAAAATATATGAAAAGTTCTGGAGAAATGTTGTACACAGAGTAAATTTTGGCTTTATGTCAATCAAAAATGTTTTATCAATATGTATATGTGTCAAAAGAGGGTATATGCTGAGATGAAAAAGGTTTGATCCTGTACATATGTTCACAAGGAAGTGAAGGGAGACAGCGGCTAATGTCAATGCATCTGTCAGTTGCGGATTTTGTAAGAATCAGTCAACCGAGTTTCATTGAAGTCGCCGCGGTAACATCTCGGTCCTTTTGAGGGGAATGAATTTTCTACTACTGACTTTTTCAGATACTCAGCTCACTTTTTGTTCGATTTTGGATTAACTATCAGCTCCCAATCTTAAGGATTTTGAAAATTCAGAACCATTTGATTGTTTAATTTCCTCCCCCATTATGTCATTTGCATGCTCCCCTCTCTCTCTCTCCCTCTCCTCTCTCTCTTTCTCTTACCTTCTCTAATGCTTTATTTACTATCTTCATTCTGTTCTCTTTCTCTTTTCAATCTATCTCTCATTCTCTCTCCCTCTCTCACACACACACAATAACATACACACCGCTTCCTCTTTTGCTCCTATACTTTCTCACTCTTTAACATTCAATCGATCTCTATCCTCCCTAATAATTATCATTTCATCCTACCCGCTCTTACATCCATATCACACTCCTCATTCAGAAACCCTCTAACACGAGTGGCTCATGAGCCTTTGAAGTGAGTGAACTTCAGCATAAAATCTTTCTCACTCTCTCGAATTATTTTCTATTCTATTATTCTCTTGTAGTATTTTTTTCATTATTCCTCTCTTTTTCTCTCGTTCTATCTCCTTCTTTTTTCCTCTCTCTCTCTCTCTCTCTCCCCTCCCTTTTTTCTTTTCTTATTTCTTTTTCTCTTTGAATTCACATGATTCTATTCATCTTTTTCTGATGTTGTCATTTGTTCTCCCTTTCTTTTTTTTCTTTTTCTTTTTCTCCCTCTCGGAGGAGGTGTTTATTTTCTGATCACTGCCGACCGGAATCCTTAATCACCAAAAATGATATTCTGTTGCTTCGCAAAAACTTAGAATTTAAAAAGACAAACATTACATACCGGAACCAAAATAAAAGACACTTGGAATTTATTTAAAACCGAAATCTTCCCATGAATACGAAACATCCGCATTCCAAAGTCAATTCCGTTCTCATGTTCGGTCGGAATCAAACAAACAAAAAATTGCGTTTATAATTTTTTGTTGCTTATTATTTTACTTATACTTTATGGGATTTTCTTTGTAATTTCTTATTCATTCTGCTTTGAATATTTTGTGAGTTTATTTCTTCTAAAGGTTTCTTGTTGTTATTGTTTTTCTTTTGGTCGTCATCGTTGATGTGTGATTTGTAATCAAAGAGTTTTTGTATTTTGATGAAACTGGTCCAATCAAATCAGCGTCAAAGAGAACGGTCGAAAAGCCTGGATGTACAGGCATCAACATTAAAATGGCGATATAAGAAAGCTTAAAATGCAAACAGTCGTCTGACCACGGTTTCCTATCAAATCTAAAGTGGAATTTTAAAAACAGCGCAAGCAAGGGAATCTGAATGCTCCTCAAACATAGATAATCTCTTTCAATAATGGTTCACCATCGACCTCAGATGACAGTAATATTTTTTTTCTTGTATGGCAGTTTTAGACGAAAAAATATAATTACAATTTCTTAGACATTTAACACTACATACATGCATGCATTAATTTATAAGGTGCGTGTAAAGTAGCGATTATCGGCGTTGCAAGTGGAATCATTCACTTTCGTACAAGTACAGTAATAAAAGCCATAAGTTCCTCTCTTTTCCCTCTTGCTATGGGTTGAATAGCACAACACATTGAGCTATCTGGCCTTGGCTGACAATCAGTATAGGAAAAGGGCAAATTAGAAGTTGAAATGGACTGGGAATAGGACAGACAATTCTAACCCGTAAAAAACTATCCACGAAGAATCTACGACGTAAAACCCACAGCAGCAACACCTGGCGATATAAAGTTCTGTCCCTATTCATCAAAGGAGCATTCCGTGACTCTTGGGACTGAAGGATATATATAACGAGTTTTACTATTCAGCTTAATCAGAGAGTTGCTGCATGTTGGTCATTAAACAGTGGACCTGCCGCCGAACGTTACTTGGGTAGAATCACTGTTTTCTCTATAATTATACTCAACGAAAATAATAAGGGGTAGCGTCAAATGATAAGTATAAATCCATCCGCAAATCTTGCCCTGTTTAGTGGGAATGAAAGGATGTTGTCTATCTAAACGCTAAGTCAAAATGCAATCTTCATGGATAAGACGATAAACTACATCCGCAGCCTGGGTAAGAAGATAAACTACATCTACGTCCTGGGTAAGACGATAAACTGCATCTGCAGCCTGGGTAAGAAGATAAACTAAATCTACGTCCTGGGTAAAACGATAAACTGCATCCGCAGCCTGGGTAAGAAGATAAACTACGTCCGCGTCCTGGGTAAGACGATAAACTACATCCACGTCCTGGGTAAGAAGATAAACTACGTCCGCGTCCTGGGTAAGACGATAAACTGCATCCGCAGCCTGGGTAAGAAGATAAACTACGTCCGCGTCCTGGGTAAGACGATAAACTACATCCACGTCCTGGGTAAGAAGATAAACTACGTCCGCGTCCTGGGTAAGACGATAAACTGCATCCGCAGCCTGGGTAAGAAGATAAACTACGTCCGCGTCCTGGGTAAGACGATAAACTGCATCTGCAGCCTGGGTAAGAAGATAAACTAAATCTACGTCCTGGGTAAAACGATAAACTGCATCCGCAGCCTGGGTAAGAAGATAAACTACGTCCGCGTCCTGGGTAAGACGATAAACTACATCCACGCCCTGGGTAAGAAGATAAACTACGTCCGCGTCCTGGGTAAGACGATAAACTGCATCCGCAGCCTGGGTAAGAAGATAAACTACGTCCGCGTCCTGGGTAAGACGATAAACTACATCCACGTCCTGGGTAAGAAGATAAACTACGTCCGCGTCCTGGGTAAGACGATAAACTGCATCCGCAGCCTGGGTAAGAAGATAAACTACGTCCGCGTCCTGGGTAAGACGATAAACTGCATCCGCAGCCTGGGTAAGAAGATAAACTACGTCCGCGTCCTGGGTAAGACGATAAACTGCATCCGCAGCCTGGGTAAGAAGATAAACTACGTTCGCGTCCTGGGTAAGACGATAAACTACATCCACGTCCTGGGTATGGCAATAAATTACATCCGCGTCCTGGGTAAGACGATAAACTACATCCACGTCCTGAGTAAGACGATAAACTGTATCTGTGTCCTGGGTAAGACAATAAACTAGATCCGCGTTCTAGTAAGACGATAAACTGCATCCGCGCCCTGGGTGTGACGATAAACTACATCCGCGTCCTAGGTGTGACGATAAACTACATCCGCGTTCTGGGTAAGATGATAAACTACATCCACGTCCTGGGTAAGACGATAAACTGCATCCGCGGCCTGGGTAAGAAGATAAACTACGTCCGCGTCCTGGGTAAGACGATAAACTACGTCCGCGTCCTGGGTAAGAAGATAAACTGCATCCGCAGCCTGGGTAAGAAGATAAACTACATCCACGTCCTGGGTAAGACGATAAACTACATCCGCAGCCTGGGTAAGAAGATAAACTACGTCCGCGTCCTGGGTAAGACGATAAATTACATCCGCGTCCTGGGTATGACGATCGATAAACTACATCCGCGTCCTGGGTAAGACGATAAACTACATCCACGCCCTGGGTATGGCAATAAATTACATCCGCGTCCTGGGTAAGACAATAAACTACATCCACGTCCTGGGTAAGACGATAAACTGCATCCGCGGCCGGCCTGGGTAAGAAGATAAACTACGTCCGCGTCCTGGGTAAGACGATAAACTACGTCCGCGTCCTGGGTAAGAAGATAAACTGCATCCGCAGCCTGGGTAAGAAGATAAACTACATCCACGTCCTGGGTAAGACGATAAACTACATCCGCAGCCTGGGTAAGAAGATAAACTACGTCCGCGTCCTGAGTAAGACGATAAACTACATCCGCGTCCTGGGTATGACGATCGATAAACTACATCCGCGTCCTGGGTAAGACGATAAACTACATCCACGTCCTGGGTATGGCAATAAATTACATCCGCGTCCTGGGTAAGACAATAAACTGCATCTGTGTCCTGGGTAAGACAATAAACTAGATCCGCGTTCTAGTAAGACAATAAACTGCATCCGCGCCCTGGGTGTGTACATAATACCTCATCTCAGAAATATAGACAGATACTGAAAGGCCGAAACGTTGTAATAAATATGGCAACAAAGATAAGGACAATAGTCCGAATAATATAAATAGTGTACATAATACCTCATCTCAGAAATATAGACAGATACTGAAAGGCCGAAACGTTGTAATAAATATGGCGACAAAGATGAGGACAATAGTCCGAATAATGTAAATAGTGTACATAATACCTCATCTCAGAAATATAGACAGATACTGAAGGGCCGAAACGTTGTAATAAATATGGCAACAAAGATAAGGACAATAGTCCGAACAATGTAAATAATGTACATAATACCTCATCTCAGAAATATAGACAGATACTGAAAGGCCGAAACGTTGTAATAAATATGGCGACAAAGATGAGGACAATAGTCCGAATAATGTAAATAATGTGCATAATACCTCATCTCAGAAATATAGACAGATACTGAAAGGCCGAAACGTTGTAATAAATATGGCAACAAAGATGAGGACAATAGTCCGAATAATATAAATAGTGTACATAATACCTCATCTCAGAAATATAGACAGATACTGAAAGCCGAAACGTTGTAATAAATATGGCGACAAAGATGAGGACAATAGTCCGAATAATGTAAATAATGTGCATAATACCTCATCTCAGAAATATAGACAGATACTGAAAGGCCGAAACGTTGTAATAAATATGGCAACAAAGATGAGGACAATAGTCCGAATAATGTAAATAATGTGCATAATACCTCATCTCAGAAATATAGACAGATACTGAAAGGCCGAAACGTTGTAATAAATATTGCAACAAAGATGAGGACAATAGTCCGAATAATGTAAATAATGTGCATAATACCTCATCTCAGAAATATAGACAGATACTGAAAGGCCGAAACGTTGTAATAAATATGGCGACAAAGATGAGGACAATAGTCCGAATAATGTAAATAATGTGCATAATTCCTCATCTCAGAAATATAGACAGATACTGAAAGGCCGAAACGTTGTAATAAATATGGCAACTAAGATGAGGACAATAGTCCGAATAATATAAATAGTGTACATAATACCTCATCTCAGAAATATAGACAGATACTGAAGAAAACTATTAACTTTAAATTTAGATTTAGTAATTTAGTCACTTGAAATTCAATGCTAATTATTAATCCTAATCTACCTATTGAGAGGTCCTCCCCTTTTTACACAAATGGACTCACCCAGTGTATACTTATACTACGGCTACTTGAAGACCCGAGAGAGCAAGACCGAAGAGTCCAGTCCAGAGTGACAGAGTAAAAGTTTGTAGGTAACCGGAAGAGTTGAGGGTGAGGTAACAGCCTTGTAGGAGTCACAGTGAGCGAGCACGTAGACTCAGTAAGAAGTCATACAGCGATACTTCAATACCAAAGACTGTATATATATTTTGCTACTAACCCGTATTCCTGGAACTACTAACCTGCTTTACCAGTTTGTATTATTACGTTAATATATTATTTTCCTATATTCATTCCTGGCGTTTGTTATTTATTGGTAACGGATTTCAACCCGGAATCCACAACAACCTGGCGACGAGGATATCGAACTACCACGGGAAAAACAAGAAAAGAAAAAAAAGACAAAAATCCTCCCTCGTCGACAACAACTTGGCGACGAGGACTTCGAACTCACATGGAAAAAAAAATTCTCTCTCGTCGACCACAACAACTTTGGCGACGAGGAAATTCGAACTCACACAGGTAGAGTACAAAGAAAAAATCTCCCTTGCCGACCACAACGACTTGGTGTCGAGAAATTGGGATCTACACGGAAAGAAAAAGAATTTCTCTCTTCTCACCCCAACAGCTTGGGTGACAAGAATTTGCATTTTTCGGAGACTCAAAAGACTGCATTACCAGTTTGTATTATTACGTTAATACATTATTTTTTTATATTCCTTCCTGGCGTTTGTTATTTATTGGTACCGGATTTCATCCCGGAATTCACAACAATACCTTCTAATACTGCTAAGTAAAATACTTAAAAGTATTGCTTGTTACTAATTTTACTTGTACTTTTTCGATGAAATGTCCGTCGGCCAAATGTCTTTAGGCCAAATGTCCGGCTACGACTTATTCCAGTCAATATCTCCGAGTATATACTCTACCCCTGTGTTCCTAATATGTGCTCCTGGTGAGTATCCCTAAAAGTACAATTCCAACACAGACGAAACGTCGCAAGTCTCATCACAATTTCCATGCGTTCTGACGAAGTGCATTCCTTAGTCCCACCAACCCTCACCTTTGCAACTAGGACCCGCTGTTCCGCTTACAAAAGGGTGAATCATTCCCATTCCCTTCTACGTATTCCATTAGAAATAATTTTCATTCTAACAAACTCTTTCCAAGAACTTCTACTTTATGAAACAAACTTGTGACAAGAGAATTAATCACTCCTAATCTTGACATCGTCAAGTCTAGGCTTAAGCGCTATCTTTCCTGTATAGCCTCATGCACTTTACTTCTTGTCTTTTCTTACGCTCATACAACACTACAGAGTAAGTCTCTACCTTGAGTGTCACTTGGGCCTTTATAGGGCGAAAATTAGTATTAAAGAAAGTAGGTCAGATGTTAAAGTCGTCTAGTGTTTGTTAGACTTGATTGCACGCATTTAACAAACGGTGCGAAATTAGAATGATAACTAAATTTCAAATATTATTTTCTATACAAGTGCTGAAAACGAAACATATTCTTTCTGAAGATGAGAATTCTGTCAGGCGAAAGGATTTCTTCAATTGAACAATGTATCACTTTGCTACTTTCGCTTAACTCTGACAGAATACGAAAACCGTTTTTCTTTTTCTTTTTTCTTTTTTTTCTTTTTTTGTACACACTCAACCACAATTTCATCGTTAATTAATTAAATATTCTCCGTGTTTTTTCTCGATTAAATTTCTTTCTTACGATAACAGTTTACATAGAAGTTTAGTATTCACCTTATTAGTATCATTTACAGTTGAGAAATTTACACCCTTGTGCAAATAAATTGAAACGACCGCTTTAGTTTCCTTTCTTTGAACATACGGTCAGTTTTAGATCTACTGGAGTGACAGGGTGTAATCGATTTCTATTTTTGTTATTCCTCAGATTAGGTCATTTGCAGTGATGTGCAGTAATATGAATCTATTTTCGGAGTATATGATGAAATCTGTTTGGCCTTGAAAAATATTGCGTCATCCGTGATTGCATCAGATTTTCATCGAGCCCAGACACTATTGTTTCGACTGTCGATTAGTTGTCCTACAGCCATTGTACGTAATGGAAGTTACTCGAAGGAAGCGTACGAAAATTATAACGCTGCACGAACACACTAACAAGCCATACCAGTGAGCAAATCAAAGTATTATAGACTGGCTCGGAAACTCTCCTGATTTAAATCGAGAATCTGTGTTCAATCTGCAAGAAAAGATTTTGTGGAATGAACATACTAAGTACTAACATGAGCACTAGGTTATGTTTTGTTGGAAAAATACCAAAAAAAAAAGTAATTAACAACGGTATTAGTTGTTTTGTTTCAATAAATTTGCATAAGGGTGTATGTCATACCACAACGGATTCTGTCCAACATTGTCTTAATTAATTTACACTGTTTACTCCACTCTTAACATTGGTATCTATTTAGATTTGTTCTGGCGACAGGTCTTAGACTAAGCATATCACCTACAAAATAGCGCATATCACCTACACTCCCACTGGATGGATACAAGGAAACTCAAGGTTAAACTTAAGTCCTGTATCTACCTTTTGATTCGATTTTTTTAATCCTTTCATCCCAAGCAAGGCAACAAAGACACTAAGACGCAAGTTACTGAGTGTTAGAGAATATGAGAAAAACTACTACTAAGGAGAGAAGACAATAAAAGAACAAGAATTAAGAAAACAGAAGATAGCGATTGACATTGCATTTAAATATTTGAAGATCAAAGGCGATAAAGCCACTAGGATGCAAGGGGCTACTGAGTGTTAGAGAATATAAGAAAAACTGCTATTAAGGAAAGAGGACAATAAAAGAACAATAATTAAGAAGACAGATGGTAACGATTGTGACTGCATTTAAATTTTTGAAGATCAAACTTGACTGGAAAGCAAGAAGACGGAAGAGTTTTCCACAAGAAAGTAACAGAATCTTAGATGTCAGATGATGGCCAATAACATTCCAGATTGTTTTTTGTTTTTTTTATTATTTCATCAAGTATCTCTAAATATATAGCAGAAGTACCAGACAAGATGGGGCAGTTCTATTTAATGCACTGACATACGGTAGATTTGAAAATATGTAAGATGGATTCTGACGTGAAAATTGTCTAACATGGTGGGGAATATTGGGTTACATGGTACAAGTATTAATCGGTGAGTAACTTAGCTAAAGTTCTATTGCCTACAAGTAAACCGAATAGCGTTATGTTTTCTTGATTTTATGTATCCTAATTTGTAAATCAAAATATGTAGATGTAAATAAATTCTTTGTTTTCTTACATTATGACCAAATATAATTTCATCTTAGCAGTTTTCTTTTAGAATCACAATCGACTGATGTATATTCCTGATAAAAGCAGATTAACGACTCAATACCTGACCTCCCTTCAATGCGACAACGCTCTTCTCTTTTGATTTCTCCAACTGATTAAAGAGTATTATTAAATATTTAGCATTTGAAGATTCAATTAGTTCCACATTGCTATCTGCGGAGAAATATTTTAAAAGACGACATTCTATCATGCAGCTAGTAGTCCATATATAAAAACCATGTTTTATATATATATTGTTAGTACGAACAATCAGGTTTAGTAGGGAGAACAATGTAGTCTCGACCAGTATCACTATTCCAATATCTTGTAGTAATTGTCTGAACGCGACTCTGTTCGGACTGCCTCTGACTTGACTGACTGACTCCTGACAGACTTCACTCCAGACTTCAGACGGAACTGTAGACTTCAGACTGAACTCCCTGCTTCCTCTTGAGGCGCAGTATTTATTACGTATGGAATAGTCCATTATGTTATTATGGGTAAGGTCCCCTAACATATATAAAGCATATTCTAGTCTTAACAGTATAACTGGCCACTCATATTCGAGGATCCTGTCTACTAGGGCGGCGAGCCAATCCCTAGTGAAGACTCTTGCTCAGTCGCATTCGTGTTTATTCAACACCCACGTAGCCTAACTGTGGTTTATACTGCAACTACGTTGAGCAAATCTTAATTACAGTTTCTGGAAGAGAGCGTGTTATCTAGCGTGATCAACAATTTGAACAAGGCCAAAACGCTCAAGCCCTCGGCCACGATGACTTGTGACTTCGTGCTAGCACAGATATTGACGGCACCCAAGGGTTCCGTCTGTCCAGTTTCACTCACAAGGCTTGGGTCAACCTGTGGTATGGTTTTCAGGCACTTTCCAAAGGTGCCATCAGGAAATCTCCTTACTGATAAATCGACGATGGTGAAATTTGAACCCGGGTCTCAAGGTCGGAATGCGAACGTTCTAAACACTCGGCCACGTGACCATTTCTAATATATATATAAACTAGATCTATATCTACTTTTTGACTCAATTGGAAACCAAACTTAAGTCTACTATTTGACAATTAAAAACAACACCTATGTCTACCTTTTGACTCAATTTTAAAATATACCGTTCTTTAGCATTTTATCCAAGCAAAGCCTAGATCAATATCTACTTTTTGGCTCAATTATAAATTGAATCTATATCTAACTTTTGGATCAGATAAAAGCCGGACTTATTTGAACTTTTGGGCTCAAATATGAGCCAGACATATGTCGTCCAGTTGTTTATAGAATAATTATTTATATTTCAGATTTCTTTAAACAATCAACATTTTAAATATTTAAAAAAAAATGTTAAGCTTATCTGATCTAAAACAAATTCTAAGTGAATAAGATTTAAAAATACGTGTTTTTTATACAGTATTTTTATTTTAACTTTCTTCAATGTTTTAATTAAAATATTTTTAAGTTAAAGACAAACAAAAAGAGATCCCGATTTGCCGTTTCATCCAGTTTTTTGTAGAGTAATTATTTATATTTCAGCTTTTCTTAAACAAAGTATTTTTTGCCAAATTTATAAAATATTTTCAAGTGAATATGATTAAAAAAATAATTTTTTGGCAACTAAAAAATTATTTTTAATTTAATCCGATTTAAATTTCAAGTTTATCCTAGAAGTTCTATTCTTATTAAATTCTGTACACAATCAATAAAAAGTTAAACACTAACTTGTAAACCAAACAAATGGATTCGAACGAACTGAAATATTTAACGGATTCATAATAAAATTAATTTTCATTTCAATAGAATGTTGAAATCAACTTCAACGTTTTATAAGGTGTCACGGGTAATCTAGTATTTACTAAAATTGCACAAAAATATCTTGAAATAGTAAAGAGTACATTTATTCAGTAAAATCACCATTCTGTCTATATTTCTGAGATGAGGTATTATGTACACTATTTACATTATTCGGACTATTGTTCTCACCTTTGTCGCCATATTTATTACAACGTTTCGGCCTTTCAGTATCTGTCTATATTTCTGAGATGTGGTATTATGTACACTATTTACATTATTCGGACTATTGTTCTCACCTTTGTCGCCATATTTATTACAACGTTTCAGCCTTTCAGTTTCTGTCTATATTTCTGAGATGAGGTATTATTTACACTATTTACATTATTCGGACTATTGTCCTCATCTTTGTCGCCATATTTATTACAATGTTTCGACCTTTCAGTATCTGCTTATATTTCTGAGATGAGGTATTATGTACACTATTTATATTATTCGGACTATTGTCCTCATCTTTGTCGCTATATATATTACAACGTTTCGGCATTTCAGTATCTGTCTATATTTTTGAGATGAGGTATTATGTACACTATTTACATTATTTGGACTATTGTCCTCATCTTTGTCGCCATATTTATTACAACGTTTTGGCAGTTATACGCTCCGGCATTCTTCAAGTGGTTGGAATGTCGAACGGAACCCTTTATTTCGCTCACTGGAGTAGACTGTTCTAGTTCCACGTGTCATGTTTAATGGGTGTCAGTTATCAGTTATCTCCTGTTAATTCCCCTCTGAAAGTTCTTCACTTCCTTAACTGAGTTTTGAACTCACACTCTTTGTGTACTCTCACTGGATCTAGCTAACGCCTTTATCCACTGTGCTATGTGTCCTCAAGGTCTCCTTGTTTAAGTTGGTGAATGCTGCCTTAATCCTTGAGCTTCAGTTCATTTTGGTGTTACAAAGAGTTTTGTTAATCACTCGCTCAACTGCGCTCCTGACAAAATAATCAAGTGGGTTGCTGTCTTGGGAGTCAGGTGGCCAGATATAAGGGGTGATGTGATCGCAAAAATTGTCTGACAGCCATGACTGGATTCTCCTGCTTGTGGGACATAGTGCAGAGTCCTGTTGCCGGACATGAGGACTTCCAACAGCCAACCTCTACTTATTAATTGATTGAAATTTCTGTCCTGCCAGGGGGCATATTTGGCATTAAATAAGTTTGATATGTCGCTAAATTGGACAACCTAAACGGAGTCTCTTGCAAAAGTTACATGTAAATAATGAAAAAGAAATAACACATATGAATGTTATTGTGCGTATCAAGTCTAGACACGTAAATTAGTTTGGTGATGACATACATTTCGAGTGGCCACTTGAAATTTCGTCTCGATTAAAAGAATTGCCCAACCAAAAGTTATCAGAAAATTGGTAAATTTGCTGTAAGAAAAAGTATGTTTTTTTTTTCTTTGCTTTTACTTTACTTATTATTCGACTAGTGGTCATATCGTCTTACAGATGGCATGAAAGGATCCATAATACAACTGCCAGCATCACGAGATATCAAATACTTGAGATATATTGGTCTCAACACATCTTCCAGTTCTGAAACATCGCTCCAATGCCTGATAATTCAACCCCTTTTCAACCAGCAAATAATTTTTTGAAATTTCTGTTTTTATTATTTTAATACATTTTATGACAAAGCACGATATTAGTTTGCGTTCATCTTCAAATTTCCTATCTTTTTATTTCATCAGTTGCAGACGATTAACATATACCCTAAAAATAAGTGTCAAAACTTAAAAAGCGAGCAGTCATTATAGTCGCCAAAGTTTATTTATCTCCTGTAACAACTTTTTTTTCTTTGCCAAATCTTCTTTTAAACATAACACTTTGAGACATATTCACTTTTATCGGAAAAAATAAAAAAGTGCTATTTCTTAGAGATGACCAAAATTTTCGAAGGACCTCTAAGTCTAACACAAAGCTTCAAATTGCGGTAGGATTTTCACTTTGACAAGTCTGGCATCAGTGAAAGATACGAAGCTACTTAAAAAGGGAAAGTTAAAACTTAAGATCTAGAATGCTGATTTTTAATCATTGTTTTGTAACATAATCTTCCCTCTTATAAGTCTGTGCCAACGAAAGCAAATATAAATTTTAATATTAATATTTTTTTCTTATTGGCATCAATTATAGCGTACGAGATATTTCAAATTACATATAGTAAATAATTACGCGCTCTGTCAGTATATACAAATCTAACTCTGATGTTAAGTACAAGCAGCTTTTAATATATGACTAAGTCACTCCCAAATCCATATAATCAAATATGAACACACCATTTTAACTTTCTAAAAACATTTGTAGGAAGATAGCAATTTTTAATGAAAATGATCGCTTCTATTCTTCAGTGATAAAATTTTAGTCGAAAAGAAAAAGGCATCATTTTTTGCTCGATTCTCTCTGTGAGATGTTTAGACAGTGTCGAAAAAGTCAAAAAAAATGTGCTAATAAATTTAGTTAGGGAGGAATATTTCTATAGAAAAAAATTTGGCTTCTCATGTCTGGCCTTCCTGATTGTGTCGGAAAGAAAAAGAAATATTATACTGCTTTTTACAGAAAGTATGGACATTAGTAGAGAAAAACCCAAGATGTGAGTGATGAATTGGAGATATAAACATCAAGCAAGCGCATATGTTCAAATACCTGGGAATCATTTTAACAGAGGATGAAAAATGTGACACCGAGATCCGAACATTTATTGGACTAGCAGAAATTCCTTGGGCGCATAATGAGGAAAGGGGATATTGCGGACAAAAGATTTAGCAGTTAGCGAACTACTTACCTGACGATCTTGTGGGGATGAATTGCGGAACGGGGCCACAAAGAGTAAAAAGGAGAAAAATTGCTAAAAGACGCATGAGATCAGAAGTTGTGGAGAGCCATGTTCGCCTAATTCCCGAAGGTATACGGCACATCGATGAAGAACTCAAGAACTGGTTAAATCGGCATTGCTTACATTTTGGAAATTTGTCTACAACATCAAAATGTCAGCTAAAAGCGCGGGAAGATTGATGAGTTTCCATGGCGAAGGATTGTTTGAAAGAAATAACAGGATATGGCGTAGAGAAGATTACGGTAGGTAGGACTTTTTTCTATGTTTATTCCGTGATGGCAGATGAATTTAGAAAGACCGTAAAATTGGCTAATTTGCTTCGTTGTCAAAATCCTCGCCTGATGGGAAACGTGAGCAATGTCACCATCTTTATTCACAGTAATAAGATTTGTATGTATTTTGACAATTAAGCTATTAGAATTACTTGTACAATCTTCGTTAAATTTCTTACCACCCCGAATACAGACATTAGCCTTCTGTCTGCGATGCTTCACAAAATTATTATCTATTCATAGTTATTTAAGCCATGGTATTTATTGGTTATTTTCTCTCTAAATTCCACTGTGACTGTCTTCAAAACGTAAAGAAAAATAATTTTGACAATTTGTCGATTGATATTTTCGTAACATAAACAAAGAACATAAAATGTTTTCTCCAACGAAAAAAAGTGACATACAGGATGTCCATAAAGTTCGTGTGCACTTTAAAAAATTTATAATTTTATTCGTATTTGCGATAGAAATAATTTGTAAAAAGGATTAAAAAGAAGTAAATCTATATTTTTTAAAGTTTTATTGAAATTTCATTTAAGTTTCCACATGTCCTCCATCATTAGCAATACAAAGGGTAATAGGATTTTTCAGTTCACGGAAAACATTTGCCAACTGATTTACAGTAATGCCTGAAATCACATTAGTTATTTTAACTATACTTAAAACTAGGTACATTAAACTTTATAACATTTTTTACAGATTATTTCTATCGCAAATACAAATAAAGTTATAAATTTTTTAAAGTGCACAAGAACTTTATGGACACCCTGTAGTATGTTTGTTCGACTAAAAAATCGATGCACTGAGTTAGTCCATTAAAATAAGCAGACTTAGTCCTATAAAAACAGAGTATAATATGTTTGACTAAAAATGCGCCGTAGAGTTTTTTTGTCCGACGAAAAAAATGACATCGTCAGTTTGTTCGACGAAAGCGATACAGTGTCTTTGTCTAATGAAAAAAAAAAAAACAGCGCTGTGTGTTTGTACAATGAAAAAACGATATAGTGTGTTTGACGAAAAAAGTGGTAAAGTGTTTTTGCCTGACGACAAAGTGATATTATATTTTACAGCTTTACAAAAAGAGATGCAGTTTGTTTATCTGACGGATGGAAAAAGCGATATAGTGTTTTTGTCCTACGACAAAAGAGACATAGTGTGTTTATCAGTTCTTGAGATCGACAGGTGGGATTATTAAACACTAATTTTTATCTTTTGACACACGAATATTCTGGGGTTTTTATGTGTGTGTGTGTGTGTGTGTGTGTGTGTGTGTGTGTGTGTGTGTGTGTGTTTCCAGCCAATACCTAAAGTAGAACTCAATTTTGAAAGATTATTTAAAAAAAAAAAAAAAAAGTTGTCAAAATATTTCTGCAATTTAAATTTTTAAATCACCTTATAAATCTTTTCCAGAAGTGGGGATACGTGAGTGACTTTGTAGAAAAGGCAGACTTATTCTTATAGATATTTGATGTAATGAATATGCATACACCTAGGTTCGCCCTCACAGTAATATGATTGGCTGGTACCAGCCATAAATACAGACTGATGTGGAGGTACAGGAAAGACGCCTATTGACGACGCCTATAGTCTTCGCCTATTGCCTACACCTATTGCCTACCACTACGACTAGGACCAGTCCATTACGGTTACCTGTTAGATTGTCCTACCCGGTTACAGTAGTCAACAACTACTTTGCTACTTCGAACAAATATATCCCTTTCCGGGACATATCATAAACAGACATTGAAAAAGTAATTTTTGGTTGGTCATAAAGATAAGACCGTGTAAATAAACTGATGTAATGAATATGCATACACCTAGGTTCCCCCTCACAGTAATATGATTGGCTGGTGTCAGCCATAAATACAGACTGATGTGGAGGTACAGGAGGACGACTATAGTCTTCGCCTATTGCCTACCACTACGACGAGGACCAGTCCATTACGTCTACCTGCTAGATTGTCCTACCCGGTTACAGTAGTCAACAACCACTTTGCTACTTCGAACAAATATATCCCTTTCCGGGACATATTCAATGCAAAATACGTTACGATCACCGAAGTTAAGAAACATTGAGCCTGGTCAGTAACTAGATGGGTGACCGCTGGGAAATACGCGGTGCTGTAAGTTTGGATTTGCGGTGATGCAATGAATAATGGTTCGGAATTGTTAATCGGAGATCCGAGTTAAAATTCTTGTTGGGTCTTTTATATTCACTTACACTTGGGAAAGGCATGAATCCATCTCTTCTCTCTCCAACTATGGGTTAATTAGTAAGACATGTATCACAAAACAATTATTATCACCAAAAATAATTCTTACAATCTAAAAATATTTTCTATCTTTAAATAACCTGTAAAGGGTTGATAACCCGTAGAAAATGAATGAATGAATCAGTCACTGAAATATTGGTTAGCTACAAAGACATGACTTTTAGTTTTATTTCCATTCTCTGGAATATAAATGTATGGTAATTATAGTGGCCATAAAGTAAGGGATTAGTTTATATATTGATTACAATAAAGAATTGATCCCCCACTTTATATTTAAATTATAATTTCTTGTTTGTTTATAAAATTCTGATTAGGTATGAATCCACACCTTCTCCCTCAGGTAATGGGTTATTAGTAATTTTGTATCACTAAACCATTATTATCTCAAAATAAAAATCTTAGAATCTAAAAATATTTTCTGGCTTTAAATAACCTTCAAAGGGTTGATAACCAGTAGAAAATGAATGAATCAATGAAAATCTTTAATTCAGTCGTCGCCAGATTTGTTTTTTACGACTATGATAGATCGAATAAAATCGCGATCATTCGCCGGTGCTGGATTAAGCGATAAAGAATCATTATATGTCGTTCTGACCACAAATTGTTTATATTTCCTCAAAGAATAGCTTACTCTCTACCGTCTATGAGTTGTGAATCTCAACAAACGAAGGAGAACATCTCATTTAAATAATATTCAATATTTGCTTTTATTTGCACAATACTTTTGACACCTCAGTGTTGGAGGAAAAAAAACTTTTAAAGATAGTAATATTAGCCGTACGATCACCAAAGTTAAGCATCGTTGACTCTGGTCAGTACCAAGATGGGTGACCAGTGAGGAATATCAGGTGTTGTAATGGATAATGGCTCGGAATTGTTAATCGGAGAGCCGAATTCCAATTCCAGTTGGTTTCATTACGTTTACTTACGCGCAAATAACCCCGGATATGGATTAACCGTAAAATCTCATAAAGCATTATTATCTAAAAACAAATAAAAAAAAAATAAATCCAAACTAATTTGCCATTAAATAACTCATAGCGATTGTTATGTTCCAAAACAATAACAAGTAAGGCATCAACTGTTTCCTTAAAAGGAAACTGTTGAAATTCATTGAACGAGCAGCGAGTATTTTGTTTCACTGACTGGGTATCAATCCGGGATTAAAGTATAGTACCTGTTCTCCACTGCTTTAACCGGGTATCGAACTCACACTCTTTGGGTCCTGTCATAGGTTCTAACCAACGCCTTTATCCACTGCGCCATGCGTCAACGACATGCACCACACTGAATAAAGGGTTGTGATAAAAGTGTAGTATCTGCTCTCCTCATTTCTAATTTCATTGACATAACAAACACTACTACTCTCGGTTGAAATTTATAAAGTCTTTTCTCTTAAGACAATGTTTGAGGAAAATAGAAATCTCAAGTTCAGCAGCTCTTTTTAATATAGAAGGAGGTTTCTTTAGGGAAAAAGAACTGGAAGAGTTGAGTTAAAGGGAAATAACTGAGTCATCTGAGGTTCCGTTCGAAATTCCAATCATCTGAAGAAGGCCGGAGTGTACAACAACCGAAACGTTGGGAATCTGGCAATGGCAATGAAGATGAGGTAACATCCCGAATAATGTAAATAATGCAAGTAATCATAATACCTCATCTCAGAGATATAGAGGCTGAAACGTTGTGAATATGGCAATGAAGATGAGGATAACAGTCCGAATAATGTAAATAATGAAAGTAATCATAATACCTCATCTCAGAGATATAGAGGTCGAAACGTTGTGAATATGGCAATGAAGATGAGGATAACATCCCGAATAATGTAAATAATGCAAGTAATCATAATACCTCATCTCAGAGATATAGAGGCTGAAACGTTGTGAATATGGCAATGAAGATGAGGATAACATCCCGAATAATGTAAATAATGCAAGTAATCATAATACCTCATCTCAGAGATATAGAGGCTGAAACGTTGTGAATATGGCAATGAAGATGAGGATAACAGTCCGAATAATGTAAATAATGCAAGTAATCATAATACCTCATCTCAGAGATATAGAGGCTGAAACGTTGTGAATATGGCAATGAAGATGAGGATAACAGTCCGAATAATGTAAATAATGAAAGTAATCATAATACCTCATCTCAGAGATATAGACAGATAAAATTAACTTTTATAATAACAAAAAAATGAGTCATTTTTTAAAAATACTTTCCTTGTCCTTATTTCGCATCAAAACAGGCTGTTACCCTCATTGCCAATCATTAATGCGCATTCATTTTTACTGTATACAACTAGCTGTTTGTCGATTGCGAGTGCTATATGCATTTTTATCTGCACATGCATAACAGGTTTAAGAAATCAGCAATAAATCTTTTAGGAATGACGAAAATGTCAGAAATGTTTATATATGAAGATCCCGCCCACTAAGAAATTTTTCAATCTCTTAAAAGCTCAGCACTAGTAAAAACGAACAAATATAATTAATTAAATTAACGACTCAATGAACTAATTGAATTGTTATTAATGAACAATTAATTTTAAAGAAAAGGAAATTAAAAAAATTATTTTGCCTCTCATCAACGTCTTTGAAATTTCAAAGACAGACATTTTCGATCAGTAACAGTTTAGTGGTAAATACGCTTTTAGAAGAAAACTTGTTTAGAGGTTGATGAATTTTCTCAAGGAGATTCTAAACTATATTTAAAATTGGTAGACACTACATGTACCATATATATATATATATATATATATATATATATATATATACACACGCATATATATATATATATATATATATATATATATATATATATATATATATATATATACAGACAGAGAGAGAGGAGAGGAAGAGGTTATTGTAGTTCCAACGAGAGAAAAGTGTGTAATTAAAAAGAAGAGAGAAACCACAATCTTTTGGAGTTGTAATGTGGATTTTTTTTACAAAAAGTATTATACTTTATTTTACATAATTTTGCTACACGGGTTTCCGGTCTCGCGACCGTCATCAGGTAAAGGGTGGGGATTTCCACATATTATTAAAAATAATTCATTTTTTCTTTATGTTTTTCGATGTGTAATATTCTCGATATGAGACGTTCTCTTTTTTGTGTGTTAGTGACCCAAATGTCTTTCTTGAACTGGCAGTGAAAAGTTCTTCGTGAAGGGTTATAAAACAATTAAGATTAGTTCGAGAAATGATGGAGTAGTTATCGGCATTCTTATCTTTTAATGACCCCTGTGTGTTCTTAGATTTATTTCCATTTTCGTGTTTTTCTCAGCATGCGTATGTGTATATATGTATATTCCCTCTCCATACATACAGACTGTCTCACTACGAGGAATTAGTAAACACATTTGTACACATACACACATCGTCCCAATACAAGGAATCAGTACATATATATATATATATATATATATATATATATATATATATATATATATATATTGTTGAGGGGTCCAACCCCTTCCTTATACAAATGGACTCACCCAGTGTATACTTATACTACTGCCAGGGAATACCCGAGGATTCGAGTCGAGTCGAGAGTGACAGAGTAAAAGGTTGTAGGTAACCCGAAGAGTGAGGGTGAGGTAACAGCTTGTAGGAGTCACAGTGAGCGAGCACGTAGACTCAATAAGTCATACAGCGATACTTTAATACCAAAGACTGTATAGATATTTTGCTACTAACCCGTATTCCTGGAACTACTAACCTGCTTTACCAGTTTGTATTATTACGTTAATACATTATTTTCATATATTCATTCCTGGAGTTTGTTATTTATTGGTACCGGAATCCACAACATATATATATATATATATATATATATATATATATATATATATATATATATATAACCTATATATAAGCTCTTCTTTTTATACACACACACACACACACACACACACACACACACACATATATATATATATACTAGACTCGATGAATTACTTATATTTATATTATGATATTGGTTACTTATGTTTATTTTTTACGTTTGAGTTTATAATTTTTTAGGGGGTTAAATGAAAACTCCCTGATGAAGTATTATAAATGAACAGTATGAATTTTATTTAGCATTACCGAAAAATTTAATAAAGAAATATCAATTTTTCCTTAAAGCAGTTATTCAAAAATATATACTATGATATTTACCGCGTGAACTACGATGAAAATAAAATGAGAATGATATAGTATATAATTTTGTTTTTTGCGTAGGAGTTCTTTGAAACATTTTAACGGTTACCCAAGTGTGAAAAGGTTGAGAAACACAACCTGGGTAACCTGGGTAGCATAGATAGATAGATAGATAGGAATAGGCAAAGAGATAGATAGATAGATAGATAGATAGATAGATAGATAGATAGGAATAGGCAAAGATAGATAGATAGATAGATAGATAGATAGATAGATAGATAGATAGATAGATAGATAGATAGATAGATAGATAGATAGATATGGATAGGCATGAAGCAATATATCTGGACAGCATGCGTCAGAAATCAATTTCTCTGATTGATCAAAATGTCCATTTGTCGGAGTATTTCCTCTTTCGTTTTGCTCTGTCGAAATGTTTTAGCCAATTTTCCGCAAAACCAAATACGAAAACCAAGAGACGAATAAAAATCCGACTTTATTCTTCAACGCCATTTCACTGGACAGAAAACAAAATCAAATAGAAAGACAAAAAAGAACTTTCTTTTTTTTTTCTTCTACAATCTAATAAGACATTGTCTCATTTTTGTTCCATACTACATTGAAGAACTTTGTATATAAAGTAAAAATAGGAAATTTTAACGAGAACACCAAGCCGAATTTAGTAAGTTTTTTTGTTTTTTTTTCTGTACCACCTCCCACTCTTCCCACCCCTCCCATTCCTTCCACTCCCAATGGCGAGACTCAAGCATTTTTCTGACTGGTCCCTATCCCCTGGCCTCTTGTTTTATGTGAAAATATTATATTGAAAGAATTAATATAATTTTTGTTCAGACTGAAATAGTCCAGTTTCCTAAAGGGTCTGTTGAACATCATTCTATAGAATTTTATTTAATTACAGAAAACTTTTAAACCCGGACACAACAGTGCATCAATAATTCCGTAGCCAACTCACATAAATAACATTTACGTTAAATAAGAAATATTTATTTTTCAACATAATAGCCTTCATTGTCAATGAATTTAATCTAATGGTGAATTATATAAATCCCACTCAGGGAAATTCTCAGATCAAAATTCAAGGTATTATCACGCGTCAGACATAGTGATCTATCATATACATTAGCCTAACCTTAAGGGGGCGGCCCGTCTTCCCTTTATATTTCTTTCCGCAGCTTCATGGGATGTCGTACACGTAGTCTATTGTCATGTTCTCCTCTAAGACACCCCCCTTCATAGCTGCAGAAAGAAATATAAAAAGGAGACAGGCCGCCCCCTTAAGTTATGGCTTCAAGAACACCAAAAAGCTGTAACACGTGGGGAAGTGAAAAAATCAGGCGTGGCTGACCACATATAGAGAGAAAACGGAGATCACAGCCCTCTGTAGGCTCAGGTGGAAATCATAGACAAAGAACATCATTGGAAAATTCGTAAACTTAAGGAATCAGCACATATGCTAGGCCACAAAAATCTCCTGAGCCGACCTAACATAGAAATGAATACAATATGAGAACCAGTAATAATGAGTGCCAGAGAAAAGCAATAATAACAACGAAAATTGCAATATAAGCTATGTTAAAAACATGCAATGATAACAGCAAAAATTGCAATATGAGCACTAGTAAAAATGGTTGCTTAAAATATTAAGTTTATAAGTCCGAGAAATTTATGAATCAATGGATAAAGGCGTTGGTTAGATCCAGTGACAGGACCCAAAGAGTGTCAGTTCAATACCCGTTTAAGGCAGTGGAGAACATAGAATTAATAGGAGATAACTGATGACTGACATTCATTAGACATGGCATGTGGAACTAGAACAGTCTACCCCAATGAGCGAAATAAAGGGTTCAGTTCGACATTCCATTCCCCCTGAAGAAATCGAGAAGATAAATTATGGCGACTGACCTTGCATTTACATTTTTGAAGATTTTAGGTGGCAAGGTAGCAAGAAATCGAAAAATATTTCCACAGTGCGAGAAAATGAAATATTAGAATAGTACTTACGGTTACCTACGGTTTCTTCTCAACAGTAAAACGATGAAACCTAACTGTCAATCCAGTACTGCGTTTAAATTTATGCGCTGGAGATACCGAAGAAGCGATATCATTAAAACAACTCCCACCAAAATATTTACAGTGAAGACATCACGTCACGATGGTGGGAAAAGACTTAAATCAAGATGCCAGATCAAGGCCGATAATATTACAGACTCTTTATGGGATTTTTTTTTTTTTTTAGAGTATCTTGAGGTATATTGCCGTATCGCCAGATCAGATATGGCAGCAATATTCAATGCACGGACAAAGTGTAGATATATATTATTATTATTATTATTATTATTATTATTATTATTATTATTATTATTATTATTATTATTGTTGTTGTTGTTGTTATTAATAATAATAATAATAATAATAATAATAATAATAATAATAATAATAATAATAAAATATCTATGCAGGCTTTAGCTATGCTTATTGAAATAATCTAAATTCCCATTGTGGATGCTGATGATAATTTTTTATTGTTCCTGTTCAAAGTCCCATTAAAAAGCCGGTGTCTTCTCGTGTGAATTCCAATCTCTTCGTCTTTCGACTGGAATTTGCAAGATGGATTATTTTTCTTTCTTAATAATGATTTCTTTTTTCTTATATTCTTTCCCATAAATTTAGCATCTTAGTGGCTTTATTACCTAGCTTGGGGTGAAATGATTAAAAGAGATTTCAACTCATATATCTGTATACATTCATCGATATAAGCCTATAGTTTTTTTTCTCTCGTTCCTTGCTTGCTCTTGCTGTCGGAATTTTCAAGCAGAAAAAAAATTTCTTATAATTCGCAACCTAAAAGCGGGGAAAATATTATTTCTAATCCAAATTGCATTCGAAAAACTGAAAAGCCTTTCCATTTTCCAACAGATTCTCTTTTCTATTCGTCTCTTTTCGCGCTCACATCTTCACTCGCTAATTCTTCAATTTATACAGGATTCATTCCTCACGTCTCCATTTTTTTTATTAATTCTTTTCCTGCTTCCATATTCACAACTCATTCGTGTTCGATTATATCTAATAACATTTTTGATAATTCGTCAAATATCGATTTGCCAAGCGATAGGAACGAATGAGTGTTCGATAATTTAAGTTTCGATGCGCTTCGTTGAGAAATTACACACCACCCGAATCACATCTGCATTTACTTTTCGACCTTTTTTTTTATGTTTGTATATTTGTTCCTCGGTGTCGTTAAGGCGTTTCTTGCATCATTGCGTTTTGGTGACAAATTCCAGTCGAAAGACGAAGAGATTGGAATTCACACGAGGAGAAGACACCGGCTTTTTAATGGGACTTTGAACAGGAACAATAAAAAAAATATCATCAGCATCCATAATGGGAATTTAGATTATTTCAATAAGCATAGCTAAAGCCTGCATAGATATTTTACTATTATTATTATTATTATTATTATTATTATTATTATTATTATTATTATTAACAACAACAACAACAACAACAACAACAACAACAATAATAATAATAATAATAATAATAATAATAATAATAATAATAATAATTGATATAAAACACCACTCAGACCCAGTTACGGAGATAGGACCTGTAACAATTTTATGGGACTACACAATACACACAAACAGAATCACCAAAGCTAATGGCCCAGACATTGTGTTCAAAGACCACAAGAACAGTTCTTGACATGACAGTTTGTACAGAGTGTAATATATCTTTGGAGATCTTCGAAAAACCTATCAAAGTACAAGGATCTTGAAGTGGAAATCTTATAAATTATAGCACATGAGAAGCATCCGTAATTTCAGTTGTAGTTAGAGCCCTCTCGGATTGATTGGTAAATGTTCCGATAAATTCATTGAAGGGATTCCTGGTAATCTATACATTAAATAAATACAAATATTTTACTCACAAGCACAGCTCACACATTACGAAGAGCTTCATTTAAATATTACATGTAAAATGTGTGTGATCCTAGGTTTTTGAGGGTTCTGTTTTACAAAAAATAATCAGTGTAAAATGTCTTGAAGCCATTTCTGACTTTAGGTCGCTGGTTGGGACCCGGAAGGAAATGTGTATACAACAGAAAACAAAAAAAAAGTGCCTCCTTATTGATATGCTAGTACCTTCAGACTGCAATGTATCTTTGAAGATCTTCAAAAAGCTATCAAAATACAAGGACCTTGAAATCGAAATCTCAAAAATGTGGTACATGGGAACATCAACAATCCCTGTTGTAGTTGGAGCCCTCGGAATGGTTGGAAAAGATTCCAGTAGACTAATTGAAGGGATTCCTGGAAGCCAATGCCTCAAAGAAGTAAAAAAAATGGTTCTCACATGTACAGCCAACACTTTACGAAGAGCTTTATCTATGTAAATTATTTTTTTATTTTTATTTTTTTTTAATTTTTTTTGTTAGTGGAAAGTGTCATGATGTCATTTCTAACCTTAGGTCTCTGGGCGGGACCCGGAAAGAAATGTGTATACGCCAGAAATCACAGCAAATAAAAACAATAATAATAATAACAATAATAAAGTATTCATTTCACTTATTACTATTAACAAGAATAGCAATAGTAGTCGTAGTAATAATAATAATACTATGAATTGATTTCAATAGAGAGATCAACCGTTTCTTCAAAAGGAAACATTTGGCATTCATTGAATGAAGAGTCGGTTTAAAATTACGTTACTGTCAGTTTAAATTTATAAAATGTTTCTTTTAAGACAATCTTTCAGGAAAATGGGTTTCTCAAGTCTACTAACTGTTATGACTCTTTCTAGTATGGAAAATGGTTCATTTGTCAAACTTTTGTTTCAGAAAGTGTAAAAACCAAGTTCGGAAAAGAACGAGAAGTTGAAATCGTTGGCAACTCCGAACTAGAATCCCTGAATGAGAGCGGCGAAATATGGTTCCAGCGGTGCACAGCAAATGATGAAGTAATCACCAACATCTTGTTCCAGAAGCATCCAAAACTCCTGTGGACATGGAGAAGCCCAGCCTTGAAACGAAGTTCTGCACAGTAAAACATACCCAAGTGCCGACTGTAGCAGCGACCATCTCCCTCCAGTAGTTAGCCACTCCTAAAGTTAAACTACGGAACTTAAAGACAAAAGCAACGCCTAAACTACAACTGAAAGACCCAAACTGCAAGGAAAAATACATAAACGAATATAACCTGAACGAGAATATAAAATCAAAGTGGAACGTACTGAGAGAAGCACTAGTGAAGTCGGCGAACGAGATCATCTCTATATATAAAACAAAGGATGTCTGTGTGTCTTCGTGCCTGTCCGTGTGATATCTTTTCACTCGAGATCCATCCAACCGATTTGACTAAAGCTGGTGTATACATTGTACAATGTAAGACATAGGTTCTTAGCGTAAAAAATCGATATTTTTTTTAAATCAATAATCGATAAAGCCGATCAAAAATCGATAAATTCGACTTTTTCCTCCGATTTCATTTAAACTTGGTATGTAGGTTACTTACATCATGACGAACTCAACGATACTTCATTCTTATTTCTACGCCACTGCGTTTAGCGAAAAACGAAAAATTCATTTGAACACAAATTCTAAATTAAAAACTCCCTCACTTTTCAAGCAATATAATGCAAACTACACTCCATTGTAGCCAACAATAAGTTGATTGCTTAACATTTACCTTGATAATTGAGTCCATCCATATAGTGAAAACCCGCGTAAATAGCGAAAAATGGCGATTTTCACTGGTTTCTTTCTTATTTTTCATTGATCTTTCAACCAATTGTTATCAAACTTAACAATTGCTTTATAAATGTATCCTCTTTTACTGCCTTGGTAACACACTGACAAATTGAATTTCAAAAACTCCAAAATAATTGTGGTCTGAAGTGGGTCTTCATGTTGCCTGTTTTACCCCTTCATGTCCTTGGCTAACTTCGACTGAATAAATACAGACTACTTCTGTTATATCAGTAACTGCATTAATTCAAAATGTTTGTTTGTTTTTTTTAATGAAAGTACTTTAAAGTAATTGAAGAAGATAGACTCTGTTACATCTCAACATGATGCTGTTTTTGCTCCATTCTAATTGAACGCTTTTTTCTGTTCGACCAGCTGTGTATGGCTTCTAGTCCCAAATAAAACTAGACAAAAAAGGAATGAATGGATGACAGAGGAAATTCTAGAGATGATGAAAAAGCGACAACAAACAATGCCTAGGAATGGTAAAAAATACTGAACACTAAGCACAGAAATTAAAAACAAACGTAGTCAAGCTAAAGAGGAATGGATCAATAAAAAGTGCACTGAAATAGAAAGAATGAGCAACATAAATGAATAAAAAAAAATTATCAAGACAAAAGGTGAGCCAAACAACAGGCTCAATAAAAGGAAGGATCACTGAGAATAGAAAAAGAAAAATATTCCAAAAGGTGGAGTGTATACGTCAAAGAAAATTAAATGCTGGAAAATATCGAAGGACCATACATATTAGGTTGGTGCAAAAATAATGACGTAATAATGTCGTTTTTTGACGTTAAAAAATACGTCAAAAAACGACATTATTACGTCATTATTTTTGCACCAACCTAATACTAAAAGATGAATTAAGACCAGCAGTGGAAAAGATAGACAGAAACAAAGTAACATGGTCTGATGAGACAGTAGCAGTAATTCTTTAAAGCTTCGGCATTGACAATATCACAGAAGTAATAAATGAATCTACTGTAGTGGCCACGGGTCGGAAGGCCTTACTAAATGCATCTTCGCAACATTGCCTAAGAGACCATGTGCAAACGAATGGAAACTTCAATTAATGAGCCACATAACCAAAATAATGATGCGAACACAGATGACAGTCCTCGGTATGACGATAAACTACATCCGCGTCCTGGATAAGACGATAAACTACACCCGCGTCCTGTGTATGACGATCGATAAACTACATCCACGTCCTGGGTAAGATGATAAATTACATCCGACAGCAAGGTCTTTGATCAGGAGGTGCATGGAACCACCTCTTAATTTGCTGGTATTCCCAGGTTCACGCTGGCCCGAGGTAGTAGCACCTGTCAGGGTCTCAGCTCTGGGTAAATAGTTACTCCGCCCCCCCCCACAAAAAAAATGTGTCAAAACTCTATGAATGTATAAAAGTAGGTTTTAAACCAGCAATACTGTTTTGGACAAATTTTTTAGCAGCAATACATTTTGGGCAAAAAATATTACCAGCAATACATTTTTGGAAATAATATTATCAGCAATAAAAAATTTTTCGGCATTAAATAACCCATTGAGGTTGATATGCCGTAAAACAAACCAAACCAAATCAATATATACTGACATAGATAGATAGATAGATAGATAGATAGATAGATAGATAGATAGATAGATAGATAGATAGATAGATAGATAGATAAAAAAAATATTACTAGCCATAAAAATCTTGTCATTAAATAACACATTGAGGTTGATATGCCGTAAAACAAACCAAATCAATATATACTGAAATAGATAGATAGATAGATAGATAGATAGATAGATAGATAGATAGATAGATAGATAGATAAAAAATATTACCAGCAATAAAACTTATTTCGGCATTAAATAACCCTTTGAGGACTTGATATGCCGTAAAATAAAGCAAACCAAATACAGATAATTAGTGCGTGAAGCAGAATTAGACCTGAAATAAGGCAACTGCAGTGAGTCTTTGTCAAGAAAGAAAGAAAGAAAGATAGAAAGAAAGAAAAAGGAAGGAATGAAGGAAGGAAAATAGACGTGGAGTAAGAATCAGATTACGCCGATAAGAACAGATACTACACTTTGATCTCGGCTAGAAGACTGAGAAGCGGTGTTTACTCGTTCCCTCAGGAAGACGAGATGTGTCACAAGGTCTTTTTAAAGTGAGGACCCTAGCGCGTGCACCCGGGCAAGGGACAAATATTGCCCACAGCCCCCGCAACCGTCGGTTGCGCTGGACTCGGTGCGAACACCGATTCCTCCCTCTTGTGCAATGGGAGTGCGCGGTCTCGGGCAGCTGTTCCCCAGGACTGGGCACCTCTTCAGTATAATTTTCTCAGTTGCCCCTCTGTCCTTAGACAGAGAAGTCCCTGAGCGCACTCTGCCCAAAGACAGAGACACAACTGAGAGATGATAAGCCATCTTAGCCAAAAGGCCGAGAAGCAGTTTTATTTTCTTGCCGCCCCACGCTAGCAAGATGTGACATAAGGTCATTTTAATATGGAGGAGAATGGCGCGCGAATCCGGACCAGATTATTTCTGTTCTTCTCTCCAACAAGGTCTTTGTTTCTTGCTACCATTCGAACGCCTGTTTCATTTACTACGACCATTATTATTACCGGTCACTTCGACGAAGCCTACTATCATCTATACAGCTCTACCATCTAATCTTACACGACCCTCAGTCTAATATTTGGAGTAGATGTCACATAGTAACTGGTAAATTCCTAAGTATCTTCATTACAACACTAAGTGAAATAATCGCCCGTAACATCATGGACGCCCACGTACGTTCCATAAGTAAAGCAGAATTATCCTATAAAATTTCGAAAACACTTACGCGAAAGTAGAAATATATCATTGCTCTCAGATATCAGCTTGTTTTCGTTTAAACTATTTTCGCTAACAAAAAACTAAACCCATGACAAAAACGCGTTAAATTTATAAATTCAAAAATTCATCAAATCGTAAACTCTAAAAGGGCTTCCTGCGCCTTTACACAAGTTAAAACGCAGTTATATTTTAAAATTAAAACAGTAAGCGCGAGAAATCATAGTAAGTCAAATTGAATTTTCTTATTTAAAATTTCGTGCATATAATACAACACGCTTCCAAAATGAATGCGATGAAGTGAAAACAAAACGCTATATATCTAATTTTATTTATTTATTGTTAGATGAAGCAATTGAAATATTTACTCTGGAATGGAGATAAATTCAAACGATGATTCATGCTTCGTACGTTAAGTTTCAGCGTCTTTTGTTAATTTTATGAAAGTGTTATGTAATAATATGATTAGCGTTGTAGTTCATTTTTGTTACCGTAATTCTATATTTTGAATATGGAGGCCTTCGCTTCTATAATTCGACAAGACGTTAATATTAAGGGTTTTGTTCATGCGTAGCAGTTATTGAAAAAGAAAGAATAGAGAAAAGGCATGGAGAAAAATTATAATTTGGATTATGGGATAGAAAATTGAATATGTAAATGCGAAAGGGGAAAGATTTGGATAAGAAAGAGAGAAAGAAATAACTGATCAAAACGTATAAAGGGGGTAATGAATAATAAAAAAACGAGAAGGAAGAAAGAAAAAAATGAGACAGCTAGAATCTCTTGGAGGGAATATGATTTAATTCCTTTTAGGAATGTTTATAATACCAAAGTGTCGCAAAAGTGGATAGAATAAAGGTATTTGGAGATATCGATAAAAAAAAGGAGAGGATGACAGTGAACAAAAAAGTAAACGAAAAAAAGGAAAAGGAGAAAAAGATAGGAAATATAAGAGAAAATAAAAGAGATAGGAAAAAAGTAACGAAAAAGAAAGAAATATTAACGAAAAAGAAAGAGTAAAGAAATATTAAAGAGAAAAAAGAGATAGAGAGAGTAAAGAAATCTGAATAAATATAAAAGAAAAAGAAAGAGTAAAGAAATATTAAAGAGAAAAAAGAGATAGAGAGAGTAAAGAAATCTGAATAGATATAAAAGAAAAAGAAAGAGTAAAGAAATATTAAAGAGAAAAAAGAGATAGAGAGAGTAAAGAAATCTGAATAGATATAAAAGAAAAAGAAAGAGTAAAGAAATATTAAAGAGAAAAAAGAGATAGAGAGAGTAAAGAAATCTGAATAAATATAAAAGAAATAGAAAGAGTAAAGAAATATTAAAGAGAAAAAAGAGATAGAGAGTGTAAAGAAATCTGAATAAATATAAAAGAAAAAGAAAGAGTAAATAAATATTAAAGAGAAAAAAGAGATAGAGAGAGTAAAGAAATCTGAATAAATATAAAAGAAAAAGAAAGAGTAAAGAAATAATAAAGAGAAAAAAGAGATAGAGAGAGTAAAGAAATCTGAATAAATATAAAAGAAAAAGAAAGAGTAAAGAAATATTAAAGAGAAAAAAGAGATAGAGAGAGTAAAGAAATCTGAATAAATATAAAAGAAAAAGAAAGAGTAAAGAAATATTAAAGAGAAAAAAGAGATAGAGAGAGTAAAGAAATCTGAATAGATATAAAAGAAAGAGTAAATAAATATTAAAGAGAAAAAAGAGATAGAGAGAGTAAAGAAATCTGAATAAATATAAAAGAAAAAGAAAGAGTTAAGCAATATTAAAGAGAAAAAAGAGATAGAGAGAGTAAAGAAATATAAAAAAAAGAAAGAGTAAAGAAAAGGAGAAGTGATAGAGTGTGTAAAGAAATATAAACAAATATAGAAGAAAAAGAGCAAAAAATAGAAAGAAATCCGAACGAAAAGTAAAGAGAATGAAGAAATAGAAAATCGACAAGGGAGTTACGCAAGCATTTATGCAGATGTGCTAAAAATAAAAAAAAAAGAACTATCTACATCTTCGATGATATAGTTGCGTTTCATCTATCGACGTCAATGTTTAAATTCAGTGCTCCAAAAGTTAATTTTCAAACAACTTATCCACTTTATACTTAAAAGAATGATAGGGCAAGATTTTTCCATTGAATTTAATTTGGCCTTGTGTCAAACTAAGTCCAATCTAGTCAATATCTATAATGGGACCTCCTGTAGAGCAGATGTTAATACCTTAGTCCAACCGATCAAAAGCAAGTATAGTGAGTTCTATGCTCCCTGGGTTGCTGGTCATTCATCTGATTCGTAAATATTTACGCTCCAAATAAAAATGAAATTCAAATTGGTAAGAAGTGATGAAATCATTACTGAAATGTATGGACAATTAACAAGCGTAACGATGAACGATACGTCCAAAAAGAAAGCGAAAAATATTTCCTAAATAAAAAAAAAAATCCAACCCAAATTTGACTGGACAATAGCTAACTGGCTTGAAGCGTTGGTTTGTAAGTTCAATCCCCGCGCTGGGTAGTGTTTACATGGAGAGCAATAACTGAGCAATATTCAGTGAGAACTAGCGTGACATCGACAGTAGAACAAGAACAATCTACCCCTTTAAATACAAGGTTCAGTTTGAAATTCCCAGAAGTTTAGTCGGAGCGACGATCACCTTATGAAGGCCGGAGAGCAGTATGACCGATACGTTGTGATAATAACAATAATGATGAGGAAAATGTGCAAAATTTCCAAAGAATGGATTATCTACATAACTAAATGATAATGTCAGTGTCTCACACTTATTTAAATTTAATCCTAGAGGTCGTAGCTCAACATGTACCATTTTGGAATCAGGCCGGCTCTGTGGGCAAATTAAAAACATTCCGGAACAGAACCGCAATTCTGAAATTTTGGAGACCTAAGTTTTCATTACTAAGATTGTTCCTGGATTCCACCATCTTGGCTTCTACTGATAAAAACGGTTAAAGGGACACAACTCTAAGTTTCAATAGATCAATGTTCAAATGAAAACATAACTCTATTTACATTACTCGGAATATTGTCCTCATCTTTGTCGCCATATTTATTCCAACGTTACGGCCATTGTCCGCTCAGGTGATTGGAATGTCGAACTGAACCTTTCATTCCCGTCTCCAAGTTCTCCACTGCCTTAACAGGGTATTGAACTCACGCTATTTCGGTCCCGGTCACTGGATCTAACCAGCGTCTTTATCAACTGTGCCATGTGTCCTTGAGGACATCTGGGTATGAATTTCTGGGTATTATAAACCTAATGTCTTCAGCAAACATTTTTACCAGAGTTATTGTTATCGCTTTTCTCTGGCACTCATTTCTATGCTTGATCGGATCAGGAGATTTTTGTGGTCCAGGATATGTATTGATTCCTTAAGTTTACGAATTTTATAATGGTGTTCTTTGTCTATGATCTCAACCTCATGCCAATATGAGCGCTGGTAAAAACATGTTATCATAACAGCAAAAATCGCAATATGAGCACTGGTAAAAACGGTTGCTGAGAACTTAGACAGGGGAATTAACAGGAGATAACTGATAACTGACATCCATTAGACATGACACGTGAAATTAGAACAGTCTACCCCAGTAAGCGAAATAAAGGATTCAGTTCGACATTACAACCACCTGAAGAAGGCCGGAGCGTACAATGGCCGAAACGCTGTAATAAATATGGCGACAAAGATGAGGACAATAGTCCGAATAATGTAAATAGTGTACATAATACCTCATCTCAGAAATATAGACAGATACTGAAAGTCTGAAACGCTGAAATAAATATGGCGACAAAGATGAGGACAATAGTCCGAATAATGTAAATAGTGTACATAATACCTCATCTCAGAAATATAGACAGATACTGAAAGTCCGAAACGTTGAAATAAATATTGCGACAAAGATGAGGACAATAGTCCGAATAATGTAAATAGTGTACATAATACCTCATCTCAGAAATATAGACAGATACTGAACGGCCGAAACGTTGTAATAAATATGGCGACAAAGATGAGGACAATAGTTCGAATAATGTAAATAATGTACATAATACCTGATCTCAGAAATATAAACAGATACTGAACGGCCTAAACGTTGTGAAAAATATGGCAACAAAGATGTGGACAATAGTCCGAATAATATATATATATATATATATATATATATATATATATAGAGAGAGAGAGAGAGAGAGAGAGATTGAAAGGCCGAAACGTTCAAATAGATATGTTGACAAAGATGAGGACAATAGTCCGAATAATGTAAATAGTTTACATAATACCTCATCTCAGAAATATTGACAGATACTGAAAGGCAGAAACATTGTGATAAATATGGCGACAAAGATGAGGACAATAGTCCCAATAATGCAAATAGTGTACATAATACCTCATCTCAGAAATATAGACAGATACTGAAAGGTCGATATATTCCAATAAATATGGCAACAGAGAGGAGGACGATAGTCCGAATAATGTAAATAGTGTACATAATACCTCATCTCAGAAATATAGACAGATACTGAAAGGCCGAAACGTTGTAATAAATATGGCGACGAAGATGAGGACACTAGTGCGAATAATGTAAATAGTGTACATAATACCTCATCTCAGAAATATAGACAGATACTGAAAGGCCGAAATTTTGTAATAAATATGGCGACAAAGATGAGGACAATAGTCCGAATAATATATATATATATATATATATATATATATATATATATATATATATATATATATATAGAGAGAGAGAGAGAGAGAGTGACAGAGAGACAGAAATTGAAAGGCCGAAACGTTGCAATAAATATGGCGACAAAGATGTGGACAATAGTCCGAATAATGTAAATAATGTACATAATACCTCATTTCAGAAATATAGACAGATACTGAAAGCATATCTGTCCTTAAATTACAGTATTTCAAAATAAAATTGTCAGCTTTACTCCTACAGCCGAATATATCATATAATTTTGGAATCAGGCCAAATCTGTGATTAAATTAAAAACTTTCCGGACAGGATCCGAACACGCAATCCTGAAATTTTTGATTTCCAAATTTTCATTACTGCCATTATTGTCGACGATTTTTTACGTATTTTTTTGCGACGAATTGTACGATAACAATTTTTATAACTTGGAAATAAATTTGTGAATAATCGAAATTAATTGCGAAATCTAGCGAAATAAATAATAATTGTTTGTATGGCAATTAAGAAGCTACGCACATCAAATTGTCTTTAAATTAAGTGGCGCCAGAATTATCGTTGAGCTTTTAGAAGCTACGCTTCAATATTAATGCAATACTTAAAATGCAGCGATCAATTTTGATTTCTTCTGTAGTTTATTGTTGCCTATCGCATAAAGCAACAGTCTGTCTCACAAAAGAAAATCTCTGCCAACTGAAGACCAGATTGCAATCGAAAGAACCAAGGCTGCAGCGATGAAAAGAAAATCTCGTGCAAATGGAAACCCAAATTAAACTGCAGCCAGGAGAGCTTCCAATGCTGAGAATATGCAAAGACTTAGGGATTCTCATATAATGTTTTCTGGAAAATGGTATGGGAAGAACAGAACAAAAGACTCAAACAGGAAGAACAGGAGACCCAAAATAGAGAGTTGAAAAAGAGAGATAATATCATTGGTAAAAGGGAGAGAGAAACATGTTTACTGTAAAATGGCGGAAGAAAAATTCTTGCAACAGACGCGGTGGGGAAGTGTATATTTCTGTAAAATGGTGTGGGGTGCATTTTTGACAGAACAAGAGACCCAAAATAGAGAGGTGATAAAGAGAGATAATATCATTGGTAAAAGGGAGAGAGAAACGTGTTTACTGTAAAATGCTGGGGAAAAATTCTTGCAAGAGACGAGGTGGGCATATCATCGATAGAGAAGAGTGGGGAGGTGTGTTTGCTCTAAAATAGCAGGGGAAACAAATTTACAACAATAAATAATAATAATGTCCCTTTGAAAAATAAGAACAGAAGGAGTCACAAAAAAGGAGAAAGAATTGCTTGCGTGGAAAGAAAGCTTTAAAAAAAGAAGCTAGCCAAAGAAAGAGAGATGAAAGGTGGAAAAACCCATTCGACTGGCAATAAGTGCGAAGAATATAAAAATGCAAATAAAGAAGACGTTGAGAGATCAAAGGAATGATCTATTCGAGCGACAATTGGGCACCTCGGTGTGGTGTAATGGTTAGCAAGCTTGTCTTGCTAGAACATATTACGACTGAGTAGTGAGTTCGATCCTCACTGGATGCTCCATACTTCCGGCGTTGTGCCACATCTAAGCAGCACTTAGAAAATCACTATTCGAGCGACAATTATAATATGAGAGAATGACGGAAGAGAGGGTGTTGTAAGAAGAACCTGATAACAAATCCAGAGGAAATTGTAAATTTTGAGGACAGAATAGAAAAAATCGAGTAAAAAATGGAGAGAAAGGAAAGGATAGGAAGAGTAAGAGAAGAATCCCATAGATGGGAAATGAGAAAGTCTAAAGGGTAATTGGAGAGGTTAAGAAAGAAAGAAAGAGGGGAGCTAAAATAAGAAAGAAAGGAAGATAGAAAAGGATGAGCTGAAGGAAGACTTTAAACTAATTAGAAAGAAAGAAAGAAAAGGGTGAGCGAAACGAAGAAAGGAAGACGTTAAACTAATTAGAAAGAAAGAAAGAAAAAGGTGAGCGAAACGAAGAAAGGAAGACATTAAACTAATTAGAAAGAAAGAAAAGAGTGAGTGAAACGAAGAAAGGAAGACATTAAACTAATTAGAAAGAAAGAAATATGGAAGCTGAAGAAAGGAAGATAGAAAAGGGTGAGCTAAAGAAAGAAAGGAAGACCTTAAAGAAATAAAGAAGAATATATTTTGTAAGAATTTTGATGTAGACAGCTGCTGAAGGACTACCTGCTGCCATGCAAGGCTTTTATGCCAAATTTCCCGCGTACAAAAAGTGACAATTCTGCACCAAAATTTCAATAAACCAAACTTGCAATTAGATAAGCATCATCTCATTTACGAATAATTTTTTTTTTTTTTTTTTTGGTTTGTGGATTTATTTATTTTTTTAACCATTTTTGATTTTCCTTTTCCCTGACAATAACACAAAAAAATAATCTCTACTTATTTGGAAAGAAACAGGCAATGATTATTGAATAGACAGCTGAACGACGCGCATTTGCACTCAGTATGTTTCGGTGCGTCAGATAGTCTCCTCGCCGAAGGAAAACTCTACTTGCTAGGAAACATTCTATTTTCAATCTAAAAGAAAAGTACCATTTCCCGGACAATTCTGAGAATTCGTCCAAAGTTATTCTTGAACCTATAAAAGAAAAAATAACCGGTAAAGTTTAACATTAAGGATTCAGCATAAAAATGAGAGAATATTTTTTGACGCCCCTATTATCATGTATGCTACCTCGATGATTTTTATTGCTTTAAAAGCTGTTTGTGTAATTCTAATATATGTGTTAGCGGTCAGTCACGGAGACCATGGATCTGCGCCTGGTGGCAACTTCGCTCTAACCCTCGGTGTACACCGCGTCTCCAGCGTGAGCTATCGTTAGCAACATCTTCCCACCTCGATGGCCATGTTCATCGGCCTCAAGTCACCATTTACAGTCGCTCCGGAAGCGAACATAATCTTCTTTGTCTCGTAATTTGTACTTTTTTGCACCAAAAGAGTATAAGTGTGTGTCATCAGTCAGTCTCGAGAGACCCCATGGATCTGTGCCCAAAGAGCTGTGCCTCAGCTGCTGATAGCGGTGCAACTTATATTATGTTTGTAAATGCCCACAAGGGAGTGACAGTCTCGATTACAATGAATACGTGTGAAGACCCTCTCCGCCGATGTCGTCTTGTTTTCTTTCCGTCTAGCACACTTCTTCCCGGCGGCAAACCTTCGTTTCTTCTCTCTTAGGTCCAACGCTCCGTATAAATCGCGTCTTTAGCGTGAGAGATCGTTAGCAACGTCTTCCCACCTTTCGATGTCCATGTCGATCGCCCTCGTGTCCTTTTTGCAGACGTCCTTGAAGCGAAGATTAGATTGTCCTTGTATCTTTTTGCCGGGAGCCAGTTCCTCATAGAGAAGGATCTTCGAAAACCTCTCATCAGTAGACCGTTCCTTCCCATTCATGTTCATGATACATGTTTTTCCCAGGGGCGTTAATCTGAATCTAAACGCAAAATTAAATGCAGTATCCGCATAACAACCTGCTTAGTACCATTTCCAAATATAGCAACAAGAAAATAAAGAAAATAATTATCATCATCTTTGCAATTAATGGAAACAAAATTGTCGGCACTGAAGACATTTTTTATCATTCTCTTTACGTTGACATTTATACAAATAGCTGTCAATTCTGTTTTTTTTATATACCATGATCTGTTCAATATCCGTCTATATCTCTGAAATGAGGTATTATGATTACTTGCATTATTTACATTATTCGGACTGTTATCCTCATCTTCATTACCATATTCACAATATTTCAGCCGTTAAACGCTCCGGTCTTTTTCAGATGAATGGAATTTAGAATCGAACCCATTATTTTTTTCCAACGCATTAGATTGTTCTAGTTCCACGTGCCATGCCACGTCCAGGTGTCTCAGTTATTTCCCTTCAACTCAACTCTCTTTTTCGGTTCACAACTACCGTGGGTTGGTGTTGGCCTCACAACTCTTTAGTCACCGGATCTAACCAATCATGACACAGTAGATAAAGACGTTGGTTAGAAGAGGCATGGCACGTGGAACTAGAACAATCTACCCCGGTGGACGAGAAAAAGGGCTCGGCTCAAAATTCCAATCCCCTAAAGGAGACTGGAGCGTTCAACAGCCGAAACGTTGTGAATATGGCAATGACGATGAGGATAACAGTGAATTACCAATCCTAAGCTTTTTATCTTCTAGAATGATACCGTTTTCGCACGAATAGAAATCCTTGCCATTCGTTAAATTTGAATGTTCTCTCCCTAGGAATTTGAAAGAATAAATATAACTGCCAACTACCATCTGTCTATATTTCTGAGATGGGTTATTATGTACACTATTTACATTATTGTACTCATCTTTGTCGCCATATTTATTACAACGTTTCGGCCCTTCAGTATCTTTCTATATTTCTGAGATGAGGTATTATGTACATTATTTACATTATTCGTACTATTGTCCTAATCTTTGTCGCCATATTTATTACAACACTGGCAGCATGGCCCGGCGTTGCCCGTGCTTGATTCAAAAATCATACAGCAATCGCTATCACTTGATTTAAAATATGTTTGCCCTTCCTTGCCTTTAAAGGAGTGTCCGATGCCGTGCTGATGTTGCTACATGCCTTACTTCTTGCCTATCTCACACTGCGAATTTTTTCTAAGCTGTATACTAAACATTAAATCTGTTACGAAAAAAGAACTAAACAAAATGAACACAAAACGATCAGCTTTAAAAAAGGACTCGTAACTGGAAAAACAACAAATACTTTTTCACACCCAACCCAGTTCTACGGAATCAGAATCAACGTTGAGTTTAAGCAAGCGAATGAGCTAATTGGAGTAAAGTGCCATGCAGATTTAAATTTTTCCCACTTGTGATGAATGCAGCTATCGGGGTTTTTTGCATGCTAGCATGCTAGTTAACTTTCGTGTCGGTCAGCTGTTGGCTCTCACGCTGGCCAATAGAATCTTCCTGCCTATTCGTGGCAGCCAGCTATAGGCTCTCACTCTGACCAGTACAAAATAGCCGTAAACTACATGAAAACTGCCGTAGAAGCATGAAAAAATCTATTATTTCCACTATCGATGGGAGTTGGGAAATGCAAAGTCGGTCTTGGCCTTCCGCCTAACTTGGAGCATGTGCATGTAAATTTTGGTGCAAATCCGTCGAAAATTGCGGACGTGCATTCGTTACACACACACACACACACACACACACATCCTGCCTTTTATAGATAGAGATGTCGGCCGTTCAGTATCTGTCTATATTTCTGAGATGAGGTATTATGTACACTATTTACATTATTCGGACTATTGTCCTCATCTTTGTCGCCATATTTATTACAACGTTTCGGCCGTTCAGTATCTGTCTATATTTCTGAGATGAGGTATTATGTACACTATTTACATTATTCGGACTATTGTCCTCATCTTTGTCGCCATATTTATTACAACGTTTCGGCCTTTCAGTATCTGTCTATATTTCTGAGATGAGGTATTATGTACACTATTTACATTATTTGGACTATTGTACTCATTTTGTTGCCATATTTATTACAACATTTCGGCCGTTGTACCCTCCGGCATTCTTCATGTGGTTGGAATGTCAAACTTTATTTCGCTCACTGGGGTAGACTGTTCTAGTTCCATGTGCCATGCTTAATGGATGTCAGTTATCAGTTATCTCCTGTTAATTCCCCTGTCCAAGTTCTCAACTGCCTTAACTGGTTTCTAACTGTGCCAAAGAAAAGCGATAACAACAACGAAAACTGCAATATGAGCTCTGGTAAAAACATGTAATGATAACAACAAAAATTGCAATATGAGCACTCGTAAAAAATGGAGCTGAAGACATTAGGTTTATAATACCCACAAATTTATACACAAGTGTCCTCAAGGCACATTGAGATAAAGGCGTTAGTTAGATCCAGTGACAGGATCCAAAGAGTTCGATACCCGGTTAAGGCATGTAATTAATGTAAATAGTGGCAACTGCCATGTTGCCATCATGCGATAAGCAAAGACAGTAAATTTTTTACACTTTACAGGAAGTTGAATGACATTCTATCTTAAAGAGATTATCGTGATATATTCTAAATTGGCCTGTGCTATTTTTAAAGACACACTCGGTTTCGAATTGCATGACAAATTATGATATTTATATTAGCAAAACGACGATTATGATAATGACAGATATCCCCTGGTTATCCCGATAAGTGAGGTAAATAGCTTGCATAATATAATTTTTTATCATAGAACAAAGATAAATGTGACCGACATTTAAATGGCATATTATAAATGACCGTATAAATTCCACCTTTTTTTTAAATCATTTCATCCAAAGCAAGAAACTGCGTGAAAGAATATGAGGGAAAGAAAAACTTTATTAAGGAAAGAGAACACTAAAAGAACAGGGATTAAGAAGACAGGAGATAACCATTGATACGGCATTTCGATTGTCTTGAAGATTAAAATTGAGTGGAAACCAAGTGACCGAAAGAGTGTTTCACAAGCGAGAAGTGCGAGAGAAGAAACTGTTAGCATAGAACTTACGGCTGCATCAAGCAATTTCAAGTGTAAAACGATTAAAGCGATCGTCCAATTTCCTACTACGCCTAAATTCATAAAGTCAAGGTACCAAAGGGGAAGGTTCATCAGAACAATTACCATGAAAAGAGTCATAGAAAAAGTAGGGAAGCTACATTACAGCAATGAAAAAGTGACTGACGCTAAGATGCCAGGTCAGTACCAATAACATTGCAGATTCTTCTTTGTATTTTCTGGGGCCCCTTCTGTTTGCCTCAGGGTTCTTGATAGGCTCCAGAGGCGGATATGCAATATAACTGGCCCTGTTCTGGCATCTCGCCTACAGTCACTCTCTCACAGACGCGCCGTTGCCTCTCTCTGTCTTTTTTACAAATACTTTCATGGCAATTGCTCCGAGGAGTTGCTTTCACTGGTTCCCAGACTTCATGAATTCAAGCGCCCTACGAGGCTGGCATCCCGCACTCACCCTTTCACTGTCGAAATTGTCAAATGTAGCCGTCTCTTCTACTCCAATAGCTTCATGTCTCGCACCTCTCGCCTGTGGAACTCCCTTCCCTATTCCAGTTTCCCTGATAGCTATAATCTCCAACTATTCAAATGTAATATCAATCGACGTTTCCAGTTGCCTTGATCTATCCACTACCCTTCTCCTCATTCTTTCTTCTATCACTCCTATCTGATCTTGCTTCAAATCTTATGTAACCCTTGTGTCCTAATGGCTTCTCGCCTTGCTTGGGGTGAAACGCTTAAAAGAAAATATAGCACAAAAACCAGACCAGATGTTACAGCAATATTCACTGCATGGACAAATGGTACTTTTACAAATGTGTAAAATAGATTCTGACATGAAAAGATACTTGCCTGAACCAGAGCAGAAAGTAGTATTTTGAAATTTGATCCTCATTGAAGCAGTTCAAAATTGACTACATTTGAATAGTATAATTATTAGTAGCAGATATTTTTTCATCATTTCGCCCCAACCAAGGCAATAAAGCCACTAACACACAATGGGTTACTGAGTGTGAAAGAATATGAGAAAAAGAAAAACATTAAGGGGAGAGAACAATAAAAGAACTGGAATTAAGAAGATAGAAGATAAGGATTGACATTGTATTTAAATTTTTGAAGATCAAAGTTGAATGGAAAGCAAGAAACTGGAAGAGGGTTCTACAAGTCAGAAGTGTGAGAAAAACTGTTAGCATAGAACTTCGGGTTACATCTAACTATTTAAACTATGAAATGAGACCTAGCTACCAATCTAGTACTGCACTTAAATTTATAAAGCTGAAGTACCAAAAACCAAACTATATGTGGCAGCAATATTCACTGGATCTATCTATCTATCTATCTATCTATCGCTTTTTATCCATATCTATCTATCTATCTATCTATTTAATAACAAAAAGCGACACTTACTCAGGATCACCTTAATAAATTATCCATTATTCTGAATTAACCACGAGACAGAAAATGACAAAACATGTTCGTCTAACGAGTTTTAATCATTTCACCTCAAGCAAGGCACTAAAGCTGCTAAGATGGGTGTGAAATAATATTAGAGAGAGGAAAATATAAGATGAGTAAGGAGAGAGATAGCTATAAAAGAAGAGAAATTAAGACGACAGAAGATAACTATTGTCATTAGATTTAAATTTTTGAAGATGAAAATTGACTGGAAAGGAAGAAGCCAGAAGAGAAGATAACTATTGGCATTGAAGCAAGAAGTACGAGAGAAGAAACTCTTAGCATAGAACTTACGGTTACATCTAACCATTTCAACTCTAAAATGATGAGACGTTTCTGTGGTTTAATTTTGATCTTTACGCTTAAATTCATAAAGTCGAGACAACAAAGAGGAAAGCTCATCAGAACAATTACCATGAAAATATCTAAACATTTACCGATAAGGCAACTTTGCCGGGATGAAAATAATTGTCAGAAATCGAAGATGGCACTCTGCCGATGTTAGTCTCCCACTCTAAAACTTGTGTTCATTTTTGATTGAATTTTTATCACTAACTCCAGTAAAGTGAAAGGGTAATTAAGTTTTGACATGATGGAAGCCCGAACCAATTTCTGATGACTCTAGCAAGATGAGGTTGTATGCGCAGTGCTGTGTAACCAATTCGCCTTGTTCTCACTGAAACAAAGAAATAAACGATCTGTAACAATGACAAATCACATTTAAGATTTTTGTATTTACAAGAACCTTCATATATATATATATATATATATATATATATAGATAGATATAAAAGTGGACATTGAAGTCAACACCAAGCGGTGACAGTCTGTTTCACGCTTATGGCCTGAAGATTATGTTTAAGCATGAAACAGACTGTTGCTGTTGGGTGAAACTCAATGACAACTTTTATAATTACATACGCTCTATCCCTGATACTGCGCATTATATATATATATATATATATATATATATATATATATATATATATATATATATATATATATGTGTGTGTGTGTGTGTGTGTGTGTGTGTGTGTGTGTGTGTGTGGAGGAGGCACGGTGGAGTGATGGATCGCGGCATGGATTGAGGAATCGGAGAGGCGAGTTCGAATTCCAGTCGAATCCATTGCATTCACTTACGAGCTAATACCCTAGGGAAAGGTGTGAATCCTCTTTATCTTCCTCCAGCTATGGGTAAATAGCAGGAGAGACTGGGTTCTATAGCCTTGGATGGCAACTAGTCTAGGAGAAGGACAACTCTGAATTCAAAACCTGCGCAGTGTCGTTTGGGGACCTTGTGGCACATAGTGCACCAGGTCTCTGTATTGGGCCCTTGAAAAAGTGTGGATGGTCCTGCACGAAACCTTCACCACTATAATCAAATCTCATGTGCTGTTGTCGGGCTGTCAGTTTCCTAGGAACTGATCTGCTTGACCCTCATACGTCGAATTCGACGGGAGAGTCGAGTATATATATATATATATATATTATTGTTATTTTTATTATTATTATTATTATTATATTAATATCAAGCACTAAAAGTCCCCGAGGTAATAATTTTTATTTCATGACAGAAGATTATGAGCTGTTTTTTAGAGCTGTCATGAATAAAAAATTATGACCTATGGGATTTTTAGTGGTTGATATTATTAAAAAATTAAAAAAATATATTTTAAAAAAGTTGCGCTAACTTGGTTTGTCTTCCTTTTGGTATCCTCAGGCGGTTTGGCGCAATATATATATATATATATATATATATATATATATATATATATATATATATATATATATATATATATATATATATATTCGTTCTCTATTCTGCAGTTGCACGTGGGTTTAATTTGTTCGTGTTGTTTGTTGATAATTTTCCTATTGTGCTTTTTTATTATTTGTGCCATGTTCTCGGTGCAGCTGTAGCTGATTTTTACTGTGTTTTTGTTGAATATCTTGTGTAAGGTGCTTGATTCTGGGAAGTGTAAGAGTTTGAAGAATATTTTTCATACGTTTGTTTTTACGTTCTTGCTGTACATTGTAAATAAGTAAACAAACCAATCCTAAATAAAGGTAATCAATTAAAAACTGTTCCCACCAAATACTAGTTAGAATGAACTACAACAATCAACCACAAAATTGAACAAATAGCTTTAATTAAATTCTCAAACCAAAACAAAACTGTTAAATAAGTGATATAAACAAATTTTTACTACGTTAATAAATAAATAAATAAATAAATAAAATAAGAAACAAAAAAATAAAAAATAAAAACAAGCAATATAATTTGACCCAAATAAATAAACAAACGACTTCCGGTAAAATAACCGCCATAATAGAATACCCACAATGCACCACTAACCTCTATATATATAAATAGCCGAGAAAAATAACAGCATATGTGGCCTGACGATTGCATATAGCATGAAACAGACTGTCGCCTCTAAATGTTGACTTCTATGTTCACTTTTATATATATATATATATATATATATAGGTACCTCCAAAGATTTTCTAACAAAAGTGCATAGCACGATGAAAAGACCCCAAACTTGATAAAAACCAAGATTTATTGTCAAAATGTTTATGTTATTATTAAGAGAAAAGAGCAAAGTACTTTTTCATTATTTTATTAAATTTTTAAATTCTTTCTAGCACGTTCGAAATTTTGGTTAAAAATCTTGTTTTGCGTCAGCGGTGTGCCAAAGAAAATTTAGTGTCTTTTTTGCGGCATAAAACAAATTGTTTTGAAAATTCTTGTAAAAATCAAATCATTGTCAGATTTCAATTAAATTTTCAGGACCTATTCGCAAATGAATTAAATTATTTTTGGAGAATGTTTTATGTAAAGCATCTTGCTGAAAACATGTTTAACATCTGTTAAACCCCACTTAATAAAATGCACTTCTAAGATATTTTATTTTAAGTAAATAATATTTATCTCAATTCAGATTAATTAAATTTTAAATCAGTTAATATTCCTCAAATAAAGTTTAGGAAAAGTATATTTTATTTCTGGAAGAGTTTTAAATAAAGAGAATTAAATTGCCATGAAAGACAACTCAAAATGGACGCTAATCAGCTATTTTAGCAACAAAACAAAGTCCTTCCAGTCAATTTAAATTAGTTTTATACAATACAGCTAAGTATTTTGCTCATTGGAAATATAAAATTTATTCTATTAGCTTCAAATTAAAGCTTAAATAAAAGCTTCAAGAAAGATTTGTAATTTTTTAAATTTCATTTTAACTCTTAGGTATCACGTTTTTTGTAGAGTTCCATATATATATATATATATATATTAAAATTGGTGTATTTTAATCGATTTAAAAATGGCTTCAAGCTAATGAATCCTCTGGATCTTAAAGAAGATAACGTTCTTCATATCTATCACTAAATAATTACAAAGAGCCTTACCAAATAACAGAGACCACATTAGTTGAAGATTTCCAACAGCAGCAACGCTTAAAATGGATAGCAGATGTAACTAGAAGGGAAAATAATGATATGATCCCTCGACACTATCTTAGAAAACATGACAGGAAGGTAACTACTTTCAGTACTAGAAAGACTGGTAAGTCGATTTGTGAAGCCTAGTGTCCATGAAAGTAGAGCGTGAATTCATGGTACAATAAAACTATTAACTTTTAACGCTTAAACAAAAGGTTAGGAAGGAAAATCTAAAAGAACGATATCTATCTATCTAGCTAGCTATCTATTTAGCTATCTATCATATCCTGTTCATCTATCTATCTATCTATCTATCTATCTATCTATCTATCCCGGTCTTTACATCTATCCATCTATCTTTCTATCTATCCTATTTTGTTCATATATATCTCTACCATTCTGTTCATATCTATCTATCTATCTATCTATCTATCTATCTATCTATCTATCTATCCCATTCTGTTCATATCTATCTATCTATCTATCTATCTGTGTGTCTGTCTGTCAGTCCCATTCTGTTCATATCTATCTATCTATCTATGCCATTCTGTTCATATCTATCTATCTATCTATTTATCTATCTATCTATCCCATTCTGTTCATATCTATCTATCTATCTATATATATATATATATATATATATATATATATATATATATATATATATATCCCATTCTGTTCATATCTATCTATCTATCTATCTATCTGTGTGTCTGTCTGTCTGTTTGTCCCATTCTCTTCATATCTATCTATCTACCTATCCCATTCTATTCATATCTATCTATCTATCTATCTATCTATCTATCTATCTATCTATCCCATTCTGTTCATATCTATCTATCTATCTATCTATCTATCTATCAATCTATCTATCTATCTGTCTGTCTGTCCCATTTTGTTCATATCTATCTATCTACCTATCCCATTCTATTCATATCTATCTATCTATCTATCATTTTTTATAAACCTGAACTTGTTTTTCTAAAACTAAAAACAGAAAGAATTAAATTACATGTTTGAAAAACTTTCTGGCAGAAAAATTCGATCCTCAACAGAAATTCACTCTGAAATATTATTACCATACTTTTCATCATTTAACATGAACTTTATCTTAAACTAGTTTAAAAACTCACATAAACTTTAGCAAGTCCGTCATCCATAAGTTATGAGAAGATCAAAACAACTTGCATAAATGTAAAGTCGCCTATTCCAATGCCTGGTTTACAGTTTGAAAATAACTAAAACATTTTTTAGCCAAATGCAATCAATCGGAGTTCGGTAATTCCAATGATCTGTGAGTCAAATTTTCTTCGGCTAATTTATATTCACTTCTGTCGTCAACAGGAAAATTATTTCTGCACACCTCATTCGTCTTTTACGTCCATGCACACATATGTTTGCGCAAACGCATGCAAAAATCTGATCGAACTGAATCCGTCGACAGAAGCGACAAATAGCAGGCAGGAAGAAGGTTGAGTATTGCTTTTTCTTTTCATTATTAGAAGAGGTGTGAGAAACATGGCAGAACCTTAAAAGGGAGATAACTCAGTGAGACAGATTCATTTAGCCTGCAGCTAAAAACGACAAAGTCTCCGATGGTGAGAAAACTAATTTGTTTCATGAAGCAAAACAGAGAAGAAAAAAGAAAGATTCAATGATGAAGGTGATAAAAGGTGATTAGGCGAGGAAAATGAATAGGAAATAGCAAGAGAAGTATCCAAATTTTGGATGGTAAAAGCTGAAGAAGAAAATGAGACAAAGAAACAAGAGGAAGAATTTCAATTAGGAAAAAGGCAAAAACGAAAGACAAATAAATAAGTGAAAAGAGATGAAACATTTGAAATTCAGAAAAAGGAAAGTATATCGGTTATAAGAAAGAAACAAACAAAAGAAAGAAAGAAAGAAAGAAAGAAAGAAAGAACGAAAGAAAGAAGAAAAACGAAGAAATAATGAAGGAAGATTAAAGATTTTATATTACGAGGAAACGGGGACGTACTTACTGTCAGAAAAAAGAAAGAACGCGTTTATAATAAGAAAGAAAGAAACATAATTATGAGTTAGAAAGAAAGAAAGGAAAAGAAAGCAAAATATGCATTGGAAAGAAAGAAAGAATGAAAGAAAGAAAAAAGAAAGAAAAAAGAAAGAAAGAAAGAAACGTAAATATGACTTAGAAAGAAAGAAAAAGAAAAAAGCTAAATATGCATTAGAAAGAAAGAAGAAAGAAACGTAAATGTGCATTAGAAAGAAAGAAAATGAAAGCTAAATATGCATTGAAGAAAGAAAGAAAGAAAGAAAGAAAGAAAGAAAGAAAGAAAGAAAGAAAGAAAAAAAAGAAAGAAACGTAAATGGGTATTAGAAAGAAAGAAAAAGAAAGCTAAATATGCATTAGAAAGAAAGAAAATGAAAGCTAAATATGCATTAGAAAGAAAGAAAGAAACGTAAATCTGTATTAGAAAGAAAGAAAAAGAAAGCTAAATATGCATTAGAAAGAAAGAAAGAAAGAAAGGAAGAAAGAAAGAAAGAAAGAAAGAAAAACGTAAATGTGTATTAGAAAGAAAGAAAAAGAAAGCTAAATAAGCATTAGAAAGAAAGAAAGAAAGAAAGAAAGAAAAAAGAAAGAAACGTAAATGTGTATTAGAAAGAAAGAAAAAGAAAGCTAAATAAGCATAAGAAAGAAAGAAAGAAAGAAAGAAAGAAAGAAAGAAAGAAAGAAAGAAAGAATTCATTGCCGCTCCAGTAATGAATGATTGGGTCGTTTTTTAATGGAGTCTTTGTCAACTGCCAGAGACAATTTTTCCCCGATGAACGCGGAAAGTGATTTTTTTTTCTTTTTCTTTTTTTTCTTTTTTGTTTTTTTATTTATTTTATTTTCAAGCGTTTCATAAAACTATCGTATTTAAGCGGGAGGGAAAGAGAGATGGGCCTCTGTGGTTTGGCAGAAGTGAACGAAAATTTATTTGCTGCTTGTCACTTCCCGTTTGCTTTTTACTGTTTACAGAAAACATCAAAAGCATTTTGCTCATCAAACAAACAAAAATATTCGACTTGTTAGATCGGTGAAACAAAGTGCCATTGAGAAATTAACACAATTTACTCTCTCTCTCTCTCTCTCTCTCTCTCTCTCTCTCTCTCTCGCTATATATATATATATATATATATATATACATATATATATATATATATATATATATATATATATATATATATATATATATATATATATATAATATAATATAATATAAATATAAGTAATTATACACGTCTGGAAAAGCCTTAGGTGTTTTGCCTTGTAAATGAACAAACCAATACCCAAGGAAAAATAGGGGATAAAAAAAGAAAGAACTAAGAACATGTAATTAAGGTGAAAACAATCGTCCAGAATCCAAGCTCAGAGTCCAAAGAAAAAAAAACCTCCGACACGAGTAAAGTAAAAATAACTAAGCAAAGTACTCAATACACTAAGTAGAGCAAATCTAACTATGAACCTAAAGAGTCAGGTAAACCTACCTAGGTTTCGCCTATACAGATCTTCAGGGTACCCTGACGATCCGCGTAGGTGAAACCTGGGAAGGTTTGCCTGGCTCTTTAGGTTCATAGTTGTGTGTGTGTGTATATATATATATATATATATATATATTACGAAATGGACAAAGTCCGACAATTTATTTATTAAAGACATTTTTATGTTTAACGTTCTTTTTATAGATACAAGTATTTAAGTAAATGCTCTGTTTATAATAAACAGTATTAAATAACATTTACCGGCCTGAATGTCTGAGAAATTTTCATAGAAAATATTCGTCCTTGGACAGGTTTCGAACCTGCATCCTATACGGAACCGTCATTTACGCTGACGTGCCTTGTCCGCTCGGCCACCAAGGATCATAGAAGATTGAAGTTTATAAACAGTAAATTCGACCTTGCCTACCGAACGATCCTTGGTGGCCGAGCAGTCAGGGCACGTCAGCGTAAATGACGGTTCCGTATAGGATGCAGGTTCGAATCCTGTCCAAGTACGAATATTTTCTATGAAAATTTCTCGGACATTCAGGCCGGTAAATGTTATTTAATACTGTTTATTACAAACAGAGCATTTACTTAACTACTTGTATCTATAAAAAGAACGTTAAACATAAAAATGTCTTTAATATATATATATATATATGTGTGTGTGTGTGTGTCTGTCCATTGTATTGATCCAAGCGTTCTTGTTGCTGAACGTTATGTATTGAATATCAAGACAAGATCCTAACAAACTACGAAAAATTCTTTGACTTGGGTTACTTGATCATTGCTGCAGGCATCAGGATATATCCTTGATTCTATTCATTTAAGTAAAATAGCAGTTTTGTGTTTGGGTCAATGATTTGCAGTCCCCAAGAATTATTTTAGAATTTGTTTAGCGCCTGAAGACTAAAACCTACATCTACACTGACGTACCAAAATCATACAGTAACTCTACATGGCATCTGTTCCACAGATGGTCATAAAACCTCTGGAAAGATGTTGGACAATTTCATCTGTTCCCAGATCTCCGATTATTTATAGGAACCGGATATGAAATTTGAATAGACCTCAGAACCATGTCCAATGAATCCTCGGTTAGGATCCTGTCAGGCAAACGCACCAATTATCAAAAGTTAGCAGAATGCTCCTCAAATCACTTCTGGATGATTTCAGTCTGGTGACGCAGTGCGTTATTCTTCTAGAATAGCTAAATTCTCATGCAAGGTAATATGACCGAAGCCCAGTTGGTCAAAGAAACAATCCAAAATATACAACGAAGACTTAATCAATTGTGAAGGATTAATGGTTTGGAAGTACATCAAAAGAAATGGTAGAACAAAGTCTATAAAAATCCACTGACCAACGAAAAAGAGGAAGAGATAGATAGATAGATAGATAGATAGATAGATAGATAGATAGATAGATAGATTATTTACATTATTCGAACTATTGCCCTCATCTTTGTCGCCATATTTATTACAACGTTTCGGCCGTTGTAACATGCTGCCTTCTTCAGATAGTTAGAATATCGAACTGAACCCTTTATTTTGCTCACTGGAGTAGACTGTTCTAGTTCCACGGCCATGTTTAATGGATTTCAGTTATCAATTATCTCCTGTTAATTTCCCTCTGAAAGTTCCCCACTGTGCCATGAGGAATGCGACATACCCATTAGTGTTCATAGGTACGGTAAATAATACTATCTATCTATCTATCAATCTATCTATCACTCTATCTGTCTGTCTGTCTATCTATCTCTATAATGTACATAGTACCTCATCTCAGAAATATAGACAGATACTGAAAGGCCGAAACGTTGTAATAAATATGGCGACAAAGATGAGGACAATAGTCCGAATAATATAAATAGTGTACATAATACCTCATCTCAGAAATATAGATAGATACTGAAAGGCCGAAACGTTGTAATAAATATTGCGACAAAGATGAGGACAACAGTCCGAATAATGTAAATAATGTACATAATACCTCATCTCAGAAATATAGACAGATACTAAAAGGCCGAAACGTTGTAATAAATATGGCGACAAAGATGAGGACAATAGTCTAAATAATGTAAATAGTGTACATAATACCTCATCTCAGAAATATAGACAGATACTAAAAGGCCGAAATGTTGTAATAAATATGGCGACAAAGATGAGGACAATAGTCTAAATAATGTAAATAGTGTACATAATACCTAATCTCAGAAATATCGATAGATACTGAAAGGTCGAAACGTTGTAATAAATATGGCGACAAAGATGAGGCCAATAGTTCGAATAATGTAAATAGTGTACATAATACCTCATCTCAGAAATATAGACAGATACTGAAAGGCCGAAACGTTGTAATAAATATGGCGACAAAGCTGAGTACAATTGTCCGAATAATGTAAATAGTGTACATAATACCTCATCTCAGAAATATAGACAGATACTGTAAGACCGAAACGTTGTAATAAATATGGCGACAAAGATGAGGACAATAGTCCGAATAATGTAAATAGTTTACATAACACCTCATCTCAAAAATATAGACAGATACTAAACGGCTGAAATCTCTATCCATAAAAGGCAGGATGTGTGTGTGTGTGTGTGTGTGTGTGTGTGTGTGTGTGTGTGTGTGTGTGTGTGTGTGTGTAACGAATGCACGTCCGCAATTTTCGACGGATTTGCACCAAAATTTACATGCACATGCTCCAAGTTAGGCGGAAGGCCAGGACCGACTTTGCATTTCCCAACTCCCATCGATAGTGGAAATAATAGATTTTTTCATGCTTCTACGGCAGTTTCCATCTAGTTTGCGGCCATTTTGTACTGGTCAGAGTGAGAGCCTATAGCTGGCTGCCACGAATAGGCAGGAAGATTCTATTGGCCAGCGTGAGAGCCAACAGCTGACCGACACGAAAGTTAACTAGCATGCTAGCATGCGAAAAAAAATCGATAGCTGCATTCGTCACAAGTGGGAAAAATTTAAATCTGCATACCACTTTACTCCAATTGACTCATTCGCTTGCTTAAACGTTGATTCTGATTCCGCAGAACTGGGTTGGGTGTGAAAAAGTATTTGTTGTTGACATTCTTTTTTCATTCGGCTTTTCCAGTTACGAGTCTTTTTTTAAAAGCTGATCGTTTTGTGTTCATTTTGTTTAGTTCTTTTTTTCGTAACAGGCTTAATCTTTAGTATAGAGCTTAGAAAAAATTCGCAGTGTGAGATAGGCAAGAAGTAAGGCATGTAGCAACATCAGCACGGCAACGGGCACTCCTTTAAAGGCAAGAAAGGGCATTTTAAGTCAAGTGATAGCGATTGCAGTATATGTCGTAGAATTTTTGAATCAAGCACGAGCAACGCCGGGCAATGCTTCTAGTCTATCTATATATCTATCTCTCTCATTTACAATTGTATCATCTCCAAATATTTTCTTGCTGACTGTTGTAACCTATGAAATGTTACTGAATGAGGAATAACCAAAACGGAGGTTGGAAATGAAATGGTAATCTTTATAACATCAACAAAATACAATACTCGCCAGCGGCGAGAAGTAGGTAAACCACTGCAAGTGGTGGACTACTTGGACAATATATTACCCCAACTAACAATAGTGTCCAATGTATTTATGTGGATTGGGACATACCCATTAGTGCTCATAGGTACGTTATATAAAAGATAGATAGATAGATAGATAGATAGATAGATAGATAGATAGATAGATAGATAGATAGATAGATAGATAGAACAACTATATACCTATTGCTTATTTTCCACGGGAGCGAGATATAACAATTGTCAATGTGAACATATGTTAAAGCAAAATCTTTTATAGTATGACGATAATATACCAGTAGGTCCAATGCCAGTAGTGATGGATCGCCAACCAATTAACTGCAAGGGTTAAAATCTTGGACAGACAGACAGACACAAAAATGAACAGACTATATTAGGCAAAAAGTGAAAGTTCTCTACTTGAATTTAACATCGTTAAAATTCGCTCAGCGCCACAATCTTTATGACATACAATCAAATTCCGGTGCTCCGATCACGTTCACTTCCTATAGAAAAGACAATCGAAAATAATCGATAAAAGACGAAACGCTAATATAAACCTACAATAACGACAATAAACTCTGTGTGAAGGAGACACCGCTTAATGTTTGCTTGGGCGCTCACATAAAAACGTCAAACGTTAAGAATTATAATCGACGGCTATTAAATCAAAGACACATCTAAATCATAGCCGGCTTGTTTGATCTATGACAAGTGCCTCCTGATCAGTTCACAACAGGTATAATTTAGTAAAGTCATTGGTTGATTAAACTTATTGTAGTTGACAGTTTGATTGGTCAAGTGATTGAGTAGGAAGTGAAGGGTACCTGTCGGTTGTGGGTCAAACAGAAGAGGTTAGGGACTCGTGGCAAATCGTAGGCTGCGTGAATCTTAATTGTTGGAATTTAAGGGTTATAAACCGTGCATGATGTAAGAGAGAATAAAAAGAAAACAGATAGATAGATAGATAGATAGATAGATAGATAGATAGATAATGAAAAGACCGAGATAGATCGAAAAAGAAAGAAAGAAAGAAATTAACATATTGAGATAGATAGATAGATAGATAGATAGATAGATAGATAGATAGATAGATAGATAAAGAAAAGACCGAGATAGATAGATAGATAGATAGATAGATAGATAGATAGATAGATAGATAATGAAAAGACCGAGATAGATCGAAAAAGAAAGAAAGAAAGAAAGAAAGAAATTAACATATTGAGATAGATAGATAGATAGATAGATAGATAGATAGATAGATAGATAGATAGATAGATAGATAGATAGAAATGAACAGATTGATATAGCTAGCTACCTAGATAGATAGATAGATCATAATGTGCTCGTAAGGATTATTAATTTGTTTTTTTGCCAAAAACAAAGTTTTTTCTTTGAATAATGCCTCCTTAAGATTAAGCTAAGTGTAGTTTTCATTTCTTTTGCCAATTCCTCCACGTAGTGCCCTTTTAATTTGTTTTATTTAAATTAAGCTTTGAGTATTTCGTTTCCACAAATAAACTAAGAATGTAATTATTGATCCTTATCAATGTTGTTTATTTGAGCTTTACGGCATTTCAAAAATAGTATTTCGAATTTTGGTTTGTTTACTGGTTTCTTTTTAGATAACCATCCAATATGATAAAAAGGTGATTGTCATTATGAAGAATAATTCGTTCGATTTATGCAAGGAAATATGCATAAAAATGTGTCCAAAGCTTTTTTTTATCTGCTTATTTCGTTGTTATATTTATGTTGATTCATTAATTTCTGCATATTTTGTTCAAAGTTGATCAATTTTACTTATAATTCAGTCACGAGTCGATGCCATGTCGTTTGATAGCAACTGGCACATTTGCAAAGTTTTGAAGAGACAGCTTCCAGCATTTGTTTTTCATTCTTAGTCAACTCCTCACAACCAAGTCTGGGTTTTGTTCTGGTAAGGAATGTGACGATAGCAAATATATCATCAAAAAACTCCCGAAAATTGCATACCTCTCCAGAGCAGATTATGACAACTTTAATACTGTCCCGGGTGTCATGAATAATCAAGAGTGGTTTCCCCTTGTTTTGTTACTCTCCTCTTTGAGAGAGCTATTTCTGTTTACTGTGAATATAAAAGGACTTTCTTAAAGCCTACACCTGCGTACTTTTGTCATTACATTGAGTATTACTACAAACTACATCTGTTAATAAGGCCTCAGAGAGGGAGTTTTTGAGGATGTTGGAACCACCTCTTCATTGCACTTTTTCCTAGTTCCACTCTGACCAGCTATGGGTAAATATTTAACCAGCAAACTTGGATCAAAACACTGCGAAAGTATAAAAAAAATTATAGTAAAACTACCTTTTCATAATATAAAAATTACCAGCAAGACATTTTTGGTGGTATTTTTTAAGCTTTTCACCCCAGGCAAGTCGGGAAGCCACTAGCACGCAAGGGATTACAGAGACTTGAAGCTAGAGCAAAGAGGGGTGATAGAGGAAAGGATGAAAAGAAGGATAGGGGATAGATCAGGGCATCTGGAGACGTCGATTGACATTACATTTGAATAGTTGGAGATTATAGCTATCAGGGAAACAGGAAAGGGGGAGGGAATTCCACAGGCGAGAGGTGCGAGACATGAAGCTATTAGAGTAGAAGAGACGGCTACATTTGACAGTTTCGACAGTGAAAGGGTGTGAGCGAGATGCCAGTCTAGTTGAACGTTTAAATTCATGAAGTTTTGGAACCAGCGAAAGCAGCTCATCGGAGCAGTTACTGTGAAAGTATTTGTAAAAAAGAAAGATGGAGGCGGCAGCACGTCTGTGAGAGAGCGACTGCAGACGAGATGCCAGATGAGAGCCAATTATGTTGCATATCCGTCTCTGGATCTTATCAGAAGGGACTCCAGACCATATATGGCAGCAATACTCCATTTGTTGATTTGTAGATTTGAAGGATTGACTCCGGCGAGAAAAATTTATTGTAAAAAAAAAAAAATCACAATTTTCTTTGTAAAAGAAAAAATTACCAGTAAGATATTTTTTTTGTAAAATAAATTGCTAATTCTTCCAAGAAAATTAAATTTCGACATTAAATGACCCATAAAGTGTTAATATGCTGCTAAACAAAAGAATGAACAAACAACATCAATAGAGACTTTGTCTTGTCATTCTTTAGAAACCGCCTTCCAAGCTCTGAATCAATTGAATGTCTAAAAATGATTGAGGAATATATATCGGTTCACTAAGTCAAACATGTCTGGCGATGACCCCTAATACAGAAACGTTTTAAACTTCATCAGGAGTACAAGTACAAAATCTGATCCGCCATCTTTTTCACGTTTTCATAGACTTCACCCTGTATGTATACAAGCACAGATGCCAAGAGTTGGCTACTAATGACTTAGGCATTCTATATTACATCCAAAACAAATATATTAACCCTAGAACACTAACCATCAATTAAAGTTACACCACTACTAACCATGGGTACATCATACCCGATTTTGAAAATATCAAAAAAATATTAAATATAAATCTTTATTTGAAATATTTTACATGCAGGCACTTCAAACTTTGTACTTTGAGTTAACATTAATAGAAACTGAAAAACATATTATTTAGGTAAGAAAATCAGGTACTGAAAATTGTAATTAAAAATAGGAAATTTTGCGCTGGGTACTATATACCCATGGTTAGTGTTCTAGGGTTAATAGTAAACAACCTTCTTGCTTTTCCTTCCAAGGCCAATGTAATGATAATAGAAATTGACTACACCGACGATATGATTGTTCATTGATTCGTTTTTTATGGCTTATCAACCCTTTGCAGGTTATTTAAAGCCAGAAATATTTTAGATTATAAGAATTGTTTTTAAGATAATAATTGTTTAGTGATACAAGTCTTTCTAATTAGCAGAGGGAGAATAGGTGGATTCATGCCTTCCCCAATGGTATTTGCGCGTAAGTGAATATAACAAACGGCAATTGGAACGCGGCTCTTCGATTTACAATTCCGAACCGATAACCATTACACTACCCGTACATCTAAGCTTACACCACCTGGTATTCTCAAGCAATCACCCATCTAGGTACTGACTAGGCTCGACATTGCTTAACTTTACTGATCGTACATGGAACGGTGTTTCAACGTGATGTGTCCGTAAATATAGTTGGTCATAGTTTCGGATGATAATCAGCTTAAAAAATTAATAATTAACTTTTGCAAAACAAAAATTATGAAAACAGTGATAGCATCTCCCCAGCGAAAAAAATGGATATGGAATTAGTAAACACTAAATATTTTAAATATCTCGGTGTATAGATAAGCTATAATCAATTCAGTATCGAAGATAAGAAAATTGAACGTAGAATAGGCTACGCTAGGGGTAGCGATATGTCCCGGAAAGGTATATATTTGTTCAAAGTAGCAAAGTGGTTGCTGATTACTGTAACCGGTTAGGACAATATAGCAGGTAACAGTAATGGACTGGTCCTCGTCGTACTGGTAGGCAATAGGCGTAGGCAATAGGCGTAGGCAATAGGCGAAGACTATAGGCGTAGCCAGTAGGCGTCGTCAATAGGTGTCTTCCCTGTACCTCCACATCAGTCTGTATTTATGGCTGACACCAGCCAATCATATTACTGTGAGGGGGAACCTAGGTGTATGCATATTCATTACATCAGTTTATTTACATGGTCTTATCTTCATCACCAATGAAAAAGTACTTTTTCAATGTCTGTTTATGATATGTCCCGGAAAGGGATATATTTCTTTGAAGTAGCAAAGTGGTTGTTGACTACTGTAACCGGTTAGGACATTCTAGCAGGTAGCCGTAATGAACTGGTCCTCGTCGTAGTGGTAGGCAATAGGCGTAGGCAATAGGCGAAAACTATAGGCGTAGCCAGTAGGCGTCGTCTGTACCTCCACATTAATCTGTATTTATGGCTGACACCAGCCAATCATATTACTGTGAGGAGGAACCCAGGTGTATGCATATTAATTACATCAGGTAGTTTCACATAATACCATAAGTGGTTACATGTACTTAAATAGCCTCGTCAGACCAAAAATTTCATGAGGATGCTGTGCATGGCATCAAGCCCGTTTAGAAAGATCTAAGCAGTCAGCTGTATACAATCGTTTTCTCAGATCACTGATTAAAAATGATTCCGAGCGAATGATGCCCGTAGGTATTAGGGAAGACAATTCCCCTTCGCAACATTTCAACTGGCGCAACAAAATCGCAAACAAAGAACTGTATCAAATAATAGAATCCATGTCGCTTGAAGATTTTCAGTAACAGTAACAACTAAAATGGATAGAACATATAAGTCGATGCGAAAATAATGTCATATCCAAGGTGTTAATGTCCCATACTATTTCAAACAAAAGGTTAAAAAGGAAACTCCCATCAATAATAGAATGGGCAAGAGCAGTGAACTTGAGAAATTTCCAAAATTTTAATGTCTCCCCCTTTCGGTTCTCAGTCTTGACCTGTGTAGCGCCACAAACAAGTTGATCATTTATGCATTTCTTAACTGCAAATGAAACCATCAGCTTCTATTTAAAGATCTGACAAATTCACTTTTACTTAAGACCCATACGACCATAATTGCGTGTGAATGCGTGTGTGTCGTGACAATATACGAAAGTAAGTGTTCACGAATTAGCCGTAAATATCTTCCTCTTGACCGAGTAATTGCGAGTTTATGGACTGTGTTAGTCACGCCAGCGGTCTGAAGTGAAATTTATGTTGAAAAGAAATTTTTGTTCCCGGAGAAGTTGATCTGTGGTGACCCCAATATGTACTCCTTCGTCGCCGCATTCTCCGATGATCTCATGATCACACAGGTGACAACCCGGTTTGGACCTCTTGAATCTTGTGCTTCTGTGTGGGTTAGTGACTGTCTCTTCCCGGTTAGTTGTAAATATCTTCCTCTTCGCCGAGTGATTGCGAATAATTCAAAAATTTCGGAACGATCTTTGATACTGAAATAACGAAAGCAAAAAGAATGAAATCAAATTTAAACTTAATGATGTAGTCATCATGGTTTGCCTTCGCAAAACGAAGATCAAGAAGGAGCTTGTACCATGTCGCTTAAGGCCACATTTGTTACTGATAAGTCCAATTCAGGACAGACATACACGGTCGCAGTAGTTGCAGCTGAAAGTCCAGCCTGATCTCAATGACTTAGCATTGCATTACTTCCTCCTCTGGATCTTATCCCTAAAAGTGGCCCTGCTGGTATTTTCAAAGAAAAAGACATGGTTGGTGGTAAGATAGGGTTGTTATCTATCCTACATATCCTCATGCTATTCATTTTTTACACCTTTACAAGAACCTCATTCGGCAACCCTGCACTTTACGTGGCTCTTGGGCCTTGCATTGGGTGTCATCATCATCATGGCTTGGCTTCGCAAAACGATGACCTGGAGGGAGTCTGTACAAGTCGCTTGCAAGCACGTTTGTGACTAAGTTCAATGGGTGAGAGGCATACACGGTCGCAGTATTTGCAGGTGAAAGTTCGGCCTGCGCACGATGACAGCGTGACAGTACTTAATCCTCTGGCTCTTGTACTTTCAAAGAAGACAGCATGGTTGGATTTTTTTTCAAGCAATCTTTGAATTGCTTCTTTGGTGCCTCTATGCCGCGATAGCCAATGAAGAGCTTGCCGTACAATAAAATGTAGTACTCTTGAAATTTTATTAGTGACACAAAATTTAATGAAGGCCATAAAAATAGTCATATTTTTAAAGAAAATGATATAAGTAAACTAGAAAAGAGAAAAATTGACAGCAGTCAAAGTAAAATGGCTAATCGAAAAGAAAAGACAAATATTGATTTCATTTGATGAGAGCGGAACGAAGACCAGTAAGTGATATAATAATTTTGAATCTTTTCTTATTGTCATTTTCTTTTCTCTCTCTCTCTTCCCTTCCCCCTCTCTCTCTTTCTCTCTTCCCTTCCCATTCTCCCTCTCTTCCCTTCCTTCTCTCTCTCTGTCTCTCTCTCTGTTTTAGTTTCCGCTCATCTCTTTTTTTTAATTGGTCTGTTTTAAAGTAATAATTCAATGTAGTATGCAATTCCCCACATACAATACCTGATGCTTTTTAAAATCAACAAGGAATCTTTGTTCTAAGAAACGTTTTATCCCGATATATACTCAACTCGATTTGGGATATACCTAAATAGAGTTTACACACAACGTCACACCAGAGCATCAGTTACGCCAGGTGTAGCAGCGGGTTGACCTAGAAGGTGCCCTCCTAACCACCAGGTACAGATTCGCATATCACATGATGTCAGTGGATACCATCTCCCATGAGAGATGTTCCAACCAGCTACGCTTAGGATGTGCAAGCATAGGACTATCGGCTGACAGAAAAATATATAAAGACGTCACTCGAAATGCAAAAAAAGAAATGAGAGTTTCTAACATCCCCGTAAGATCTACGTTCGGTAAAAGCCCCCAAAGCCACATACACGAAGTCCATATGTGAAAAAATAATAATTTTACGTATGAGAAAGACTCTTATTCCTGTTAACCATTGCAACAGTAAAATTATAATAAGAAGCCATTTTTATTCTAACTGACGCATCATGATCATCATTTATTCAGCGTATATTGCGCAAATTTGTGCAATGACTCGTCGGTTCTTTTTGCGCTGGGGATGTTGAGGTTAACCCGTCTCTCCTATCCGGATTTTTTCCGCCTAATAATAAAGCTGTTGATCTCTGAGGCTCTGTTCCTACGACCAGACTGGCGACTGGCCGAATGGCCTAGGTGGTGTTCTTCTTCATCTGTCGCGTCGGGAAACGCTTCCGAAGACCCTCAAACAGTTGAGCCGACAGGTCGATGTGGTTGACCGGGGTGTGGCCATTGCAGTGTACCGAAACATCAGCGTGTTAAAAACAGAAAGAAATGTGACGAGTTTTAGCAACAAAAGAAGTTTTCGGACTCTATATAAACAGCCGAACCTGGGATAATTGGATGACTCCGGTTTGAAACACAGATGCTAAAAGAAGCATAATTGTTTTAAAATCTGTTGAAAAAGTGATAGAACTCTCTGGAAAACAAAATAAGAGGAACCAATTTTTTCAGCAAATCCCATTCTTCTCCCTGTAAATACAACAAGACCAAAACGGACAGACATTTAATTTATCGAGACTTGCTTCCGGCCAAAACACTTTTCTAGATCTTTACTCCCAAACATTTGAACTGTACATCATAACAAAAAGTGTGAATATTATTATATTTTTTTTTATGAATTCATTGAACGGCGGTCTGTTTTCAACCTGAATCATACACAAACAAATTTCGAACTTGAAATAAGCACCACGTTGAACTGAAGAAAATTTATAGACAAATATCTGACAAGCCAAATGTGTACACTATTTACATTATTCGGATTAATGTCCCCACCTTGTCGCCATATTTATTACAACGTTTCAGCCGTTGTACGCTCCGGCCTTTTTCAGGTGGTTGGAATTTCGAACTGAACCCTTTATTTCGCTCACTGGGGTAGACTGTTCTAGTTCAACGTGCCATGTTTAATGAATGTCAGTTGTCAATTATCTCCAGTTAATTCCCCTCTCCAAGTCCTCCACTGCCTTAACCGGGTATTGAACTCACAACTCTTTGGATCCTGTCACTGGATCTAACTAACAATATGGGAACCAGTAATAAGGAGTGCCAGAGAAAAGCAATAACAACGAAATTTGCAATATGAACACTGGTAAAAAATAGTTGCTGAAGACATTACGTTTATAATACACAGAAATGAAAGCACCAATGTCTTCAAAGACACATGGCACAGTGGATAAAGACGTTAGTTAGATCCAGTGAGAGGACCCAGAGAGTGTGAGTTCAATACCCGGGTAAGGCAGTGGACAACTTGGAGAGAGGGAATTAACATGAGATAACTGACGTCCATGAAAGATGGCACGTGGAACTGGTACAGTGTACCCCAGTGAGCGAAATTAAGTTCGACATTCCAGCCAACTGAAGAAGGCCGAAACGTTGTAATAAATATGTACACTACGATCCGAAGTTTTATTTCATTTGAGGTTGTATGTAGAATTAGTAAATTTCGCCTTGCTTGCCACGGACATCATAACTTATTCTCCTGACATTGCTAGTTTTAGCACTCCCCTGTCGGTTGGGTCAAGAATACGGCGTACACACGGAAGGAGGTAACCTCACCAAAACGAGGCGCCAGTTTACTGTATCGCTGTTTACTGCTTTGATTCGTGCGCAAACCAAATTAATGTCTACTTTTACACTTTCGTGAAAGTCCAAACATATGTCTACCTTTGTGACAAGGGTGTAAACAAAACTCATGTCTGCCTTTTTGACTCGCGTGCAAACGAAACCAATGATTACCTTATTTATTCTCGGGCAAACCAAATCTGCGTCAACCTGTAGGCGTTCTGTAAGCAAAGGAAGTATTTGTCGCAGATTACTTCCACAACACAAAGAAAAATCACTGTAAGTCCAGACTCGAATATCGGGGGCAGAAAGAAATGCTGAAAACTCGATTCGCCGTTACTATCTCAAATCACAATGCGCGTAACCAGTCAGAAAAATAACTCACTCTCTAACAAATGCCGCAGCCAAAAATGACTGAATTTTGCGCTCTCGAATCGAGAACACCAACTGCTTTTATCGGCAGAATGTTTTTTTTCATTCGTAGACAGCTGGGTATAGGATGTTCAGTAATTTGCATATCAAAATACTTTTATAGCGACTCCTTCGACGGACTTGTTTTTTTTTTTAATTCAAATATTCCATTTTCAGTATCTCATGCAGAATACGTGCCCTTTTGTTTGGTAAGTAATTTTCTTTTTCGCCACTTTTTCCGTCGTAGGATACACGCGACAAGCTGTCGCTTGGTTTCACGAGGTAAGTCGCCGTTTTCTTCGCTATACAACCTTTTTTTATTATCGCGCAAACCAAACCAATGTCTACCTTTCTGAATCTTCTGCAAATTACATGTCTACTTCTTTAATTCTTGTGCAAACCAAACTATCTATGTTTAACTATCTATCGTTTATGAATGATAGAATTCGGTCTGAAATAATATGGCAAATATATATATGACGTAAAACAAATTAAAAACACACACACACTTGGTACAATAGCTTTTCTCCAGTTTTTCCCGACCAAAACAATTAATCTTAAAAATCAAAGTGTTATTGTTCTAGGAAAGGCTAACTACAAATTAACCCTGTATCTTATTAACTGAAGTTCGATTAATTTAAACTTCAAATGTTGACCAATTAACACTGACAACAATTTTAGCAAACGTGCTATAGATTTCTGCTCATTTATTAAGTCAAGCCACTTACGATAACATTCTTTTAATATTATTTACTAGAATTAATACAAAAGCGGTATAAAGCGACGAGAAACTTGGTGAGAAATGAAATCATTTGTAACGATCTATCAAACAAATTTTCCGAACATTTCGTTATGACAAAGCGTTTTAATTTTTTAATAAAACAGTTCTTTTGGAAGATGAGGAATATTTTCATGTGTTGTCTTGAAAGCTATACTCTTCATGATTTCTATTGATAGCAATCTAACATAACTGTTACCATGATATTTTTTATAAAAATTTTATCTTAAATGTCGTCTTAAATGCGAATTTATACAGTAACAGGTGCAGGCTGGATGAAAAGAAAAATGAAAATTTTGTCACATTCTCTCTGTTGACAATAATTGGAGGATATATAATCTTTCTGACTAACGTCGAGACATTTTACAACATGCATGTTTGCTTCCTTTCATTCAATCCACAACCATTGCGCATGCGTGAATTTATTTTGACTGTTTCAATAAACCCCTAACCCCAAAAAATGACAAAACTCTATCTGAAATGTATTGTATCACCATTATGTTAAAATGGATCTTGCTAAACAAAATCAAATGATGACAAGACAAATTTAGGCTTATGGTCAAATCACAATCAACACACATGTACTCGTTCGATCACCGAAGTTGAGCATCGTAGAGCCAGATCAGTATTTAGATGGGGGTCCGCTTGGGAACACCTGGTATTGTAAGCAAAATTCTACTACCGGGGTAAACTTATTTGGACCTTTTTTCATTTCGACTGTGTTATTTTTTTTTTTTGTCCCTATGGCCGTAATTATTTTATCCTTCCCCCCTCTCTTAGCGAGAGGGCCTCTTGATTTTGTCTGAAGACAGAATACAGCGGCCTCTCTTAATTATTTTGAGGTTGGTCGGGTCCAACTGGCGATCTTGTTCAAATAACCTCAAATTTTCACAGAATATATAGAAACAGATCAAGATTTTATATTTAATGTTTTATTTTTGTTCTCTCAATGAGAATCTGGCAGTGGGATGCATCGGGCGTGGTAGAGATGAAGACAGTTTTTTAATAAAATGGCCGGCGCGGTCACCGGACCTGTCCCCGTGTGATTTCTTTTAATGGGGATATGTGAAGGGACTGATCTATGCGCCCACTTTTCCTGCTGGCATTGATGAAAGGCAGAGAATCACTTGCGCACTGGATAATGTTACATGAGACATGCTACACCGTGCTTGGCAAGAGCTTAACTACCGA
>OZ010587.1:105866438-105871438 GCA_963932145.1 Acanthosepion lycidas | reverse complement strand
TATTGAACATCTTTTTGAGACATATATCGATTGTTTGCAGATGAATTTCTTGGGGCCAGCTCCAACTTGTTTGATTTAAAATTATCCAAAGATATCAATATTATTGAAAAACGTTAAAATCATTCCTTTTTCCACTTTTAAAATAAAATTCTTCCTTTCTTTTTGCATGTATGTTATAATAGCAAACCAGTGACCTGACAAAGTTTTATGCAATGTATTTAAAATGCAACTATAACTTAAAATAAACAAATATGACTTTTATACAAATAATTTTTATTGATTTATGGAGAATGGCTTCAAGTTATTTCATCGGTAAAAATAGTCATTCGTCTTTATTCATTCGCGATATTTTATCTTAGCGAAGCGCCGAGTTTTTAACAAAAGGAATCAACTGACCGCATACATCAAACCGTGGAGAACCTAACGACAAATGAATGTCTGAAAATGCTCTCAACAAAACCTCAGTCAAGTGACAGCAACTCTCCTCAAAATAGCCAAAGCTATTTTTAGACTTCAGGGTTGGCGTAATCAATTTTTTTCATTACATTGTCGCATCTTGATTTCATCCAGTCTCTTTGCAAATGTCTTCAAGGTTCGTACGAGTATCCTAATGATTATAGGCACTACTTTAAATCTATCTACGGCTTGTATAATTCACGCGCAAGGTTTAGATGTCTTCCTGCTTTCCTAGTTTTATTCAGGCTCACGTGCGCCAACCCCTACGATTTGACCAAGTTACTGATTTGTCAGCAAAAAAGAAAACCCAAGAAAAAAATTACGAATTGGAGAAACCGAAATCAAGCAAGTACTAAAATTTAAATATCTGGAAAGTGTTTTATCAGAGGACGGAGAAGTTGACACTGAAATACAAAGGCGCATTGGAAGCTTGAAATATGCCTTCCAAAAGCTAAGCAAAGTATTAAGAAAAAGGAAAATACCGTTAGAAGCAAATAAAGAAATTGCTGAACTGCTATGTAACATCATTTCTCCTCTATGGCAGCCAATGCTGAAAAATCTCCTCGCAGATGAAGAAGGGACTTCAGGCAACGTAAATGTGGTTATCCAGAAGGATGCTGAGAATACCATGGGCTGAACATGTGAATAACGGGGAAGTTTGAAAGAAAATGGAATCAGAAAAATAGTTGAAATTTCTAGGGTGCATAATGAGAAAGTTTGGAGAATTTGACATAGCGATAACTTGTCTAACAGGTTTGTGTAATTGGATAGAAGAACAGGAACTGTGAGTGATGGTGAAAAATCATAACATAAATCTAGAAAGGATAGGAAGTTGTTGAGAGCCATGATCTCCCACCTACTAAAGGGACACGGTATATATAAGAAGAAGACTTATTTTCCTATTATTTTATATCATCATTACGTTTATCTATAACTATTTTTTTTGATTTTCTGGCGAGATGGTGCGCCAGGGATTTTCTTAGTTTGTTCTTAAGGTCCTTTCTTTATCAGACCCAGAGCTCCAACCTTGTTGTTTTTGTTGTGTTGTGCCATTGCTTTGTGCAGTACGAGTTGCTTCCAAGTTTTAACCAAAGACTTCATGAGACAAGTCTTTATATATCTTTGCCTATGTAAACAGATGAGGCGCTATACAATCAGGGAGAAAAATGCAATTATGGTCGCTGCATGGAGAGAAATCACTGTAAGATGAGAGAAGTGTGATTTGGTGTCACTCATATACTCTAAGGCTACCAGGAATTTGATCCACATATTTGGGTTATTTTATATTCTTCTCAGAGTTCCAAGACAAATAAGTGTTGTTTTGATTGTCTTCTACTGATTTCTGTCTCAATGTCCTTGTAATTATTATTATTATTACTTTCTTCCCAGAGTCTGTCTATATTTCTGAGATGAGGTATTATGGACATTATTTACATTATTCGGACTATTGTCCTCATCTTTGTCGCCATATTTATCACAACGTTTCGGACGTTGTACGCTCCGGCTTTCTTCAGGTGGTTGGAATGTCGAAATGAACCCTTTAAAAATGGGAAAATTCGTAAACTTAAGGAATCAGCACATATGCTAGGCCACGAAAATCTCCTGAGCCGACCAAGCATAAAAACAAATACAATATGGGAACCAGTAATAAGACGTGCCAGAGAAAAGCAATGATAACAACAAAGTTGCAATATGAGCTCTGGTAAAAACATGAAATGATAACAGCAAAAATGCAACATGAGCACTGGTAAAAAATGGTTGGTGAAGACATTAGGTTTATAAGTCCCAGAAATTCATACCCAGATGTCCTCAAGGACACATGGCACAGTTGATAAAGGTGTTGGTTAGATTCAGTGACATAACCTAAAGAGTATGAGTTCAATACCCGGTTAAGGCAGTGGAGAACTTGGAAAGGGGAATTAAAAGGAGATAACTGATAATTGATATCTATTAAAAACATGGCACGTGGAACTAGAACAGTCTACCCCAGTGAGCGAAATAAAGTGTTTAATTCGACATTCCAACCACCTGAAGCCGAAACGTTGTAATAAATATGGCGACAAAGATGAGGACAATAGTCCGAATAATGTAAATAATGTACATTCTCTTGTTTCGTTTTTGCTGTCAGAAAGATATTTGCTTTTACATGACTGATAATTTTAAAATCTATAGAACATGAGGGTTTTGTCAGTCTAACAGTTCGGCCGAGCAGGGCGATCAAACCCATTTGCTCTAATGTGTTTTTGTTTTTTGGTCTCTAGAGATGAAAGAATTACTTGTAATATAATCCAAACGTAGCATATGTCCAAAAATCGAGACATCTGGTCTCTGGAGATCACAGGAGAAAGAAAGATTGGCTTGGTTTGGTTTGTTTTACGGATTATCAACCTCAATGGGTCATTTAATGCCGACAATTTTATTTTTTCTGATAATATTTTTCTTTTGTCAAGAATCTATTTCTGTTAATATTTTTTCCTTAAAAATGTAGAGCTGGTAATATTATTTTTTCAAAAACGTATTGCTGGTAATATTTTATAATGCTTTTTACCTCGGTTTCGGGGTTAACTATTTGCCCATAGCTGGGACCCTAACAAGTGCTACCACCCCGGGTCAGGGTGGACCTGGGAACATCAGCAATTAAGAGGTGGTTCCACTCTCCTCAAAACCTCCTGATCAGAGGCCTTGCTGTTGGATGTAGTTTATCGTCTTACCCAGGATGCGGATGTAGTTTATCGTCAAGCCCAGGACAGGAGAGAGAAAGAGGCATTCATAAACTGAATAATAAGCAGGTGGATAGCTAGAAAGATAGACATAGAGACGTGTATGGAATGTAATACCAACACATAATATTGTGAACAGGGATTCATACGAATATACGCATTTGCAAACATACTGGGTTAGAGGAGGCACGGTGGAGTAATGGATAGCGGCTCGAATTGAGGAAAGTAAGAGCCGAGTTCGAATTCCAGTTGAATCCATTCACTTACGTGCTAATACACTTGGGAAAAGTATGAAACCTGTTCTTCTCCCCCACCCACAACTATGGGTAAATAGCAGGACAGACCGGATTCTATAGCCTTGGATGGCTACTGGTCCACCGCAGAAAGAAATGGCAGCAAAAAAATCTGCCTCGCCAGTCATGTATCGAAAGATACATCATCGACCAAGCGTCTATCACGCATGGCCCACAACTGACTGACTAGGTTAGACAAACGAGCTGAATAAATAAGACATACACGTAGAAAACACGCATCAATTTTCCGGAAAAAAGTGCAGTGGTCTATGATAAGCTTTTAGCCACTCTTGTTTATACATTAGACACATGAGTTTTCAAAATAAGTTAAATTTTAACACCACTAAAATAAAAAGATATACTTTTCCTTAACCCCCAACATCTCAAAATATCAAATTTGTCTGGTCTTATAAATTAAGTAAATCAATTTCTAAAAAGTTATTCTTAACATCGCTTGATAATGGAACGGAACTTTGTATTCTGAGTTTAATATTTATAATTGAATTTGAATTGAAGTTTCCGTTTTGAAACATGGGAATTTCGGTGTTGCGATGATAATATATTTAAAAAAAACAAGTATGGATAGTGCCTAGGATTGAGGAATCGAAGAGCCGAGTTCGAATTCCACTGGAATCCATTACCTTCACTTACGTGCTAATACCCTTGGGAAAGGTGTGAATCCTCTTCTTATCCCTCCAGCTATGGGTAAATAGCAGGACAGATTGGGTTCTATATCCTTGGATGGCAACTGGTGTAGGAGAATGACAACCCTGAATTCAAAACCTGCGGAGGGTCGTTTGAGAGCCTTGTGGCACGTAGTGCAACAGGTCTCTGTATTTGGCCCTTCAAAAAGTGTGGATGGTCTTGCACGAAACCTTCACCTCTATAATCAAATCTCCGTCGGTTTCCTAGGAACTGATTTGCTTGACCCTCATACGTCGAATTCGACTGGAGAGTCGAGTATATATATATATAGATAGATAGATAGATATATATATATAGATAGATAGATAGATAGATAGATAGATAGATAGATAGATAGATAGATAGATAGATAGATATTATAAGAGATAATAAAAATATGTTTAAATCGCTACACAAAAGCTTTCATTGTTTATTCAGGCGATGGTAAGCAACTGGTGATTAAATGAATTTTAAGGATATTTAAAAAAAAGTTTTACCTCTTTTCCGAAGGTTAAAGGTGGGGGCATAAGGTCAGAATTAAAATTAGACTAGTGGTATGTCTTGATTAACCAATTAAATGTCAGATCTATGCTAAAGAGAAAAAAAAGCTCACAAGGTGGATAAATCATGACATAAAAGCACAACTCACCCACCTAGATCCTCTTATATATATATATATATATATATATATATATATATATATATATATATATATATATATATGTATATTAATAAAAAGAAAGAACAGTAAGATATATAATCCGGTGTTCTTATAGATATTTTTATTTTTACAAAATAGTGCTCAATGAAAATTTACAGAGCATTAATATTATAAGTTAATAGACTT
>OZ010587.1:105846438-105863938 GCA_963932145.1 Acanthosepion lycidas | reverse complement strand
AAGAGAAAATTTATATATATTTAAAAAAAAACAATTTAACATGATTTGATATTCAAATTAAAAGTAAAAAGTATTTTATGATTAAATTTTGCTCTCATCCAAATATCCTCCTTTATCCTTGATTACTGCAGCACAAATTTTTGGCATTCGTTGCAAAACTTTCTCAAAGTATATGTTTGATAATTGATTCCATTTTTTTTTTCAATAACTCTAAGAGCTCTTTTTGATTTTCTTTATTTTTTTTTCCACTCTTCTGTCAAGTTTATCGCCTAATTCTGGCGATGGCTTCAAACTTTTGAACTATATATATATATATATATATATATATATATATATATATATATATGAATAATATTATTGATAATTAGTAGGGATAATTCCAAAGAGAATATCAATCCAAAGAGAGCTCAATGTAAAAACAGAGCAAATATAATAATAATGAAAGCAGATTCCTTAGAAATTCATAGGCAATAATTTATTTCACGGGATCAGACGCCCATCTCTTCAGATCAAAATATTTTGCAACATTTTTTGATTATTGTAAAATTTTTTGGTCTAAAGAGATGGGCGTCTGATCTCGTGAAATAGATTATCACCTATGGATTTCTAAGGCCTCCGCTTTCATTATATATATATATATATAATATATATATATATATATATATATATATATATATATATATATATATATATATATGTGTGTGTGTGTTCATACATGTTTCATTAAATAATATAGACAAGAGTTGTCTATTTATTTTATGTAAATTCTTTTCATATCGTCTGATAAGTTTAATAACATTATCATTAAACGAAGAAAGAAAATCACAATATTGATACATATTTTTTAATCGAATCTAAGCTTTCGGCTTACATAAGCCATTATCAAAGATGACAATTACTGTACAATATATTAACACTTGTCTATATTATTTAATGAAACGTGTATGAATGAAAAAATGCTGCCTAAATAAATGAAGAAAATATATCGTCCGTCCGGTGTTTTTTACGGAGTTGATTTCGATCCGATCGGTGTTCACGAAATAAATTTATAATCGAAATGAATAATTTAAAGTCTCCTTATTATTATTATTTATTTATTCTTTTTTACAAATACTTTCACGGTAACTGCTCCGAGGAGCTGCTTTTTGCTGGTTCCCAAACTTCATGAATTTAAGCGTTCTACTAGGCTGGCATCCCGCTCTCACCCTTTTACTGTCGAAACAGTTAAATGTAGCCGTCTCTTCTACTCCAATAGTTTCATGTCTCGCACCTCTCGCCTGTAGAACTCTTCTCCCCTCTTCCTGTTTCCCTGATAGCCATAATCTCCAACTATTCAAATGTAATGTCAATCGACGTCTCCAGATGCCCTGATCTATCCCCTATCCTTCTCTTCATCCTTTCCTCTATCACTCCTATTTGCTCTAGCTCCAACTTTTTGTAACCCTTTGTGTGCTTGTGGCTTCCCGCCTTGCTTGGGGTGAAACGTTTAAAAAAAAGAAAAAAATATACTTGACTGATCGGTCAATAAATACTAAATAAATAAATTCCGTGTGAGGAAAGGGTTAATATTACTAATTACAGTATCATAATAATAAAGTTAATGTCAAACATTGAAGACATTAGGATATGAACAGTGTGGATATAGAAATGATAATCGATGTTATTCCTATCTTTATACCACATAAATGTCACATACAAATACAGAATGCCTGTATACATATCTATGCACATGCATGTACGTATACATTCGTATATAAGGAGAGACAGTCAAGAAAAGAGAGATTAAAATTCAGTTGTGTACTTTCAATAATTTCAAATTTGCTAATGCGTTTTGTGCATTTCCATTTTGGTCTCCTGTCTTTTTTTTTTTTTTCATCTTTAATGGAAATATATCGAACTATGCTTCTATGACTTTCGTCTGTCAGCTATATTGGTCATCGATAATATTGTTTTTTCGACTTACCATCAAAACGCTTTCTCAGGTTTATTTTCGTGTCTTTTAACAATTTTTTTATCTTCTTTTTTATCCACATTATTCGGTACTCGTTCAATCTTCATTCCAGTTGTACTTTGAAAACTCCAAATACAACATCAATGTTAGATTTGCTGGCTCTCAAATACATCATTAATATTGCTTCGCTGTGTCGTGCGAGAAATTTTTTCTCTCTAGAATCTATCTTTGATATCTTTAAGTCAATGCTTAGAATATTACTGCGACAAATCGTCTGGTGATCTGCTGCTTACCATGTTTTTCTTTTTTTAAGCATGTCACCCCAAGCAAGGCGGGAGTGCCTCTAGCATTCAAAGGGTTACGGAGAGTGAGAACAAGAGTAAAGAGAGGTATTTGAGGAATGGATATAGAGAAGGACATAGGAACGTTGGGGGAGTGGTGATAACGTTCGAATTCTTACCATGAGTGTTCGAATCTCACCATGATCGATTCGTCAGGAAGTCTGCTTCCTGGTGTTATCGAACTGGAGGTGTCGTTCCAAGCGTGAGGAAAGTGCCTGAAAACCATACCACGGGTTGACCCAATCCTTGTGAGTGAAATTGGGTAGACAGAACCCTTGGGTGCCGTCGATAGCTGTGCTAGCAGGCAGTCACAAGTCATCGTGGCTTCTTCAAATTGTTGATCACACTAGATAACACGCTCTTTCCCAGTTGCAGTATAAACCACAGGTGGGCTCTGTAGGTAATGAATAAACATAAATGCCCGTGTGCGAGCGTCTGCAATAGGGATTGGCTCGCCGCTATTAGACGGGTATCCTCGAATACGAGTGGCCAGGTATACATACATACATACATACATACATACATACATAGAAAAAGACTGGGATCAGCATGAAGGCATCGGAAGATGCCGATTGATATTACATTTGCATATTTAAAGATTATAGCTATCAGGGAAACCAGTAGGAGGAAAAGAGTTCCACTGTCGGGAAGTGCGAGAGAAGAAGCTGTTGGAGTAGAAGAGGCGGTTACATTTAACTATTTCGACAGTGAAAGGGCGGGACCGAGATACCAACCTAGTAGCACGTTTAAATTCATGCAGTCGGGGTACCAGTAAAAGTAACTCGTCAGAGCAGTTGCCATGAAAATATTTGTAGAAAAAACAGAGGGAAGCCACAACACGCCTGTGACAAAGTGATGCAGACGAGATGCCAGATCAGGACTTATCACATTGCATATCCGTCTCTGGATTTTGTCGAGGACCTCAAGATGAACAGCGGGGGCACCAGACCATATTTGACAGCAGTATTCCATGCTAGGACGAATGGTAGATTTGTAGATTTGAAGGATGAACTCAGGCGAGAAAAACCTTCTGGTGCGACACAGAGAACCAACTTTCCTTGCAGTAGATGAAGCTATTGATTCAATGTAGATGTTCCACCTCAAGTCAGTGGACAGCGTAAGACCAAGCAGGCGCAGAGAGACGCTCTTCTGGAGTTGGGTATCAGCCATTCTGATAGGAGGCAAGGAGGGTTCTCTCTGGTCTGATGAAGAATCTGCAATATTATAGGTCCTGATCTGGTTGCTCATCTACAGTCACTTTCCCACCGCCGTAAAGTTATACATTTCTATGTCTTTTCTATAAATACTTTCCTAGTAATTGTTCAAATGATCTCCTTGTTATAGTACCTAGACATGAATTTACGATTTCTACTAGACTGGCGTTGAGATCTCATCAATTTACACTTTAGCTGCCTAGATGTAACCATAAATTCTATTCTAACAGTTTTTTCTTGCACTTCTCGGTTGTGGAACTTCATTCTGGTTCCATGCTTTCCAAAATTTAAATGAAATGTCAATCGCTATCGACTGTCCTCCCGACTACTCTTTTCTTTCTCTTCCCGCTATTCAACAGCCTGTAACCCCTTATGTCTTAGTGGTTTTACTGCTCTGCTTTGATGGTTAAAAAAAATATTTGGTAGCTCTCAAATACATCAAAAATTTCGTCACAATGTAAATTTCCCTCCGTATTCGGATTTTACTAATGGTGTTTTCGAATCTACCCCAGAGTTCGATTTCTTTCAAGTCCTTAGTAATAGTAGTAGTAGTAGTAACATTAGTAGTAGTAGTAATAGAAGTAGTAGTAACATTAGTAGCAGTAACAGTAGTAGTAGTAGTAGTAATGGTATTAGTAACAGTAGTAGTAGCAACAGTAGTAGTAACATTAGTAGTAGCAGTAGTAACAGTAGTAGTTACTACTACTGTTACTACTGCTACTAATTAATAGTAGTAGCATTAGTAGTAGTAGTTGTAATAGTAGCAACATTAGTAGTAATTGTCATAGTAGTAACATTAGTAGTAGTAACATTAGTAGTAGCATTATTATTGGTAGTAGTAATAACATTAGTAATAGTAACATTATTAGTAGTAACATTGGTAGTAGTAAAAATAGCAGTAGTAAGTTTAGTAGTAGTAATAGTAACAGCAGTAGTAATAGTAGTAGTAGTAACATTAGTAGTAGTAATAGTAGTAATAGTAACATTGCTAGTAGTAGTAACATTAGTAGTAATAGTAGTAGTAGTAGTAACAGTAATATTAGTACTAGTAATATTGAATGAGAGCAAGACAGGCTAACAAAGTGACACCAGTTTATAAATCTAAAAACCCAAATATACCAGCCAATTTGTTAAGTGTATGTGAGGCACACTGCATCAGATTCAGTTGTTGTTGCTATGGTACCCATTCTATGTTGATATGGTACCTAGGTGACGTCCAGTCGGTTTCAACGAGTTTCCGATTGAAAGGATTCCCAAGTATCTGCCTGCCACAACCTTCAAAGACACTCGACACAAGGGCTACGATACGACATGATAGCCACTCATGATGAAAGATCCATATTGTCTTAGGAGGGGGTGAGGAGGCCCAACTGGTCGAAATCAGGCAGAGAATCTTTGCTACTGAATGTGTATTAACTAAAGCCGAACTTAATTTACAACATATGTACATGTTAAAACTATTAATCTAGGAGGAGTAGTGGTGGTAGTAGTAGTAGTTTTGGTGGTGGTGGTACTTGTAGCGGTGATGGTGCTGATGATGGTAATAGGGGGGGGTGGTGGTGATGATTATTGTGGTCGTGGTGGTGGTAGAAAGTAATGGCAGTGGTGGTAATAATAGAGCTGTCATAGTAGTGATGGTGGTGGTAGTAGTGGTAGTAGTTTTGGTGGTGATGGTGGTAGTAGTAGTGGTGGTGGTGGTAGCAGTAGTAGTGGTGGGAGTAGTAATAATGGTGCTGGTGCTGCTAGTAGTAATAGTGGTAGTAGTAATATTGATTGTGTGATAGTAGAAGAGGTAGTAGTAGTAGTAGTATTAGTAGTAGTAGTAGTAGTTCTGTAAAAAATTTTTCAGATAAGATCCTAATTTCAAATAAATAATACACTGTTAGCAGGCCACAACCAGCAGTCATGCAATTTTATTTTCACTCTAAGTGTCCCTCACGTGCCGGATTACTAATACTACAAATACTACTATTATTATTATTATTATTATTATTATTATTATTATTATTATTATTATTTTCTTTGATTTCTGGCGTTTACACATTTCTTTCCGGGTTAAAAATGGCATCATGACACTTTCCACTGACAAAAAATATATATTACATAGATAAAGCCCTTCGTAAAGTGTGGGCTGTACTTGTCAGAACAATTTTTTGTATCTCTTTGAGGCATGGACTTCCAGGAATCCCTTCAATTATTCTACTGCAATCTTTTCCAACCAGTCCTGGGGCTCCAACTACAACAGGGATTGTTGATGTTCCCATATGCCACATTTTCGAGATTTCTATTTCAAGGTCCTTGTATTTTGACAGCTTTTTGAATATCTTCAAAGATACATTGCAGTCAGCAGGGACTGCCATATCAATAAGGAGGCACCGTTTTTGTTTGTGGTCTTTAATAACAATATCTGGGCGGTTGGCTTTGATTGTTTTGTTAGTGTGAATTATGTAGTCCCATAGAATTGTAACAGGTCCTATCTCCGTAACCGGGTCTGGGTGGTGTTCATACCATTTTCTTTCAGTTTCCTTTCCGTAGAAGTTGCAGATTTTCCAGTGCAGATATTGGCCCACTCTGTCATGCCGGGTTTTATATTCAGTGGGTGCCAATATCGTGCAACCTGATAAAAGATGATCAATCGTTTCTGGATATTTATCACAGAATCTGCATTTGGGGCTGACACAATATTTTAGTATATGTGCTTGATAATCCCTAGTTAGCAAGCATTGGTCCTGTGCAGCAAGGATAAAACCTTATTATTATTATTATTATTATTATTATTATTATTATTATTATTATTATTATTCACAGCATATAATGTTGGTTTCTAATAAGAAACTTATTTTCAGGTACTATCGGTTATTTTAGGAAAATAAACCGTTCATTTTCACCGACTTTTTCGGGGCATCATCTCAGTTCCGGTCAGCCAAGCTTTTCATAACGGCTCTATTTACAAATCATAATCCAATATCTTCAAAATGTTTTTTTTTTCTCGTATTGTTGTACATCACACTAATTCTGTAATTATTTTTTATTTTCTTAGTCCAGCCCAAACATTTCAGAATTTCATATTTTAATTCATTGTCGTTGTCGATCTTGCTTTTCTCAAGTCATTTGACATTTTTTTTTCCTTTGATTTCTGGCGTTTACACATTTCTTTCCGGGTCCCGCCCAGGGACCTAAGGTTAGAAATGGCATCATGACACTTTCCACTGACAAAAAAAAAAAAAAATTACATAGAAAAGGCCCTTCGTAAAGTGTGGGCTGTACTAGTCAGAACAATTTTTGTATCTCTTTGAGGCATGGACTTCCAGGAATCCCTTCAATTAGTCTATTGAAATCTTTTCCAACAAATCCTAGGGCTTCAACTCAACAGGGATTGTTGATGTTCCCATGTGCCACATTTTCGAGATTTCTATTTCAAGGTCCTTGTATTTTGACAGCTTTTTGAATATCTTCAAAGATACATTTCAGTCAGCAGGGACTGCCATATCAATAAGGGATCACTTTTTTTGTTTGTGGTCTCTAATAACAATGTCTGGGCGGTTGGCTTTGATTGTTCTGTCAGTGCGTATTGTGTTATTATTATTATTATTATTATTATTATTATTATTATTATTATTATTATTATTATTATTATTATTATTATTTCCAATAATTCTTTTCATTAATGTTATTCCCATTTCTACTACTACTATTACTGTCCTTATTATTACATACTCCAACTTATTACTATGCTTTAATATTATGATCATTATTATCAACTGTATTTTATTGTTATGTCTCATTATATGTCCATTTGTTCATTATTGTTAATCTTATTTTTATTATCGCCATTCTTATATCTGAATATTCCGTTCGCTTTCGAGGCGGAAAGCTCTTTTATCATTCCTTCTAAATTGTTTTCTTTGTTTTTAACGGTTTCCTTCTTTCGATCTCTTGTCATTCAACAAGTCGAGGCCAAACGAGTGAATGAGCAGCAGCAGCAGCGGGAGCAGAAGCAGCAGCAGCCGCAGTAGAGCGCGGGTTGAATCAAAAATGGTCGACCATAAATCAATATGGCCGTTATTTTTGTATTCTGCATTAACAGTTCTTAAAAGCATTTCAATAAGGAAAACTGTATCTACTTTTAATACACTGGCCTCGTGAGTCTTGGAGGCGTATGCCAAGAAAAGGAAAGAAAGAACATTTTTCGTGAATGATCATTAGTTTTGTTTTTAGTACGATTACTGACGGCAAGGTTTTTGTCTTTTCCACTTACATTATTTTAATCTCTATCTATATAGCTATTAAATGCACCGCACTATTGTGTATGTGCCTGATGTTTTCCCGATTATTTCGCATTCGCAGTATATATATATAGAGTTTATATTTAGTCAGCATTTTTTCATTGATGCATGTTTCATTAAATAATATAGACAAGTTTTGTCAATTTATTTTAAGTAAGTTCCTTTCATATTGTCTGATAAGCTTAATAACATTATCATTGAAAGACGAAAGGAAATCACCATATTGATACATGTTTAAATCCAATCTAAGCTTTCAGCTTACATAAGCCATTATCAAAGATGACAATTACTTTTTAATATATCAACCAATACACGGACGAAACAATAATGATAGTCTGTTTTTGTCACATGAAAAATTTCAAAGTAACGACTAACTCGTGTTATTAAGCTTATCAGACAATATGAAAGGAACTTACTTAAAAATAGACAAAGGTTGTCTATATTATTTAATGAAACATGCATATATATATATATATATATATATATATATATATATATATATAAAGTGAACATTGAAGTCAACACCCAAAGGCGACAGGCCTGACGTCAGGCCTCAATTTTATATTTATATTTACATTTACATACGCTCTATCTCTGATATTGAGCACTTTATCTCATAAACATAGCACACCTTAAAACTATATTTCTTCATATGTAAGCAAATATAAATGGATATAAATCCGACAGAATGGAGAAAAATATTTGTAAAAAACAAACAAAAATCCTTAAAAATTCATTCATATTAAAACAACATAATTGCATTTAAGGATTTTTGTTTGTTTTTTCCAAATATTTTTCTCCATTTCTTCATATATATATATATATATATATATATATATATATATGTGTGTGTGTGTGTGTGTGTGTGTGTGTGTGTGTGTTTAGGTAAATCAAATAATTGGATATTAGTAACCGTATCCGCGCGTGCTGGCGTACATGCACTGGTAAGCAAATAAATAATTACCAAATTTTGCCAAGAGGTGGAGTCATAATGGTCCACGATGATAGAGCTAAGAAATATATATTAACAAATACACATTTTTAGTATAGATTCGTATGAATAGAATATGTATTCTTTGGCTTAGATTGGTTTGGTTTATTTTGTTTTACGATATATCAAACTTCAGTGGGTTATTTAATGGTTTAGATTTGTTTGGTTATTAAGCACTCTGGCTTCTAGCGTTTCTATACATTCCTATATAATATGTCAGGATTTCCCCTTTTCTCTGCCGTGCGCCGACAACTTAGGGGTAAAACCTCCGACTGATGCCAAATTGAAGCAATCGGATACCTAGCCACATTGATGAGCTGGCTACAGTGAAACAGGCTTGTATGTGGATGAATACACGCACACACACACACACACATACATATATATAAGTGAACATTGAAGTCAAAACTCAGAGACGGCAACCTGTTTCATGCTAGACGTAATCGTGGCCTGACGGAGCCCAACCTTCTCCAGGCCGCTTTTGAATTCAGAGTTTTTCCTTCTCCTAGACCGGTTGCTATCCCAGGCTATAGAACGTTGTGCGTGGAATTCGTTCAGTCGTTGATGATGTGACCATGCGGCAGATAGCGATGAGTTACATGGTACGAATAACACTCGTAAAAACCTATTTCAGCCATACCTATTTATACGAGAAAAACGTAAAACAATATTCAAGCAAAGATCTCTGAAACGAAATTTCCTGCAATTGCCAGATTCTCGAAACATTAATGGCGTAAACAAAAATCAATAGACGAACAACTGAAGGAGGTCAGAAAAGGTCAAGTAGCCCATGTGAAGATACAAAATAATATCATAATATTTTACTCGTGCATATTCGATATCGTGCTAAATACGTATTTCTATGAAGACATTTGTGATAGTTTGTTTGAATAATAAAAGCAGAAACTCACAAAGTACGTTATTTTCAATATTCTTAATACCAATCGATAATATAAGCTGAAACTGTTACGATATATTACAGATATAAATATAAGACTATTATGCCTAATTAGTAGGACTTAAGATCTTTTCAAAACAGAATCTATGATCTGGAACTGGAAGGAAACTATTAATGGCACATATCCTGAATAAAAATAAAAATTCAGAGTTTGGAAGTAATAACTGCTTTCAACTTCATATACCTCGGTTTATGGGTCAGTTATAACAAATTTAATATAAGTGATAAGGTATTTGATAATAGAAGGGTAAATGTTAATATTAAATATTTCCTTATTAGGAAACACTCGGTAATCATTGCCCAAACATCGAAAGCTAAAGTCTCGTTTGAAATTGATAAAATCTTTCTCTTAACCCAGTTGCTTTGAAAGCGGATATACAGTGTAACCCGGATATAAGAGACCCTGATATAAGAGAAACCCGGATATAAGAGAGATGTTTGTCTGGTCCCAAATTAGAGTCTGTGTTAATGTATATAAATTAGACCCTGGTATAAGAGACTTCTCCGGTCCCTACAACTCTCTTATATCCGGGTTAAACTGTATATCGCTCAAAATTTGATTACCGTTAACAGCAGAAAGTAGATTTAACTCGCGGCTTTGAAAACACAGATCTTTATGATGTGAGAAGCACATTTTTTTTTTTTTTTTTTTTTTTGCCTAAGACGGGGGATAAATAACATAATTACGGAAATGACCATAAAATTTAATCATCCCGTGAAATGTAGTTTTGTTTTTTTTTCCGGAAAAGAGGTTACACTTATCAATCTTTTTATCATTGATAGAAATTTCCTTCCTTTTGTTTGAAGTAGTGTGGAACGTCAAGATCTTAGTTTAGTTTCTCTTCGAATGGTTAACACCCACTGCTAGAGTACTCAGTCTACTTAGCTATTTGCCAATAGTATTAGCAGACACCCTACTTTAAAACTTGGCCTTGTGCCACATCTTGCTGCGTGGGGCAGTGGGTAAATAATTAATATTAGCAGACACAACGGACTAGGTAGAAATTCGAACTCGGGACACCAATACCATTTTTCATGCATTTCAGCACACCAAAAAAAAAATGGTTTATCCTTATCTAAGTTTATTCGGACCCGGATACAAATAAACATTTTTTAAATCTTCTTACTTCAAGTAAGGTAATAAAGCCACTAAGACACAAGGGATTCCTGAATGCGAAATAATATGCGTAAAAGAAAAACGTTATTAAAGAGAGGGAATATTAAATGCGTTTAAATTTTTAAGATCAAAGTTGACTGGAAAGGAAAAAGCCGGAAGAGAGTTCAACAAGCAAAACGTATGAGAAAAGAAAATGTTGACATAGAACTTACGGTTACATCTATCAATTTCTACTATAAAATGATGGGACCTTTCCGCCAATCTATTACTGCGCTGAAATTCGTAAAGTCAAGGTAACAAAGCAGAAAGCTCATAAGAACAATTACCAAGGAAATATTTATTAATAAAAAATCACAGAAAGCTATTTTGCATTTTGGGGGAAAGTAAATGAACCTCACATGCCAGATGAGGACCGATAAATAGTGCAAAAATCTTTAAATACATAGAAACACCAGACCAGATGTAACAGGAATATTCAATGCCTGGTGCAATGGATAGCGGCTCGAATTGAGGAATCGGAGAGCCGAGTTCGAATTCCAGACGAGTTCATTGCATTCACTTACGTGCTAATACCCTTGGGAAAGGTATGAATCCTCTTCTTCTCCCCCACCCCAGCTATGGGCAAATAGCAGGACAGACCGGGTTCTATAGCGTTGAATGGCAACTGGTGCACAACAGAAAGAAATGGCAACCTACTGCGGGAAAAAATCTGCCTCGTCAGTCATGTATCGAAAGATACATAATCGCCTAAGCGCGTATTATGCATGGCACATAACTGAATGAATGTCTCGCATTCTTTTGTTTCGGGCTTTTTACATTTGCAGTTTATGACTGAAGTTTCTTATCTGAAACTTTCAATGTTGTCGAAATTGAAGCCTTTCTCTCATCCATTCCTGCCATCTGTCACTTTCCCTCATACTTCTCCAGGGTTGTTAGAATCTTTTGTAACAATAGAGAAATCCTGAACAAGGAGAGTGTTTCTATATCTGGCCGGATTTTCCAGTTGGAGTGACCAAATTCCTCATTCTACCAACACAGTGGTATCCTTCTGGAGAATGTAACCAGCAGCTTCCGCCACCGATGTATAAAAAGTTGAGGCTTTGGGGGCTTTCCAAACTATTATGAGCCGTAGTTGCATGTTGTCGTTCGACCTCATAATAGTTTGGAAAGCCCCCAAAGCCTCAACTTTTTATACATCGGTAGCGGAAGCTGCTGGTTTGGTCACTCCAACAGCTTGTTAAGGAAGATGGATCCCGTGTAACCGGTTATCGAATAACGTGTTTCACTTTCTATGTACCTCATACACGCAAATGGATGCCGTAACAAAATTGCCTAACATATCTAACTGAAAAATCCGGCCAGTTATAGAAACACTCTCCTTGTTCAGGATTTCTCTATTGTTACAAAAGATTTTAACAACCTTGTTTTCAATTTATCTTTCGATTGCCAATTTGAATAAATTGTCGATTTATTCAAATTAGATAATATCTGTCGTAAACGGTCCCCTAGCACCTAACTAGGAACCTCGAATACAGTTACAATTGTCCCGAGCTGGCAATCAAAAGATAAATTGAAAACATTTGGAAAATAAAACCAGAGAAAAAACTGGCTTTAAGAATGCTACAAAAAGAAATTGACAATAATTAAAACAGTACCGAAATCGGAAATCGCAAAAGATATGTATTAAGAAACAAGGAAAAAGTCGTTAGAATCAACGAAAAACGCGGAATATGTTCTCTTTTGTTTCCAGATATTTCTTCGTCAGTTATGTGAATCCGATCTAAGAGAGGCAAGTGTTTCTTTTCCCCCCTCCGGATATATGACGGCCTACCGGATTTTTCACAAAGTTGCCTCCCATATATAGCGGGAAAATCCGGCCAGATATAAAAACACACACTCCCCTTTATCCAGGAATTTTCCATTGTTACAAAAGATTTTATCAACTCAGGAGAAGTATGAGAGAGAGTGACAGACGACAGGAATGAATTATAGAAATGGAAAATATTTAAAACAAGTTAGACGAAGCCAACTGTCTAAAAATCAATGAATAATATAAAAAATACTTCCTATCATGAAAAAGCCATTATATTTGTATCAATTAATCATTCCTAGAAATTAAAATGTAACTTCGATTCAGAAAAGATGAGGACAAGTTTTACTAAATGTGTCGCTGGTAGTAACAAATCTAAACTCTGCTTGAGTTAAAAATATTTATAGCAAAGGAAAATGCCAGGCATAGATGAATAAAACGTTTTCTTGTGTAAACCAAGAATATTTTCTTGCCTATTACCAGCTGCGTTGTGGTTTATGCAAATACATTTTTCCAAGTGGAACTTGCAAAATATATGGTTGAAAAATGTTCTTTCACACGCGTTACACGAAATACTTTCAACCAGATTTACGGGAAATCTTTGTCTATCCAACTTTTCTAATCAGTAACCGCTTGGTAAAAACCCTAATGGAAGCAACAGGCAGTTTCTGAGATTGAATAAGTGCTTCTTTCATTTACGCTATTGCCAAAAGACTCTAAAATGATTACTCCCCATTTTCCAAAATCAACAACAGCTTTTAGTAAATTTTCAAGTACTTTTGTCGGACATCTTTTTTTTTTCTTTCTTTTATTTATTTTATTTTTTTTTTTTTTTGTTCTTTTTGGACAAATCGAAAATCAATGTTTTTCTTGTTTTTTTTTTTCTTTTCTTTCTTTCTTTCCAGAATCGAATAAAAAAAACGTTCATTACTTGACATTTTCTACAGATGGTTTCACCGTAATAAGTCAGTCAAAAAAATACACGCTTCTCTCTATTCTTCAGGCTTCTGAAAGCCAACCACAGAACGCATAGGTAAAAATAGAATTCTCATGGCTATCACATTTCCAAGCTGAATCTGACCAACGCTAACAACGCCTCCTTATATCAATTCTTTCAAAACATCTATTTAAATCTTGAACATTAACAAATGTCTATAAACATTTGTTAATATCTGTCTATATTTCTCAGATGAGGTATTATGTACACTATTTACATTATCTATTGTTCTCATTTTATTATTTCTTTAGTCCTGTTTTTACTTTTCAAACGTAGGTCTTTTTTTATGGTTTTTTTTTCCATCAAATCGTATGACCTCAGAGAGAGAGCACCGTAAAGAAAATATATGCAGTACTAAGCAACGCAGATTACTGAAGTGATGGAAGACCCGGTTTTATTTTGGTTTTCTTAAAGTAGTTTTTTGGAGTTCGGTGGCATAAACCCCAACGCCCAAATAATAACTGGGACAATAGTGACATCATCGTTCAAAATTCTCCCAACTTTAATTCGGTGGTCTGTGTATTTCTTAAACATATCATTTTTTTAATCTTGGTATTATAGTCACCACTAACAGACAAGACCGTGAGGAGGTTTTTGTCTTTTTCTTTTTCGGTAATGTCTAGTTTGGTGGCCTGAAGAACGCAGTCTGTTTGGATACTGGAATCCTCCAAGATCTTGGCTTAGTCGTTTTCGATCACCTTCTCTGTGGCGGTACCATTTTCTTGTCGTCTTCAAGTCCATACTTCCTAAATAGGCACCAATGTAGACGGGTAACCATTTATCGTGGCAGCGAGTGTATTCTTCCCAAGTAAGAATTAAAGATGTAGGTGACATTTTCCACCTGATTGCAAAATACCTGAACGTACCTGAACCCACTCGGTGGTTGACGGTCTTCCAGCAGAATTAATATTCAGTGCTTAGACTTAAACGCCTGAAAGCAGGATTTCTGTATCGCCTTTCAATTCCATTCTCGTTAACGATGTTTTTTTCGTTGAACACTCCGGCCATTATGTCATATATCTCCGTCTATATCTTTGAGATGAGGTATTTTGATTGCTTGCATTATTTACATTATTCTGACTGTTATCCTCATCTTCATTGCTATATTCACAACATTTCAACCTCTATATCTCTGAGATGAGGTATTATGATTATTTCATTATTTACATTATTCGGACTGTTATCCTCATCTTCATGGCCATATTCACAACGTTTCGGCCTCTATATCTCTGAAATGAGATATTATGATTACTTACATTATTTACATTATTCAGACTGCTATCCTCATCTTCATTGCCATATTCACAATGTTTCGGCCTCTATATCTCTGAGATGAGGTATTATGATTACTTGCATTATTTACATTATTCTGACTGTTACCCTCATATTAATTGCCATATTCACAACGTTTCGGCCTCTATATCTCTGAGATGAGATATTATGATTACTTTCATTATTTACATTATTGGGACTGTTATCCTCATCTTCATTGCCATATTCACAACGTCTCCGCCTCTATATCTCTGAGATGAGGTATTATGATTACTTTCATTATTTACATTATTCGGACTGTTATCCTCATCTTCATTGCCATATTCACAACGTTTCGGCCTCTATATCTCTAAGATGAGATATTATGAATACTTGGATTATTTACATTATTCTGACTGTTATCCTCATCTTCATTGCCATATTCACAACGTTTCGGCCGTTGTACGCACCGGGCTTCTTCAGGTGATTGGAATTTCGAACCGAACCTTTCATTTCGTCCACCAGGTTATATTGTTCTAGTTACACGGGCCATGTATAGCAACAATACAACAGAAAAAATTGCAATATGAGCACTGGTAAAAAATTGAATGCTGAGACATTATGTTTATAAGTCCCAGAAATTCATACACTAATGTCCTTAAGGACACGTGGACCAGTGGATAAAGATGTTAGTTAGATCCAGTGACTAGACCTAGAGTTTGGCGTTCAATACCACAGCAGTGGTGGACCAAAATACTTGGAGAGTTGAATTAAAAGGAAATAACTGACACATCCTGAAGAGGCATGGCACATGGAACTAGATCAATCTACCCCGGTGGGCGAAATAAAGGGTTAGATTCAAAATCACAATCACCTGAAGTAGGCCGGAGCGTACAATGACCGAAGCGTGCTGAATATGGGATTGAAGATGAGGATGACAGTCCGAATAATGTAAATAATGCAAGTAATCGTAATCGTAATACCTCATATTAGCGATATAGAGGCCGGAACGTTGTGAATATGACAATGAAGATGTGAATAACAGTCCGAATAATGTAAATAATGCAAGTATTCATAATATCTCATTTCAGAGATATAGAGTCCGAAAAGTTGTGAATATGGCAATGAAGATGAGGATAACAGTCCGAATAATGTAAATAATGTAAATAATCATAATACCTCATCTCAGAGATATAGAGGCCGAAAAGTTGTGAATATGGCAATGAAGATGAGGATAACAGTCCGAATAATGTAAATAATGCAAGTAATCATAATGCCTCATCTCAGAGATATAGAGGCCGAAACGTTGTGAATATGGCAATGAAGATGTATCTCATTCTGTTAAGATTATACTCACCAATAGTAAAGCCAGAAATAAAATATCATCAAGCATTTCTATTTCCCGTTTAACTAAATAAAACGATCTTCGTTACGAAAATATCCTCTGTTAATTCTGTAATGTGAGGATTTAGAAAAATATTACACTGTAGAAAAAATATCCAATAAAATATCGACCTTTCAAAGACATTTGTATTCAAGAAGACGCTTTTTATCCTCAAAAGAGAAAAACCTGTCCCAGATATTGTTTAGAAAAGAAAGAAAATAAAAAATTGCTGATGGTCTTGCCAGATTGGTTGACAACGAGTTTTGCCACCCCCCTGGGGGGTGCGTGAGTTGTGTAATGGAAAACATCAGTTATTGGCTCGGATTCGGAGTGAAACATTCAATATTTTCTTTCATGAAACGATCCTCGGATATTGGCTAAGTTACACTGGTTGAATTCCCGAAGGAAAAAGTGGACTTTCTACGTCGTTAATGGACATGGAATCAATGCAAGTGTCTGCTTAAGTTTCTCTCTCATTGGTCCTAACAACTGTCTACATTTTATAAACGATCTGCCCGGGAGCATTCTTAGATCATTAGTAAATATCCATACAGATGATTCCACAGTTTATGAGTGTAACTCCATGATATGTCCCGGTAAGGTATATATTTGTTCGAAGATGGTTGTTGACTACTGTAACCGGGTAGAATAATCTAGCAGGTAATCGTAATAGACTGGTCCTCGTCGTAGTGGTAGGCAATAGGCATAGGCAATAAGCGAAGACTATAGGCATAGCCAATAGGCGTCCTCCTGTACCTCCACATCAGTCTGTATTTATGGCTGACACCAGCCAATCATATTACTGTGAGGGGGAACCCAGGTGTATGCATATTCATTACATCACTCCAAAAGAGTACAAGATCACTGTCTGACCTAGTTCTGAAAGCTCAATGTAAAAAAAAAACCTGGCTTATAACATTCAATACCTTCAAAACGCGTACTTCTATATATTTAGAGATTCTTGATAAAACCCAAAGAATCTGCAGTATTATCGGTCCTGACCTAGTATCTCGGCTTTAATCTCTTTCCCATCGCCGTAACGTTGCTTACCTATGACTTTTTTAATGAATATTTTCGTGGTAATTGTCTTGATCGGAGTTCCTCTTCGGTAAGTAAACTTTACGAATTTAAGCGTAGTATTAGATTGGCAGCAACGTCTCATCAAGAAAATTGTAACAAAAAGGACGCTTATGTTCAGAA
>OZ010587.1:105811438-105841438 GCA_963932145.1 Acanthosepion lycidas | reverse complement strand
TTGTATGGCAATGACATACTAGTTGGTTGTTAGTAAATATACTATACATCTTTCATTATCAAAAGGTGGTTTTAAATCGTTTTGTTGAACTCACAATAGGTAATAATTTCCAGGACAATAAAAGCTTCTGATATGTCTGACAGCCTGGTGGTAACTGATAGTTTCACGACATAAAAGTTGAGCAAACCTACACCATCAAGATCAAGAGCAGAAAGGATCCCGTCGCTGCTAGTAAACAGAGCATGTTTAAGCTTGTGGCTCGGCTCTAGGAAGGTTTATAGTCTTAGAAATACATGTAACAGCTAAGTACTGAGGTTGCATCAAATAAAAGGCTGAATTAGATAGATTAACGTTATAGGGTAATGACTCAAACACACAAATCTACGTCAGTATCAGTCAAGCCAATTGGGTGACTGTTTAAGTTTACTTGAGCCTGGGCGTTGCCTTAGATTCGTCTTGGAAGACGCATACGTATTTTTCAGGGTATTTTTTTAGGAAAATGTGCGTCTTGTAAAAAATACGGTAATTTCTCTGATTCGCTTTTCCATCTTTTTCACACACTCTACAACGCAGTGAAACATTTTGATGTCAGCGATACTAAAACATGGTCACTATATTTACGCTTAGCTTGTGTTGTTTTTTGCTTCGCATTTTATGGTTTCCTTTTTGTAGTTCTTTGAAAATGTTTACGACATATTCTGAAATACGTCATAATAAATTAGTATTTCTGAAGTAATGGATCACGAATATTTATAGTGTCAAGTGAGGCACAGACAAAGCCTTACCGTTTAAATGGATTGTATATGTTTCAAATTGCCTTCAGGGAAATGGCTAGCGATCATCTATGACAGCCGGGAAATGGTTGCCTCACTTCGTAACACTCTCTTGAAAACAATAATTTTAAGAAAGAATCTAGAGCAAAAATGGAAAGACTCTCGACTGCGAGGAACAATTAGAAATGTTCATGAGTAAAATATACGTCAGGTCACCCTACAATTATTACGGGTACTAATGAAACCTAGTACTACTCGATGCATGGTTGGTTCATCGGTAACTAAACCGGTTCTCCTATCAGGCTTTTCTGGAAATCTAGTAGAATTTAAAAAAAAAAAAACTATCAAAATGCGAACCTTGTTGTAAAGTCAATAATCATCTAATATGTTATATAAGAATAAAGTGTCGCTGTAGTTCGAACATAGATCGCCAGAGATCAAACACGGGCGATCCCATTTTGTATTAAGAAGATCACGTGACCCTAAAAGAAAAGCATAAATGGGAATTAACGTCTAATTGATCACTCTTTCTATTCTATCCTCTATTACTATACTGATCACTATTTCTAGTCTATCCTCTATTACTATACGTATTGCTATTTCTAGTCTATCCTCTATTACTGTACGGATCGCTATTTCTAGTCTATCCTGTGTTACTATATGGACTACTATTTCTAGTATATCCTCTATTACTATGCGGATCGCTATTTCTACTCTATTACTATACGGATCGCTATTTCTAGTCTATCCTCTATTACTATACAGATCGCTATTCTCTTCACTATACTATTTCTCTATACTGATCACTATATGGTGGTTACTATTCGAGCGAGTATTATCGAGCAAAAACTATTAGTGTGTGTGCTATTCTAAGGCCTCTAACACCAGTATTGTTCAACGGCGTTACTATAGTTGTATCTGCGATTGCAAAGTCTCTACTACAACGAGCATTACGAAAGTTACAACTAGTATTCGCTGACATTACAAAAATGGCAACGAGTATTCGTTGACAATACAAAAGTGGCAACGATTGTTCGTTGACATCACAAAATAGTACAATGGTCACTTAGAACAATGGGGTACACTGAGCCCCATAGCTATGTATACAGCCAATGCGGTAATATACCAGGAACGATAGGCGAGGTGGGGTCTTCACATGTGAAGTCACCGGCCCAGATGTAATCAACGATCATGTTTCCATGACTAAGGGGAGACTTCAAGTTAGTTGACATCGGTTGTGGTTGGATTGGATCTGCCAGATCTACTTACCCAAAAGATGTTGCACACGAATGAATACGCTAACAAACCAGATATGTGTAAATGGAACTGGTCAGGTGGTCATCTGGACAGAGACTATTGGTCGCATCCTGTTATGGCATTGAGGATGAAGATGATATACACAATTATGAAAAGAGCTATAATTTTACTGCCTTCAATAATAGCCTAATAACAATACTCTACCCCAATGTTGTCTTTTAATTTCCAAGGAGGACCCAACTTCTATTCCAACCACTAGTTCCAACTAATATAGTTTTACAGTCATCAATAAAATTGCTTCTTCGACTAACTTATTTCTCTCTAGAATGTATATTTATAGCTGGTAATTTGGTTGTTTTCATATCTTTAGAATTTATGACAACACGCAGTCAAGATGAGGAGGAGGAAGAGGAGGAGGTGGGCGATTATAATGATGATGATGATGATATCTCCATAATATGTATTTTTGATAGCTAAATAGATAGATCTGAAAAGATCGATAGATAGATCTGAACAGAATGATAGATAGATAGATAGATAGATAGATAGATAGATAGATAGATAGATAATGATGTGTTGTGGTAGGATCCACCTAATTTGCATAGTGGAGTACCGACGATATAAATATGGGTGGTACCGGGAAGATAGGGAAGGAATCAAGAGATTCAACCAGAGACTCTGCCCGACTGCGACTCAGTCAACACATTCTCCAGGAACGGTCTTCCCAGGAATATACAAAAGACTATATGTAAATATTGTCTACACTTTCTTGTTTCAATACATTTTGTTCTAAGTACATTTTGTGTTGCATTATTATTCCATGCATTAGTCAAGTTTCAACAGATAGATAGATAGATAGATAGATAGATAGATAGATAGATAGATAGATAGGGACAGACTGGGATAGATAGATAGATAGATAGATAGATAGATAGATAGATAGATAGATAGATAGATGAGAACAGAATGAGATAGATAGATAGATAGATAGATAGATAGATAGATAGATAGATAGATAGATAGGAACAGCAGACTGGGATAGATAGATAGATAGATAGATAGATAGATAGATAGATAGATAGATATAAACAGACCAAGATAGATAGATAGATAGATAGATATGAACAAACCAAGATAGATAGATATCGAGATAGATAGAAACATATCGAGATAGATACACAGATAGAAAGAAACAGATCGAGATAGCTAGCTAGCTAGCTAGCTAGATAGATAGATAGATAGATAGATAGATAGATAGATAGATAGATAGATAGAATTATACATATGTTATCAAACATATTTAACAATTATTCTATGCAAATGACACCTTTATGCAAATTAATTAAAACAACTGCTTTAGTTTCCTTTCTTTCGCCATACGATCAGTTTTAGATCCACTGGAAGGACGGGGTGTAATCGATTTCTTTTCTTTTTTTCTCGGATTAGATCATTTGCAGTGGTGTGCAGTAATATCAATTTATTTTTGGAGTGATGTAATTTTTTGGGCCTTAAAAAATATTGTTATTCGTGATTGCATGAGATTTTCATCACGCCCAGACACTATTGTCTCGACTGTCGATTAGTTGTTCTACGGTCATTGTCTGCGATGGACATTACTTCAAGGCAGCGTACGAAAATTTGTAACGCTGCACGAACACACTGGCAAGCCTTACCAGTTAACAAGTCAAAGTACTAGACTGTCCCGGAGACGCTCCTGATTTAAATCCAATCGAGAATCTGTGGTCAATCTGCAAGGAACGACTACATGGAATGGAAATATGAATAACTGAAATTTTTGAGATCAGCGTTCCGTTTCGCAATACGATCACGTGGGCGTCACGTGGGCGTCACGTGGGCGTCACGTGGGCGATGTTGTGAAAACGTATTCCTAAAATAGAGTATATTTTAAATGAAAAAGAATTTTATTTTAATCTAAAAGTTATAAGTACGTTTGTCCAGTATTAATCTTGCCAGAAAAGGGGAAATATTAAAGAAGCCGGGTCTAGTTTATAAATTTCAGTTATTCTGTTTTGATTAGTCTTATGTCTATCGTCTTTTCATGTTGACTTGAATATCGTCTAATTTTAATTATGTTTTAATAACTATGTCCTGAAGAAGGTCTACTAGACCGAAACGTCTGACGTCGACATTGTACCAACATTAAAACAGCATACTTGCATATTCAGATTTTTGTTTTTCCATATTCATACTTTCGGATCTATATCCACATATTTGCATACAAAGGGTTGGATATATCATTAGAGAGATTGGCTTAGTCAGGAATGTGTGTCCCTCATAAAAAGAAGATTCTTTTTCTTTCGATCCAATCCCAATTTATCAAAGTCTAAATATCTATCAAAATAATTTCTAAGGAAGGAATAGGTTTTATTAATTTTAGTCCGACTTTATTTCTTATGAAAACGCTATATTTGAGTAAATACACATGTTTTAGCAGACTCCCTGATTTTTTAACGGTGGGAATTAAATTACATCTACCGGCCTGTGCATTCGAGAGTCTTAATAAATAAGATAGTATCTCTGGAATAACTCTTGAATACACGAGACAGTGGATGTTATTCACACGGTGTAAAAAAATGGCGCTTACTCAAACACGTGTATTTACTTTTAAAGTAATAAGAAAGACAGGGTGCCCATAAAGTTCGTGTGCACGTTAAAAAATATCTATAACTTTAAAGTGCACACAAACTTTATGGACACCCTGTATCTATCAAAATGTTTCTATATTTATCTGTTTTTGTCTATCAATTGCATTTTGTTTTTCCTTTATCGATCAATCTAAGTCTGTTTCTGTCGATATGGTTCGATAATATTTCGATCAACGAGGGATCTAGTTCATGAGAAAAAAGACGTAGAAATAAATATTTAGGCTTATTTGACTTCTGCTTCTAGCTTCGTTGTTTGATCATCGAAAGCTTTGAAGTACAAACGAAAACTAGGCTCTCTACTCGCCCACTTATCGGCTCTTAATAAGGAATGCTTCTTGCAAAATTCATCCATCAAATATGGATTCCCAATTCCTTACGTTAAGGATGAATGCATAAAAAACGATGAGAAATTTCTTTAGTGTTTGTTGCTATTCTCATTCATCTGATTTAGTTTTTGTTTTTCTGAAAAAAGCAAATATTTTCATTCAAACAAATCTGCTTCGATATCATAAAAATGATTTGTTAAGGTAACAGAGCCAAAAGTAAAAAATAAAACATATTAATAACAATTTTCTTCCATTTTTGTTGTATGTTTCCTTTTCGCCTGAATTGGCATTTCAAAGTTTATCTGCTTATTTTCATAGCAAGCGAAGCATACACCTTGTTATCTAGTGTTATTCAAATCTATCTCCTTAGTATGTCAAGTGAATCCTCTTCGTTTCCATACATTTATATATATCACAAGAAATAGCATATATATATATATATATATATATATATATATATATATATATATATATATGTTATATTATATTATATTATATTATCAATTGAATCAATTAGCAATATTAATGCAATTATTTTTTAGAGCAGATAGTACTTTCAAAATATTTTAATATTGCTAATTGATTCAATGTATGATTATCTCTTTATAATATAAAATATCTGCTGCCTAATATAATACGTTTATGAAAACAATTGATCCTCAGTACAAAATTCCGGAGGAAAAAAAAACTACTAAGACATATCACTTTATTAATTGAACTATGTACTTAGTTCATGTCACGTTAACTGAAAAACACTTACAACAAAAGAATTCGTGGATTTACCAAATTACAAAATTCATACAAAATATTCTCACTTGAAATATTTGAACTTTAGCGATGCGACTTGCACGTTCCAATATTATATAACCGTTAATAAATAACACATTCTTAAAAAAAAACACCTTTCGGTCTACAACACATTTATTTCGTCTTCGAGTTTTGATTTTAAAGGAAAAAATTACAGCCTGATGACAAGGACATGAAGTTCTTGAAAGTACTTGCTGCTCTAAAAAAATACACCAGATCCATTTGACAACAATTTTATATATAAGAATCGCATCATTCAGTGGATTGTTAGTAGGTTAATGCTTATATTAAGTCTGTTAGCGGAGAGATTTCACCATTAATTGCATTAATTTTGCTAATTGATTCAATATATGATTATCTCTTTATAATACATATATATATATATATATATATATATATATATATATATATATATATATATATATATATCAACAGACAATTATTGTTACCTACAAATACAAGAAAAATAACTTCGACAAATTTAAACCAGCACTAAACAGATCATAACCCCACACACATATTATACACACATGATAGCCAAATTCACTGGTCTGACCACACACACAGATATACATACACACACGCAAGTATCTATGGAGAACGAATAAATATAGACATACTGAGAAAAATAAGCACAATAGACTACCTACAAGCATACACATGAAGCCTACACAACATAGGAAGTGTTATGTGTGTTCTTTAGCGCATATAACTTTTTGTATTGTTAATGATTCAAGAAAATAACAAAACTCCAAATGTGAATCAACAAGTATATATTGAAATAACATACAAGAACAAAATATACAATAATGTGTATTCAATGTATAGATTAAGGGGAGATAAGTTGCTTCCCTTTTACTGTATTTTGATTTGTAATTGATTGTTCGAAAGAAAGTTATCTTTAGAGAGAAATTTTCAGGAATCAATGTTAGAACAAGTCTGCTGTTAGAATAGATAACACAAGAATATAACTGATCAGAAAGTGTGTTGTGTTAGAGAAATCAACAGAGTCTTGGTTGATTGAACTTGGCTGAGTCACAGAGAGATATGAATAAATGTATTACAAAATTCTATGTCTGTGAGTGCGTTTGAAATGTTGTGAGTAAAGTCATAGGTTTATGTTGACAAACGAAATTTAGTGGACTCTACTGGCGGCTTGTGAAAAATTCGCCTCTTTTAAAGCTACAGATCGGCTCCCAGCGAAACCGCAGGAAAAGTTGATTTTGCACTAAAATATGTGATTTGTTAAAACTTGACCAATCGCTAAATTTGTACTAACGAAACAAGTAAGCAAGTTCAAAACCGAAAAATTCAAAGCAACGGCTGCGATGGCTAAATTGTCCTATAGAAAGGCAGTATTGAGTTATTAGCCAATCGCAGATGAATAAAATGTGGGCGTGTAAAAACATAGCAGTCGCTACAGAAGTATATATATATATATATATATATATATATATATATATATATATATATATATATATATAAACAGGTTCTTTTTGCTGCCACAGCAAGTAAAAATTGAGTTAAATATAAGGATCATATTTTCCATTTTATTGTTAAAATTGATACAAAGGTATCTTGTTGAAGAAAAAAAGGTGGAGTTTAAGGCACCTTTCGGCCGACATTTCTTCAGAAAAATAATCGTCGGCAGATTAAAACAAAGAAGTTGATAAGAAAAATTATTATCAACAACTAATGTTAAAAACAATAGATTATCAAGATGTAATAAAAGGGGTAAAATTAAAGGAAGGAGGGGGAAAAAAAACCTTATAAGTACTAAATATTTTCTAGGTTAAGTAGTAATCTCCCCAAATAGGACTAACCTGAATTTCATCTCCTTCTGTCTATACAGGTCAGGACTTTGCATATTAATAATAATGTACTCCAAAATGTCTAAATGGAGCCTCGTCCTAGCCCCGCGTATGACAGAAAAGAAATCCACTTAGATATCTTGACATCGCCTAAAATCCTCCTTTCTTTCTTAAACGCGATACTTTTGTATCTATTTTAACAATAAAATGAGAAATATGATCGTCATATTTAAATCAATATATATATATATATATATATATATATATATATATATATATATATATATATACACTAATTCTTTATAATAAAATAGTATATACGTATGGAGAAGGAATATGCATAGACATACCAGCAAAAATACACACAATACGCAAAAATGGTGATAGGGCAAAGAAGATACCGGGATTATAAATGATAAGAAAGAAGACCTTCTTCTTTCGGTCTTTCTCTGACCAATCCTAATTGCTTTATTACCCCTCAAGCAGAAGAATACTTTCGCCACTCCAAGAAAAGATTGGGTTACTACTACACACAAAAGTCAATGATTAAACATCGGAAAACATAAGGAAAATTAATTCCATTTAATAATAAGTGGAAATCGCCACGCTTTGCCTGAGGAAGATCACAAGACCGGAAACCCGTGTAGCAAAAATATAGAAAATAATGTATAATATATATTTAAATCATCCACATTAAAACCAAAAACGTTTTCAGTTTCTCTCTTCTCTTAAAATACATATATATATATATATATATATATATTGAAGATGAAACAGAACTAATGCTTTTAATTTAATTATATAATTAAATCAGAAGTTCTAGCTTCGGTTTTTGAAACATGGTAATTCCTGTGTAGCGAAGAAACCATATTTTAAATCTGTTTATAATATTTATGCTCCGTAAATTTACCTTGAGCACTGTTTTGTAAAAATAAAAATAGCTATAAGAACACCGGATTATATATCTTACTGTTCCTTCTTTTTATTATAATATATATATATATATATATATATATATATATATATATATATATATATATATATTTCAGCAAAAAACAAAAATTACTTCAACATCGAAATAGACTATTTAAAACCGTTTTTCAACGGCTTTCGTCAGCCTCTAAGTTCTTGTCTCGGAGCACTGTTCCAAATTTATTTTCAAAGTCAGTCGCTCTCTGGTAGGCACCTTCTTAATGAGAGTTGGTTTGTATTAGCGATTGGTGGGGGTGTAAGGTATCTTATCCCGGGGTAGGCGGTCTGGGTTTGGAGTTTATTTATGACTAGGATTTTTGTTTGTAGTTTAATATCAGTTCCTACTATATGGTGTTTCTTATAAAGGCCTCGGTATGTGTTTTTTTCTGAGATTCACAGTAAATAGATTTTGTACTAGTAAGCGATTGGGGATTTAAATTTAAGTCCGTTAAGATTAATGTAAATTAGTTGATTTATAGATTTTTTTTAATACCAGAGCACCCAATGGAATAAATTGTGCTGTCCAACACCTTTATATGCGTAAATATCTTCATACATACATATATGTCTACATTTACCTGATCATATATATATGCAACTGTACGCACACATACACCCCCACATATATGCACCTGTATTCTTATGTAATTTGGAATTTATTTTTTGTGCCTACATTTTGTGATTAATTCTCTCCTTTGATTTAATAGTTTGCATTTATCATTATACTTTATTATCCTGATTTTTTCTTCTAAACATAATTTGCGCCTTTTCCCTAAAAGTATTATGGGTGTTCGCGAAACCTAGAATTTCCCAATATATTTGAGGATTAAAACCCTTTTCATTCAATTCCCAAAATTTTGTTCAAAAGGGCTGTTTGATGTTTTAATTTCGGACTGGTGAATGAGTGTCTATGTGTATTGATTCTCTTTTAAAATTCTCCTGCGGAAATGCTGATGTAAATATTATGATCTGTCGTATTTTCTTTAGGAATAATTGCTGCCTGGTATGCTATCCTAGTGAATCTGCATTTGCCCTCTACTGGGTAGTTTCCCTTAATTCTACAATTACGTAGGGGGGTTCCATGTTAGATTTAGTTTTTTTGCCGTGGAATTTACTTAAAATGTAATTGTTGTAGGAATTAATAATTTGGTACATATTATCAGTGCAGGAGAAGCTAATTTTGATTGATTTCCTGTTGAATATTTTATTTAGAGGAATTTTTTGTTGAAGTGTTTAGTAATTAAGTTTAGAAAGTACTCCCGATGTTGATACTTGACAGTTTGTAGAAGGGGAACGGGTTCAACCAAGAGATTTTTTCATATTTGTTCGCCTCTTTATATAAACGCCTGCAGAATAATACATCCTACATTTCTTTGATAAAGTTCATATGAAGTCGAAACGCGTCGACTAAGTACAGTTTATTTTTTTGTTTCTTTTTATTTATTTTGTCTCTTCTACAGATTCGCTAAAAAAAATTAATATACCATGATGAAAAATGGACCAAACTTAATAGAAACAAAGTTTTATCGTCAAAATATTTGTGTTATTATTAAGAGAAAAGACCAAAGAATACTGAAGGGTACTGAATTATATTTTTGATCCGTTTCAGAACGTTCGAAATTTTGGTTAAAAATCTTCTTTATTTTGCGTCAACGAGGGAGCCAAGCATTAGTAGAAGTCATTTTAGAGTCTTTTTTTTCGGTGAAAAACAAATTTATTTGTAAATTCTTGCTTCAATGAAATAATTGTCTGATTTTAATGACACTTTCAGGATTTATTCACAAGTAAATGAAAGGACACATGACACTGTGGATAAAGGCGTTAGTTAGATCCAGTGACAGGACCAAAAGTGTTTGAGTTCAATACCTGGTTACGGCAGTGGAGAAGTTTTAGAAGGAAATTAACATGAGATAACTGACAACTGATATCCATTAAACATGGCACGTGGAACTAGAACAGTCTACCCCAGTGAGCGAAATAAATGGATCAGTTCGACATTCCAACCACCTGAAGAAGGCTGGAGCGTACAAAGGCTGAAACGTTGTAATAAATATAAGATGGGGAAAATAGTCAGAATAATGTAAATAGTATACATAATACCTGATCTCAGAAATATAGACAGATACTAAAGGGCCGAAACGTTGTAATAAATATGGCAACAAAGATGAGGACAATAGTCCGAATAATGTAAATAGTGTACATAATACCTCATCTCAGAAATATAGACATATTTCAGAAATCTTTCATTTTTTTAGAAAATGCCTAAGACAAAGATGTGTCTTCTCACCGGATGTATTCCACCATGACAGCTAGGCTAGTAACGCTGGAGACAATACCAGAATTCCATACCAGGACACATAATGAGAAAGGAGGTTTTTGATAAATCGACAGACACAGTAGATATCGATGGGAAAATGGGACAAGAAGAGGCGCCTCGACATGATAAGATGGTTTGAATGGATGGTGGGAGGGAGAGTGGAAGAGATGACAAAAAGACAAAGGTTGCTTAAAGTTATAATAATAGGAAGCTGTGCAGAGTTATGATTGCCCACATCTTCTATGAATATCTATTAAAATAACGTTTAGAATAAGATATAATATTGGATTAAAAATAAAAACTCATAAATTCTTCAAAGATCATTTATACGTATATATACATATTGTCATCCACAATTAATACAAGTAAAATGTTTGTAACTTTGATGATTGATGTTAGCTTCAGTATTCCAAATCTATAGATTCGTAAACGAATCCTCTGGGAATCACACCGTGTACTCGTCAGGAGGTATCAGCAATATCTATATATATATATATATATATATATATATATATGTGTGTGTGTGTGTGTGTGTGTGTGTGTGTGTGTGTGTGTGTGTGTGAAAATATATAGAAAATAGGAAAGAACTGGTTAGGTAAATAATCCAAAGTTCTTTAGTATTTTTGTAAATTTCAGAAATAATTTATTCCAAAAAGATTTCGCTTGAAGATGGAACAGAGCTTACTTTAATTCAATTTAATTCAAATAATTCTATTGAAATTTTCGGCTCTTGTTTTGAAACATGAGAACTCTTATGTAGCGTGTTGGAATCATATTTTTAAATAAATAATTTTATATATATATAACAGAAGGATAATAAATTGTGGTGAGCCAAGATCTCCCACATCCTGTAGAAGAAAAATACACATTTTGTGGATTATTTCATGTAAAAGAATTTTGAATTATCAAAATATTTCGGCTGAAATTATTTTTTTCAGTCGTTCGTCAAATTTAGGTTAGAAAGAAAGTTTCCATAATTTGCAAGATTCAGGTTCGGTTAGAATTTTAAAAAGCAAAATACTGCAAAAATTTGCCAAAGACGTAAAAATATGTCATTCTGAATAAACTCAAATAGTAAAACTGTCTATGACGTCTGTCCTCCTTTCTGAGTGACTAAAACTTGTGCAAATCTCTTGACGAAAATTGGGCGGTATTATTAAGGGAAGGATTGGATTCATTTCTTCTTCAAAATATTACCCCAAAAGTGAAGATCATTTGTAATGATCGGAAATGAAACAAACCTGGAATATTTTGTCTTCCGAGTCATTCGCTACTGCAGCCGCCGGATAAACACAAAATTCGCAGACAGTACTTGTACTTGGACAGATTCAATTTATTCAGCTAATTATCCAGTGACACATTTGGACAAATTCCTGATTTTAAAAGAAAAAATCTCATTAAATGCAACACGTTTCATAAACACTTTTTCATCTTCCTTTTTTTTTTCTTCTCGAAAAAGTGAGATTTAAATCAAAAGATTAAAAAAAATTCGACATATTAACTGTTTACTTAATACTATCTCTAGGGTGACCAAGAGTATAAACGTGAAGAAGCACGAATAGATAGATAGATAGATAGATAGATAGATAGATAGATAGATAGATAGATGAGAACAGAATGAGATAGATAGATAGATAGATAGATAGATAGATAGATAGATAGATAGATGAGAACAGAATGAGATAGATAGATAGATAGATGAGAACAGAATGAGATAGATAGATAGATAGATAGATAGATAGATAGATAGATGAGAACAGAATGAGATAGATAGATAGATAGATAGATAGATAGATGAGAACAGAATGAGATAGATAGATAGATAGATAGGTAGATAGATAGATAGATAGATAGATAGATAGATACATGAGAACAGAATGAGATAGATAGATAGATAGATAGATAGATAGATGAGAACAGAATGAGATAGATAGATAGATAGATAGATAGATAGATAGATAGATAGATAGATAGATAGATGAGAACAGAATGGGATAGATAGATAGATAGATAGATAGATAGATAGATAGATGAGAACAGAATGAGATAGATAGATAGATAGATAGATAGATAGATAGATAGATAGATAGATAGATAGCTGAGAATAGAATTAGATAGATAGATAGATAGATAGATAGATAGATAGATAGATAGATAGATAGATAGATAGATGTGAACAGAATGGGATAGATAGATAGATAGATAGATAGATAGATAGATAGATAGATAGATAGATAGATAGATAGATAGATATAGAGATGACAGACAAAAAATTCTGAGAGATAAATGAGCATACGGGAGAGAGAGAGGGAGAGAGAGAGAAGACGACACAGTATTGAGCAAATCATTCTTCTTCTATGTGTCTTTTGCCTGCAGAACTTCGTTGTAAATAGCTTTATAATACATCCGATTCTTGTTATATATATATATATATATATATATATATATATATATATATATAGATAGATAGATAGATAGATAGATAGATAGATAGAGGGAGAGAGGGCGATAGATAAATTGACGCCATTGTATATTTTTATTTTCGCGCGTGCGCGTTGTTTCTTTTTTATTTTGTCTTCTGCACAGTATAGTAGGGTCCATTGTGCATCGTCTGTAAGAAAAAGAGCACTAGGACGCAATTCCTCCCGCCATAAATTTACAATAGGCTTGCTGGACTGCTTGTCATTCGCAGTGGGAGTTCTAATACGAATATTTCATTGGGTTTGGGTGTCAATCTGAGGAGATTGCAAAGTATTCGACAAAAGTTGGATGAATCCAACAGTGATTCGATGGTGTTTAGAGTGATCACTAATGATGGCGAATTATGCCTCCATTCAACTTCCCACAAAGCCTCACTTAACACGAACGCCTACGTCAACTGTCTTGACGAGGTAGTTCTTCCTTGGGTCAAGAGGGTGGCTGCTGGAAGACCCAATGCCTGGCAACAGGATTCTCCACCATGCCACACAAACAAGAGAATCCAGTCATGACTGTCAGACAATTTCTCCGACCACATCATCCTTTACACCTAACTGTACACCTAACTCTCAAAATTGCAATCCCTTAATTATTATATGTGGGATGCAGATTAGCGAGTGATCAACACCAAAGATGAACTGAAGGCAAATATTCTGGCAGCAATCACCAGCATAAACAAGAAGACCGCCCAGAAGAGTTGCTGGAGATTCCGAAGTCATCTGAGGGCTGTGTTTAAAACGACTTTATAGAATAAATATTCTCTTTAGTTATTTGATAAAATGAGATACCAGTATTATTTTCCTTTTTGCGTAATTTAGACGAAAATGTATCCAATCCAGTCTATATATATATATATATATATATATATATATATATATATGAAGAAAAATATACGGAAAAAACAAACAAAAATTCTTATATGCAATTATGCTGTTTTAATGTTAAAATAATGTCAACGTCGGACGTTTCGGTCTAATAAACCATCTTCAGGACATATTCATAAAATATAATTAACATTATCAATTCTAACATTATCAATTCAGCATGACATGTTCTTATGTCCATCGTCTTTGTCATGTTGAATTGATAATGTTAATTATATTTTATGAATATGTCCTGAAGATGGTTTATTAGACCGAAACGTCCGACGTTGACATTATTTTAACATTAAAACAGCATAATTGCATATAAGAATTTTTGTTTGTTTTTTCCGTATATTTTTCTTCATACTATCGGATCTGTATCCATATATTTGCTTACATATATATATATATATATATATATATATATATATATATATATATATATATATATATATATATATATACTTGAATTTTTGAAGAATTAAGAGATTTTCGTTTTTAATCCGATGTTATCCCTTATCATTCTAAACATTATTTCAATGGATAGTCGAATTTAATAATGTTTAGAATAAGAGATTTTAAGAGACGAGGATTTATTTTTCATTTTATTACATTAAGAATAGTGAAAATGAAAAGCTTATCAGAGACCAGAACAACTCTCTATCTAACGACAGTTGGTGTCTCATTAAAATCAACGTAGAGAAGGAAACTGAAAACCAACGGATTAGAAATTCCAATATCAATCACGACTATTTTATTACGCCCAATAAATACCACATTATCATTCGTCTCATTCATTTCGTGGCGAATTTCACTCTTTCGTCTTATCCATAACTACACGCATATCTATTTTCAACACGCATATCCAATACGGCCAAAATTTTACATTCAACGCACATTTCTAACACATCCAATATTCTACTTTCAAAATGTATATCAAACACATCTACTATTCTACTTTTGATAAGCATATCCAATACGGCAATATTCTACTTTCGACAAACATATCCAACACGGCTAATATTCTATTTTTAATTAAATTAAGTTCGTAAAAATAATAAAAGCAAAATCTCAATCTCACATTTTACTCAATCTATTTCGAGGTTGATGAATTTAAAAATCGACATTTGTCTTTCAATTTGTCATGAATTGGGAGAGAGTGAAAACTCAATTGGAAGCATTTATTGGTTTTATTACTTGGCTTATATTCATGAACGAAGCGTGATTATAGCAAGACAAGAAAAGATTGGTTATTATTGCTGTTTAAAAAGAATTAAGAAAACAAAAGTTTTTAGCCAGAAAAAGAAAACTTTGAAAGATTATATTCACGGCGATTCATTTTCGTTTCGTTGGGTCAACAAAACGTTTCATCCCATCGCACAGAAAACTATGCTCTATCATTTTTTTGTTTTTTTTTTCTTAATTTGATCTGATATTTTCGACCGTAAAGATCGATATAAGATTTAAGAGTACTTAAATCAATAAATCCAAAATTATCGACTGAATGAGACTTTCAAATGTTTTGAAAAGCTGAAGTAAAATAGACGGATAGAAGGCTAAAGAAAAAAGAACAATTGATAAAATCGAAAAGAGAAAATATGAAAGAAACAAATGAAAAAATAACGAATAAAAAGATTTTAAAAATTAAGATGGCGTATAATACAACTGAAACCAAATAAGAAAAAAGATTTACAGAAACAAACAACGAAAGGAAGAGACAAAGTAAGAAATTTAAATGTTATCGTATTAAAAGAAAAATGTAATTAAATTTTAAAATATATGTATTTATTCACGTGACAGATGCAAATAAGCGAAGAATGAATGAGAACAGATGTGTGCAAATATTTGAACGATGATGACAAGCGGCTATTGCAAGTGACCCAACAGAGTGAGGTTGAAAGTAAAGGACTGATAACTATTATTTATCTACTGTCGCCCTTTCGAACGTAGGCGATCATGGCTCATCACAACTTCCTTTCCGTTGCAGCTGTATGCAACGTTTCAGTCTTTACCATACCTCCCTGACATCCGTTCATAAAAACTCATTAGCTAAGTTACTCCCTGTTCCCGTCTACGTCACCTTCTCTCAATAGGCCCTGTGAGTATTCAATATTCCGAACCTTTTTTCCTCATAATTTATAGTATGAATTTCAACGGTTTCTTTCTGATTTTGAGTATGAGTGCCTTTCTAGTTTTCATTCTCTTTAGAACTTCCTCATTGTTCGCATGTACAATCCATGGAATTCTCAAAATCCGTCAGTTGAACACAGATCAAGAAATGATTTTGTCTGTAAGGAAATTTTCCTGCATTTACTTTTATATAAGAGGATATATACGGCATCAATTCAGTATCGGTTACATTGTTTATAACGAATTTTTCCCTATTTGTTATTCCTTTGATTCCTTGTTGGAAAACATTTTTCGTTATTCCGAAGCTTCGAATAACGACTTCAGAATTTTCTTTAATCTCAAACTGACATTCTTAACCTTCAGCATGATCAGGAAATCTCTTGCACGTACTGATGACGATCATATGCGTCAGCAGCATCTCGAAACCTTTTACGAACTGACCAACAGGTATTCAGCTTGATCGGGAGACATCTTGAGAAGTGAATTCAGCAAGTATTGATGACAGTCAGAAGCGTAAAAATGGTTTAGAAACCTTTTGCAAGGTGACCTAAGCAATTATTGATGTCGTTCATAAGCGTAAACATGGTTTCGAAATCTCTTACGAGGTGACTTCAGCAAATACTGATGATGGTCATAAGGGTAAACATGGTTTCGAAACCTCTTGCTAGTTGACTTCATCAAATATGATGATGGTCATAAGCGTAAATATTGTGACGAAACTTCTTGCGAGGTGATCCCATCATTTATTGATGACGGTCAATACGGTCTCAAAATCTTTTGCAAGTTGACTTCAGCAAGCATTAATGTCTGTCATAAGCGTAGACAGTGTTTCGAAATCTCTTGTGAGTTTTCTTCAGTAAGCAGAAGTCGAAGTTAAACAAGTCTCGACTCGAGATAGAATTGTGACGATTCATTATTAAAATCACTGGTAACGTTAAAAATGTTCCAATTATTTTAGATTTTTCTTTCGTTTGATATTCATCATTCCATTACTTTGTCACTTTCTTAACTAAGCCTGTTTCCACTGACTGCACACTGTCACCAAATTCAATATCGACTAAGCAAAAGATGATTTATGCTACATAATCCATTTGACAATTGAACATGAAGAGATATCGACAAGCCATGCGGAACTGCTATCTGTAAATTTGTACACACTTTTGCAGAATTTGTTGTAGTTTTTGGTTAAGTTGTTGATATTGTAATCACCGGTCGAAATATTAATTTGACATATGTCGTTTATGTGTTGCTCTAGTTCGCAAGTTGCAATGAAAAAGAAAAATATAATTCGTTAGAAAACTGTACATTCGACATTACGAATTTACAGTTGCATCTTTATTCGTCTCCTCATCGATGAGCGAAGATCAAATTTATATCAATAAATCCGATGTCTAACTTTGAAGGTTCGAAAGATTCTACGGCTTTCTCGAAATAACGTAAATAGAAAAGAGAAAACGCATGAAAAACTAAATAGAACTTTTGATTGGCAGTTTGAGCCACGCCCATTTAACAGTTGGACATTATACAGACGGACGAGTGACTTGAAAGCTATTTTTCATTATTAATTTTAAAAAAGGAGAAAAATCAAGAATAAGATTTTTGAGTGGTTTTTCCAAAGATGAATCTATTTCAAGTTTTCTGTTGAAGGTAAATTAATTTAAAAGGCGACTGAGTTCCGCTTGTAATAAAAGAAAGAAGGAAGGAAGGAAGGAAGGAAGGAAGGAAGGAAGGAAGGAAGGAAGGAAGGAAGGAAGGAAGACATAACTACATGACAATTATCGCAAAGAGAAGAGAAATCAATTCACTAAGAAAGAAAGAATGAAAGAAAGAAAGAAAGAAAGAAAGAAAGAAAGAAAGAATTACATGACAATTATTTCAAAGGTAATAAAGATAAGAGAAATCAATTCACTGAGAAAGAAACGAAGAAAGAAAGAAAGAAAGAAAGAAAGAAGAAACAAACAAATAAAAGAAGAGAAAAAGAACAAAAAAGAAAGAAAGAAAGTATGGTTAAAGAAAGCCGAAAAGAAATTATAGAAAAATGAAAAATGTCTCCAGAGAAAATATAATCAAAAATGAAAAAATAAATAATGAGAGTAATCAGAAAATTGAATGAAAATTTTGAAGGAGAAGAAAAGAAAGAATTGGGAAAAGGAAAGAAAAAAGATTTAAAAATGGAAGAAATAAACTGAAAAAGAAAAGAAAATAAAAGAATGAAAAATAAATATAATTTTAGAATGTTTAGATATAAGATCGATATTTGAGAATTTCAATTGATGTCTTGAAATCGTACATACACAGGCAAACATTTCACAAACACACACACACATATATATATATATATATATATATATATATATATATATATATATATATATATATATATATATATAAGAGGGAGTAGGACAAATGGAGTGAAGAGTTGAATCGATGTAATTTGATACTCAAAATACAATTCTACAAACAAATAGCTAAAAATTAGCTGCAGTGAAAAATTGACTTGGAGTGAAAATTCGAGTCCGTGCACGGAAGTTAATCAGACCAGGAAAAAAAAGTGAGGAAATGGTGACAAAATAAATAAGATAGGACAAATCAATTATCCAGAAAACAGTATATGGGCAAAATTAATTTGAAAAAAGGTGATTGGTGAGAGCATGGTTTATTACAGAATTTATTATATAGGGATAGATAGATAGATAGTTAGATAGATAGATAGATAGATAGATAGATAGATAGATAGATAGATAGATAGATAGATAGATAGATATGAACAGAAATGAGATAGATAGATAGATAGATAGATAGATAGATAGATAGATAGATATGAACAGACTGAGATAGATAGATAGATAGATAGATAGATAGATAGATAGATAGATAGATAGATAGATAGATATGAACAGACTGAGATAGATAGATAGATAGATAGATAGATAGATAGATAGATAGATAGATATGAACAGAACTGAGATAGATAGATAGATAGATAGATAGATAGATAGATAGATAGATAGAACAGAACTGAGATAGATAGATAGATAGATAGATAGATAGATAGATAGATAGATAGATAGATAGATAGATGAGAACAGAATGGGATAGAGAGAGAGAGAGAGAATGATGATGATGATGAGGAGGAGGAGATGATGATGATGATGATGATGATGATGATGATGATGATGATGATGATGATGATGATGTAGAGATAAATATGAACAGATAGATAGCTATGAACAGTCTTAGATAGATAGATAGATAGATAGATAGATAGATAGATAGATAGATAGATAGATAGATAGATAGATAATAAACAGACAGAGATATATAAATATGAACAGAGAGAGATTATGAACAAAAACATAGCTATGAACAGTCTTTGATAGATATACATATATATAGATAGCTACATAGATTTGAACGAAACAGATAAACATTTTAATTATCTTTGTTTTTTGTTTTTTTAATTTCATTATTTGATTCCATACTCTGGCCTTCAAATTCAATTGTGGCAATTCCTAATAAACAAGTGATTCCAGATGAAGTTCGAAATGCTTGCTCACATCTCGAGAACTCGACATGTATGAAAGGCTATTCTTGCAATTTTAAGCTGATGTTGATTAAATCGGCTAAAAACGTTTTGATTTAAAAAAAAAGAAAAGAAAAAAAAAGAAATCTGTATAGAAAAATAAAACTACTACTTTTCAGAATCCACTGTTTATGCATAAACCTTGAGCAAGGCTTCGTTTCAGATGAAAAATGTTTATGCATAAACCTCGAGCAAGGCTTCATTTAAGAAGAAAAAGTATTGTTTTCTTTCACCTTGCTAAAGGGAATTCTTATTTATACAACCCCTTTTTAAAAGATCTTTTCTTTCACAGATACAAGAATATTCATAAAAGATGTATGTACGCCTCTTCTGACAATAGCCATGGCATCCATTTTCTATTATTATCTGGTCAATAAGTTATCCGCTGAGAGCGGAGAACTCTTTCAATCGATCAACTCTTTTTTTTTTCCCTCTCTATCACTTCTGTAAAACGATAGGATCTAGTTTGAAAAGACCACTAGGGAAAGTGACTCTTTATGGATCATTGAATTCTTGGGTTGAGGAGTTATTATTTACATTCAGATTATTATCCTCATCTTTCTTGTTATTATCAGTCTTGGTTATTGTCAGGTGCTTGTCGAAATTTTGAACTAAACACTGCATGGGGTAGATTTTTCTCGTTTTATTGAACATGGCGAGAGATATCTCGTCTTATTTAGTACTTGCTCGGCATTTCCAATAAGTTTGTAAGTCCCAGCACATTAATTGAACTCACTATTACAATGTCATCGAATTCACGAACTAACGCTTCAAACCAGTAGGTTATTGTCCCGTGGGACAATCCTGAGTCAATAATTTGAAGCCTTAAAACTAATGCGTCTGTTGTTGCTGCTTTACTGCATAGTCCGGGTATAAAGGAGGGGAGAAGTAAGGGTATCGGGAATGTATCAGACAATTAACTGTTTTATTATATATATATATATATATATATATATATATATATATATATATATATATATATATATATATTGTTTGATTAATGTGAGTTTGTGACCCTGGGTTTCACGCTTTTACGATCGTCAGACAAATAAGAATATATATTATTATATTATATATATATTTATTTATTTTTATATACATACACTTTTCACACACACACACACACACACACACACACACACATATATATATATATATATATATATATATATATATATATATATATATATATATATTAAAGGTAATCAGTTGGTATATAATCAAAGTCGATCCTAGTAATATAAAATATTAAAACAAAAAAAAAGACAAAAAAATTAATGCCCAATAAAAATCCAAAATCATTTCATATGAGGAATAAGCTTATTTCGACCAAAGAAAATATTCATCAGCCTTATTCAACCGCGATATGGACTGAGTTCGTTTCGGAAATAGAAATTTAACTGTGAAAGCTATTAAAAAGGCCAACTAAAGACTAAAACAGAATTTCTCCATTTCAGTGTTTCAATCAGACGAAAGTCACAAGGAAGTTGTGAGGGCAGGTGGACATAAGGTTATTCCCCATATGAGGTGATTTGGGATATTATTTTGTATATATATATATATATATATATATATATATATAGAGAGAGAGAGAGAGAGAGAGAGAGAAAGAACAGTAAGATATATAATCCGGTGTTCTTATTGATATTTTTTTATTATTTTTACAAAACAGTGCTGTAAATGTAAATTTACAGAGCATAACTATTATAAATTAATTGATTTAAAATATGTTTTTTCGCTACACAGTAATAACGATGTTTCAAAAATGGAAGCGAAAATTTTTATATAATTAAATTAAAAGCATTAGTTCCGTTTCATCTTCAAGCGAATTTTGGTATAACTTATTTTTTAATTTACTGAGTTTTAAACGCACATATAAATTCATAATTTCCTGTTCCCAAGGATACAGAGAAATCCAATCATTTAGACAGGGGCGGTAGTGTATTCATTTTTATTAACTATTGTTTTATCAATTATGAGTTATGTTCGAAAAAGCGGTTAAGTTTAGGAAGGGTAGAGATGCATTTTTCAACAAATTCTGAGATCCGTTAAACGCATATCGTCTGGGGTTTTTATTATTAACGACAAAAAGGTTTTCAGAATTTTTTTCGTACTTGTATACTTAAAGATTCTTTCTAAATTGGGAGTTTGCATTAGAATACGTTATATTTAACTACAATTTTAAAATATTTTTACTCTTGATTACTAATAGACTATATTTCTTCTTAAATAAATATAAATGTAATAGAATTACTTAAATTATTTAAAATTATTTTTTCATATCAGATATAAGTATGTATATTACCAGCTCCTTTTTTAAAAAAATATTATTTAAGGAAAATTTTTGACAACGACGGCAAAGAATAGCTATTTCATTTCTTTGATTCAGTAATTTAAAAAATTTTATATAAACTTCGTAATACATAGTTTCTCATGTATGCACAAAGGACATGGGTCATTTAATTAAGAGCATATTCTAGCTTTTCTTATTAATTTCCATTTTAATGTAGGTCTTTTATTGGTTTCTTTTAAGTTGAAGTTTTTAACTTCAGTTTTTGAAACATGGTTATTACTGTGTAGCGAAGAAACCATATTTTAATTCAGTTAATTTATAATATATATATATATATATATATATATATATATATATATATGCATATGTATATATAGATATAGATATAGATATATATATACATATGTAAATGGGGGTACACGCTTGGAAAAACCTTGGATATTTCGAATTGTAGTAGAACAAATCGGTACCCAATGATAAATGAGGAATTAAAAAAAAAAGAAAGAACCAAGAACATGAAAATAAGGCGAAAACAATCGTGACAGAATTCAAGCTCAAAGTCCAAAGAAAACAACCTCCGAAACGAGCAAAAGGCAACTACGTAAAGGGCTCAATACACGAAGTAGAGCAAAACCTAAGATAAACCTAGAGAGCCAGGTAAACCTACCTAGGTTTCACGTAAACGGATCGTCAGGGAAATGCCGGCCAAAAAGGTAAAAAATTGAAAAGAATATATAGCTTAAACCAAAAACAACAATGACCACGTAAAAAAAATTTTTTTTGAATAGCAAAAACTCAACATCCGGGAGTTAGGAGTGACGTTCTTTATTCAACAATGGGAAGAAGAAAACAACAAAGGGGGGGGGGGAAAGGGAAACCTATTCTTGGTTTTAAGGTGTGCTATATTTATGCAATAAAGTGCTCAATATCAGAGATAGAACGTATGTAAATATTAATATAAAAGTGAACATTGAAGCCAACACTCAGAGGCGACAGGCTGTTTCATGTTGGACGCAATCGTTAGGCCGCCTGACGATTGCGTCCAGCATGAAACAGCCTGTTGAGTGTTGACTTCAGTGTTCACTTTATATATATATATATATATATATATATATATATATATATATATATAGTGTGGGGAAACGAATATTCGTATAGATAGAAATTTTTAATTTATTGTATTTCCAGCTGATGAATAAACATACTTTTCATATAATTAACGGTACACAGATGCTTAATAACTAAATATGCAAAGAGAACAAAAAGAAATGATTTAATAAAAATAAATCCTATTTATCCATTTTAATGGGTGAAAAAAAGTATTCGTACAATGTAAATTTCAGATTTTAAAATTTTAAAATTGTTTTAATACTCTAGATTATTCAAGTGAAATATTCTAGAATGTTCCAATAATGTTATCAGTTGTTATTTTTAGCCTAAAAATAAAAACTCATCATTCTGTAATTGATATTCATGCAAGAAGGTTTTCATCATGGCAAGAGGTAAGAATTGACAAATTCGCAAAAAGAACTGATTGTTAAGGTCTGGAAAGAAGGTAAAAGTTACCGGAAAATCTCAGACAATCTGAATATTCCATTTATTACTACTAGTTTATTCATTGCAAGGTATAAAAAAAAAACTCAAAAATGAAAACCAAAGAAGAAAAGATGCTTCACGGAAGAATTCTGAAAGATCTTTGAGGAAATTAATGCGCTAAATTAAACAAAATCCAATGATTACTCGTCAAGAGTTGCAGGATGATTTCCTTTCATCGGGAATCTGTGCCTTTAAACAGACAATAACCAATGAAATTCATAGGAAAATCTAAAGTCAAGCTTCCCTCACTACTACTATTGAAAAGACACAGAGATGCCAGGTTGAAATTCATTTGTGAACATAAGGATAAGGAAAAATCTTGTTGGGAAAGAGTATTAGGGACAGATGAAGCCAAAACTGAGTAGTTTGAACGTAATTCTAGAAATCGTGTATGGAGGATAGATGGCGATGTCTTCAAACAAAAGAATACAGTTCCAATGGTGAAATGTGGTGGTGACAGCATCTTGGTTTGGGATGTTTTTCTGCAAAAGGTACTGGCAACAAATCAGTAGATGGTAGAATGAATGCTGCAGCATATCAAAATATTTTGGAAGCAAATTTAATGATTTTGGTTGAAAATCTTGAACTTCCTACTGATTGGATCTTCCAACAAGGTAATGATCCTGACTAAGCTCACTGCAAAATCTACGAAGAAATGGCGAAAATCTACGAAGAAATGGCTTTGCTAAAAATAATAGAAATATCCCCAGATTTAAACCCAATCAAGGATCTGTGGTGTTATTGAAGATTCAAACTCAATCGAGAGCTACAACAAAGATCTCGGTTCTGAAGACCATATGCGAAGAAGAATGGAAGAAAATACCAACTAAAATTTGCAAATCATTAAGAACTACAACACGAGGTTGTTTGCTGTAGAAGGGAATAAAGACTATTCTACAATCTTCAATTAAGATTATGTATTCTTTTTTGTATTGGACGTATACTTTTTTCACCCATTAAAATGGATAAATGTGATTTATTTCTATTAAATCAATTTTTCTCTTTTCTATGCATATTTAGTTATTATGCATCTGTGTACAGTTAATTATATGAAAAGTATGTTTATTCATTAGTTAGAAATACAATAAATGAAAAATTTGTATGTGTACGAATATTTGTTTCCCCCAATAACGATATAATATTTTTTTATATATCAAGAAAAATTTTACGTGAAAAAGCTACGACAAAGTGGAAAAAAAATTGTAGTTATACGAATATTTGTTTTCCACCACTATATATATATATATATATATATATATATATATATATATATATATATATATATATATATTTGTTTTTAAAAATTATAAGCTGTATAAGGTCTTCCTTTAATAATTTTTGGGTCTCGGATGCTACCTGAATTTTACCAAAAACAAAAATAATTTCCATGCCTGAAGATGACTGAATATACTGTTGAAAGTACTTGCGTATTAAAGAAAGACCTTATATAGCTTATATTTTTTTAAAAACAATGATCATAACATTCATCGAGTTATTTGTAGGTTAATGTAACTTTAAAATTTTGTTTACGAAGAGATTTCGCTACATTAGTATATATATATATATATATATATATATATATATATATATATATATATATATATATATAAATTAGGTTAATCATATACTACATTAAATCTAGTAAATCCAACTTAACTATTCGCAATGATTCTTCCCCCCCTCCCCGTTAGCGATTTGCAAAATACCAATATAGTTTACAAATTCAAGTGCCCTTTAGGAGATTGTATCTCCAATTGATTAAATAATATTTATGTTGATCACACCACAAACTCGCTTTCACGGCGCTTGACTCTACATTTAAATGATAACTCTAACATTTTTAGACATTTAAAACAACATGCCTGGCTGCATACTCAATTCCGTAAAATCCTTGTTGAAAACACAACTATACTTAAACATGGAAACAATAAACAAAAACTAAAAATTCTTGAAGCTATATACATAAAACAGTTGAAACCTAACCTGAACAAAATAAACTATGAAATCTCCACAAATATCCTTAAATGCCTATAATTGATAACAGAAGCCATTGGTTTATACCAACGGCTTCCCATACTTCGTTTTCACTCTCGCGTGGTCATGTGTGATGTCACGAGCTGCGTCGCGATTTTCGCTTCTGCATCTCGTATATACGAGTTTGTCGTTACTTGGAAATTTTCATGCAGCAAGGGCGGGCTATCATTGTTGTTTCGTCCGCTTGTTCGATTTATTGAAATTGTCATCTTTGATAATGGCTTGTGTAACCCGATTGAAACATGTATCAATATGGTGTTTTCCTTTCGTCTTTCAACGATAATGTGATTAAGCTTATCAGACAATATGAAAGGAACTTACCTAAAATAAATAGACAAAACTTTTCTATATTATTTAATGAAAAATTGCTGCCTAAATATACACAATATATATATGTGATAGAAATTGTTAGGATTTAAGATAATTATAATTAAGTAATTCATCGAGTCTAGAAGAAACCTCAACAGAATGCAGAAAGCACTGAACGGCCGTTTCGTCCTATATTTGGGACTCATCAGCAGTGCGCATCCACTATCGAGAATTGAAAACCCGGCAGTTACGTTATCAGGCAAACCTCATACCAACGGGCCTCGGTGACGAAGAGCTAGCGAATTAGACTCAATATAGCGCCGCTCCATCACATATTCTGTTGTGGAATTCATCCGAGTTTCCCTTACCCATAGGATTATCCCCCCCCCACGAGCCACGACTACTATCACCAAGCCGATCCATCAAGAGCATTTAAAGCTTCTAGACTCGATGAATTACTTAATTATAATATATATATATATGATGGACTCTCGCGTCGGTTTCGACGTATGAGGTTCCGACAACTTTGTTTATTTAACCTTGTGTGTGAGTCGCAAGTGACATTTCAGTCCTGCTAGTGATTTGCAAAGAAGTCCACAGATTGTGCAAGAGTGTAGATTCTTGGAGTATATGGATGGAATAGCAGCAGATATTTTATTCCTTTCCCTAGTTTGACGAAGCTTGGCAATGTTTGATGCTGCCTTGTTCTTGATACCATTGTAGCATGTAGTCTTCCATTCATTACGATCAATTACGATGTTCTCAAAGGTAGTATGATTTATATTCACAGCTAAGAGGTTACTTTTCAGCTTGTCCCTGTACCTAAGCATATATTAAATTGTAAAGTATATATATATATATATATATATATATATACTTTACAATTTATATATATATATATATATATATATATATATATATATATATATATATATATATATATATATATATACTTTACAATTGTAATTAAGATACCTTTAGTAAATGACCATTTTCACTTACATATTTTAATTTTAGAATTAGCAGTAGAGTATATCATAGGGGACTTATTAGCTAGGGGAGGTATGGGGAGAGGAAGAAGGCATCGTTACTGGAATCATATTATGGAGGTAGGAGAGTGTGAATCAGTTTTAACATAATTTAAATTCTATGTTGTGTTAATAGGACTCGCCTGGATTATACCAACGGATTACTACCGATATATATATATATATATATATATATATATATATATATATATATATATTTCATGACAGACCGTGAAGATGTTCTCTGTCTCGTCTCTTTTTTGTGCGTGTATATATATATATAAATATGTCTGGGTGCTTATATATTAGAATCTGATTGCGTTTGTTTTACGCGTGAGTTTAGGACCGCATTCACACACTCTTAGGATTAAAATGTATACATTGTCAAAGGACCGGATATAAAATTAGCTAAAGTAACTTCAATGAAGAAATAAATTGAATAACATATATATTTCTTTTTTTCTCCTCAGTAATTTTATAGTTGTAAACTTAATAGCGATTAAATTTTAAATTTTGATTTTGTAATTAGCAGTTTTAAATTTTAATATTAAATTTTATCATATAATTTAGTAATTATTGGTTGGAATAAATTCTTTTTTAATACTACCCATATTTTAAACATCTGAATAGATATTATAATATGATTTCGTTGTCAAGCTTTTTGAATTTTCCTATACTTGTGTTTTGATGGGTCCATCTAGCCTTTGTAACAACGTTTTCCCCTTGCGAAGGATTGTTAATTAATTTGAAACTTTTAAAACCATTTATTTTACATTCAACGTCATCACTTGATAAGACACCGAGGGTGTTGAAACAAAATGGCTATTTTTGTAGTGATTTTATAACATATTTATGTTATAAATTTCTTTTTTTTTAAATAATTATGTATATATATATATATATATATATATATATATATATATATATATACACACACACATATACAGACACACACACACACACACACACACACACACATATATATATATATATATATATATATATATATATATATATATAAAGGGAAGAGGTTATATTAGTTCCAACGAGAAAAAAGTGTGTATATTAAAAAGAAGAGAGAAACCGCAAACGTTTTTAGTTGAAATGTGGATTTTTTAAAAAATATTATGCTTTATTTTACATAATTTTGCTACACAGGTTTCCTGTCTCACAACCTTCATCAGTGAAAGCGTGGAGATTTCCAGATATTATTAAAAATAATTACATTTTTTTTTTTTGGGGGGGGGTCTAGGTTGTTAAAGTAAGTTCCGAGTCGATAGCTATTTGCCAAGTGCTTTCGGTTTTTCTCAACCGTCATCATGGCGTTTGGTTTTATTTGGAGATATGTTATTGATTGTTTTAGTTTTATGGGTAATATTGGACGATATTGACGACACTAGCACCATAAAAATCATCTTGCAACAATGCACAGCACTACTAGTAACCAGTTTAAATCATCTGGCATAAGAAAACTCTTTATTAATAACGCCAAAATCCTCTATAAAAGCAACTGCAAAAAAAACGACTACTATTAAAATTCAGCCAGTATTAAATTTCATAAAATAGTATTTACTACTGGCAGAAACATATTAAAAATATTTAATAACAAATCCTCTAATAAAAAAAAAACATCATCTCCCTGCCTTACCAAATATTGAACCCAATAATGTCGTCTAATATTATCTCCCTGCCTTACCAAATATTGAACCCAATAATGTCGTCTAATATTATCTATAAAACAAAAATAACCAATATCTCCAAATAAAAACAAATGCCATGATTACGTTTCTCGGCAAAAAGCTATCGACTGGGATCCCATTAAGGGCATGCTGCCAAAATACGCACACACACAAACACACACATGCACACACACACACACACACACACACACATATATATATATATATATATATATATATATATATATATATATATATATATATATATATATAAAGAACAGTATATTGATATTTTTTATATTTATTTTTACAAAACAGTGCTCAATGTAAATTTACAGAGCAGAAATATATATATATTCAAGTATACAAGTAGAAAAAGATGCCGCAATCTTTTTGCCGTTAATAATTTTAAAAAAAATAGACGACATGCGTTTAACGGATGTCAGAATTCGTTGAAAAATACACCCCTACCCTCCCTAAACTGAACCTCTTTTTCGAACATAACTCATAATTGATAAAACAATAGTTAATAAAAATGAACACGCTACCGCCCCTGTCTGAATGATTGGATTTCTCTGTATCCTTGGAAACAGGAAATTATGAATTTATATGTGCGTTTAAAACTCAGTAAATTTAAAAATAAGTCATTCCAATATTCGCTCGAAGATGAAACGGAACTAATGTTTTTAATTTCATTATATAATTAAATTTAAAAAGTTTCTAGCTTCTATTTTTGAAACATGGTCATTACTGTGTAGCGAAAAAAAACATATTTTCAATCAGTTAATTTATAATATATATATATATATATATATATATATATATATATATATATATGCAGCAATCCTTCTTTCATGCACATTTCATTGAATACGGCAGACAATATATATATATATATATATATATATATATATATATATATATGAAGAAATATAGTTTTATGATGTGCTATATTTATGAGATAAAGTGCTCAGAATCAGAGATAGAGCGTATGTAAATGTAAATTTAAAAGTTAGGCTTGACGTCAGGCCTGACGCAATCGTCAGGTCTGTGGCCTTTGAATGTTGACTTCAATGTT
>OZ010587.1:105801438-105806438 GCA_963932145.1 Acanthosepion lycidas | reverse complement strand
TTTAAGATCTAGAGGATTCATTAGCTTGAAGTTATTTTAATCATTGATCCGAGAAAACGGCTGTATATATTTGATAGTGTATCGTTTCTGGACGAGTAGAATGCTATGCATGACATCCACATGAGAGTCTACATCTGACGTGGGTATTTAAAAGCATGACGGGAGTTCTTTAATTAATGTTTTCGTTTTTTTAGGATCTTGCGGTGTCAGGAGAAACTAACCCTGGCGCAGCATATTCTATGTTCCCTTTCCTTAACTTCTAAACTGAATTTATTATAACTGATCCTTCCATAGATCTATTAGACATGTTTAAAGTTTATTAATTCCATATTCTGAATATTTTGAAAACGTTTGGTTTGTTTGGTTCGGTTTGGTTTGTTTTATCAACCTCAATGGATTATTTAATGCCGACAAGATTTTTATTGCTAATAATATTTCTTCAAAAATGTATTGCTGGTATTAAAACCAATTTTTAAACTTTCATAGTGTTTTGACCCCAGTATGGGGGGTTAATTATTAGCCCATATTTGGGACCCTAACAGGTGCTACCACCCCGGGTCAGGGTTGACCTGGGTACACAAACAATTAAGAGGTGGTTCCACTCTCCCCAAAGCCTCCTGATCAGAGGCCTTGCTGTTGGATGTAGTTTATCGTCTTACCCAGGACAAAGATGTAGTTTATCGTCATACCCAGGACACGGATGTAGTTTATTGTCATACCCAGGACGCGGACGTAGTTTATCGTCATACTCGGGACGAATTTTGCAAAGGTTTATCCTAAGTTTTACTTCTTGCAACACTTGGCAAATAAATTTGTTTGTTTGTGGGTGGGGGTATCAAGAGTATTCTTATCAAAATTCTGTTTACCTATGTTACCATCATAGCTTCTCTCATCATCGGTAAACGCCTTTTTCTATTAGTAAACTCGTGAGATGTAATACGGAACGTTTAAATGAACAATGTCTTCACATCTATGCTTGTAAACGCTCAGAGCATTGTCAAGGAAGAAATTAAGCAAATTGGAGCTCTCATTTTCTCGTTGTAGTACTCCTAATGTATTCAGCGTTTCGGCCTTCATCAGGCATATAAAACTTAGTTCCTCTATCAAGTCAAGGTATTCAGCTGAAACAAAGCTTGGAAGATAGTTCCTGATAAATAGTTGTTGGTTGCTTGTTTTTGTTTACGGCATATCAACACCTCTATGGGTCATTTAATGCCGAAATTAAATAAAAATGGTTTTAGTGATACAAGTCTTACTAATTAACCCATAGCTAGGAGAGGTGGATTCTTACCTTTCCCAAGATTATTAGCGCGTCTGGCATCTCGTCTACAGTCACTTTGTCACAGACGTGCTGTGGCTTCCCTCTGTCTTTTCTACAAGTATTTTTATGGCAACTGCTCGGACGTATTTGTTTTTGTCCAACACCCACAGTGCCCACCTTTGGTTTATACTGCAACTGAGAAAGAGCGTCTTATCTAGTGTGATCAAAATTTTTGAACAAGGCCAGATGGCTTGTGACTTCGTGCTAGCACAGCTATCGACGGCCCCAAGGGATCCGTCTATCCAATTTCACTGACAAGGCTCGGGTCAAACCGTGGTATGGTTTTCGGGCACTTTCCGCGCACTTGGATAACGCCAGAAAGTCTCCTGAAAAAAACGACCATGGTAAGATTCGAACTCACATGGTCAGAATTCGAACCTTCTAACCATTCGGCCACCTACCCATGTCTTTCTCCTTATCATTTCCTTAAACATCCCTCTTTACTCTTGCCCTCACTCTCTGTAACCCCTTGTGGGCTAGTAGGATCTAGATAAATTGCTCGAAATCAATTGCTCGAAAAATAATTTCTCGAACGATCAATTGCTCGAAAGGCAGAACACTCACTTTAGCAGTCAGTCTTGTAGAACTTTCTCTCTTGGCTGGCGCAACACACAGTGGCAAGGCTACTCTCTGTACGTGTGCTTCTCCCTTTCTTCCCATAGCAACCATATTTATTGTCATTCGACTTGTCTTACAGTATTCCATTAATTGTTAATACTCATCACTGGATTGTCTATTGTTGGTATTGAATTAACCTACAATATTACTGACTATTTTCCTGATTTTATTTTCTATATTTGTTTTCTATTAAAGAACATTGTATCAAACTACGACACAACAAACAATATTGAAGAATATTTAAGAAGTGCTGTATATAATATTTCATACTAATAGAGTAAATATTAGCAGCAATAGTTATATATTTTTATTTTTTTAAATCAGGAAGAATAGCAGTAATAATAAAAATATACCCTTTATTTTAAACTATGAAAAAAAGCAATGTAGAAAAAAAAAAGAATTGCTATATAAATGTACTCGTTCTTTAATTTTAACTGTTCAGTTAAAAACAATAAAGTTGTATTATTTTATTTTATAGTAAATTTTAGAAACAATGTAGTTTTATTTTCTTTTTAACCACAGGTTTCGAGCAATCTGCCTTTCGAGCAATTGATAGTTCGAGAAATTATTTTTCGAGTAATTTACTATCGAGCAATTGATTTCGAGCAATTTACTGTCGAGCAATTGATTTCGAGCAATTTACTGTCGAGCAATTGATTTCAAGCAATTTACCGGATACCGTGCTAGTGGCATTCCCGTCTTCCTAGGAATGAAATGCTTAAAAAAAAAAAGTGAATATCACGAAACTAGAATTGGAACACGGCTCTTCGATTAACAATTTCGAGCCATTATCCATTACACCACCCGCACATCCAAGTATTCCCAAACGGAACACTGATGTATCAGAAAAGATGTTTTTATTCATATGGTCATTTGCAGCTGCGAGATCAAGGTAGAAGGTATGCAACTTTCTATTCGGTAGGTATGCATGGTTAACTATCCCTGCGTATATTTACGATGTGCAATCCTAAGGACACATCATATTTTAATCTTAGCCACCTTCTGGCCAGTTTGCATTGCCATAGACAATTGATAGTGATAATTATGTGGCCTTTTCCTTCTTAAAACATTCTTATGACAGATACAATGAAATGCGTGTAAACTAGTAAACAAAAAATCAACTACCCTCCTCAACCTTTCTTTCTCAAATATTTGTAGCATTCGTTATAATTTCTCTAGTGTTAAAGATATTTTCGCTCTTTGTGAAACTAATTTAAATTCTTCTATCCCTACCAATGAATTCTGTTTCAGGCTATCTCCCGCTTTGCTGAAAAGATTCTAGCATTGGTGTTTATATTAAGGAAAATATCCCAATTGCAAGGGAATTATCTCTTGAGTCGGCAAATGATTCTTTCGTGTGCTTTCGACTTTCGTTATTGGCTTCTGTTAGATATCTCTGTTTCTTTTATCGCTCTCCGTCTCAGGACTGTAACATTAAATAAAATGTCTGACAATATACAAATGGCTCATTTTCTCCATCCATGTGCGAATATTTTTGTGTTTGGTGATTTTGACACTCATCACGTCAAGTGGCTTAATCTGTCTAATGTTACAGATGTTGCCAGTATTCAGACTTACAATTTTCAGTCTCTAAGCCAGATAGTGGATTTCCCTAAACAATTTCCTTAATAAATCTTTTCAAGATTCCTCTTTAATTTTATTTGTTCCTTACCTCCTCTCGGACCTCTTGTCGAGCCTCACAACTCTGTTCTCTTGGCAGTTCGGATCGCGCTGTAGTAGCTATTGATATTTCTTTTGATTCGTCTATTAGAAAGCAACCTCCTATTGAAAAGACGTTTTCTTTAATCAGCGGGCTGATTGGGATTTATTTAGTGACTTTATTCGAGATGCCCTTTGGATTGATATTCTTAACCTTCCTATTGAGAATTATATCACAGCGGTTTCTTCTTGGGCTAAAGCTGACATTGATGCTTTAGTACCTTCTCACAAATATCAGGTGAAGCCACAATCTTCTCCTTGGTTCACACCAGCCTGTTCAGCCGCTATAGCCCATAGGAATCACCTTTCCGTGTACAACAGCGTGATAATTCCGATCACAACAGTCGCCTGTATATGACTGTTCAAAATAATTGTAAACCTATCCACAAAGAGGCCCGATCTTTGTTTTACTGATAGAATGAGGCACTGTATAGCCTCTGACAAGTTTGGTTCACGTGACTGCTGGTGACTCTGTAATGGGGGTGTGAAATAAGAGTAAATCTCCTATCCCACTTCAAGATAAGAATGGTGAATCTCGGGATGTCGCTTTGGATACATCTCGAAGGCATTTGACAGTGTTATTCTTCACACAATTTGAGGTGTTAACATTTTCTACTGATAAAGCATAAGGTAAATATCCTTCAAATTCTTTGGGGTGTCTTTGCTTGACTTTCAACTTAAAACTGAGTCTCTATTGAGTGACATGCCTTTAATGTCCGTCCAAGGCTTCTGCTACCATTTCTAAACTAATTCTTCACAAAACATGCGGTCTTGATGGCATCCTTGTAATATTCCTTAGGAAATGTGATCCTGAACAGTCTCATGTTTTCTCTAAACTCTACAATAGATGTCTTGATGTTTCGTACTTTTACTGCTTCTTGGAAATCCTCTTCTGTAGTTCCAGTCTTTAAGAACTTTGGCAAATCATTTGATCCTTCTATCGGCCTATTAGCCTTCTTCCTCTTTTTGACAAAGTAGTAGACTCTCTAAATTGGTTAAGAATATCGCAGGGGTCTTCTTCAGATAAGGAATATGACTTTCTAAGTCAACTGCTGATGTTTTAACGATTATTGTTGAAAGAGCTTTAAAGCTATCAAGAAAAGAATGGTGAATCTCGAGCTGTCGCTTTGGACACATCTCGAAGGCATTTGACAGCGTTTGGCATACTATTATTCTACACAAGTTGAAAGGTTATGTTATTTCTGAACTCATTTTTGAAATGATTCAGTCTTATCAAATGGCGAAATGAAGGTTGTCTTGAGTGGCCACTCCTCTACATCGATACATTAAAAAATTCAAATAGGAAAACCGTAAATTTTTCACTCGTATTATTGGTTGTTAT
>OZ010587.1:105758938-105793938 GCA_963932145.1 Acanthosepion lycidas | reverse complement strand
AACTTATAGCACATATAGATAGATAGATAACTTATAGCAGATTTTTATAAGCCTTTAATTAATCCCGGACTACATGGCGAAACCTGTAATTATTAGAGAATTTTTATAAAACTTTAATTAGAAACAGAATTTATCAGAAAACCTATGATTATTAGCATATTTTTAAGCCTTTAATTATAAATTTATTTTATTGAGAAACCTATAGTTAATAGTAACATTTTATAAGCCTTTAATTAATCTATGATTTTATCTTGAAACCTATAATTAATAGGCGTTTATAAGCTTTGAATTATAAGTGGATTTTATCTGGAACCCAATAATTATTAAAGATTTTTATAATCCTATAGTTATAAGCGGATTTTATCTGGTAACCTATAATTAATTAAAGATTTTTATAATCCTATCGGTTCATATATCATATCTATCTATCTATAAACGGATTATATAATTGATAGATTCCTATAAATTTTAATTATAATTCCGGATTTTATACAGAAAGTTATATAAAATAATATATAATAGAAAATTTATTATAATTTATAATTATTATTATAATTAATAATATAATTTATCCATAAACCTATACATAATATGTAATAGCAAATTTTTATAAGGTTTTCATTATTAAAGCTGATTTTATCTAGAAACCTATAATTAATACCCGATTTTATCTGGAAACCTATAATTAATACCAAATTTTTATAAGCCTATAATTAATACCCGATTTTATCTGGAAACCTATAATTAATACCCTATTTTATCTGGAAACCTATAATTAATACCAGATTTTTATAAGCCTATAATTAATACCCGATTTTATCTGGAAACCTATAATTAATTCCAGATTTTTATAAGCCTATAATTAATACCCGATTTTATCTAGAAACCTATAATTAATACCAGATTTTTATATGCCTATAATTAATACCTGATTTTATCTGAAAAACTATAATCAAAAGACGCTTTTTATAAGCCTACAATTAGTGGCAAATGTTATCTCGAAACCGATAATTAATATCAGACTACCCGGCAGAATAGGCTCATGCAACTGATATGAGAACTTTAAATGAAAGATACCCAGTTCCTCACTTTGCGACTAGAAAAGCGTATCATTAATTCCTGTTTGATGTGATAACAACGACCAGCAACCTCGGTTCGATCTTTTTTGAATAAGAACAAAGAAATACAGCAAGTCATTGCTGAGTTCTTTGTACCTGGTTAGTGTGCAAATGCACAGTGGAAGATAATTAAACGAACAGGTAAATGATCACTTTGGTAGTCAATATGGATCTTCGTCTTCTATATGTCATGTCCCTTTAGCACGTCAACGATCATCGCTCTCTACAACTTCCTCAAGATTCAAAATGAAGGGTATATAAACAGTATTCTGACCAAATATTAATACACTCTATATCATCCCGTCCTGGGTATGACGATAAACTACATCCAACAGTAAGGCCTCTGATCAGGAGATTTTGAGGAACGTGGAACCACCTCTTAATTGCTGGTGTCCTCAGGTCCATCCTGAGCTGGGGTGGTAGCACCTGTTAGGATCCCAGGTATGGGAAAATAGTTAACACTTGTGTAAAAATAGGTTTTAAAACCAGAAATACTTTGTAATAAGAAAAAAATTATTACCAACAATAATTTTTTAAGGAAAAATTATCTACCAATTGAGAAATTTAAAACTTTTTACGAAAATAAAACCATCCAAGATTGTAAATTTCCTAAAAGAAGTTGGATTTTACTAAAAAATATGTGTAACTGAAAAATAGTTCAAATATATATATATACATACACACCTTTTTACCAAACTATCGCTATGAATCGAAACTTTTGTTGCCATTAAATGACACACTGAAGTTGATATGCCATAAAACAAAGCAAGCAACCAACCAACTCTATATCATCCCTAAAAGTATGTGTAGGTAGCATAACGATTATCGGCACTGAAAATTTTCAAATACCAGTCGCTTTTGCATTGATTCCTTGGGGGAAATCTTTAACTATGTTTTTTCTTCGGCCTCTTGATACGATTGGATTATTAATTGGCACTTGAAAATTATTGAGAAGAATGTCTTTTTCTAACCAAAGTCTATCGTCAATGGAGTTTTGCTGAAAATGGGACATTTTTCTAGGATTGTTGCTATTTTGAAGGTCACTAGTTGTTATGGGTTCGAGGACACCTGTTGTTTGTTTTTTGCTTTAGTATTCGGTTTCTATGTTTGGGTGGTGGGTTCGTGGTCTGGATGGATTGCATTTGGCCTGCCTGCACCACCCTGACTGCCTTCGTTTGGACTTAAAGGTCAATAAGAATGTAATAAATAAAGACAGTGCCGAATCGGGGATTTGGTAGAGTCCCACACTTTCGTAAATCATGGCCCGAGCTGTGGTTGTTTGGCCGGTGAGAGTGTGACACGGTATAATCTCTGTACATGGATCACTCATCCGAGTCGTTTTTGGTCAATGGAGCAAAAAAGTAGACCGGAAACGAAAAGTCAAGAAGCATATCTTCCCATCTGACACCAGATAATCTCCAGCCAGTAGAAGACATTTTTGAAGACCCGTTTCATTTAAGAATATCCAGGACTCTGAACCAACTACCAAAATTGGGATAATCATATGCTGATTAGCCTAAGTCCGTAGACTCGACTAATCTTCTCACCGTATTTTTCCTCTACTTGGCGATATTATCGTCTATTGAAAAGAGCTGTCTTCTTTCAATAACCAACTGACCAAAATTAACATTTTCTATTCTTTATATATATATATATATATATATATATATATATATATATATATATATATATATATATCTTGTTACAATAAATATTTTTAGTTTCTTGATTCTTTAAATTGCTGGCCCTCCTAGCAACTCATACTGACTATCCTGACCGTCAGAAGAAGTTCCGACCGTATTATGTCATCTCCCATCTGTGGATCTTTCAAACACAGCCTGGGCGGAGGAGTCAGCAAAAAAAAATAGTCGGAAACGCATATGGTAGTCACGGTACTAAGACCACACCTAGTGCCGTGACTAGCATAGGACCACGCCCTAAGCTATAGGTTAAATAGCAGGGTAGACTTGATTCTCTCGCATTAATTGTCTGCCAGTCTAAAATGCTGAATTCAAAACCAGAGATATGGCAACGCAAAATGTATTCTATTATCTTTTCATTCTTATCGATAAATTACCATAACTTGTTGGGTAATATAATCAAGTGGTCCCTCGTAGCCTTTCAACAGTTTAGCCTTCAAAGTAGTCCTTCTCCTTGATTGGCAGTCACTCAGGCCTAGAGAGCTTCTCTGTTATTTAACCCGTAACGGGGTACAGAGATAGATTCCTGATTTCCAAGAAGATGAATACGAAAGTTGGTTTATTGGTTGATTTTTTTTAACGATATATCAACCACTGCTGGTTATTTAATACTTAAATCTAAACATTTTCTACGTAATTTTAAGGCTTCAACTAAATATATTTTGAAAGCAATTACATGTCTCCAACTACAGATAAAATGTATTGTTGGTCATTTTGCTATAAATAGATATTGTTGGTATTTTTACTATAAATAGATATTGTTGGTATTTTTACTATAAATAGATATTGTTGGTATTTTTACTATAAAAATATTTTTCCATACTTCATAGTGTTTTGTCTGGAGGTCTACTATTTGCCCATAGCTGGGACCCTAACAGGTACTACCACTCCGGCTGAGAGTAAACCTGGGAACAATAGCAATTAAGAGGTGTTTCCACGCTCATCAAAACTGCCAATCAACCACCGATATTTTGTACATGATTTTATACATTACTTGATACGTAAAGGTATATTTATTAGATATACAGGGTTAGGTAAAATCGCGCACTATAGAAGCTAATTAATTAATCATGTTTTAAATGTCTAATTTGTTTTGAAATGGATAAGTCGAAGAGGTCCTGTTGAGTGGGCACCAAAGTCACCAGACCTCACATCCTTGGATTTTTTTTCTGTGGGGCCAGTTCTAATCAGTTTTTTTTTTTTTTTTTTTTTTTGGTGGTGGGGGTTGTTTTTTATCGGAGGCGTCCAAGAAATATTGAGGAACTTACAGAAATAATTAAATATGAATTCAGTAAAATGGCAGAGGAAACTCTTCGACGTGTTAATGAATCCTTCAGGTACAAATTGAAATACAAGCAAACCTCTCATCAACGGACTAATAGGGTGGTCCGTTAAAGACGATTTTCCGTAGAAGGGAAAGGATTATTTTTGAGTTATAAAACTGCTACAGTAACTACTAGTAGTTATGATCCTAATATAAATACAATAAACATGTATATACGCCATAAATAAATATATACTGAATATAGATGTATTAATGAAAACAACAAAAATAATAGATTTCTCACAGCTATTTTCTCACGTACGCGCTAACGTATCGTACTTTCTATACTGTACACCTGTCTGTGTTTACTATTGAAAGGTCCGCCAGTACCGCCAAGCGGGCACTTTGAGAACTAATACGACTCGTTCCGCTAAGCCCGCAAATTTTGAAATACATCGCTGACGATTTGGAAGTTATTTCCTGCAGATTTTTTTTATTTTGATGTATATTTTGTCCGTTGCATCCGAAATCCGTTGATGGGGGGACGTAGAGGTTTGTCTGTACGTTTTGAAAAGAAGAAGAACAGAACATATAGCAATATAGTTAAATAACTTGTAAATAAGATTTCCATGCGTAATTATAGTTTTAATAAATTAACCCTAAGGTGCGCGACTTTTGCCTCACTCTGTATTGATCGCAGATCATAAAATGTATTGCTGATAATTTTACTATAAAACTGTATTTATTTATATATATATATATATATATATATATATATATATATATATATTTAGTGCTTCATTAATTGCCATTTTGCTATAACCCTTTGAGGTCTGCGTTCCTGAACAATTTTAACCCTTCTGCCTGATCTCCTGAGTCAAAATTCGCAAATAATTGGTATGTAATGTTTCACGGTAGATATAAAAATAGTTACAAACAAATATAACTTTCTGGTTGCTTCCCTAACCGCCCAGGGTGAGACTATGAACGCTTCATTGTAAAAACGATCTTTTTTTATGCAAAACACATGCACAAAACACAATGAAAAGGCGCGGACATGTTGGTATAACGTTCGATGACATCAGAATATTCCGGCTTTTCTGATTGGCTCTTCAAAATAAGTCAACCAGTAGCAAAACACGACGCAAGTGACTGGGGATTAAGCCATTTTTCTATACTTCTGTTGAACCGATGGCTTGAATTACGTCATTTTTCTCTACTACAGGTAAAGCGGTGGTCAGAGATCAAAGAGTTTTAAACCTATTGTTGGTTATTTTATTATAAAAAAATTACTGCTGATTTTTGTTTGGGGTGTTCCCTATTTGCCTATAGCCATGACCCTAACAGTTGGTACCACCCCGGAATGCAAAAGTGAACATAAAACTGCTGTAGTTGAGGTTTTTATCTGGTTCCTTTTAATCATAATTGTTTTTATTGCAATGGACGTCGTTGGAAATTGAACTCGTTTCGCTTATTCTATTTTTTTATAATGCTTACCATATCCGCACCTACTGTACCCAAGTCAAAATAAGTATACCACGTCAAAGTATTTCAGTTTTATTTCCAGTTATTATCGTAGCTATTGGCTAATTTTAGATTAGTCTGCCACAAGGACACAGTAATGAGAGCGCTGTTAGATGATCGAACTCACTATGATATCAAACTGGCCTGCAAAGCATGCTTGTTCATTATCGAATAGAGCAGGCCCTTATAAGCATGTTTATATGTTTGCACAAATGCAGTAAAGATCTTAGTTCCCTTTCTTTGACGAAGTTAAAGATGTTCTACGCAAAATTCACGCCTTCCTGCTTCGCCCTATGTCTCTGCACGCATGCGCACTGCCGACATACAACTTACACAAAATATGCAGCGCAAAAAGGAAATCTTTGATGAAAAAAAAAACGAAAAGTGTTTTTACTTCTGTTCTATCGATGTGAATAGCCGTTCGGTGCCGGATTCGTTTAGTCAAAATGCCACGGAGGCCATATGTCCTGCGTTATTTTCAAATGGACACATTTAGGAACTGAAGCATGAAGCTGAATGCAAGCGAAGATATTCTCGCGAGACTGACGCTGTCAGCTATTGTTGCCATTGGATATTATCGTTCAACACGAGACTACGTTAAGAAAACACATGAGTGAAGCGGGAATTTGATATCAAACACTCTCCATTAAGAAGATGGCTGCCTCTTTGGTAATAATTCAATCGAAACAGAAGTACGAATAAAAATACCCCTTGAAGAAGAAGAAAAAGGAAGAACGTAAGAGATAGGGGAAAATGTAACTATGTAAATTAAGTAATACATATGAAAGTATAGCCTCTCCACTTGTTATCGTGTTAGTGAGAAGCCAGTTCGACATGTAAGTTTTATTTATGACTTACTTTTAATCGAATTTTTTTGTACTTAACTTCTAAATATTTCTTTTTCGATGGTTCTGTTACCTAACCCAGTGAGAAAGTTAGAGGAAGATGGTGGGTCATAAGCGCAGATGGGACGCCATGTTTGTATAAATAGCTGTTTTTCTCTTGTATCTCAAAGACTGCAGAATGTTGTACAACTGATGATTCCCTCGACGATAAAATGATCGTTTAAATGTCTGGATAATCTTCAGAACTTTAACTTTTTTTGTTTTTGTCCTTTTTCTTTTTAATACAATACGATATTTTATCAAATATTATCCCACCCAAGAAACTGCATTGCTTTTTCTGACTCCCCACCTACCAAAAAGGAATAAAAGGAAAATGTACCATGCAAGGAAGAATATATTCACAGTTTGTATCTCACCATGAAAGGTATTATAATATCTTTGATATAGTAAAACATTAAATCATCAAGGGAACAGAATCATTGAAAGAAGAGAAAGACAAACAGGCATTATTCTCAAAGAGAGTTTTTATACCGATATATACATAAATTGTTAATATTTTTTCGCCCATAGAAACTATAACATGTATATAACAAGTAGTGTGAAAGGGAAGAAAAGAGAGAGGGTCTTACCTGTAATATTTCCCACCGAGAAAAAAAGGCAGATCGGTGGTGACTTTTTGTTTCTGGTGAGACAGTGTGTTTTTCTCTGTATGCCCTACCGCTGTGGGCTTTTGACATGCGTCTACTCCGCGGTCTACATAGTAACTGACGTGAGTATACCTGTCTTACCTCAGGGCGTGCAAAATAGCAACTGGCGTGAGAAGACCTGTCTTACCTCAGGGCGTACAAAATAGCAACTGGCGTTTGACATTACAGACTGGCGTCATTTACCAGCCGTCCCGTAACCCTCGTGATTTCGTCTCACCAAAGGGCAATCACCCTTTGCATCCATACATGAAAAATGACTGGGGGGGGATATTCGCATTGGTAATGAAGATAAATAATTTAAGCAAATAATAATAATAAATTTATATAATCAGATAATAATTATTTTAATAAAATATAATACTAATAACAAAATACGATGACGACTCAAGTGCGAAAAATGAATCGAATCGCGTGCATATGGGCCAAAGGAATAGAAAAAAAAAGAAAATCAGACAGAAGTGTGACACCAATTTCGAAACATATTACATTCAGGCTTCTTTCAGCAGTATTTCTCTTTCGGGCTTCTGTAGACTGTGTTTCGGTCGAGGCTATTTCCCCACGTCATTCGATCAAACGTGATCAACTGGGCAAATACGACAAAATCGGTGTCGGTGTTAGTAACGTTCCCTGTGAGTGTGTGTTCCGGGTGCTAGTCGTTTCCTTTCGGTGAAAGTGTCCCCTGCCTAATTGTCCCGTGTGTTGTTGCGTTAGCAGTTCCCCGCTCATGGTGAAATTGTCACCTACATTTCATTGCCAAGTGTTCACAAGATTGCATATCTGCACAGAAGCACTCCTCGACACAGAAGTTGAATTTTAACAAATAATGTCATTTTTGATGCATGTAGAGTTACATCATTCTGCGTATATCAAAGTGAAGAGAATTACTGTCAATAAAGTATTCATTGACTATGCGAGCAATAGAATCATTCTCGTCTCTATCTTGACGAATAAGAAATCCTGAAACTTTGAGGTCGACATCCGATGACACTATTTACATTATTCGAACTATTGTCCTAATCTTTTCGCCAATTTTTTTACAACGCTTCGGCAGTTGTACGCTCCGGCCTTCTTCAGGTGGTTGGAATGTAGAACTGAACCATTTATTTCGCTCACTGGGGTAGACTGTTCTAGTTCCACGTGCCATGTTTAATGGATATCAGTTATCTCCTGTTAATTCCCCTCTCAAAGTTCTCAACAGGCTTAACCTGGTATTGAACTCACGCTCTTTGGCTCCTGTCACTGGATCTAACCAACACTTTTATCCACTGTGCCATGTGTCCTTGAGGACACATGGCACAGGGAATAAAGGCACGTGGAACTAGAACAGTCTACCCCAGTGAGCGAAATAAAGCATTCAGTACGACATTCCAGTCACCTGAAGCAAACATTGTAATAAATATGGCGACAAAGATGAGAACAATAGTCCGAATAATGTAAATAGTGTACATAATACCTCATCTCAGAAATATAGATAGATACTGAAAGGCCGAAACGTTGTAATAAATATGGCGACAAAGATGAAGACAATAGTCCGAATAATGTAACTAGTGTTCATAATACCTCATCTCAGAAATATAGATAGCTACTGAAAGGCCGAAACGTTGTAATAAATATGGCGACAAAGATGTGGACAATAGTCCGAATAATGTAAATAATGTACATAATACCTCATCTCAGAAATATAGACAGATACTGAACGGCCGAAATGTTGTAATAAATATGGTGACAAAGATGAGGACAATAGTCCGAATAATGTAAATAGTGTGCATAATACCTCATCTCAGAAATATAGACAGATACATAAAGGCCGAAACGTTGTAATAAATATGGCAACAAAGATGAGAATAATAGTCCGAATAATGTAACTAGTGTACATAATACCTCATCTCAGAAATATAGACAGATACAGAAAGGCCGAAACGTTGTAATAAATATGGCAACAAAGATGAGAATAATAGTCCGAATAATGTAACTAGTGTACATAATACCTCATCTCAGAGATATAGACAGATACTGAACGGCCGAAATGTTGTAATAAATATGGTGACAAAGATAAGGACAATAGTCCGAATAATGTAAATAGTCTACATAATACCTCATCTCAGAAATATAGACAGATACAGAAAGGCCGAAACGTTGTAATAAATATGGCAACAAAGATGAGAATAATAGTCCGAATAATGTAACTAGTGTACATAATACCTCATCTCAGAGATATAGACAGATACTGAACGGCCGAAATGTTGTAATAAATATGGTGACAAAGATGAGGACAATATTCCGAATAATGTAAATAGTCTACATAATACCTCATCTCAGAAATATAGACAGATACTGAATGGCCGAAACGTTGTAATAAATATGGCAACAAAGATGAGGACAATAGTCCGAATAATGTAAATAGTGTACATAATACCTCATCTCAGAAATATAGACAGATACAGAAAGGCCGAAACGTTGTAATAAATATGGCAACAAAGATGAGAATAATAGTCCGAATAATGTAACTAGTGTACATAATACCTCATCTCAGAGATATAGACAGATACTGAACGGCCGAAATGTTGTAATAAATATGGTGACAAAGATAAGGACAATAGTCCGAATAATGTAAATAGTCTACATAATACCTCATCTCAGAAATATAGACAGATACAGAAAGGCCGAAACGTTGTAATAAATATGGCAACAAAGATGAGAATAATAGTCCGAATAATGTAACTAGTGTACATAATACCTCATCTCAGAGATATAGACAGATACTGAACGGCCGAAATGTTGTAATAAATATGGTGACAAAGATGAGGACAATAGTCCGAATAATGTAAATAGTGTACATAATACCTCATCTCAGAAATATAGACAGATACAGAAAGGCCGAAACGTTGTAATAAATATGGCAACAAAGATGAGAATAATAGTCCGAATAATGTAACTAGTGTACATAATACCTCATCTCAGAGATATAGACAGATACTGAACGGCCGAAATGTTGTAATAAATATGGTGACAAAGGTAAGGACAATAGTCCGAATAATGTAAATAGTCTACATAATACCTCATCTCAGAAATATAGACGGATACTGAACGGCCGAAATGTTGTAATAAATATGGTGACAAAGATAAGGACAATAGTCCGAATAATGTAACTAGTGTACATAATACCTCATCTCAGAGATATAGACAGATACTGAACGGCCGAAATGTTGTAATAAATATGGTGACAAAGATGAGGACAATAGTCCGAATAATGTAAATAGTGTACATAATACCTCATCTCAGAAATATAGACAGATACAGAAAGGCCGAAACGTTGTAATAAATATGGCAACAAAGATGAGAATAATAGTCCAAATAATGTAACTAGTGTACATAATACCTCATCTCAGAGATATAGACAGATACTGAACGGCCGAAACGTTGTAATAAATATGGTGACAAAGATAAGGACAATAGACCGAATAATGTAAATAATGTACATAATACCTCATCTCAGAAATATAGACAGATACTGAAGGGCCGAAACGTTGTAATAAATATGGCAACAAAGATGAGGACAATAGTCCGAATAATGTAAATAGTGTACATAATACCTCATCTCAGAAATATAGACAGATACAGAAAGGCCGAAACGTTGTAATAAATATGGCAACAAAGATGAGAATAATAGTCCGAATAATGTAACTAGTGTACATAATACCTCATCTCAGAGATATAGACAGATACTGAACGGCCGAAATGTTGTAATAAATATGGTGACAAAGATGAGGACAATAGTCCGAATAATGTAACTAGTCTACATAATACCTCATCTCAGAGATATAGACAGATACTGAACGGCCGAAATGTTGTAATAAATATGGTGACAAAGATAAGGACAATAGTCCGAATAATGTAACTAGTGTACATAATACCTCATCTCAGCGATATAGACAGATACTGAACGGCCGAAATGTTGTAATAAATATAGCGACAAAGGTGAGGACAATAGTCCGAATAATGTAAATAGTGTACATAATACCTCATCTCAGAAATATAGACAGATACAGAAAGGCCGAAACGTTGTAATAAATATGGCAACAAAGATGAGAATAATAGTCCGAATAATGTAACTAGTGTACATAATACCTCATCTCAGAGATATAGACAGATACTGAACGGCCGAAATGTTGTAATAAATATGGTGACAAAGATAAGGACAATAGTCCGAATAATGTAAATAGTCTACATAATACCTCATCTCAGAAATATAGACGGATACTGAACGGCCGAAATGTTGTAATAAATATGGTGACAAAGATAAGGACAATAGTCCGAATAATGTAACTAGTGTACATAATACCTCATCTCAGAGATATAGACAGATACTGAACGGCCGAAATGTTGTAATAAATATGGTGACAAAGATAAGGACAATAGTCCGAATAATGTAAATAGTGTACATAATACCTCATCTCAGAAATATAGACAGATACTGAAAGACCGATTAGTTTAACTTTAATTTCTTCTGGTTGAATTATTTTTAATATAAAAGAGAAAAGAAAGATGTGTTGGCCATGTTATTTAAAAAAATGTATTATCTCCTAATAACCGTAATGAAATAATTGAATTCTTTAGACAAGTGATGCGGTCGTATTAAAATATACCCATACACACTTTTCCTGTGTACATACGACCATTCTTCTATCAGTGCGTTCGGAAAGTAATTATGTTTAACCAGAGGGACGATACTTACAAATGGCAGATAAATCGATTTAAATCTTATTTCAACTTCTTTATTTTTGAATGTTCAGCTATTTATGAAATTTTCTATTGATTGAAACAAATGAAAATCTATAGTTGCTAAATCCGACAAATATGGAGGATGTGAAAGAACTTCCCAATTTAGCGATTTCCATTTTTTTTTTTTTTTTTCTTTGGAGAGTTGTCTGCTCTTCAATTGTCATCCTCTAGAATAACACCTTTTTTCTGCAGAGTTGTCTGCCCTTGAATTGCCATGCTCTAGAATAACACCTTTTATCTGCAGAGTTGTCTGCCCTTGAATTGCCATGCTGGAGAATATCACCTTTTTCTGTTTACGAAAGCGGGACATATGAAAAATAGATGAATATAAAATCGACTTTTTTAAAATATTATTTTTTCAACATCTTTGTTTATGAATGTTCAGCGATTTATGAAATTTTCTATTGACTGAAACAAATTAAAATCTGGACGATGTGAAAGAACTTCCCAATTTAGCAATGTTCCTTTTCTTTTTTTTTTTTACAGAGTTGTCTGCCCTTGAATTGCCACGCTGGAGAATAACACATTTTTGCAGGACAAATTTCACTTAATGGTTCGTTTACCGGTTCAATCTGCCGACAATAAACGGATGCAGTAACGGTTCTTCTATTTTCCTGCTCGTTATGGTTAAGATGCAGGTATTGTAAGTCATCTATGTATCCGCAAGCGGTAGGATGATATCCAGTAATCATGTCCAACAGCCCTGCAGCGTTGGTGTGACATATCTCTAGCTTCGTCCACCAAGAGATCTGTTCTGTCCCGAACGTTTCCCTCGTGTATGCCATACGTGTTGCTGCCACATACACTTGGCACTCCAAGAGCGCCACGGATGTGGTCTGAGCCCTCAAGAGACAATGCCGAAATCGATGATGGCTACTTTCCAGACGAACTATTAAAATATTGCCACAATCTATATTTTTGTCAAATGTCTTCATCTTGTGTGTTGCATTCTCCATACTTTTTCTTATCGCGCGTTCCGAAATCACATATGTATAAATATTTGGATGTTTTCAAACTGATGATTTTTCATCAAAAATATTGTAAAATTAAATATAAGTGAAATTTATTTAAATATTATTTATAAAAAATATATAGTCAAGCTCCATCCTCAAAAGGTGCTGCCCAACGGGATAAACAGTTTTCGATTACACATTTACACTTCTTTGTTTCTGAAAGTTCTGCCATTTATGAAATTTTCTATTAATCGATACAAATAAAAATCAATAAATGCTAGATCTATTTACATTGTCCGGACTATCGGCCTCATCTTTGTCGCCATATTTATCACAACGTTTCTGTCGCTCTATGCTCGACCTTCCTCAGCATCTGTCTATATTTCTGAGATGAGGCATTATGTACACTATTTACATTGTCCGGAGTATTGGCCTCATCTTTGTCACCATATTTATCACAACGTTTCTGCCGCTCTATGCTCCGGCTTTCCTCAGCATCTGTCTATATTTCTGACATGAAGTATTATGTACACTATTTACATTGTCCGGACTATCGGCCTCATCTTTGTCGCCATATTTATCACAACGTTTCTGCCGCTCTATGCTCCGGCTTTCCTCAGCATCTGTCTATATTTCTGAGATGAGGTATTATGTACACTATTTACATTGTCCGGACTATCGGCCTCATCTTTGTCGCCATATTTATCACAACGTTTATGCCGCTCTATGCTCCGACCTTCCTCAGCATCTGTCTATATTTCGCAGATGAGGTATTATGTACACTATTTACATTGTCCGGACTATCGCCCTCATCTTTGTCGCCATATTTATCACAACGTTTCTGCCGCTGTACGCTCCGATCTTCTTCAAGTTTTTTGAATGTTGAACTAAACCATTTATTTCCACCCGAAGGCCGGAGCGTACAACGGCCGAATCATTGTGATAAATATGGCAAGAAAGATGAGGGCGATAGTGCGAACAATGAGATGATATATTATGTACACTATTTATAATGTACATAATACCTCATACACTATTTACATTATTCGGACTGTTGTTCTCATCCTTGTCGCCATATTTATTACAACGTTTCGGTCGTTATACGCTCTGGCCTTCTTCAGGTGGCTGGAATGTCGAACTGAACCCTGTATTTCGTTCACTGGTTCCACGTGCCATGTTATCTCCTGTTAATTCCCCTCTCCAAGTTCTCCAACGCCTTAACCAGGTATTGAACTCACACTCTTTGGGTCCTGTTACTGGATCTAACCAACGCCTTTATCCACTGTGCAATGTGTCCTTGAGGACATCTGGGTATGAATTTCTGGGTATTATAGACCTGTCTTTAGCAACCATTTAACGGACATGATAATATAATTATATATTATAATAAATGTGCTGTGACCCTTCATGGGCGATAACGGCGCTCCACGACTACCTATCTCTCGGGAAACTTAGCATCGTTTTTCCCTTTACCAAACCTCACACACCACTCGTTCTGTTATGCATCTACACAAACTCGTTAGTCAGATTGCCCATTGCCTTCCTCTATTTCTCATGGCCTTAGAGTCTTAAGCTTTCCAAGCCCTCTTTCCTCATTGTGTGTCCAAGATATTTCAGCTGTTTCTTTCTGGTTCTGGGTATTGGATATCTCGAAGGCGTTCGACAACGTTTGGCATGCTAGCCTTCTACGCAAGCTCAAGGTCTACGGGACGAATATTTGGCTTAGTCTAATCATTCCTAACAGATCGTGAAATAAAGATCGTGCTGAACGGGCACTCTTCCAGATCATTTCATACTAACGCAGGGGTCACCCAGACCTCTATCCTTGGACCTACACTGTTTCTGGTCTTCATCAATGATCTCCCCGATGCCATCAGTTCCCAACTAGGTACTTATGCACAACCATTCATTCCTGTCTTCATAAGAAACCCGACGGACCCAGCAAAGTAAATCTGGTAACTGCTCTAATTAGTGGTTTACTAGGGCAAGAAATGGCTTGTAAACTTTAACGACTCCAAAACAAAATTGGTTTCATTTAATCACCACAGAGAACCTTTTCTGCCTGTCGACAGCATGAATAAATCTGAACTCAAGGAGAGCAAAACTCTACGCCTTCTTGGCCTCGCGTTTTCCACTGACATGAAGTGGGCTGACTATATCTAATCAATTGCTGCATCTACTGCAAGGAAAGTTGGTTCACTGTGTCATGACAGAAAATCTTTCTCGTCAGAATCCATCTTGCACATTTGTAAATCTAACATTCAAACATGTATTGAAAATTGTTGAAACTTTTGGTCTCGTTTTCCTGTTTACATCTCTAGAATTCAAATGTTTCTGCAATGTAATCCATTCTCACCTGGCATCTCGACTTCAGTCATTTTCTCACCGACGTGATGTGGCTTCCCTCTGTCTTTTCTACAAATATTTTCATCTTTTACTCTTCTTTCCTTTCTTCTTCTTCTTCTTCTTCTTCTTCTTCTTCTTCTTCTTCTTCTACTACTACTACTACTACTATTGATACTACTCCTCTCTCTTCTTCTTCTGCTTCTTCTTCTTGTTTTCCTCCTCCTCTTCCTTCTCTCTTTTCTTCTTCTTTTTCATCCTTTACTCTTTTTTCCTTTTTCTTCTTCTCCTTCTTCTTACTCCTTAAACAAGCATTGTTTCTAAGTTGACCCACATATATTTCAGTTGGCCTCTCTCTTTTTCGTTTTCTGTATTTAGGTTCCCAAAAGACGTCTTTACTTAGCAACTCTTCTTTCCTCCTCCAAATCCGCTTAATCTCGAAGTCTTCTAATCCGTAATTATTTCATCAATCTAAGACCAACAGATCCGATAAAGTAAAGCTGGCAAATGCTTTCGAAAACGGCCTCCAATCAGTGGTTAACTAAGGCAAGAAATGGCTTGTAAACTTTAACGCTTCCAAAAAAAAAAAATGCTTTCATTTAATCACCAGAGAACCTTTTCTGCCTACCATCAGAAATGGTTGATACTGAACTCAAGGAGAGCAACACTCTACGCCTTCTTGGTCTCACGTTTTCCAATGACATGAAGTGGGGTGATTATATCCAATCAATTGCTGCATCTACTGCAAGGAAAGTTGGTTCGCTGTTCTGTGCCATAAAATCTTTCTCGTCAGAATCCATTTTGCACATCTATAATTCTATCATTTGTTCATTCATTAAATACTGTTTCCACATCTGGTCTGGTGCTACTGCCATAAATCTCGCCATTCTTGACAAAATCAAAACCTGTGTCTGTAATCTAATCGATCCTAAGCAGTCATCTCGGCTTCGGTCAATTTCTCACTGACATAACTTGGCTTCCCTCTCTGTCTACAAATACTTTCATGGCAACTGCTGTGGTGAGCTTTTCTCCTTAGTGCTCTGACTATGTGAATTTAAACGCGGTACTAGATTGGCAACTAGGTCTCATCCGTTTTACTGTTGAACTAGCTAGATGCAACCGCTACTTCTATTCTAACTGTTTCTTTTCTCGCAATTCCCACTTGTGGAACTCCCTTCCGATTTCTTGCTTCCCTGATAACTACAATCTTCAAAAATTTAAATGCAACATCAATCACCATTTTCTGCCTTCTTCAACCGTGAGAATAGGGAGGATTGTGGAAAGGACAAAAATCCTTTCCTCAATCCTCCCACTTCTCATTCATGACATTCTCTTTCACTTTTACTTTCACTTTCACTATCTGTATGCCCCTACATTCTCGTGATATTGTCGCTTTGCCTGGGTGGGGTAAAATGATTAAAACAAATTTTTTTTTTTTCTATTTTCTTTGAGACCTACTCGTTACTTACTTATTCCGTCCATTTTGGATTTTATACAGAAACTAATGGCGAATATGTTGCTTTTTTAATCTATAATCCGACATTAGAACTTGAAATTTATTATCGGACTCACTGTCGGAGAGAAGAGACGATAAACCAATTCTATATGCAATTTGCTTACGGCCACATCACATTTAGACATTGGTTCCCGTACGATCACTGAAGTTAAACAACGTCGAGCCAGGTCGGTACCTAGATGGGTGGCCGTTTGGGAATAACAGATGCTGTAAGCTTGGATGTGCCGGTGGTGTAATGGATAATGGCTTGGAATTGGAAGTTGGAGAATCAAGTGCCTGTTCTCGTTGGGTTCGTTATATTCACGGCGCAAATTCCCTTGGCAAAATTATGAATCAACTCTTCTCTCCCCAACTATGGGTTAAATAGTATGAGTTGTATTACAAAACTCTTATCTTCAAAAATATTTTTACAATCTAAAAAATATTTTCTGGGTTTAAATAACAGGCAAATGGTTGATAAACCGTAGAAAACGAATCAATCACTGAAATATTGATTAGCTACACAGACAAGTCTTTTAGATTTATTTTCATTCTCATGAATATAAATGTATAGAAACAACAGTGTCCATAAAGTGAGGGATCATTTTATATATTGGTTGTAATATAGAATTGATCACCGATTATAACTTCATGTTTGTTTATCAAATTCTGATTAGGTGGGAATCCGCCTCTTCTCACCCCAGGTATGCGTTAATTAGTAAGACCTTTATTACTAAACAATTATTATCTTTAAAAAAATCTTAGAATCTAAAAATATTTTCTGGCTTTAAATAACCTGCATAGGGTTGATAAGCCGTAGAGAACGAATCAATCGATCTATACGCAATCGATCTATACGCAATCTCCTGCTATTCAAAATTGGTTCTGCCTTGGTTGTAATTAAAAAAAAAACTGTATGTGTTTTTTGAGTGAAATCGTAGAGCTGAGATTAAATCCCCGTCTGGCCTGCTGCATTCACCTGCCAGCTATGCGTAAAATAACAGAGTAGACTTGGCTTTCTAGTCTTGGTCTACAAGTAGAAACACTCCGAATTCAAATTGTGAGAGAAGTCAATGAGAAACCAATCTTTCCCAATAAAACATAGCAATTCTTAGATAATAAAATAAAAGAATCAATCGAGAGCCGTTACAACCTTGAGAGAGACATGGCATTTTATTTATTTTGTTTTATAAAAAAAATCAGAGTATGCGTAACTCATTGTCTTCTTTTGGAGGAAAATGCTGTTCAAACCTCGGGAAGCTTTTAACGAAGCAGCTCTAAGTAGAACAAATCTGAAATGACGACAAATCTCATTTTGCAAACTCTTGAATCGTTGGTCCATTAATAAAATATTTGAGGTGGCTATGTTGTGTTTGAGTTCATGTCAGCAAACCTTTATAGAAAAGTTAAAAAGTATTTCCGAAGAATTCATCCGTTTTACTCACAAATTTTGAAAGATAAATAACATTGGTTAACAAAAAGAAAAAAAAATGATTTCGAAACACCAAACATCTTTTTTAGCTAATTTGAGGGGCGCTGAATCTGAAAATGACCTTACTTTTTCTTGGTTAGTTACCTTTTTTGTTGTACAGAAATGCCTCATTTTTGGAAAAAAAGTATTTTTTTCATTTGTTTTCTGTATTTGTGATGTTGACCGATGACAATATTTCTCAAAATAAAATCGTAGAAACTTCTCAATTCGTATTTAAACCAACAAATATTGGTTTGCTTATTGAGAAATACTATTTTTGAAATAACAATCAAACCCTAAGTCTTTAAAAATACCATGATTGAATATACCAAAACCAACAAGTATTTTCATCAAATCATTCAATAAAATAACAGCAGAAATAAAACCTTCATGAAAATAAGAACTATGGTAAATATTTTTTCTTGATTGTCTGTCATGTTCAATGTTATTTAAGTCACCTTTTGATACTCCAGCAATATCATATACAATGATTCAATTGGGTGCATTCAATTGGGATGTCTTTAGTTGGAGTTTCTTTCCAAATGTGAAAACAAAATGTTCCCAATGTGTTTGGTTTCCTTCCGTAGTGAAGAGATAAAAGTGATGGGATGAAATTTATGATTATCAAACAGAAGATTTTAGAGTTTCATTTTTTGTCACTTTAATTATCTCGTTTACTATAGTGTATTACCGATAAAGTGTATCAGTTAATTTGAATTTTGGTGATAAAATGGAAAAGTTTACTACTTCTATTTTTAAATTTTTGACTAAAAAACACTATATAAAAATAGTTTATTTCTGAAAATTAATAAGTTTCTACGACCTTTATTAACTAAATTTTGCGATCAGCCAAGATCCTACATTAATCTTTTTTCCAAAAAGGTGCAATTTCAGTACAGTAAACATGGTAGCTAACCATAAAAAACTAAAGTCATTTCGGAATTAGTCCATCAAATTAGCTAAAAAATGTGTTTTGTTGCTTGGCACTAAAAATTGTGTTGGCCAGTGTTATCTATCTATATATGTATGTACATATCAATGTCAGTACATGGGTATTTACCTGTCTATCTATTTATCTATGTACCTGAATAAATAAATATAGATTGTAAAGTCATTTTAGGCGCATAATAACGTTGCTGAGGTGGGGAGGAGATTGTGTAGTGTTAATCGTGTTGACCAGTGTAATAATTCATTAGATAATATTTTTTAAAAAATGACGCAGCTTTGTGAGTGATTAGTTATTTTCCACCCTACCACCCTTTTCCTCATAGACGAGAAGTTGCTGGTCTTTTTTCTAATGTATTTTCTATTTTCATAACCGATGTTCAAATATGCCACATTTCATAGAATCCAAAAATTAAGACCTTCACAGCATGGACACGTCATGAAACGTACACAGGTTTGAATCATTTTCGTTTTCTACATTGTTAAGAAGCAAGTTCCACTAAGAGAACTTCTTCTTCAGGATTGCTAATTCCCAGCGACAGGTTTTACTGCTGACTACGATCTTAAACATTTCCACAACCTACATCTATCCTACATATCCTCATATATATATATATATATATATATATATATATATATATATATATATATATATATATATATATATACATATATATATATATATATATATATATATATATATATGAGGAGGCATGGTAGAGTAGTGGATAGCGGCTCGGACTGAGGAATAGGAGAAACGACTTCGAATTCTAATCGAATTCATTACATTCATTTATGTACTAATACCTTTGGAAAAGGTAATAATCCTCCTCTTCTATGGATAAATAGCAGAACAGTCTGGGTTGTATATCCTTGGATGGCAACTGGTATATATATATATATAAAACGTTAATTTTTTTTAGTTTTCATTAGATAATATTTTTTTAAATTACGCAGCATTGTGAGTGATTAGTTATTTTCCACCCTACCACCCTTTTCCTCATAGAAAAAACGTTGCTGGTCTTTTTTCTATTGTATTGCTATTTTCATGGCCGATATTGACAAACGCCACATTTCATAGATCCAAAAATTAAGACCTTCACAGCATGTACACGTTAGAAACGTACACAGGTTTGAATCGTCATCGTTCCCTACATTGTAGAAAGGGAAATAATCGTTTGAATGTGTAATATTATTTGATGGAACAACTTCATTACGTAATTCCTGATATGGTTCTAAGGAGTTAATTATTCGAACGTTATTTTTCATGTCTTCCGATCCAATTCAAAGTCGTATACAATAACATGTCAGCTTGTTTTATCAAGATTCACCAAACATAGTTCTATTCTGATTAGACTGCTTCTTGTCCCCCAATTGTGATTCTGCTTTGGCTGATCAACTCATAATTCACGGGCGGTGAAATGTGTAATTAATTTTCAAACACCCTAAAAAAAGATAAACTAATTCTAGACGCAGTTTCCTCCCATTTTGCAATGTGTGTCCAGAGTTTACGCTACAGATTATGGGAAACTCTTGAAATAAAAACTCTACCATTGTACCGGGATCACGAATAATACAATTTCGGGACCTTAGTATTTGGGGCATGTTCTCTCAGTGACGCTCCAGATGTAATAATCTATGGGCTTTAAATCTAGAGAGCTAGTCAGAGGTAACAGGATCGTGAAAGTGCTTGAGTTTATTGAGCAAAGGTTTCGTCAGGGTCACATAGTTCTCCCGGGTACTATTGGACTTTAACTACCCTCTTTTCATAACGTAGGATTTATATCTGATGTTTTCGTATACCACACGTATGAATGTTGATTGAAACATAGTGCTAGTTGGCAATAGCCTTCGTTAATATTCTTGTGTTTTCGTAGCCTGGACTTGCTGGGCGAAATCTACATTTCTGACAATTTCTGACCGTCGATAATGTTTTTGTTTTTTTTTTTGTTTTTTTTCGTTTTTGTTTTTTGGTAGATGAAGACGCATTCTTGCTAAAATTCTGGGGTTCTTTTCTTATCTTAAATACGGTGGAACTGGCGATATTTAAAAAGTTGCCAATCCCCAAATCTGTGTGGTTGGCGGCTCAAGCAACGAAAAAGGTATGCCTTTTTTTTTCATCTCCCGCATTAGAGCCGAAGCTTCTATGGTGGGGATAATGTTTTTAGTTCAGATTGGTCACTGGTGGCGCGATGAAGATGCTCTCTCAAATGCTTGACGCACTCTGTAATTTCACTTTTTGCACGCAGTTTAAGGAAAGGTCTTGATGAAATAATCAATACCTGGTCTCTCATTTTACAGGGATATATATATATATATATATATATATATATATATATATATATATATATATATATATGTATACTGCGATATTACTAAGGTTTTTGGTTTTCTTGTTTTTCACTCTTTCAAATTTAATTTATGTTTTTCTCGGACAGCAACATACAATATCTGAAAGATTTTTTCTTATATATATATATATATATATATATATATATATATATATATATATGTATGTATGTATGTATGTATGTATTACATGAATCATTCATACAAAAAGTAGATTAGTAAAGTTAATGATATAAAATGGCGAAAAACTTCTTCGCAAACAATTTTTAAAGTTGCATTAACCCACGAATCACTCGATGAATGTTATGATCCTTGTTTTTAATAACTACAAGCTGTATAAGGTTTTTTTTTAATCTGCAAGTACTTTCGGCTGTACATACAGCCATCCTCAAGCATGAAATTTTTTTTAGTAAATCCAGGTAGTAGCAGACACGAAATATTAAATGCGAATCGAAATATGTTTTTTTATAAATGTGTTATTGTTAACGGATAAAAACTTTTGGAGTGTGCAGTCGCAATGCTACGGTTGGATTTTTTTTTTAATTTAAGAGAGTGCGTTTTTTTTTTACTTATATGGTAATTTGAGAATATATATATATATTTTTTTTTTAGCAGTTTTTTCAGTCAATGTGCCATGAACTAAATAGTTCAATAAACAGAGTAATGTTTCAGCTGTTATCCCGAAAATTTTGCACGTCGGATAAGTTCTTTTAAATCAAATATGTCGTTCAGTTCAATTTATGTTACAATGAATCATTCATACAAAAGGTAGATTAGTAAAGTTAATGATATAAAATGGCGAAAACCTTCTTCGCAAACAAAATATTTAAAGTTGCATTAACCTACGAATCACTCGATGAATGTTATCATCCTTGTTTTTAATAACTACAAGTTGTATAAGTTCTTTTTTATTATATCTATATTTAATATCTGGATATTTTACCCGAAGTGAAGCAATCCATTTGAATTTCAACGACGCTGACGAATTTGATTTGAATTTCTGTACAAGTCAACATCACCGTTTCCAGTATGGCGGCGGCGACTGGCGTGGAGCAGTTTAGTATTTCTTCCACTATTTTTCGGTTTGACATTTTTAAAAAGGTAAAAAGCCAAATATCTACTCGTCGGAAACCCATCGTAATATTCACGGTCAGTTTTCCATCAAAACTTCCATTAAATGATACAACCTCAAAAATTAACACTAAATCAATTAACATATACTCAGTACGAACGTGTGTAAGACAGCCTTATTGTGGTATAAGGGTGACTATTTTACGAACTACAGCCACCGATCACCTGATGATTTCGTGAAAGCGTATGAAACTAGCAGTCGTAGTCGGTCACTACCTACTTGGATTTTGACTTAAAATATATTAAAACTATGCCATTTCTTATCGCATGGAGTACTCTTTTTTGCCAGAAATCAAAAATTACATCATGGGTATAGTCCTATTTCATCTGACGCCGAGTACGTCAGTCTTATTCAACCCAGGCGGATTTAAAATTTAATATTTAACAGACAGCAGTTGAAAAATTGATACAGAGCCTACCCAAATCGAAGCCTCGGCAGGATAGACTGCCCGAGTCACTGCTAAGGGGAGGGCGGAAGTTATCTGTCTTAAAAGGAAAGACGCCCCACAAATTCAAACCAGATATTAAACTTAAGACACCAAATTGGTTTTCAAGGACACATGGCACAGTTGATAAAGGCATTAGTTAGATCAAGTGAGAAGACCCAAGGAGTGTGAGTTCAATACCTGGTTAAGGCAGTAGAGAACTTGGAGAGGGGAATTAACAAGAGACAACTGACAACTGACATCCATTAAACATGGCACGTGGAACTAGAAGAGTCTACCCCAGTGAGCGAAATAAAGGATTCTATTCGACATTCCAACCACCTGAAGAAAGCCAGAGTGTACATGGCCGAAACGTTGTAATAAATATGTCGACAAAGATGAGGACAATAGTCCGAATAATCTAAATAGTGTACCAAACTGGGTTTAAAAGAAAAATGAATTGAAACTAAAGAAAGGCCGAAAAAGGAGTTTAGAAAACAAAACGAAATCCTGCCGAGGCTTCCATAAAGGTAGGGTTGCTCTCTTTCTTAAATATTATATAATATATTATTGCCTGGTTAAGTTTGCCTGTCATTGAATTCGTCTCAAATGCCAGCCTGGTTATATCTGCCTTCGTGGGTAAAATTATCTTTGGCTTTCTAGTGAGTCAGTGGATCAGAAAGGGCTGCTGCGAAAAATGCGTGATTTTTTTTTTGGTTATTTTATTGGTCAGCAAAGACATTTTTTTAAGAACCTGGTATTTTTTAGCAGTATCCCGGAAGTGTGTGCACGGAGCCGGGCTAAAATTATGTTGTTTTTTTTTTTGTTTTGTTTTTGTTTTTTTGTTTTTTGTTTTTTTGTCATCAGTCAAATTGTGGGGGGCACTTACTTTTGTCTTTGCAGCACTTTGCTGTGTTGTGCTGGATAACTTTTGAATATTTTATGGGCTAATAACTTTGCTCGAAACAAGCGCATGTTTGTTTCTGGCTGATCATTCAAGGGCTGCCTTGAAATTGCTAATACAAGCAGGTTTATCTTCAAGATCTAGATCACCAGAAGTGATTTTTTTTTGTAACCAACGACGCTCGGCCCCCGTTTTGTTTGGAGCTGACGCCAAACTGCAAACATTATTGATACTGCGGGTTGCTTCGGCAGCGCAAAAGCTGATTTTGAATTCAATGAATAACAACAACCAAATAATCGCTTTTATTCATCTTTGTTTCTGTATCCCCCCCTCCAAAACAGTAAAAGTAAAACTAAAAGTTCAAGTAAAACAGATGTGGTACAAAAAAACGCTTGTTTATTTCGTTCCAAATCTCTCTCTTTCACTCTCTCTCCTTGACTCTCTAGTTCTTTCTTTCTCTATTTCACTCTCTTTCTTTCTCACTTACTCTCTCTCTATTTCAGTCTCTCTCTCTCTTTGACTTTCTCTCCCTCTCTCTCTCTCTGACTCCCTCTCCCTCTCCCTCTCCCTCTCTCTCTCTCTGTGTTTCACTCTCTTCCCTTCAATCTCTAGTTCTTTCACTCTCTCTTTCTTTCTCTATTTCAATCTGTCTCCCTCTCTCTCTCTCTCTCTCTCTCTCTCTATATATATATATATATATATATATATATATATATATTATTTATTCGAAAATTATAACATAAATATATCATAAAATCACTACAAAAACACCATCACTTGATAAAGCACCAGAATTGTTGAAACAAAATGGCTATTTTTGTAGTGATTTTATAACATATTTATGTTATAATTTTCGAATATATAATTATATTTGCTCTACTCTGTATTGAGCACTCTTTTAAGAATAGCATTTGTTGGTTATTGGAATTTATTCCGTATACACCAATCCTATACTTGGATATATATATATATATATATATATATATATATATATATATATATATATATATATATATATACGGTAAGTTTTAGACCCATTGCAATGACATGGTGTGATCGATGATCGATTTCTATTTTTTCATCAGATAACGTCATTTGCAGTGGTGTGCAGTAGTATAAATCTATTTTCGGGGTGTATGATGAAATTTGTTTGGTCTTGAAAAATATTGCGTCATTGCATTAGATTTTTTACCACGCCCAACCACTATTGTCTCCACTTTCGATTAGTTGTCATACGGCCATTGTCTGTGATGGAGAAGACGATGTGGCATAATTCAATGTCTAAACGAGTAAATAATGTTTTGAATTATTTCTTAACGCAAATTAGTATTTAAATTATTTTAATCTGGGATGAATTTATGTTATATATTTTGAATATATATATATATATATATATATATATATATATATATATATAATTAAGTAATTAATTATAATTATCTCAAATCCTCCTAATTTCTATCACTTGTATATCATTGCTTGAACCGGCTTCTAATGCTCTGGATGGAGCAGCTTGGTGATAGTAGTCGTGGCTTGTGCGGGGTGCACAGTCCTATGGGTAAAAGAGAAACTCAGATGAGTTCTACCACAGAATATGTGATCGAGCAGCGCTATATCGAGTCTGATTCGCAATGTCTTCATGACCAAGGCACGTTGGAGCAATTGGTATGCCGTTTGCCTGATTAAGTAACTGTCTGGGTTTCAATTCTCGGTAGTGGATGCGCACTGTTGATGTAGTCCCAAATATAGGACGAAACGGCCATCCAGAGCTTCTGCATTCTGTTGATGTCTCTTCTAGAGTCGATGAATTACTTAATGTTAAATGTCTCAAATCCTCCTCATTTCTATCACATATGAACATATATATATATACACCAATTCACTTTGCTTTTGTTTCAGAAGTTGAACTGGGTATTATGTGGCTGATCTCCCATCGAAAATAGGTTTTTACGCTCAAAAGTGGGCATATTGTCTCTACGGACAATTATGACCAGTGATATTCATCCCTTTAGTTCTATTTAGGCGCCACAAAAACAAGGTTAATCAAGTGTAGACTTGGCAAGACAGTGGCTCTTCCCACTCCTCGATTACGGAACTGGATAACTTCCAAACAAGCCTAGTTTCTTATTTTATTAGCATTCAATTTTAAGAGTGTTTTTATTTGCACATTATAGACTGACCGCCACAGAAAGATCACTCCAGGAATCTTTTACTACGTGGAAAGGAAACAACGCTAAATAAACAAATATGGTTGGTTTTGAATATCCTGTGTACGGTTAATACTTCTCCCCTGCTTTTTTGAACCGGAAATAGTGGTTCATCCCTAGTTTTCTGTTTAGGATTGGGTTTCCGGTTACTTTTAAAGTTTATTTCATCTCTATACGTCTAAAGTCTCCGTCTGAAAATTCATCTACTAAATTTCTTTTCTCTCTCCTCAATTGGAGTAGGTAGGTTTTCCTATGGACCGGTTCACACTCCTCCACGATCTTTTGAACAGGAATAGAGTTTTATCTTTAGTTTCCTGTTTAGGATTGGGTTTCCGATCCATTCTAAAGTCTACCTCAACTCTGTATTTCTAACATCTCCGGCTACACTCTGGAATTTTATTTCCTATCTTTTTCTTCAATAGAAGTAGATAGGTTCGCCTATCGTCCGGTTCACACTCCTCTACTATATTTTCTACAGGCGTGGAGGTTTGTCTCTTGTTTTGTTTTTTGTTTTGTTTAGGATTGGGTTTCCGGTTCCTTCTAAAGTCTTACTTCAACTCTATGCATCTAACGTCTCCGTTTGAATTCTGAAATTTTATTTACTAATTTTTTTTTGTATCTCCTCAACTGGAGTAGATAGGGCCTTCTATCGTCCGGTTCGTACTCCTCCCCGGTCTTTTGAACAGGAGTAGAGGTTTATCCCTAGTTTAGGATTGGATTTCCGATTCCTTCTAAAGTCTTTTTCATTCTCTTTCACTCCTATTAGCACCTTGCATCTTAGTGGCATTTATCGCCTTGCTTGGAGTGTATTGATTACTAACAAAATGTGTATGCGAATGAGTTGCAAAGTCTTAGCCAAAGAGAATTTTAAAGCGTAAAGAATAAAGTTTATTTCGATAAAGATATTTGGAAATAATACAGGGTGCGGCAAAAGTAACGCCCAGTTTTTTTGTTTGTTTTACGAACTGGGGTGGGGAATAAGACGACGATGATGATCACCAGACCTAACCCCACCAGACTTTTTCATGCGTGGTGTACTGAAAGATATTGTTTACAGGCTCAAACCAGAATTACGGCCATATTGCGATGAAATACCGGTTCTCATACGATAACCGAATTTAAACAAAGTTTAACCTGGTCAATAACTAGATGGGTGACCTCTCGAGAGGTACCAGGTGCAGTAAGCTTGGATGTGCGGGTGGTGTAATAGATAACGGCTCGCAACTCGAACTCGGAGAGCCGATTTCGAATTCCAGTCGGGTTTGTTATATTCTCTTACATGCAAATATCCTTGGAAATTGTATGAATCAACCTCTTCCCCTCCCAACTATGGATTAATTTTAGGACTTGTATCAGTAAATCATAATTATCACCAAAAATATTACAATCTAAAAATATGTTTCAGCTTAATGTCGAACATTTGGAAGAATGTGTTGTGGAATATTACGGGCATTACGCAGGCAGGCATTATTCTGCTGGAAAAGTAGATCGTCTTCTTGTTATACTAAATTGAGATGAATATTTTTTTTCTGTAAGTACATGACAATCTTCAACGTTCCCTCTTCAAACACCAAAGTCAAGCAAGCGTTTCACTTTATATTACCACTCATCATGATGCCAGGGGTACGGACTGTGTGTCATGGGTACTCTGGAATGTGACTTTATCTAGATTTTCGTGTTACATACACGAGATAGTGGTATTCGATCTCCAGGTGATCCCCGAGGTGGTTACACCTGTTAAGGTCTTAGCTATGGGAAAATAGCTATGCTCCAAACTGGAGTCAAAACACTATGAATGTATAAGAAAAGATTTTTATAATAAATAAACACCACTTATTTACATTATTCGAACTATTGTCCTCATCTTTGTCGCTATAATGAGGTATTATGTACACTATTTACATTATTCGGACTATTGTCCTCATCTTTGTCGCAATATTTATTACAAAGTTTCGGCCTTTCAGTATCTGTCTATATTTCTGAGATGAGGTATTATGTACACTATTTACATTATTCGGACTATTGTCTTCATCTTTGTCGCCATATTTATTACAACGTTTCGGCCGTTGTACGCTCCGGTTTTCTTCAGATGGTTGGAATGTTGAACTGGACTCTTTATTTCGCTCACTGGGGTAGACTGTTCTAGTTCCACGTGCCATGTTTAATGGATGTTAGTTATCAGTTATCTCTCCAAGTTCTCCACTGCCTTAACTGGGTATTGAACGCACACTCTAAATATGGCGACAAAGATGAGGATAATAGTCCGAATAATCTAAATAGTGTACATAATGCTTCATCTCAGAAATATAGACAGATACTGAAAGGCTGAAACGTTGTAATAAATATGACAACAAAGATGAGGACAATAGTCCGAATAATGTAAATATTGTACATAATACCTCATATCAGAAATATAGACAGATACTGAAGGGTCGAAACGTTGTAATAAATATGGCGACAAAGAAGAGGACAATAGTCTGAATAATGTAAATAGTGTACATAATACCTCATCTCAGAAATATAGACATAAAATGAACTATAATTCATCATCCTTTCTCCGTCTTCGTCTACAGCAGATTACATATTAACATAAGATAGTCCTATCGAAAGAGTGCGGTTTTGAGTAGCCATATTTATCTTTCTCTGGCTGGATATAATGTCGCATTCCACGTCTGCTAGAACAGGCCGCTGATCACTGTTTTCATATCACTGTGACGTGGCTGTTCCAGGGTCCTATACTGTGGTCACGGCACCAGTTGTGATGTCGTCCCCTGGTCGTAGCGCCAACCGTGTCGTTGTATCCCAGTCTACCACGGCACCAACGGTGACGTCCTACTTTGATTCCCAGTCTGCCTACCGACGTTGTGATTTTATCTAGGCAGAGGAAATCAATCAGTCATCGGGGCCGTACTGCAAACCGAGTCCAACGGGGGTGATACCAAAAATACGCATAAAAGGCAACAAAATGAAAACTCAAAAGTTCGCAGTATCAAAGAAAAAGGTAACAAACTTTATGTCTAGTTGTTCGATACATAGGACTGCATCTATCTCCCGACCCGTTCTATGGATTGTGGCACGTCGTTTTCCGCTAGGCAAGTTTTAACACTTCAAGTCGTCTGCTCTCTAAGAAATTGGTGTTTCGGTGGGTCTTTGGACGAAAGTCGAAAGAAAAACTTATTTCGGTGATCTGGATCTAAGTCGCTCTTCAAAATAATTGTTCTTGGTTTGAAGAGATGGGTACGGAAAATGCGCGGCAATCTTGGTCAGCTATTTGCGAGGCTTGCCTTAACCGAAGACTGCTGGAACTCGACTCTCTGAATTGCTCATTGTGGCTTCGTTTATATGGGCGCCGACCAAAACCGGGGTGGGTTTGTCGGCGCTGGGGGGTTCCTCGATAATTCTAAATACATATCCACCTCTCTGGTTAGGAATTTCCACCTTTTTCCATTTTTGGGAACCTTTCCTCACTCCCACCTTCTCATCATACTTCAGAGGGGCGTGAACTGCCCTCCCCACATCTTCGTGGCAACCTCTCTTACTCATCCTCCAGATGGGCGGCAACAGCCTCCCTCGTGCATCACGTGATCACAACTCGACCAATGATGTCTCAGTCGGGCGTGGACGAATCTTCGGCTTGTTTCAGAAAAAAAAATATCTTGCTTAAAAAAAAAATTATCTCTTTCTTCTTTCCCTTTTCTTCCCCTTAATGGTTTATCATTTCTCCAGCCGCGAACGGGACAATATGACAATGGCGGTCATAACTCTTGTTCTACACGTGGTTTACTTCAAGTATTTTATCGCTAATTATCAGAATGTGTGGCCTTCCCGACATGGTCTCAAAAAAGGACATCTCCAAAGTTCCAGCCGGTCCGTCGCCTCGAAGAAAGAAAAAAAAAACATTTATTTTCTTTCGGTACAATTCCTGATAACAAAATTTTATTATCGCAGGCCAAGGACGCTCGTCGGTGGTTTTTTTTAATTTTTCATATCTGTCCGAGTCTTTTTAGTTGCTGTTTTTCGTCACTTAACGAAACAACATTTTCATTTGAATTTTTCTTTCTCTCTCTGGCCAGTCGGTCTGTAGCCGATAATAAGATGTCTTCCGTACCAATAGTTTGTTTTCATATCTTTAGATAACACGGCCGATGCCAAAACATATCTGATTCCTTCCTTCCCTACTTTTCTTTTTACTCAGAATTTCCCTGTCATTGTAATGACACTCTTTCGCCATTTGTTACTTATCAAAATATCCTTTTATCCATTGTCTCTTAGCTGTGTGTGTGTTCTTGTTTAACACTCACGATTCGGTTCTTAGCCTCTCTTTTTCTTCTTTTCTTTCTTTTCCTTTTCTGCCTCGTTAAATGGTGCCACATCACCTACTAATCCGCATTCCTGTTCGCAAAACGAGGGACAAGAAGTGGCTACATCTGATGTTACTGCATAATTTACCGCAGGCGAAGACAATGTCCTGTGAGTGTTAGATTCTCCAAGCATTTTTCCTCATCAGATATGTCCCGAAAATGTATCTTTCACATTGTCAATAAATTTATAGTTCGTATTCTCCTTACAACTTCCTTATTTGTTGTATAATAAGCCCATCATATTCTAAGCTTTCATTGGTTTACAATATGGGTGTGGCTTAGAATACTGCAATGGCATCCATTAGAGAATGTGAGCTACTCTCCCGACAAAACGGGGCAACATACTCAGTGGTTATTTGCAGATTAATATTTACCTATTGACTCATGTATGAACACAACCAACGTTTGCCTATAGACTCGAGTACAAACCTTACCAGCGGTTGCCTATAGACTCAAGTATAGACGCTACCAAGGTTTGCCTATAGACTCAAGTATAAACGTTACCAATGTTTACCTATAGACTCAAGTATAAACGTGACCAGCGGTGGCCTATTGACTCAAGTATAAATGTGGTCAGCGGTTGCGTATAGACTCAAGTATAAATGTTACCAACGTTTACCTATAGAGTCAAGTATAAACGTGACCAGCGGTTCTCTATAGACTGAAGTATATACCTTACCAGAGTTTACCTATAGGCTCAAGTATAAACATGACCAGCGGTTGCCTATAGTCACAAGTATAGACGTTACCAACGTTTCTCTATAGACTTAAGTATAAACATGACCAACGTTTACCTATAGACTCATGTATAAACGGGAATACAGTTGTTTATTGACTTAAGTATAAAAACGTTGTCTATAGACTCAAGTACAATCGCAAGTATATATCCTTCCAACGTTTACGTTTAGAATCACACGTAATAAAACAATTTCATTATTAAATTACCCATAAAGGATTAATGTCTTATAGAGATGTGGAGACTTTAACTTTACAGATATTTCCTTATTGACTTTTTTTTATTTCAATAACAAACTTGAAAGCCAATAATATGAGTGACACAGTAGAACAAATTCAACACTGAATTTCCGAAAAACAGAATAATTCATTTTTTTGGATGCTCACTAATTTAATGTTCTGTTGGCATCTGTAGAAAATGGTTTTTGTATGTATATTCAATCAAATTCGTGTTATATTTATAATATATAAAATTTTTAGAATAAATAGGTTAGAACTCAGATTTTCAATGCAACCAATATGTTCTCACAGAAAAAAAACAATACTTTTTTTCGTCTGTTTTCTGCGTTTGTTTGGTATCTACAAGTATAATCCGATTGGTATAAGAATAGAAACCTATCCCAGCTTCCAAACCGTAAGAGACACGATAAGCCACAAGCTACAGTTGCGTCGTCCAAAAATAAACCTGGGCAAAATAATGTCCATAAATTCTGTTTGCCTTGTGCCTGCTTTTTTTTTTCTTTTTTTTTTTAATAAGTAACAAATTTTGATTTTTCTTCTCTCGTTTTGATTTCCTGCGGCAAATATCGAAGGTGGTGCTAATTGAAAATGACGAGACGTCAATACCTTTGCTGTTACTAGATGTTCTCACGACAGACATTTTTTTATGCTTATCTTAACTGCCATATTGGTAAGGGGGTCACATAAGGTCAAGAATGAGACTTTATGTACGCTGAACAACAAACGGGGAGGTGACTCGGTACAGTTTGCTGGCTGCAATATTGTAATCATATTGGAGAATAGATTTGTAAATAAACTTTTTAAATTGTGTGGATTTTAACTATTGCGGAGATAACCAAGAATGCTATTCTGCTACGCGTTTCGCCTTCTAATAATAGGCTTGAATGAGAGACAAGACTGTCTGTGCGGAAGAGATAATAATTGTCTGTATCAGATGCTACGGCCTGAGAGGTTTTTTCCTTTGAAACATTAACGTCTGCTGGATTCAAAAATTAGCCCACTCCGCGCGGATTACTTTTTTTTCTTTCTTTGCCGCATTGAGCTATTAATATTTTGGTGCTGATTAATGATATTGTACATGAGTGTGCCTAATTTTTAACGATTATCTTACAATAAAAATATTCTTTTTAATTAATTGAAATATCGATGGTGGCAAACGTCTGGTAATCAGAATTAAAGACTGTGTTCAAAGATTCCTAAAAATGAACAGATTTAACTGTATAGACCCGTGGAAAGCTACGGAATATACCGAACTAAATTTAGGGGGCGAAATATCAAAGATAAGAATAAGAGTCATAATAACTGATGGAAAAATAATGTTATCATTTCATGTCAGAATTAAGACAGCACCCATAATAAATTTCAAACTATATATATATATATATATATATATATATATATATATATATATATTATGAAATGGACAAAGTCCGACAATTATTTTAAGACATTTTTATATCTATAAAAAGAATGTATAAACATAAAAATGTCTTAAAATAATTGTCAGACTTTGTCCATTTCATAATGTGTGACGTCATTTGTTTACATTTGGATGCGCTTTGAGCAGATATGGATGTACGTGAGAGATTCATGGAAGATTGAAGTTTAAAGACAGTAAATTCGACCTTGCTAACCGAACGCTCCTCTGTAGCCAAATCGGTAAGGCACGTCAAGCTAAATGACGGTTCTGTATAGGATGCAGGTTCGAATCCTGTCGGAGGACGAATATTTCCTATGAAAATTTCTCGGAAATTCAGGCTGGTAAATGTTGTTTAACTGTTTATTATAAACAGAGTATTTACTTAAATATTTGTATCTATAAACAGAATGTATAGACATTAAAATGTCTTTATATTTATATATATATAAAGAACAGTAAAATATATAATCCAGTGTTCTTATCGATATTTTTATTTTTACAAAACAGTGCTCAATCTAAATTTACAGAGCATAAATATCATAAATTAACAGATTTAAAATATGGTTTCTTCGCTACACAGGAATTACCATCGCTTGAAGTAATGCTTTTAATTTAATTATATAATTAAATTTGAAGTTTTTAGCTTCGGCTTTTAAAACATGGTAATTCCTGTGTAGCGAAGAAACAATATTCTAAATTTCCTTGAATTTATAATATATATATATATATATATATATATATATATATATATATATATATATAGCGAATCGGATTTAAGAATCGAGAAGGTGAGTTCGAATTCCAGTCGGATTCATTACATTAATTTATGTACTAATAATAAAGTTCGAGACGAATATCAAACAAATTGCCGAAGCAGGATGTAGCACAAGGCCATTTTAATGCGGGGAAAAACCGAGCACGTAGGCCCGGGCTAAAATTCCCCGTAGACCCGTGTATACATGAGGTCGGGTAGCTATCTACCACCCCAGACAAGACTCTGCCCTAGGCATAGCCTCGTCTTGGTTCCTCTCTGCCCGAAGGCAAAGAGTTCGGCAAGCACAGCTCCAACTAATTGCCGAAGCAAGTTTCAGCTATATCCTGAGCACACTATATATATATATATATATATATATATATATATATATATATATATATATATATATACTGTTATAGTCAGTCCACAATAGGCGATAAGGAGAGTAGGACATTCCATTAAACAGAAATAATTTGAGGAAACATTGTTGAAGAGAGATGACTCTAAAAGAACGGGTTTCAAGGAGACAGATGACGACGATTCACGTTACGTTTAAAATTTTGAGGATCGAAGTTGACAGGAAAGTCATAAGCCAGAAACGGGTTCCACAAGCAAGAAGTACAAGAGAAGGAAGAGTCAGAATAGAACTTACGGTTACATATAGCAATTTCAACAGTAGAATGGTCGAGCTGCCAAATAGGATGATGACCTAATGGCTAGAGGAGTTTATGAAACATGCTTACTGTCATCTAGTGGCCGTATGTTCAATCCGTAGGTCTGGCAGTGACGCACTAATTCAACAGGAACGCACAATAACTGACATTACAGCGATATCACAATAACCAACATATTAGACAATTACTGAACGCCTGATGATGACCAGAGAGTATTTGGTGGAACGTTTTGTCTATAATAACATCTATATCAACCTAGATAAGAACAATATTTCAAAATAATACAAGTATATCAAAGAGGAAAGTTCATCAGAAGACTTACCATGAGAAAATATGCACTGAATTATTTTTTTTCCGTTAAAGATAGGCTGTGTAGACCAAAGCTGCCATTTCTACTCAAAGAATATCAGAAAATATATAGATAACATTAATTTCTGGCATTACTTGTATAGAAACTCTCCGTCGTGTTCTTTATTTTCTTCTTCTTCTTCTTCTTCTTCTTCTTCTTCTTCTTCTTCTTCTTCTTCTCTACTACTACTACTACTACTACTACTCCATTTCTTCTTTTTCTTCTACTTCTACTACTCCCTTCCTTCTTCTACTACTACCATTCTTCTTCTACTACTACTACCTTCTTTCTTTTTCTTCCATTA
>OZ010587.1:105497554-105758738 GCA_963932145.1 Acanthosepion lycidas | reverse complement strand
TAATGACGGTTTCCTCTGGGGAATGCAAGTTCGAATCCTACTGGAGAACGCATATTTTTCTAATAAGATTTCTCCAATATTCCGACCGATAGATGGAAATAAATATGTTGTTTTATAAATAAGCAGAGCGTCTACTCAAATATGGGTAGCAATAAGGTTTAAATAATAAAATATGTCGGATTAATATATGAAAAATCCATTGCTTAAAAAAATTAATTTCCATTTTATTTATTTCCAGCTTGCCCACCAATTCTGATCCCCATGTCCTTTTCCTTTGGCTGAATCCAAGCACTAAGTAACTTCAAGTCATGTACTTGCTTTAACTTATTTCCTTGGCATCAGTTGGGAGGACCGCGTCACCAACAACAAGGACCTCTCTCGGAAATCTCTTCCCAGCACCGAAGCTACCATCCTTCAACATTGCCTCTCCTGAGCGGGTCACGAGTCCAGAATGCCTCCCACTCGACTCTCACGCATCATCCTGTTTGGTGAGCTCGCCAGCGACAAGAAGCTATGCGGAGGTTCAAAACGACGCTTCAATGGTCAGTTGAAGACATCCATGGCTCAGACCAACATCGACTCTAATACTTTGGAAACCGTTTCTGCAAATCGGCCTTCATGACGCAGGACCATTTGTGGGGGGAGTAGCGAATCTTTCTAGTCCAACTAGCAACATAAAGAGGATCTCCGACGTGCTGTCAAGACGCCCCCCCCCCATCAGCCGCATCCAACATCCTCTCTGATTTCTGCTTACTATTCTTCAGGAGTAAGCTTGGCCCTACAAAGCCATCTCTTCCACCGCCACCAGGAGATGGGAGAGAAAGAGAATACGAAAAGAGAGGGTGACGATCCCGATGCTCGGATGCATGTGGGTGCCGATAATCTGATGATTTCACCCTTTGGTTGATTGTATTAGATACATCCACTAATTCGTTATACGTAACGTTTGAAATGATTTTTTAAAAATGAAAAAGCTTTCTTGAAGCTTTCATTTTATCTTTAATTGAAAGTTAAAGGATTTAAAATTTACTATTTCCAGTAAGAAAAATACTCTGTGGTGTATTTCAAACAGAACTTTTATCGATCAGTAAAATCGATAAAATCGGCCATTTCGACACATTTGTAAAAAAGAATTAATTCTTGGTTTTAAAAATCTTGCAAAAATAAAATATATATTTATGAAACGTTATCTGAGGAAAATTAGCAAATTTAAAGTTAAATTAATCTGATTTGAAACAAATATTACTTACTTATAGCCTAAAATATTGTATACAAGCATTCCTTAACCACAGTGTTTTGTTTTTTCTGACGTATCGATCGATTTAACGTGGTGTCAAGTTAAGTATGGTGACGTAGAATTGATAGCAAACGATAAATTTTATATGAGTGTTTTTTTTTTACAAGAAAGGACAACCCTTAAAATTTGTAACCTTTTAATGATAATATAGTGTACGAACTTGCACACTTAGAAAAATTAGGACGTTTAAACTAAAAATAAAATTGAAATTATTTTTTTAAATATTCGCGGTCCTCGGATTGTAATAAGCTTTACGATATATGAATAGTAAAAAAAATTTTATTAATAACAATATTTCCTAAGAGTTACACCATTCAAACTGAAATTTAAAAGATTTAAAAACTTTATAAATTATTCTATTTAAAATAGTAAAAAACTTAAAACAAATCTTGTAAAAATTCATTTTTCATAGGAAAAATATTTTGCTTCAGACAATATTGTTTTTAACATATATTATTCATAAAAGCAATGAAAAAAATTCTCGAAATAATGTCTTAGTTTTATTGAGTTTTTTTTCGATTCAGAAAAGATTTTTGGTAAGACGGCGTCTGATTCTGCAAAAAAATATTCGCACATTTAAATTCTTCAAAGAATTCTTCTTTTAACTAATATAGTCACTAAAAATGATCACGTTGAATTTCTCAAGTTTTCATAAAATTCAGTAAGGGGGGGGGGAAACAGGTAAAAAAAAAGGTATTTTTACCAAGATTTTCTGATAAAAATTTCAAAAATAATTTCATTCATTTGTAAATAAGACCTGAAAATTTACTTAAAATGCGACATTTGATTTTTGCAAGGATTTCTAAATTAATGTTTCTGTCACCGTAAAAAAGAGGCTAAAATTTGCTATGGTAAAAGTTAATAAAACCGCTGACGCAAGAAATGAACATTTCGAATGATTTAAAAAGGAGTAAAAATCTAATTAATGATTTAAAAATGAGTAAAAATCTAATTAATCAAATAATATTTGGATCCTTCCTTTTAATAATAACAAGAATTTTGACGAAAACTATGTTTTTATTACGTTTGGAGCATTTTTACATGACATTATTCTGATTTTTTAACAATTTTGTGGAGGTACCAATATAATATATAATAGGTTTTCATTAAATTTACATGTAATTCTACCACAACCGCTTCAACATCGAGTCGAAGAGGAATTTGTGCCACTTTGAATTACTTTAAAATTAATACAGGATCGTCAACAAATTTGGTATGCGTGATTTATGTAGCCAATTACCGGGAACACTGACTTATTGTTAGTCTGATGTCAATGTATACTTCTTGTGTATTTTTCTTGAAGTATATATATATATATATATATATATATATATTAAGCATTTCACCCCAAGCAAGATTCGAAGCCACTAACACGTAAGGGGTTACTTAGGATTTGGAGCGAGAGCAGATAGGAGTGATAGAGGAAAGGATGAAGAGAAAGATAGTGGATAGATCAAGGCCACTGGAGATGTCTATTGACATTACATTTGAATAGTTGCGGATTATATCTATCAGGGAAACAGGAAATTGGCAGGGGGTTCCATAGGCGAGAAGTGCGAGACATGAGGCTATTGGAGTAGAAGAGACGGCTACATTTAACAGTTTCGACAGTGAAAGCGTGAGAGCGGGATGCCAGCTTGAATTCATGAAGCCTGGGAACCAGCGAAAGCAGCTCATCGGAACAGTTAGCATGAAAACCTTTTTAAAAAAGACAGAAAGGCGACGGCGCGTCTGTGAGAGAGCGACTGTAGATCAGGGCCAATTACATTGCATATCCGTCTCTGGATCTTATCAAGAACCCCAAGGCAAACAGAAGAGGCTCCGGACCATATATGGCAGCAATACTCCATGCAAGGGGATAATGGTTGATTTGTAGATTTGAAGGATCGATTCCGGGGACAAAAATTTCCTGGCGCGCCACAGGGAGCCAACTTTCCTTGAGGTGGTCGAAGCAATTGACTCAGAGCTATGATGAACAAGAACGGTACAAGTTTGTCACTTTGGAGAACACCTATTTTAAAGAATTTTGTCGCCATCGGGAGTATGGCGTCGCCGATAGGATGTTTAAGTCGATTGGATGAACTAGTATTTGTCTAGATTTGGATCCGGTGTTTTGAAGCCCATACTAGGGTTAAAAAATTGAAAGACCATCAGGCAAGAGGGAAATAAATAATTGAATAACTGACCCCTTTCTGGTTTTGGCAGGTTGTGAAGCTATAATGAAAATTTCTGTTATGTCATACCCCAAACATTTGGGGTAGTTGACTACTGATTAATTGATATCGTAGAAATTACAACATTCTATATAAAATATAAGATACCAGGTTGATGAAATAGTTCCAAACTGTATTTAATCAACAACGGTTATCGTAGGCGTGTACCTTGCAGAGAAATGGTTCCCAACCAATGTTGGGCCACGCCCCACTTTGGTATTTCTAAAATTCTTGCGTCCCCCTGTAATATTTAATTCTTACATATTCAAAATGTTACTGCAATTCACGTGAAAGAAGCTTAAAAGCCATTAATTTGATCTTTAAACAAGCTTCCAAAGACTATGGCGTCCATGAAAGAAAAAAAATTAAAAAAACAGAAAGACAGTCAAATATATATAGTTTCAAAACATGTAATAGAGAACTGAAAGGTAGAAATATAAAATATTTGAATGAAAACTTATTCTGTAATATACTTTGATCATTTTAATCATGAAATAATAATGCAAAATCAAATTTGAGCTCATCACAAAATGGCTGTTAATAACTCATTCTCGAATTGCCACCTTATTCTGTTGATATATTAATCTGAAGGGTGCACACCCTACACATACTCCACCAAAATACTAGATCTAATCGACTCTGAAGTAATTAAGCATCTCATTTCACACGATTTTCTTTCAGATAAACAAATATGGCTTCAGTTTCTCAAGATCAGTGGTTCCGAATCGATTTGGGGCCATGACCCACTTTGGTATTTCTAAAATTCTGGTGCTTCCCCTCCTGTAATATTTAATTCTTACATATTCAAACTTTTACTGCAATTCACTTGAAGGGAGCTTAAAAGTCCATTAACTTGATCTCTAAACAAGCCTCCAAAAACCATGGCGTCCATAAAAAAGAAAAATTTAAAAAAAGCAAAAAGACATTTAAATATGTATATTTTGAAAACGTATAATAGAGAACTGAAAGGCAGAAATATAAAATATTTAAATGAAATCTTATTCTGTAATATACTTTGATCATTTTAATCATGAAATAATAACGTAAAATGAAATTTGAGCTTACTAGAAAACAATTCACTGTTAATAACTCATTCTAGAATTGCCCACATATTCTGTTTGAGCTCACGTTGTTATGTTAAACCGAAGGGTGCACATCCTACGCATGCCCACCAAAATTACCATGTACCCCACGTTGGGAATCACTGTTGTAGAGAATGAAAATGTTTAGACATCTATGGGAGAAACGATTAGACTAGACGAAAGGATAAAACTACCTTCGACCATTCTCATTATTTGTGATTTCAATGATATAAGTTGAATACTGCAACGCTAATTTCTTTTTAATCCTTTTCACCCCAAACAAGGCGCAGATGCCACTGGTACACAGGGGCTTACAAGGAGTGAAAGCGAGAGAAAAGACTGAGTATAGGGACAAAAGGAAAAGAGAAAAGATGAAGGGATTTAAGAAGACTGAAGATGACGATTGACGTTGCATTTAAATTTTTGAAGAGTGCACTTATGAAGGAAGCAAGTAAACGGAGGGGCGTTCCATTGTTGGGAGGTGCAAGAAAAGGGACCGTTGGAGTAGAATTAGCAGTTACATTTAGCTATTTCAACAGTAAACGTGTGTGGGACCTAGATGCCAATCTAATAACACGCTTAAAGTCATGTAATCGGGACCCCAGTTAAAAAGCTCCTTGAAGCAGTTGCTATGAAAATATTTGTAGAAAAGACAGAGGGAAGCCATGACTCGCCGGTGAAAAAGTGACTGAAGTCGAGATGTCAAATCAGGATCGATTACACTGCAGATCCGTCTTTGAATTTTGTCGAGAATATATATATATATATATATATATATATATATAGGGTGCATCAAAAATACTTTTACAAACTTTGTTAGGTTACATTTGTCATTCGTGTACATCTGTGGTTAGTCTGTTTTCAGCGTTTAACGTGTGAAGTAGTCAGTTACTTGAGAAGTATTCCGTTTAACAATGCCAGGATATTCATATTCTGAGCAAGTAAATATAATTTTACATACGACAGCGAATGGTAATTAACGTGAGGCTTTCTTTAAATTTAATAACTTAAAAACGAAGTATTTACAGACATATGTTTATATAGACTTTTGATATTATTTCGATATGAAGAGCCCGTATTTTTGATGCACCCTGTAACAAAGGCTTTCATCTGCTGGAGGTGCGTCTCCCCTTTGCATTTGTGACATGTTTTGTATCAATTTTTTTACAATTCCGTGCTAATTTAAATTTCTCCATATCTACAGACAATTTATGACATTAATATAAAACGCATTTGTTATATATGATCTGTTATATATTTTCTATCTATTATTATTCTTAAATAATATATTATTGTTATATATTATCTATTACATATTATCCATGTTATTATTGTTATATAATATATATAATATATTATTGTTATATATCATCTATTATATATTATCCATTTGTTATTATTGTTATATAATATATATATATCATTGTTATATATTATCTATCATTATTGTTATGCAATATATATACTATATTATTGTTATATATTATCTATCTATTATTATTGTTATATAATATATATAATACATTATTGTTATATATTATCTATTATATATTATGTATCTATTGTTATTGTCATATAATATATATATATATTATTGTTATTTATTATTTGTGATATATTTTTCTATTTTTATTGTCATATAATATATATTATTGTTTTATATTATCTATTATATATTATCTATTATTATTGTTATATTATATAATATATTATTGCTATATATTATTTATTATCTATTATATGTCTATTATTATTGTCATATAATATATATAATATATTATTATATATTATCTATTTTTCTTCATTGGAAATCTCATTCTTTAAGCGTGTTGATTCCCTCGACGAGCAATATGCCTGTATAATAAAAAGAAATATTTCTTTTTTTTTTCTTTATTCAATATAAAGCTCTCTTTATCGGCTGGCATAACTTTCCCGAGAAGCATATCAAATTCGACTTGAAATCAGGTGTTTGAGCTCATCAAACATTCTATTCGCAACTACGTCAATTCCATTTTACCATCGGGAACAGAGTCCTGCTCACTGCGGATTTACTTACTCTACTTCTAATCATGTGAATGATTTATATACGAAGCGGATCGCTATAACAAGAGCGAGGCTTGGTCTTTCTTGAATGTACAATTCTTCACCTCAAAGTTTCAGATAAAAAAAAAAATAGTCAGCACTCTCGACATGTCGTTGAAAATGCTATTAATTTTGATGCCTGCTCGTCTTTTTGGGCCCTCGCTCGTGTGTAGCCGAAAAAAGGTCACGTGATGTATTATCTAATTTATTGACCAATTAAAATACTCTATACTTTTTAATTCCCATGGTTGTTTCCCAATCCCCCCAAAATATGTAAGTAATCAGACCTTTTTTATCTCAACAGCACTCACGACCGGACTAAACCGTAAATGTGAAAAAGGTCAAACCCTGTCAACTTTAGCATCCAGGAAGGCATTTCCTATTGCATCTATCCACAGAAAATGTTTTCTCACTCGAAAATATACACACATCCTGGAAAATAACTTCTCTCCTCTACGATACTGAACAATTATATTTTAACTGTCTGCAGGTATCCATATGGAAGTAGATAGGTTCGCCTATCGTCCGGTTCACCCACTTCCTCTGCCTTTTGAACAGGAGTAGAGGTTCATCCCTTGTATCTTGTTTAGGATTCCGGTTCCTTCTGAAGTCTATTTTCAAATTTATAATTCTTATGTCTACGCCTGAATTCTGAAATATTATTCACTAAGTATTTATTTTTTTCTTCTTCCCCAATAAAAGTAGATAGGTTTGCCTATCGTCCAGTTCACATTCCTCCCCGGTCTTTTGCACAGGACGAAAGGTTTATCTCTTGTTTCCCTATTAGGGATTCGATTTCTGGCTCCTTCTAATGTCTTTTCATTCCCTTTCACTCCCACTAGGCCCTTGTGTCTTAGTGGCATTATAACCTTGCTTAGGGTTAATTGATTTAATACACACACACACACACACACACACACACACATATATATATATATATATATATATATATATATATATATATATATATATATATATATATATATATATGCACGTGGCCGAGTGGTTAGAACGTTCGCTTTCTGATCATGTGACCCCGTTCGATTTGTCATGGTCAGATTTGGAAAGTGCCTGAAAACCCAAGCGTTGTGAAATTGGGAGATGCAACTCTTGATCTTTGCCAGCACAAAGCCACAAGTCATCGTTCTAGCCTTGTTCAAATTGTTGATCACGCTCTCTCCCCAAAACTGTAACTGTTGCAGTATAAACCACACGTGAGTTCTGTGGGTGTTGAGCAAACACAAATGTGCCTGAGCGAGTGTCTGCGATAGGGATTGGCTAGAAGGGTATCCTCGAATACGAGTGACCCGCTATTATATATATATGTATTTCCCGACCGACTTCGGTCTGCACTGTAAACGCGCTGGAGAGGAAGTGTGGGTTTGTAAACAGTGACTATTACGGCTAATAATGCAAGACTCTTCGTTAAATCGAATTGAGTTCTCTCAGTCACTGTGTGTTTATCTAAAAATAAATACGCTTAAATTCACCTTCATCATTGCCGTGCGCTATTTAGTGGTAGAATGATGTATTCTTTTTGCTTTCGTTCAAAATCTTATTGTTTGATCTTCTTGTATGTACCATGTCCCTTCAGGACGTTAGTAATCATGGCTCTCCACAATTTCCTGTCCTTTATAGAGCTTAATAAACTTGTCTTTTTGTTATCTCTCCTAAATTTCGTTCCGCCACCTATTTACACAAGTTCGCTAAGTAGATTTTGCGTTGATTGACTTAAATCTGTTCTGTGCGTATCAAAATTTTCAAAGCCCTCTTTTTTCATTATGTGCCCAAGGAATTTCAACTGTCTGTTTCTGATGTTACGTATTCTTTTTCTTTCCATGTTCTCTTCGACGTTGCTCACATATTTAGTTCAGGGTATCTTCAGTATCCTTGTATAAATGTAGAACCACATTTCTGTTGGCTCAAGTCCCTTGTCTTCTGTGAGGAGGTTGTCCAACATTCACTTATATTACATAACAGTCCAGTACTCTTTACTTTATTTCTAACGAAATTTTCCTATTTTTTAATGATTTCCTTATCTTTCCTTTGACGAAAAAAATGGCAATGCAACTGTTCCGTCTACATCAGCCAAACGTAATTTCTTTAGGGAAAATACTAATCGAGAAACTGTTGTCACATACTCTGTAAAATCTTTCTTCCACGAAACAAATATTTGCGCAACGCCAGGAAAAAGCTAACCATTATAATTTCCGTCCAATCAGCAAAGAGAACAAAGACGCCTGATTGGAAAAAAAATCCAGAGTTAGTCGTAAAATGTCACTATTAAATTCGACACACGTCAAGCATAGCAAGATGAAGTGTTGATTTAAGGGGAGATAACTACAGTGTAATTGAACCGAAGTCGAGCGTAAATGGAAAAGCTACTGATTGTTCCATTAAATACAACTTCCGGTGCACATCCTGTGCGTGATGGCGTTTATATTATGGCTGTATTAACACGCATTTAACTCTTCTGCAAATGGACGACCGGCTTTCACAACTAAAAGGCTGTAAATAAAAGGAAGTCAATTACGACAGGTTTAGAATTAGACAGTGAAATCGTAAATGAGAGCGTGACAGGAAAATGTTTATTATAGAAAAAGCTCATTTTAAAATAATATTTTTTGTATTAAAACTCCAAGCATAATCCACTCATACGTCACTTACGAAGTTCTTTCATGTCTATCTATATCTCTGAGATGAGGTATTATGATTACTTTACATTATTTACATTATTCAAACTGTTATCCTAATCTTTATTGCCATATTCACAATGTTTCGGTCTGTATATCTCTGAGATGAGGGATTATGATTACTTGCATTATTTACATTATTCGGACTGCTATCTTCATCTTCATTGCCATATTCAGAACGTTTCGGCCTCTATATCTCTGAGATGAGGTATTATGATTACTTGCATTATTTACATTATTCTGACTGTTATCTTCATCTTCATTGCCATATTCAGAACGTTTCGGCCTCTATATCTCTGAGATGAGGTATTATGATTACTTGCATTATTTACATTATTCGGACTGCTATCTTCATCTTCATTGCCATATTCAGAACGTTTCGGCCTCTATATCTCTGAGATGAGGGATTATGATTACTTACATTATTTACATTATTCTGACTGTTATCTTCATCTTCATTGCCATATTCAGAACGTTTCGGCCTCTATATCTCTGAGATGAGGTATTATGATTACTTGCATTATTTACATTATTCGGACTGCTATCTTCATCTTCATTGCCATATTCAGAACGTTTCGGCCTCTATATCTCTGAGATGAGGGATTATGATTACTTGCATTATTTACATTATTCGGACTGCTATCTTCATCTTCATTGCCATATTCAGAACGTTTCGGCCTCTATATCTCTGAGATGAGGGATTATGATTACTTACATTATTTACATTATTCTGACTGTTATCTTCATCTTCATTGCCATATTCACAACGTTTCGGCCTCTATCTCTGAGATGAGATATTATGATTACTTGCATTATTTACATTATTCTGACTGTTATCTTCATCTTCATTGCCATATTCACAACGTTTCGGCCTCTATATCTCTGAGATGAGGTATTATTATTATTTTACATTATTTACATTATTCAAACTGTTATTCTCATCTTCATTGCCATATTCACAGTGTTTCGGTCTGTATATCTGAAATGAGGTATTACGATTTTTTGCATTATTTCCATAATCGGACTGTTAAACTCATCTTCATTGTCATATTCACAACGTTTCGGCCGTTGTACGCTCAAGCCTTTATGTCTATGTCTCTCTATATATCTGTCTATATCCCTGAGATGAGGTATTATGATTACTTGCATCATTTACATTATTCAGACTATTAACCTCATCTTCATTGCCATATTCACAACGTTTCGGCCTCTATCTCTGAGATGAGATATTATGATTACTTACATTATTTACATTATTCAGACTGTTATCCTCATCTTCATTGCCATATTCACAACATTTCGGCCGTTTTACGCTCCAGCCTTCTTCAGGTGATTGGAATTTCGAACCGAATCCTTTATTTCGTCCACCAGGATAGATTGTTCTAGTTTCAAGTGCCATGCCTCATGCGGATGTTTTAGTTATTTCCCTTTAACTCAATTCTCCAAATTATTGGTTCTTGGTTCACCACTGCTGTGGCCTGGTATTGAACTCACAACTCTTTAGGTCTAGTCACTGGATCGAACCAACGTCTTCATCCACTGGGCCATCTGTCCTTGAATTTTTGGGACTTATAAACCTAATATCTCAGAAACCTTTCTTACCAGTACTCATATTGCAATTTTTATTATTATTGTTATTATTATTATTATTATTATTATTATTATTATTATTAATTATTAATAACGTATTATGGTTATACATTATCTATTATTATTGTTATATAGTATATATAACTTATTATTGTTATATATTATCTATTATATATTATTATTATTGTTATATAATATATATAACTTATTATTGTTATATATTATCTATTATATATTATTATTATTGTTATATAATATATAATATAATATTGTCATATATTATCTATTGTATATTATCTATTATTGTTGTTATATAATATATATTATTGCTATATTATTTATTATATATTATATATTATTATTGTTATATAATATATAATATATTATTGTTATATATTATCTGTTATATATTAGCTATCTATTATTATTGTTATATAATATATATTATTGTTATCTATTGTATATAATCTATTATTGTTATATAATATATATTATTGTTATATATTATCTATTATATATTATCTATTATTATTGTCATATAATATATCATTGCTATATATTATTTATTATATACTATCTATTATTATTGTTATATAATATATAATATATTGTTGTTACATATTATCTATTATATATTATCTATTATTATTGTTATATAATAAATATTATTGTCGTGTATTATCTATTATATATTATCTATTATCATTGTTATATAATATATTATTGATATATATTATCTATTATATATTATCTATCTATTATTATTGTTATATAACATATTTAATAGAAGCACCCAAATCATAGCACAATGAAGACAGATATAATTTTTCTAACCCTGACCCTTGATATAGTCACTTCCCTTCTCAATCGACGTACAAGGGTCAGTCAAAAAGTGATGTCAGTTCTTTTATTTAATTTAATAATAGGCACACAAAATATAAATATAAAAATATAAATATCTGAGGATTCCAAATCTAGTTCTCAACATCATCTTCGTTTTAAATAGTGGTATTCCACCCTTGAATCAGGACATACATACCCGCTTCGAAGAAGGCCCTTGTCTGCGTGTACAAGTTACCTCTTTCATCTCATTATAATTGTATAACCTCTGAGTTCCTTCTTTATTGATCTGAGTACGAAAATCTAAGGATACCAGATCAACAATCGTTCATAGAGTTTTTTGGTATTCTGAGAATCCATTTTGCATGGACATTTGAGTGCGCCCTAATCTGCAAGCAGTGTCATGGCTCTTCTGGAGACTTTCGAAGTTTTGCAATAGCGATTATTCTGTCAGTTGTAATGAAAGCATCGGCATGTTTGACCACATCTTTATTCAAATCAGCAGCTGACCTGTCACTGTGGAACCTGTTAATAAGATCAGGTTCATCTTTCTCTCTGGAACTACCATTAACCCTACCCTACACAGCTCCTTGGTTTGCTTACATCAAGTACAGCCTTTTCAATTTCCTTTCCGTGTGAACATACTATGAATGTTTAGAGCATTTTCACTTTCAAAAAACATAAATTCTGTAAACTGCAGCCCACGGGCCGTATGCAGCCAGTTCGGCTTTCTGCTTTTGTTTTTTTGTTTTTTTTACAGCTTATCGACCCTTTCTTGGTTATTTTAAATATATATTATTGTTATATATTATCTATATATTATATAATATATTATTGTTATATATTATCTATTATATATAATCTATTATTATTATTGTTATATAACATATTTAATAGAAATAACCAAAACAAAAATATACAACGCTGAACAGCACTCAATACTCAAAAATATTGGATACCTGCTTGCTGCTATTTGCCGAAAAACTCGAAATTGATCAATCAAATCTCATTTTTATGCAAAACAATTCTCCCTTCCATACATTGAAGCAGATGAAAAATTATTTTTTCTGAAAAAAAAATGTCATTGTTATGGTATGGCCAGCATAGTCTCTTGACCAAAAGCCAATCGAGAATTTATGGAGCCTTTAGAAATTGAAACTTTAGAAGAAAATCATTTAAAACAAAAAATTTTATTGTGGAATGGAACAGTTTGCTAGATGACATCTGTAAAAAAGGTCATTAAGTGTATGACGGAAATGAGCCAACAAAGTTCGGAAAAACAAAGATGGAAACATAAATTACTAATTAAATTTTGCTTCTGTATTTTTTTATTTTACTAATTTTTTTTTTTTTTAGGAAAATATTAGATTAAACTTTGTACCTTATACTGTATAAAAAATCAGTCACTTCTTTGTACAGTAAATATTTACCTTAAAAACAAAAAATAACATGCTATAGGTTTGTTTGTTTTTTATAAAATTGTAGACAATGTATCATTTCCCTTACACACGTTTTTTAAAACTCAATTTTTTAGCTAGAATATTAAGAAAACACGAGATTTTTTTCAAAAAAATTTGACTGAGTCCCTTTTTTTTTTTTGCACAGCACCGTAAATAGTGTAAATAATAACTGCACATCCCATAAATTCAGACCGAAACGAAAGATGAAATTATAGACAGCCATAATCGTTCACATCTTGAAAAAACTCGGTACGAAAAAGAATATGAACTACAGATTGTTATGTACATCTAATACGAATAACAAATTTAATTCGTAGATATTATCCTTCCAGCATCGTTGATAAATGATACTTCTAAAAATTGTTTTAAGGGCTTCTGGTGACCTCAAACGCTTGCCATCGAAACAGACATTGACATTTTTTTTTCTTAAAACTGCTTACATTTAACTCCGAAAATTTAAAAAGAAATTATTTCATTAAAAAATGAACTTTTCATATTGCAGTGATTAACCAATGCTGCACAACAGTCAACATACGGAAATAACACAGAACTTTTCGATTATTTATTACACAGAACGGAGTACAGATAATATTTCTTACATTTTAATTCTATGATTTTCAGGACGTTGATGTTTATGGCTCGTCACATTTTTCTAATTATCTGTAAAATGCCCTTAATTATTGGGAAATATAGTGGAGTGGTTTTCCGTTTCCTTCGCCATAGTTTGGAATTCAGTGTTTCCCAAATCTTAGATTGGTTACTCGCTAAGCTAAAAATACCAGTTTATCCTGCTTTTTAACTCATAGATGACGGGAGAAGAAACAGATTTATGCGAAAGTGAAACTAACAGACTAGAGCGGAATTTGAACTCGGCTCGTAGATTTCACTGATATCCTTTACTCCACGTTCACGTTTATATTTGAATTTTCTTGCTCAAAATAAAAATCAAATCTTCGAAAATGAGAAAATATTACAGAAATATTCTTCTTCTATCTGCCGTGTCCCTTCAGGACGTAGACGACCATAGCTCCCCACAACTTCCTATCCTTTGAGGCTCTTCATAAATTTTGTCTTTTTGTTATCTCTCCTAAACCTCGCTCCGTTATCCATGTACTCAAGATTACCAGATAGGGTGATGCGTTGTTTTCATCTATCCTTCTTGCCTTCAATCTGTCCTGTGAGTATCAGATTTTCCAAGCCTTCTTTCCTCATTATAAAAAATTTCAACTCTTTCTCCCTGGTGCTATGTATATGTGTCCTGTTTGTTTCTATTTTTCCCTAAAACTTCGTCGCCGCTCACATGTTCGGTCCATGGTATCCTCAGCATCCTTCTGTAGAAATTTCAACTGCCTCTTCCTGATGTTAAGTATAAGTTTCTTTATTTTTTCCATTTTCTCCAAAACCTCGTCGTTTCTCACATGTTCGGTCCATGGTATCCTCAGCATCCTTCTGTAGAAATGTCAACTACCTTTTCCTGATGTTAAGTATAAGTTTCTTTATTGTTGCAATTTTCTCCAAACCTCGTCGTTGCTCACATGTTCGGTCCATGGTATCCTCAGCATCCTTCTGTAGAAATTTTAAGAAACTTGTCCAGCATTCGCTACTACACAAGAGGAAAGACATCACGTATAGTATAGTCTCACTGAAAAGTTCACAAAAATCAGTCTGTATTTGTATCTCCTCAAATGTATGTCGTGGAACTAATATCTTTAAATTGCTTTCATTATGCTGTAGGGAAATTGGAAAGAGACTGACACCTTCTTTACATTATATTTTGAAAATGGACAGTGTTTCTTGGCGTCTTTTATGAAAACGTATAGCTGGCAGGAATTCTGGATAAATGAGTTGATGTGTCTGTGACTTCAAGAATGAATCAGCAAAATTAAATACTTTTTAAAAAAATTCGTTTTTTAATTGATACAAAAATAGAAGTGAACGGAATTTTCAAGAAATTTGGAAAAGATATTTTATATTTTTATCTTTCCATCTTTTCATCTTCCCAGTTTGTTCATCTGTCTGTCTATCTATCTATCTATTCATCTATCTCAGTCTGTTGCTATCTATCTATCTATCTATCCCAGTCTGTTCGTATCTATCTATGTATCTATCTATCCCAGTCTGTTCATATCTATCTATCTATCGATCTATCCCAGTCTGTTCATATCTATCTAGCTAGGTAGCTATCTAACTATCTATCGCAGTCTGTTCATATCTATCTATCTATCTATCTATCCCAGTCTGCTCATATATATCTATCTATATATATATACATGTTTCTATGAATATATATATCTATTTATCTATGTATCTATCTGTCTATCCGAGTCTGTTCCTATATATATATCTATCCCAGTCTGTCCCTATCTATCTATCTATCTATCTATCTATCTATCTATCTATCTATCTATCACAGTCTGTTCATATATATCTATCTATCTATCAATCTATCCCAGTCTGTTCATATCTATCTATCTATCTATCTCTATCTGTCTATCCCTGTATGTTTCTGTCTATCTATCTATCTACCTATCTATCTACCTATCTATCTATCTATCTATCTATCTATCTATCTATATATATATATATATATATATATATATATATATATATATATATCTCCCAGTGTGTACCTATCAATCTATCTATCTATCACAGTCTGTTCATATATATCTATCTAAATATCCCAGTCTTTTCATAACTAGCTATCTATCTATCTAACCCAGTCTGTTCATATCTATCTATCTATCTATCTATCTATCTATCTATCTATCTATCTATCTATCTCAGTCGGTTTGTATCTATCTATCCCAGTCTGTTCATAACTATCAATCTATCTATCCCAGTCTGTTCATATCCATCTATTAATCTATTTATCCCAGTCGGTTCCTATCTATCTATCTTTCTATCAATCTATCTATCCCAGTCTGTTCCTTTCTATCTCTCTATCTATCTATCTATCTATCTATCCATCTATCTATCTATCTATCTATCAATCTATCCCAGTCTGTTCCTATCTATCTATCTATCTATCTATCTATCTATCTATCCCAGTCTGATCCTATCTATCTATCTATCTATCTATCCCAGTCTGTTCATATCTATCTATCTATCTATTTATTGATCTATCTGACTATCCCAGTCTGTTCCTATCTATCTATCTATATATCTGTCTATCCCAGTCGGTTCCTATCTATCTATCTTTCTATCAATCTATCTATCTATCCCAGTCTGTTCCTATCTATCTATCTATCTATCTATCCCAGTCTTTTCCTATCTATCTATCTATCCCAGTCTGTTGCTATCTATCTATCTATATATCTATCTATCTATCTATCCCAGTCTGTTCATATATATGTATCTATCTATCTATTTATTGATCTATCTGACTATCCCAGTCTGTTCCTATCTATCTATCTATATATCTATCTCTCCCAGTCTGTTCATATCGATCTATCTATATATCTATCTTTTTATCGATCTATCTAACTATCCCAGTCTGTTCCTATCTATCTATGCATCTATCCCAGTCTGGTCCTATCTATCTTTCTCTATCTATCTATCTATCTATCTATGCCAGTCTTTTCATATCTATCTATCTATCTATCTCTATCTATCTATCTATCTATCTATCCCTGTCTGTTTCTATCTATCTATCTATCTATCTATCTATCTATCTATCTATCCGAGTCTCTTTCTAACTATCTATCTATCTATCCAACTCGTCTGTTCATATCTATCTATCTATCTATCTATCTATCTATCGATACCTGTCTGTTCCAATCTATCTATCAATCCCAATCTGTTCCTATATATCTATCTATACCCGTCTGTTCCTATCTATCTATCTATCTATCTATCTATCTATCTATCCCAGTCTGTTCATATCTATCTATCAATCTATCTATCCCAGTCTGTTCATATCTATCGGAATCTGTTCATATCTCTCAATCTATCTATCCTTCTACCTATCTATCTATCTATCTATCTATCTATCTATCTATCTATCTATCCCTGTCTGTTCATATCTATCTATCTATCTATCCATCTATCTATCTATTTATCTATCTATCTAACTATCCCAGTCTGTTCCTATCTATCTATGCATCTATTCCAGTCTGGACCTATCTATCTATCTCTCTATCTATCTATCTATCTATCTATCTATCTATCTATCCCAGTCTTTTCATATCTATCTATCTTTCTATCTCTATATATCTAACCTGTCTGTTTCTATCTATCTATCTATCTATCTATCTATCTATCTATCTATATATCTATCCCAGTGTGTACCTATCAATCTATCTATCTATCTACCTATCTATCCAAGTCTGTTTGTAACTATCTATCTATCTATCCAACTCGTCTGTTCATATCTATCTATCTATCTATCTATCTATCTATCTATCTATCTATCCCTGTCTCTTCCAATCTATCTATCTATCTATCCCAATCTGTTCCTATATATCTATGTATCCCCGTCTGTTCCTATCTATCTATCTATCTATCTATCTATCCCAGTCTGTTCATATCTATCTATCTATCTGTCTATCTATTTATCCCAGTCTGTTCCTATCTATCTATCTATATATATATATATATATATATATATATATATATATATATATATATATCCCAGTCTGTTCATATCTATCTATCTATCTATCTATCTATCTATCTATCTATCTATCCCAGTCTGTTCCTATCTATCTATTTATTTATCTATCTATCTATTTATCCATCCCAGTCTGTTCCTATCTATCTATCTTTCAATCTATGTATCTATCCCAGTCTGTTCCTTTCTATCTATCTATCAATCTATGTATCTATCCCTGTCTGTTCCTATCTATCTCTCTATGTATCTATCTCTTCCAGTCTGTTTTTATCTATCTATCTATCTATCTATCTATCTATCTATCTATCTATCTGTCTATACCAGTCTGTTCCTATCTATCTATCTACCTATCTATCCCAATCTGTTTCTAACTATCTATCTATCTATCCAACTCGTCTGTTCATATCTATCTATCTATCTATCTATCTATCTATCTATCTATCTATCTATCTATCTATCCCTGTCTGTTCCAATATATCTATATATCCCCGTCTGTTCCTATCTATCTATCTATCTATCTATCTATCTATCTATCTATCTATCTATCCTAGTCTGTTCATATCTCTCTCGATCTGTTCATATCTCTCAATCTATCTATCCATCTATCTATCTATCCCTGTCTGTTCATATCTATCTATCTATCTATCTATCTATCTATCTATCTATCTATCTATCTATCTATCTATCAATCTATCTATCCCAGTCTGTCCCTATCTATCTATCTATCTATCTATCTATCTATCTATCTATCTATCTGTCTATCTATCGCAGTCTGTTTCTATCTATCTATCCCAGTCTGTTCCTATCTATCTCTCTCTCTCTCTCTCTCTCTCTCTCTCTATATATATATATATATATATATATATATATATATATATATAGCAGTCTGTTCCTATCTATCTATCTATCTATCTATCTATCTATCTATCTATCTATCACAGTCTGTTCCTATCTATATATCTATCTATCTATCCATGTCTCTTCCTATCTATGTATCTATTTATCCATCACAGTCCGTTCCTATCTATCTATCTTTCAATCTATCTATCTATCCCAGTCTGTTCCTTTCTATGTATCAATCTATGTATCTATCCCTGTCTGTTCCTATCTATCTATGTATCTATCTCTCCGATTCTGTTTTTATCTATCTATCTATCTATCTAGCTATCTATATATATATACCAGTCTGTTCATATCTATCTGTCTATCTATCTCTATCTGTCTATCCCTCTATGTTTCTATCTATATATCTCTCTATCTATATATCTATCTATCCCAGTGTGTTCCTATCAATCTATCTATCTACCTATCCCAGTCTGTTTCTATCTATCTATCTATCTATCCAACTCGTCTTTTCATATCTATCTATCTATCGATCTATCTATCTATCTATCTATCTATCTATCTATCTATCTATCTATCTATCCCAGTCTGTTCCTATCTATCTATCTATCTATCTATCTATCTATCTATCTATCTATCTATCTAACTATCTATCTCTCTGTCTATCCCAGTCTGTTCATATCTATCTATCAATATATCTATCCCAGTCTGTTCATATCTATTTATCAATCTATCTATCTCAGTCTGTTTATATCTCTCAATCTATCTATCTATCTACCTATCTATGTATCTATCCCTGTCTGTTCATATCTATCTATCTATCTATCTATCTATCTATCTATCTATCCCAGTCTGTTACTCTCTATCTGTCTATCCCTGTCTGTTCATAACTATCTCTCTATCTATCTATCTATCTATCCCACTCCTATCTATCTATTTATTTATCTGTGTATATATCTATATATCTATCTATCTGTCTATACCAGTCTGTTCCTATCTATCTATCAATCTATCCCAGTCTGTTCCTATCTATATATCTATCTATCCATGTCTGTTCCTATCTATCTATGTATCTATTTATCCATCCCACTACGTTCCTATCTATCTATCTATCTTTCAATCTATCTATCTATCCCAGTCTGTTCCTTTCTATCAATCAATCTATGTATCTATCCCTGTCTGTTCCTATCTATCTATGTATCTATCTCTCCGATTCTGTTTTTATCTATCTATCTATCTATCTATCTGTCTATCTATCTATCTATCTATCTATCTATCTATCTATCTATCTATCTATCTATGTATCCCAGTCTGTTCATATCTATCTATCTATCTCTATCTGTCTATCCCTCTATGTTTCTATCTATATATCTCTCTATCTATATATCTATCTATCCCAGTGTGTTCCTATCAATCTATCTATCTATCTACCTATCTATCCCAGTCTGTTTCTATCTATCTATCTATCCAACTCGTCTGTTCATATCTATCTATCCCCGTCTGTTCCTATCTATCTATCTATCTATCTATCTATCTATCTATCTAACTATCTATCTATCTGTCTATCCCAGTCTGTTCATATCTATCTATCAATCTATCCCAGTCTGTTCATATCTATTTATCAATCTATCTCAGTCTGTTTATATCTCTCAATCTATCTATCTATCTACCTATCTATGTATCTATCCCTGTCTGTTCATATCTATCTATCTATCTATCTATCTATCTATCTATCCCTGTCTGTTCCAATATATCTATATATCCCCGTCTGTTCCTATCTATCTATCTATCTATTCTAGTCTGTTCATATCTCTCTCGATCTGTTCATATCTCTCAATCTATCTATCCATCTACCTATCTATCTATCTATCCCTGTCTGTTCATATCTATCTATCTATCTATCTATCAATCTATCTATCCCAGTCTGTTCCTATCTATCTATCTATCTATCTGTCTATCTATCGCAGTCTGTTTCTATCTATCTATCCCAGTCTGTTCCTATCTATCTATCTCTCTCTCTCTCTCTCTCTCTATATATATATATATATATATATATATATATATATAGCAGTCTGTTCCTATCTATCTATCTATCTATCTATCTATCACAGTCTGTTCCTCTCTATATATCTATCTATCTATCCATGTCTCTTCCTATCTATGTATCTATTTATCCATCCCAGTCCGTTCCTATCTATCTATCTTTCAATCTATCTATCTATCCCAGTCTGTTCCTTTCTATGTATCAATCTATGTATCTATCCCTGTCTGTTCCTATCTATCTATGTATCTATCTCTCCGAGTCTGTTTTTATCTATCTATCTATCTATATATATATATATACCAGTCTTTTCTTATCTATCTATCTATCTATCTATCTATCTATCTATCTATCTATCTATGTATCCCAGTCTGTTCATATCTATCTGTCTATCTATCTCTATCTGTCTATCCCTCTATGTTTCTATCTATATATCTCTCTATCTATATATCTATCTATCCCAGTGTGTTCCTATCAATCTATCTATCTACCTATCCCAGTCTGTTTCTATCTATCTATCTATCTATCTATCCAACTCGTCTTTTCATATCTATCTATCTATCTATCTATCTATCTATCTATCTATCTATCCCCGTCTGTTCCTATCTATCTATCTATCTATCTATCTATCTATCTATCCCAGTCTGTTACTCTCTATCTGTCTATCCCTGTCTGTTCATAACTATCTCTCTATCTATCTATCTATCCCACTCCTATCTATCTATTTATTTATCTGTGTATATATCTATCTATCTATCTATCTATCTGTCTATACCAGTCTGTTCCTATCTATCTATCAATCTATCCCAGTCTGTTCCTATCTATATATCTATCTATCCATGTCTGTTCCTATCTATCTATGTATCTATTTATCCATCATACTCCGTTCCTATCTATCTATCTATCTTTCAATCTATCTATCTATCCCAGTCTGTTCCTTTCTATCAATCAATCTATGTATCTATCCCTGTCTGTTCCTATCTATCTATGTATCTATCTCTCCGATTCTGTTTTTATCTATCTATCTATCTATCTGTCTATCTATCTATCTATCTATCTATCTATACCAGTCTGTTCCTATCTATCTATCTATCTATCTATGTATCCCAGTCTGTTCATATCTATCTATCTATCTATCTCTATCTGTCTATCCCTCTATGTTTCTATCTATATATCTCTCTATCTATATATCTATCTATCCCAGTGTGTTCCTATCAATCTATCTATCTATCTACCTATCTATCCCAGTCTGTTTCTATCTATCTATCTATCCAACTCGTCTGTTCATATCTATCTATCCCCGTCTGTTCCTATCTATCTATCTATCTATCTATCTAACTATCTATCTATCTGTCTATCCCAGTCTGTTCATATCTATCTATCAATCTATCCCAGTCTGTTCATATCTATTTATCAATCTATCTCAGTCTGTTTATATCTCTCAATCTATCTATCTATCTACCTATCTATGTATCTATCCCTGTCTGTTCCAATATATCTATATATCCCCGTCTGTTCCTATCTAACTATCTATCTATCTATCTATCTATCTATCTATCTATCTATCTATCTATCTATCTATCCTAGTCTGTTCATATCTCTCTCGATCTGTTCATATCTCTCAATCTATCTATCCATCTACCTATCTATCTATCTATCCCTGTCTGTTCATATCTATCTATCTATCTATCTATCAATCTATCTATCCCAGTCTGTTCCTATCTATCTATCTATCTATCTATCTATCTATCTATCTATCTGTCTATCTATCGCAGTCTGTTTCTATCTATCTATCCCAGTCTGTTCCTATCTCTCTCTCTCTCTCTCTCTCTCTCTCTATATATATATATATATATATATATATATATATATATATATATAGCAGTCTGTTCCTATCTATCTATCTATCTATCTATCTATCTATCTATCACAGTCTGTTCCTATCTATATATCTATCTATCTATCTATCCATGTCTCTTCCTATCTATGTATCTATTTATCCATCCCAGTCCGTTCCTATCTATCTATCTTTCAATCTATCTATCTATCCCAGTCTGTTCCTTTCTATGTATCAATCTATGTATCTATCCCTGTCTGTTTCTATCTATCTATGTATCTATCTCTCCGAGTCTGTTTTTATCTATCTATCTATCTATCTATCTATCTATCTATCTATATATATATATATACCAGTCTGTTCTTATCTATCTATCTATCTATCTATCTATCTATCTATCTATCTATCTATGTATCCCAGTCTGTTCATATCTATCTGTCTATCTATCTCTATCTGTCTATCCCTCTATGTTTCTATCTATATATCTCTCTATCTATATATCTATCTATCCCAATGTGTTCCTATCAATCTATCTATCTACCTATCCCAGTCTGTTTCTATCTATCTATCTATCTATCTATCTATCTATCCAACTCGTCTTTTCATATCTATCTATCTATCTATCTATCTATCTATCTATCCCCGTCTGTTCCTATCTATCTATCTATCTATCTATCTATCTATCTAACTATCTATCTCTCTGTCTATCCCAGTCTGTTCATATCTATCTATCAATATATCTATCCCAGTCTGTTCATATCTATTTATCAATCTATCTATCTCAGTCTGTTTATATCTCTCAATCTATCTATCTATCTACCTATCTATGTATCTATCCCTGTCTGTTCATATCTATCTATCTATCTATCTATCTATCTATCTATCTATCTATCTATCTATCCCAGTCTGTTACTCTCTATCTGTCTATCCCTGTCTGTTCCTATCTATCTATGTATCTGTCTCTCCGATTCTGTTTTTATCTATCTATCTATCTATCTGTCTATCTATCTATCTATCTATCTATCTATCTATACCAGTCTGTTCCTATCTATCTATCTATCTATCTATGTATCCCAGTCAGTTTATATCTATCTATCTATCTATCTCTATCTGTCTATCCCTCTATGTTTCTATCTATATATCTCTCTATCTATATATCTATCTATCCCAGTGTGTTCCTATCAATCTATCTATCTATCTACCTATCTATCCCAGTCTGTTTCTATCTATCTATCCAACTCGTCTCTTCATATCTATCTATCCCCGTCTGTTCCTATCTATCTATCTATCTATCTATCTAACTATCTATCTATCTGTCTATCCCAGTCTGTTCATATCTATCTATCAATCTATCCCAGTCTGTTCATATCTATTTATCAATCTATCTCAGTCTGTTTATATCTCTCAATCTATCTATCTATCTACCTATCTATGTATCTATCCCTGTCTGTTCATATCTATGTATCTATCTATCTATCTATCTATCTATCTATCTATCTATCTATCTATCTATCTATCCCGGTTTGTTCCTATCTATCTATCTTTCAATCTATGTATCTATCCCTGTCTGTTCCTATCTATCTATGTATCTATCTCTCCGATTCTGTTTTTATCTATCTATATATCTATATATCTATCTATCTATCTATCTATATATATATATATATATATATATATATATATATATATATATACCAGTCTGTTCCTATCTATCTATCTATCTATCTATCTATATATATATATATATATATATATATATATATATATATATATATATATATATATACCAGTCTGTTCCTATCTATCTATCTATCTATCTATCCCTGTTTGTTCCTATCTATCTATCTTTCAATCTATGTTTCTATCCCAGTCTGTTCCTTTCTATCTATCTATCAATGTATGTATCTATCCCTGTCTGTTCATATCTATCTATCTATCTATCTATCTATCTATCTATCTATCTATCTATCTATCTATCTATCCCAGTCTGTTTTTATCTATCTATCTATCTATCTCTATTTGTCTATCCCTCTATGTTTCTATCTATATATCTATCTATCTATCTATCTATCTATCTATTTATCGATCTATCTAACTATCTCAGTCTGTTCCTATCTATCTACGCATCTATCCCAGTCTGGTCCTATCTATCTCTCTCTATCAATCTATCTATACCAGTCTGTTCCTATCTATCTATCTATCTATCCCAGTCTTTTCATATCTATCTGTCTATCTATCTCTATCTATCTATCCCTGTCTTTTTCTCTCTATCTATCTATCTATATACATATCCCAGTGTGTACCTATCAATCTATCTATCTATCTATCTATCTATCTATCTATCTATCTATCTATCTATCTATCTATCTATCCCTGTCTGTTCCAATCTATCTATCAATCCCAATCTATTCCTATATATCTATCTATCCCCGTCTGTTTCTATCTATGTATCTATCTATCTATCCCAGTCTGTTCATATCTATCTCAATCTGTTCATATCTCTCAATCTATCTATCCATCTACCTATCTATCTATCTATCTATCCCTGTCTGTTCATATCTATCTATCTATCTATCTCTCTATCTATCCCAGTCTGTTCCTATCTATCTATTTATTTATTTATCTATCTATCTATCTCTCTATCTATCTATCCCAGTCTGTTCCTATCTATCTATCCTACCCAGTCTTTTCCTATCTATCTATCTATCCCAGTCTGTTCCTATCTATCTATCCTACCCAGTCTTTTCCTATCTATCTATCTATCCCAGTCTGTTCCTATCTATATATCTATCTATCCATGTCTGTTCCTATCTATCTATGTATCTATTTATCCTCCCAGTCCGTTCCTATCTATCTATCTTTCAATCCATCTATCTATCCCAGTCTGTTCCTTTCTATCTATCAATCTATGTATCTATCCCTGTCTGTTCCTATCTATCTATGTATCTATCTCTCCGAGTCTGTTTTTATCTATCTATCTATCTATCTATCTATCTATCTATCTATCTATCTATCTATCTATCTATACCAGTCTGTTCCTATCTATCTATCTATCTATCTATCTATCTATGTATCCCAGTCTGTTCATATCTATCTATCTATCTATCTCTATCTGTCTATCCCTCTATGTTTCTATCTATATATCTCTCTATCTATATATCTATCTATCCCAGTGTGTTCCTATCAATCTATCTATCTATCTACCTATCTATCCCAGTCTGTTTCTATCTATCTATCTATCTATCTATCCAACTCGTCTGTTCATATCTATCTATCTATTTATCTATCTATCTATCTAACTATCTATCTATCTGTCTATCCCCGTCTGTTCATATCTATCTATCAATCTATCTATCCCAGTCTGTTCATATATATTTATCAATCTATCTATCTCAGTCTGTTTATATCTCTGTATCTATCTATCTATCTATCTACCTATCTATGTATCTATCCCTGTCTGTTCATATCTATCTATCTATCTATCTATCTATCTATCTATCTATCTATCCCAGTCTGTTACTCTCTATCTGTCTATCCCTGTCTGTACATATCTATCTATCTATCTATCTATCTATCTATCTATCTATCTATCTATTTATAACAGTCTGTTCCTATCTATCTATCCCAGTCTGTTCCTATCTATCTATCTATCTATCTATCTATCTATTTATCCATCCCAGTCTGTTCCTATCTATCTATCTTTCAATCTATGTATCTATCCCAGTCTGTTCCTTTCTATCTATCTATCAATCTATGTATCTATCCCTGTCTGTTCCAAACTATCTATCTATCTATCTATCTATCTATCTATCTATCTCTCCCAGTCTGTTTTTATCTATCTATCTATCTATGTATCTATCTATCTATCTCAATATTTTTATCTATCTAGGTATCTTCTTTATCTAGATCAGACAATTTTTATCGATCTGTCAATCATTTTTTTAATCTATCTACGCCTTTTCATTATATATTCCAATATCTCTAATAATCTGTGTCTATCTACTTATCTCAATTTGTTCTAATCTACCGTAAGCTCCGCAGTATCTATCTATCTGTCTCTCTATCTGTCTGTTTGTCTCAGTCAATTTATATCTATCTCAATTTGTTCTAATATCTCTCAATATATTCATTATCTATCTATCTATCTATCTATCTATCTATCTATCTATCTATCTATCAATCAATTTATATCTATCTATTTATCCATCTCAGTCTGTTTCTGTCTGTCTATCTATCTATCTATCTCAGTCTGCTTATATGTATCTATCACAGTTCCCTTCATATCTATCTATCGATTTGTCTGTCTGTCTCTCTATGGCAGTCAATTGATATCTATCCATCTATCTGTCGCAGTCAATTTATATTTATGTATCTATCTGTCTGTCTGTCTGACCGTTATGGTCCGGTTCCTTGTACCACGGTGATACTCCAATTTAGAACCAACAGAACTCTAACACGGATATGGAACAACACAGATGTATTACAAATAGGAATATATACAGAGAAGTAGAAATTGTTATTACTAACAATCAGGTTTAGTAGGGAGAAAAATGTAGTCTCGTCCAGTATCACTATTCCAGTGTCTTGTAGTAATTGTCTGAACGTTACTGTGTTCGGACTGCCTCTGACTCGACTGGCTGACTCGCTCTGACTGACAAACTCCCGACGGACTTCTGACGGACTTCTGACGGACTTCACTCCAGACTTCAGGCTGAACAGTATTTAGTCACCCCACCGCGAGGGCATCATGTGGCACAAGGCCGGTTTAACGTGGGAATCCGAGCCCGTGAGCTCGTCCAAAAATATGCCTTTTGAACCCGTATAAACGGGTTCAGGGTCGGTTCACCTCCCCGAAAGAGACTCCACCCTTCGGGATAGCCTCTTTCGGGTTCCTCCCCGCCCGAAAGCGGAGAGTTCAACCGATCAGCCGGTCAGCAGGTCGCCCGACTTCGGACTGAACGGTATTTAGTCAACCCCCGACAAAGGCATCATGTGGCACAAGGCCGGTTTAACGTGGGGTTTCCGAGCCTGTGGGCTCGGGCAAAAATATGCCATTTGAACCCGTATAAACGGGTTCAGGGTCGGTCTACCACCCCCGAATGAGACTCCACCCTTCGGCGTAGCCTCCTTCGGTTTCATCCCCGCCCGTAGGCAGACATTTCAACCGATCAGCCGGTCAGCCAGTCGCCCGACTTCGGACTGAACGATATTTATTTATACAAATGGTATAAAATGTTGCACAAGGCTTAAAAGGGGGTTGGGGAAGGACGGTCTTCTTCTGTCTTAATTCTAAACTTAGCTAGTCCCAGACACGGACCCAAACATACCAACAATGTCTCAATCACCAAAACAACACATTCACTCCTACCTTTCTTACTGCGTACACCATAATACCTCAGATTCTCTATGAAGTCCTAACTAGTCCCCTTACGTACAGATATTGTTCGTGTGGGGAGGGGCATAAAACAACAATTTTTAAAAGTATCCCCAAATGAATATGTACAATATGACTAAAATTATTTACAATAAACTAAACAAAACAATGTGTTAGTAATAAAACCCCCCACAAACCATAAATGTGGCAGAAACATCAGTTAACCGGACGAAATCAATGCAGGACTATGAAAAAATCAGGAAAACATTCATTCCTCCAAGCATTCACACAGACACACACATTCATACAAGGTAGAAGGAGCACTCGGCACGAGGTGTACGGCCGGCCTCCTCCTCGCACGAGTGCACACTTCTCAGGGATGGGAAATGTTTTCGGACGTCTTCTTCCCAAAAGGTGCCCACCTCATCCAATCCGCGACACATTCGGTCTAGAAAGGTAATGCGAAGCATATATTGACGAATCTCAATGCTAGGCATACCCAGACCGCCCTCAGAGGGATGAAGGCAACAGATCTCGCGAGATACCATAGGAGCCTTGTCTCTCCACAAGAAAGAGAACAAGGTCCATACTAATAACATTAGTCTGGCATACGGGAGTGGAAGCACAGAGAGTCGGTACAGGAGAATCGGATAGATGTGTGAAACACGTACTTCCGCCCTTCCCTTCAGGGAAAGTCTCCTCCGAGACCACAGATTAACCGCGATCTCGGCCTTCCCTTGTACCTCCGACCAGTTCATTTCCAACTGGAGATCAGGACCGAACCAGACGCCGAGTATCTTTATCGGCCCATCCGTCCAGAGGAAAGGTCCGGGAAGAGAAACTCCCTTCCACGCACCCAACCGCAAGCCCACAGACTTATCGCGGTTGATCTTGGCCCCTGTCACCATCTCATACCCACTGATCTCTTTGCTGACTTCGTCAATCTCGGCTCTGCTCGACACAAGAACCGAAACGTCGTCAGCATAGGCAGAATACCTGGCTGAGGTGGAAGCCCCAGGCAGGGAAATTCCGTGCAGGACCGGATTCGCCTTTAACTTGCGAAGGAATGGTTCCAACGCAAGAACGTAAAGCAGAGGCGAGAGCGGACAACCTTGACGAATGGAGCGAGACAATACGAAAGGCTTCGATCTTACCCCATTAACTTCCACCAGCGCACCGGGGGTCGCATACAAAAGTCGAATCCAGGAGCGAAAGTCGGCTCCGAAACCGGCCGCCGAAAGGACAGCCTCCAGAAATCGATGGTCAACCCTATCGAAGGCCTTGGACTGATCTAAATTAATCAGCGCGGTTTCACTGTCGACTTGTTCTAAGATCAAGCGTACCATATGAAGGTTATCCTGAATAGTCCTGCCCTTCACAACACAAGTCTGTTCAGGGCCAATCAGACTAGACAGGACAAGCTGCAAACGGTTGGCTAAGATCTTCGCCAAAATCTTTAACTCAGTGTTTAGCATGGTTAAAGGGCGAAAGTTCCCTAACCCATCCCCACCGTTCTTGTCCTTACGCAGCAACTTGATCACACCACTGGTGAAGCGTTGAGGTATAGACCCCTGCTTCATCCAGTGGTTGAAAATCAGTTCCAGCAAAGGAACAAAAACGTGCGACAACCTCGAGTAAACTTCGTAGGAAAGACCATCTAATCCCGGAGACTTATCCAGGCCAACCTGCTTCAGCGCTTCCCAGATTTCCGACTCTGTAATGGGACCCACGCACCTAGCCACTTCAGCTGCCTTGAGGCAGGGAAAGTCAGCTAAATAGGCGTCGAACTGAGCAGAGATGAGACCGGGCGTCCTGGTGAAAAGATCCTGAAAGTGATCCCAAAAGACCTCACATATGCCCGCGTTTGTAGTCGCGGTTCGCTTATCCGGCAATGTGACGCACGCTATATGTCGCCTAGACGCGTTCCGATTCTCCTCTGCACGCAGTTCAGCGGCCATATTCGTCGCCTCAGAAGACATTCTTTTTAACCTAGCCCTAACTACCAGAGCTTAATCCTTCTTGATAAGCAAGGAAGACAACTCTGCCTTAGCTAAAGCTATATCCCCACTAACACGGGATTTCACAGCTCGATCAACTTTATTTTCTAAAGCCGTTTGCGCCGCTAATCTATCTAGATTGAGTCGACGACTAAAATCGGCAGCAAACCTTCGAATTTTAGATTTTAAATTGTCCCACCAGGCATTTCCCACAACCGCCCCCGTCAATTCCCTTTGTATCATTAGTAACAGCTGGTCCCGGAAACCCTGATCACTAAAAAGTGAACAGCTCAATTTCCAGTAGCCAGCCAATCTAACCTTAGGCTTATCTAAGTTCACACGGACCCGGACAAGCCTATGATTCGTATAAACTATGTAATGGAAACTTGGACACCCTAAGAGCCCTACATCGACTCTCCTAAGACTCGGTCCAGGTAGCTCGCAAGCGTCCCAGGAGCCGAGTTGCCACTAGTTGTCCAAATCCATGCTACCTCCCGAGGGTGTTCATTCCGGAACTTATCGACAAGATCAAACCCATCGATAATGTCCCGAAATGGTTTCACGTCCTGGTTGTTAGTACCTTGTTTGTGCCTTATACGATCTATATCGAAGTCAAGGACGGCATTCCAATCCCCCGCTAAAACTACCCGACGAGACGTCGTCAAGAACGGCGCGATCTGCCGAAACAAAGCAGGCCGCTCGAAGACCCTTTCAGCCTGGTCCCGGGATACGCGGCAGACGTCTTCCCCTGGGAGATAAGGTTGTTTGATCTTTTTTTTCTTTTTATCGGTAATTATTTGAGAGTCAGGGCTTCTGAGGCCCCGCTGTTTGGGTCTTCCCTTTGCCCCTAACTACGAGGCGCCATCCCCCCTCATCCTTCTCCTTATCCACACTTCAGGAAGGCGTCGGTTTAGGAGGTAATGCGGGTACGGACCCAACCGAGGGATTTTCCGCACCGGTCCGCCTCGCAGCTAGGCCCACTACAGGCGCCGCGGATTTAACATTCTCGGCCAAAGGAGGATTTTGGTCGCCTGCGACCGGAACTCCAGGGGCCTTCTTCCCTGGGCAGGAGGAGGAAAGGTGACCAATCTCTCCACACCTCCAGCAAGTAGGTTTCCTACCGGTCACAATGACCGGCATTTTCCGGTCGCCTAACTCCAAACAGTTGGGGACGGACTTGAAGGCCTTCTGATCTAACATTATATCAAAAGTCCATCCCCCGTTCAAATTATCGGAGAGAGCCCCTAAAATTTGGCCGAACTGCATAAAAAATGCAGCCAGGTGCTCTCCCGAAATTTGAGGAGGAACCTCGAAAACGGCCACCCTGGTCCTTCTCCGACCCTCATACTCCGTTCTTAAAATTAGGTCTTTTGTTATAAGCTCTTTTTTGCCATTGCCAGGCAATCTTCTGGCGTGGGCAGCAGAATGTCCCACATGAAGAACCCAGTACCCTTTATGACTCTTTGGGGTTTTATCCCCAGGGACAGAAGTGATTTAATCACTATGTCTTTCGTGGAGCGACAAATTTAGCGAGTTCGCTTGTCCACCACGAAAACCGACACCATTCTCTTTGAGAACATATTGAGCTCTTAGACATTATCAAGGAGCCCATCTTTATTTACCAGATGAGAATAACTCTTTACCTTTTCCAAGAAATCCGCTATGTTCAAAATGCAACTTGGTGAGGACTTCCAACAAGAGGGCAATTCCTCGGTTGTCTTAGCTTGTGCCTCCTTCGGCACCTCTTCCTTTTGGCTTGAGACCTGCCTGGTCTCTCCTTTTTTTGAGCTACTAGCACGGTCATCTAAATTAGGGGCAGCATTTGCCCGTTTCTTAACGGATTTATCCGGCGGGTGGGCCTTAGCAGCCGCCCCGAAAAGGTCTTTTTTAACATCTGACCGACTGGCATCGTCGGCCATGATGAAAAAGTGTGGAGACTTCCACCTGCGGGTCTCTATCAACAATTTTCAAAAAATGGGGAAAGGAGTTGGGAGAAGGCGATAAAAGAAACCTGGATAACCCAGGAAATTAAAAATACAAAAGCAAAGACAATAAACTTTAAAAATAAATAAACTGGTAAAACTAAAATAAAATGAAAGACAAACTAGATCAACTGAAAGAAATAAATGGAACGGTAATACTTTTTTTTTTAAATAATAAAAATGGCGCCCAAAGGCAGCCGAAAATAAAAAGAAAAAAAAGAAACTCTTCTCTTTTCTGGTCAAAAATTCAAAAATGTACAAAAAGGAAAAAGAAATAAAAAGATTGTTTTGCAACTAGTCAAACCAAAAAAAAAGAAAAGAAATTAAACGCAAAGGAAATACAAACTAGTTAAACCAAAAAAAAAAGAAGGCGACCGAAGTCGCTAATTAAATAAATAAGAAGGAGGGTATAAAATAAACAGGAAAATAAAAACAAAGCTTTCTTTTTCTCTTTTCTTAAACGGTACTAAAAATGAAAACTGAAAAGAAATAAACAGAAATAAAAAAAAAAGCAGTCGTCCGGTAAGACTTTGTCAAACCGGGACTAAAATAAAAATAAAATATGGGGACCGAAGCCCAGAAAAAAAAATAAAACAAACAAAAGAAATGGGAAAAAAAAATAAAAAATAAAACTTAATTAATAACTTATCAGAAAAGACTTGGTGGGCCGAATAAAGTTCGTCGACTCAAGCAAGAAAGTTCGTCAAGTATTTGAAGCAAATCCTCGTGGGTCAAACAAGTTCGTCACACTACAAAAACAAAAAACACAATTACAAATATCCAACTGGTCAGAAAAAGTCAGAAAAAGACTTCGGACTGAACCCCCTGCTTCCTCTTGAGGCGCAGTATTTATTACGTATGGAATAGTCCATTATGTTATTATGGGTAAGGTCCCATAACACTGTCTCAATCTGTTCATTATCTATCTATCCATATATCTGTCTGTCTATGTCAGTCAGTTTATATCTATCCCTCTATCTATCTATATACCTAGCTAGCTATCTGTCTATCTTCCTAACTGGATTGATGCCAATCAAATAATTGTGACCTAACTTTATATTATCTATCTTAATCTGCCCATTGCATTTAACGTCAGTCTGCCTTCACTTTGTCTATATCTCTCTCCTTCTCTGTCTTTTGTATTTATATATACGTTCGCTGGTTGGTTGATTTTATTTAGCGGCATATCAACCTCTATGTGTTATTTAATGCCGAAATCTAGATATTTTAAAAACAATTCATTTTGAGTGAATAATGGTTTTAATAATACAAGTCATTAACCCATACATATACATATGTACACGCATTTATATATATATATATATATATATATATATATATATATATATATATATATATGGATGGGTGGTTCATAATATATTAAAATAACTCATTTAATTTATATATGATTCCAATCCCTGACCTTACAATACACGTCAGCTGATTTCTTAACCTAATTCGTTTGTTTTGTCTACACAACATTTGGTCTGATTCCTGTGTAGCAAAACTAATGTTCTGTTCAAGGCATGAACTTGTGCAATTAGTTAAATTCAGTATCTGTCTATATTTTGGAGATGAGATATTATGTACACTATTAACATTATTCGGACTATTGTCCTTATCTTTGTCGCCATATTTATTACAACGTTTCGGCCTTTCAGTATCTGTCTATATTTCTGAGATGAGGTATTATGTACACTATTTACATTATTCGGACTATTGTTCTCATCTTTGTCGCCATATTTATTACAACGTTTCAGCCTTTCAGTATCTGTCTATATTTCTGAGATGAGGTATTATATACACTATTTACATTATTCGGACTATTGTCCTCATCTTTGTCGCCATATTTATTACAACGTTTCGGCCGTTTTACGCTCCGGCCTTCTTCAGTAATAAGGAGTGCCAGAAAAAAAGCGATAATAACAGCAAAAATTGCAGTATGAGCACTGGTAAAAATTGTTGCTGAGATATTAGGTTTATAATACCCAGAAATTCATACACGGTGTCCTCAAGGACACATGGCACAGTGGATAATGGCGTTGGTTAGATCCAGTGACAGGATCCAAAGAGTGTGAGTTGTAATAAATATGGCGACAAAGATGAGGACAATAGTCCGATTACTGTAAATAATGTAGGTAATTTCAGTACAAACCGCCAATTATGTATTTTATTTATTCGTTGTGTAGACAATTGTATCGGTTATTTTGAATTTCATAGTCAAATTTAACCAAACGCGGTCCTGTGAGTGATGAATTATTTTCCACCCTACAACTACTTTCCCCTAGACGAAACGTCGCGAATCTATCGCTATTTCCATATTAAATGTTCTTACGTGCTATATTCCTTGGTCCAAGCAGCCCTGACCTTTGCAGCTGGGACCCGCCATGCCACCTTCACACGGATGATTTATTCTCTTCCAATTCCGTTAATAAGGAGAAAGTTCTAATTCTTACCAAGAATTGCTGCTTTATGAAACCTACCCCGACAGCACTTTTCCCGATCCCAACAAACTTAACCTCTTCAAAATCTGGGTTAGCCGTTATCTTTCCAACATAACCTCATAAATTGCACTTGTTACGTTCTCTTATGGTCATACACCACCATACAATGTCTCTCTACTGTGAATGGATCTTGGGCGAATATTAATATATAATAACGAATAGAAAAATCGTTATTGCATTAATATTTAATCTCTATATAATCTCTATATATCTATGATTTAAGTAAAACTGTGCTGACAGAGATATGATTAAATAACAAGAAAATCAAAATTTTATCATCTCTAAAAAATAGATAATAAAATTCACCAGACAAACAAAGCCATAGTTCGACCAATCAAACAGAAAGCTTTCACAACCAGGATATAAGACCGCGGGCCAATCAAAAGCAGACCGCCTTATCATACAGTATCTATAAATGTGTATATAAACAGATGGAAAATCAACCAAAATCAGTGGATACATTAATTTTGTCCAATCTCCGATATTGTGGTCATCGTAACATACCCAGAGATGAAATATGACATTTGTCCGACTAGCTGGCAACCTTAAACGAATAAATCGACCTTGCCAGATTGAAAGCAAACATACCTTCCTTTGTGACACTGAGGTGGTGAGGTGATTAAGCATTAATTCTAAGCAGAGAAAGAAAAGAAGTAAACCCAAAATGAAATATAGGGTTAGAAGAGAGAAAGAGAAAGAGAGAGAGAGAGAAAAAAAGAGAATGAGAAAGAGAGAGAGAGAAAGAGAGAGAGAGAGAGAAAGAAAGAAAGAAAGAAAGAAAGAAAGAAAGAGAGAAAGAGAAAGAGAGAGAAAGAGAAAGAGAGAGAGAGAGAAAGAGAGATTTTCCTGGGTGAGAATGGATTTCTTCTTTCCTAAAGTTTGTTTTGCTTATTTATGGAGTGAGTCTGGTATGCGGACGAAAACAGATTTTAGGAACAATTTTATCTCTTTCTTGCTAAATTAGGAAAACACGTCACTGGCGAACAGAAAAGTAGATGAGAATTATATTTTTATTAGGAAAAACGTAATTAGTGTTTAATAAGTAAACGGGACGGCTATTTAAATATGAGTGTCCACTAAAAGAAATAACGTTTAAAGTGAAAAAAAAAATCTGTTGTATTGATAAATAAAAATTTATTATTTTAGAAAATACTTCGTTTAAGTTTGGATACGAAACTGAGGAAATAGTTACAGTTTGTGGGAGATGATGACTTTGTGACGAGAAGGATTTTGCTTAAAAACTCTGTTCAAACTTTACTTAGCCGAGTCGGTTAAAGCACGTCGGATCTAACGACGGTTTACCCATGCTCAAAGGTATGCAGGTTCGAATCATACCGCAGAGTGTATATTTTTCATTTAATAAGATTTCTCGAATATTCAGGACGCTAGACGAAAATAAATAAATAAACTGTTTAATAAATAAAGGGAGCGTCTACTCAAATATGAGTATCCATCAAAAGAAATAACGGAATGATAAATAAAAATCTATTACTTTAGAAAATATATTTGTGCGAGTGATTTTTGTGTGTTGTGTGTGAGTGTGTGTTTGTGTGTTGTGTGTCGTATATGTGTTGAGCGTGTTGTGTGAGTGTTTTGTGTATGCGTATGTGTGTATTGTGTGGGTGTTGTGTGTGTTGTGTATGTGCTGTGCGTGTTGTGTGAATGTTTTGTGTGTATTGGGTGTGTTCTGTGTATGTGTGTTGGGTTTTGTGTGTGTGTTGTGTGTATGTGTGTATTGTGTGGGTGTTGTGTGTTTTGCTGTGTGTTGTGTGTGTTGTGTGTGAGTGTTGTGTGTGTTGTGTGTGTTGTATTTTGTGTGTGTATGCATGTATTGTGTGAGTGTTGTGTGTTTTGTTGTGTGTTGTATGTGTTGTGCTGTGTGTTCGTGTGTTGTGCATGTGTTGTGAGTGTAGTGTGAGTTGTGTTTTGTGTGCGTTTTGTGTGTGTGTTGTGTGCATGTGTGTATTGGGTGGGTGTTGTGTGTGTTGTGTGCGTTGTGTGCGTGTTGTGCGTGTACCCGTGGGTTTTCTGACCATTAGACCCAGGTACTAATCTCTCCATGGTAGATTAGTCAGAAATATCACCTTGATAATATTGGCCTGGGGAAGAGACCTTTGGAAAGTGACGGAAGACCATACCCTCGAGTTGGACTGTTCCATCAATGGTTGTGCGCACGAAGCCACAAGTCATCATGCCAGATGATGCACGCATTCCCACAAACTGTAACTAAAGTCCGCTCATGACCAGTTGTAGTATAAACCACAGGTTGGCTCTGAAAAGACACAAATATGCCTGAGTAGGCGTCTGCGCAACAGGAATTGGATATCCTCCCCAGCAGGGAGTCATAGTAAGAAATGAGGTTTTGCCATTATTTTTTATAATAAAGCATGATCTATCGACCTTTTCTCAAATGATTCGCGCCTTTTCATCTATTTAGCTTGGTTATAGTCATTTTCAAACCCACCAGATTTGGTGTACAGCAATGATTCCCCACCGGTGGGGCATGGTAATATTTTGGTGGGGTATGCATAGGATGTGCACCCTTCGGCTTGCAGAATAAAGGGGCAATTCGAGAATGAATTATTGACAGTGAATTACTTTCTAGTGAGCTCAAATTTCATTTTGCATTATTATTTCATGATTAAAATGATCAAAGTATATTACAGGATAAGCTTTCATTCAAATATTTTATATTTCTGCCTTTCAGTTCTCTATTATGATTTGAAACTATATACATTTAACTGTCTTTTTGTTATTTTTAAAAAATTTTCTCTTTCATGGATGCCATGGTCTTTGGAGGTTTCTTTAGAGACCAAGTTAATGGCCTTTTAAGCTTCCTTTCGTGAATTGGAGTTAAATTTTGAATATGTGAGAATTAAATATTACATTAGAGTACCAAAATTTTAGAAATACCAAAATGGGGCATGGCCCAAAATCAGTTGGAAACCACTGGTATACAGTGTTAGATTCTCACTGGAGTTTCTGTCTTCATAGATTTACTTCCATCGAAATAAACAAAGTAAACAAAAAATAAATAAATAAAAATAAAACAAAATCAGACAATTTTGATCCGGAGTCATTTTGGCGTTGAGCATTTAACGTTTATCGCTTTGTCTTAATTCAGTGGTTTTTAATCTTGTTGGGAGTACTGGATCCCCGCAAGTCTCATCCGTATATTCACGGAACCCTTTATTATTGGAAAAATAAAATATGATTTTTTTCAAAACATAGGTATATATTTTATTGATGCACAAATGAACTATGCATATCTGTGTCGCGCCAGAAGGTTTTTCTCGCCTGAGTCTATCCATCAAATCTACAAAACCTTGGATTCGTCCTTGGATTGAATAGTGTTGCCATATCTGGTCTGCTTCCCTTCGCTGTTCATCTCAAGTTCCGCGACAATATCCAGAGACAGATATGCAATGTGACAGGTCCTGTTCTGGCATCTCGTCTACAATCACTTTCTCACAGACGTACTGTGTCGCACCAGAAATTTTTTCTCGACTGAGTCCATCCTTCAAATCTACAAATCTACCATTCGTCCTTGGATTGAATAGTGTTGCCATATCTGGTCTGGTGCCCCCGTTGTTCATCTCGAGGTCCGCGACAAAATCCAGAGAAGGATGTCTTGACCCCCGCTAAACCTATGAGAATGACTCACCCTGGGGTTCTATCGAACCTAAGTTAAGAACCACTATCTTAGGAGGAAAATGTTCAAGTGGGGGCCAGGTTATTACCTAGTGCCTGCGGTGTCACAGAAGAGTTTTCAAGTCGGTTTGAGAAGTGTTTGTCCCCAGTGTATACGTGGATAATAAACCCACTTTAAACAAGACTGTACCACATTCCGTTCGAGTGTATTTATTGTTAAATAACTGTAAAAACATCCAATACGATGAATTAGCCATTTCATCGCGGGATTTATTCGTCCACGCAGTCAAAGCAAATGAAACCCAAAGCTGAATCTCCGACTGTATAAAAATTACTTAACAGCTTCAGCCACAAAGCAGATGAATACGTGTAAATATATTTGTAGTCTTGTTGGAGGAGAAGGAGTCGCTTTAACTAAACCTGACTTATAATGTTAAGCAACCTCTTCTGGTTCACAAAATGTCTCATTCTCTTAAATAAAGTTCCACTGGGCCATACCGTGCAACAGATTTCGTTAAGAACATGATTGCAGGAAGAAACCATAGCAAAAATAAAATCGAAAATCCCAATCCTAACTCCTTGCAAAAAATGGCTTCTCACTAGAACATTCTTGATCCGGTTGGGAGATTGGAATTGTCTTAACTGACGGAAACTGGCAAACGAAATCAACTCGCCATTGGAAATATCCTGCTGTTTCCCGCCCATAGATATCCGCCATTTTATTGCTTGTTGGAATTATTAAGTTTAGCTAATGAATGTTCGGGGCATAAAAGTTCAAATGAAGTTCAACAAAACAGAAGAGGCTGAAAGTGGCTGATGCTTGCTTGGCAATCAGGGCAAAAGTGTGTTATTCAAAATCGGTAGTATTAATAGATAACACAAGACTTGAATCTTCATAAATTAACATTTTATTCACGCCAATATTTCGTCAGTTACTTTCGTCCAGTCTTTAGTGCCAGCATTGTTGCCTCGAGTCCGGTATGTGGACCTTACATTCTGCCTGCGATGTGTAATTGACTGCCCAAGTTAGTTTTGAAGCTGTTGTTTATATATCTATTTGTCCAATATTCTCGTTCACACGCTTACAATAACCAATGATGGTTTGAAGTTACGTAATTCTGTATTCGGTAGCAAGCTCATGTCAACCCTTAGTACCCCCAGATTCCTTGATGGTTTCGTGTTAAATTTGAAAACAACGCCATAATACGAACACTACAATTTCTTAAAAACTCATTTTGAGTCTAAAAGGATGAAATAGTTATCTGGGGTCAACACATTAATCAAAAATTAACTATACATATAATAACCTTTTTTCTGTCAGTAGTTTCAGGAAGGAGGCGATAATGGCTCTCCACAGCTTCCGTTTCATTATTATTTGTGACAATGGATTGGTTTCCTGCTGTCTTCTTCATGCCTTTAAATTCACAATAATCCTTCCTCTAGACTGTCTACTGTCCAAGGATAGGGAGCCCTGTCTGGCCTGATATTTAACATATGTTTAGGCGAGAAGAGATGGGTTCATGCCTTTCGTAAGTGCATGAGTGCTAAAGTGAACGCAACAGACGAGACTGTATCTTGAACTCTGCTCGACGATTCTTCTTTCCATGCCAATAGCCTTTACACTACCCGCATATTTTTAATGATTATCTTAATTCCTGACCAATGACTATCCCTTTTTTTTCTTAAATTTAAATCTACAACATTCAGATTTAGAACTGATGTGAGTAACGACGAGGTTTTAGAAAAATTTGAAACAAAAAGGAAACTTATACTTAACATCAGGAAGAAGCAGTTGAAGTTTCTCGGCACATTATGAGGAAAGAGGGTTTCGAAAATCTGATACTCACATGACAGATTGAGGGGAAAAGGGACAGAGGAAAGCAGTTCGTAATATACTTGGTGAGCTTGAATAAATGAATGGTAGAACAAATTTTGGGAGAAATATCAAAAAGGTAAAGCTTATTAAGAGCTACAAGGGATGGGAAGATGTGGGGAGCCATGGTCGCTGACGTCCTGAAGGAACACGGCACAAAGGGGCCAAAGAGCAACGAGCTTCGTTTTGCTGATTCTGGATAACTCACTGGTCGATCCCAGTGGGTTTTACGTCTGGCGACGGGTCTCTCGAGGGTCGCCCTATCAACTGTTGACGGTCGGCTAAGTGCCTACCGTGGTTACTACAGGTAACAAAGAATCTGCCAATGGCAAGCGTGTGGTCGTCGTCGCCGCAGCCGTCGGACACGTAGGTATGTAGACGAGCCCAGTCTAAGTTCGACTGCAGGACTCTTCCACAGGATTGACTGGTCCTCGTACGAGCGGCTGTCCTCAGCGGTCGTGTGGTCGTCGTCACCGCGGCCGTTGGACGCGTAGCCGTGGGTAGGTAGACGAGAAAGGTTTGCGAAAGTAAATTTTAGGACAAAAACTATAAAATCAACTATTTGTCCGTAAATCCAGAAATATATTTTCCGTAAATCCAGAAAAATATTTTCCTGATAAGTGCAAAAAAAAAATAATAATAATAATAATAATGGAGATAGGACCTGTTACAATTCTATGGGACTACACAATACACCCTGAAGAACAATCAAAGCCAACCGCCCAGATATTGTTATTAAAGACCACAAACAAAAAACGGTGCCTCCTTATTGATATGGCAGTCCCTGCTGACTGCTATGTATCTTTGAAGATATTCAAAAAGTTGTCAAAAAACAAGGACCTTGAAATAGAAATCCCGAAAATGTGGCATATGGGAACATCAACAATCCCTGTTGTAGTTGGAGCCCTAGGACTGGTTGGAAAAGATTCCAATAGACTAATTAAACGGATTCCTGGAAGTCCATGCCTCAAAGAGATGCAAAAAATTGTTCTGACAAGTACAGCCCACACTTTACGAAGGGCTTTATCTATGTAATTTTTTTTAATTTTTTTTTTTATTGTCAGTGGAAAGTGTCATGATGCCATTTCTAACCTTAGGACCCTGGGCGGGACCCAGAAAGAAATGTGTAAACGCCAGAAATCAAAGAAAATAATAATAATAATAATAATAATAATAATAATAATAATAATAATAATAATAATAATAATAATAAACTGAGAGATAGAGCACCAATAAAGACAGCGAGTAGTAACAAAAAATAGCTGAAAACTTACCTACAATCAACGCTCAGATGCCTGCAATGTTTCTAGGAAAGAGACAAGTCAATACGGGGAGAGGATAGGTAATGGCCGATCTGATGAAATCACTTCTCACTATCGCCCCCACTATCGCGTCTTCCAAGAAGTGATATTTATTATACTCCCACCTCCTAAATAAAGCTAGTAAAAAAAAAAATGAAAAAATAGTCTATATTTAATTCTGTTGAGGAATTGCCGATAAAGCCCAAGAATCCAGCAACATCTGTAGGTCTCGTCTGGTTTTAATTCTTAAGTGTTACTGACACATAATCACGAAATACGTTCTGATTTAATCTCCTTGGAAATACAGCGGATTTGGAAATAGAAATATCTTCAATTTTTTTAACATTTGTATCCTATCTTTCGTAGTATCGTTATTACAAAATTAAAAAATTACAAGTTACAAACTATTTTTTCGTACATCCATAAATATTTTCCTGATTGGTGCAAAATAATAATAATAATAATAATAATAATAATAATAATAATAATAATAATAATAATAAACTGAAAGATGGAGTAGCGATATAGACCAAGGGTAGCGACAAAAAATAGATGAAAAGTTACCTACAATCAACGCTAACATTTTTTTTCAGTTTCTCGTTTAGAACGAGATTTTGGTGTCACTAGAAAAAACCATTACATAGAAATATAAGTTGTTATTCTTGTACAAAAAGAGGCTTAATCGACATAGAAAATTGAATTGTCATATTTCTATTTTTTGATCAATGACAGCCCTCGAAAAGAACGTTGTACTTTCTGTGCCTTGCAGACATTTTTTTTTTTTAATGAAGATTCAAATCACTTCAAATCTTAATAGATTTTCACTCTTAAATAAAAATAAAAATAATTAAATATATTCTTAACCAATCGTAAATTTGAAAAGTAATTCTTAATTTTGAGTCGATTGATTGCAATCAATTTTGGTCACTAATCTAAATTATCCAGTCTTAGGTAAAAATTTTAATTTACCGATTATTAACTTTCGGCATTGTTCAACAGCCGAATGGCATCTATACAATTCCAATAAATATTTTATTCAGTTTTATTTTTATTATTATTATTATTATTATTAATATTATTATTATTATTATTCTCCCCCACCACCTCCTCCTCCTTCTTCTCCTTCTTCTTCACCAACTCCTCCTCCTCCTCCTCCTTCTTCTTCTTCACTACCTCCTCCTCCTTCTTCTTCACTACCTCCTCCTCCAATCTTCTTCTTCACCTCCTCCTCTCCTCCTCCTTCTTCTTCTTCACCACCTCCTCCTCTTCTTTCTTCTTCTCTTCCTCCTCCTCCTCCTTCTTTTTACGTGCCTTGTCCTTTCAGGACGTGGATGATTTCCTCTCCTTTGTAGCTAATAATGGTCTTTTTTTGTTATCTCTCCTAATCCCTGTTGTTCCAACCATTTACACAAGCTCTCCAGCTCATGTTATTCGCTGTTTTCCTCTGTCCCTCTTCTTTTTTTATATGTCGAGTGAGTATCACTCTTTCCTCATTATGTGCCCTAGAAATTTCAACTGTCTATTTCTGATTCTACGTATGGGTCCGTTTCGTTTCCATTCTCTCTAAAACTTCGCCGTTGCTCACATGTTCGATCCATGGTATCCTCAGCATCCGTCTCTATAACTACGTTTATTTTGACTTAAGTCTCTTCTTCATCTGCGGGAAGATTGTCCAGCATTCACTGCCATACAAAAGAACCGATATTACATTGACGTAACGCGAGCCGATTTTTAACTTTTAGATGCACTATGGCTGCTACTACCACTGATATGTATATATACATATACGCTTTCAACATAAACATAATCTTATTTATAAAAAAATCGCAAACATAAGAAGGAAAACTCTTTCAACAAGCATAGATACAACTAAAAATCTATGACATTTGGATCGTCAAATAGTCTTCTTTCGTTGTTTGTAGTTATACTACACATGTTATGAACATTTAAAATATAAATAAATTTATTAAATTTGTAAATGTACTTCATTCCTCTGCATAACTGATGAGCCTCTACAGAATTACATAACGAAAGTTATCTTCTAGAAATTAAGCAAAGTTTTGACAGATAAAAACTAAGAAAAATGTTCTGAACCGCTACATGATCTCCTACGGTGAATACAGGACAAGTTTTTAACAAGTAACGATGAGACTTAAGCGATACAGGTGTGGTTCTAACAACGGCTGCGAATGATACCATGGAATGAAGCCGCTTGACACAGATTGACATCGAAATCTGTCACGCATACACATTAAGTTATAAGGTTCTCGCTCACTTCTGTAGTTTATAGCAGTGCTTGGAAGGAAAGTGTGTAGAGTGTGGTCGTCTCACGACACCACAGAATTTACATCAATGACTACGGATTGTGAAGCCAAGCCGAACATTCACCGGGTGCGACAACCACCATATTTCCCAGATCTCACCCCTTGCGAATTCCTCTTACCAAAAATCAAATCCCACTTGAAAGAAATGAGATTTGAAGACGTCGAAGATCTCTAATGAAATTCAACGAAGCAGCCTGCTCGCTATCCCCAAAAGAAGAGTTCCAGGAATGCTTCCACCAATGGTTTGAGAAGGCGACTACATCAAAGGAGATTAAATACCGAATTCATAAGTGTTGCTTCCTATAACACATAATTCCGAAATATTTTGATAATACCACGTACTAACAATCAGGACATTCTACACATGCTTATTCGAGTGTCGCTTTTCTTTATTCCTTGGTCATCGAACTGAGATTAAACTGTAGTATCTTCGGGTTAACAAACTATATTTTATTTCTTATTGATGTTTCTGTTTTCGGACAGAACACAACAAATAAATGAGGATGTCTGGTGACGGAGATCAAAAAAATGTTTCTCAAAGTTTTCTCAAATATAATAACTGCTATCGCCCTTTCCAGTAAAGATTATGGTTGGTTTGGTTTGTTTTACGGCATATCAACACCTCAATGGGTTATTTAATGCCGACAAGATTTTTATTGCTGGTAATATTTTCTTTTCAAAAATATATTACTGCTATTAATATTTTTCTTCAAAAATTCATTGTTGGTAATAATTTTTTTACAATAACGTATTTCTAGTAGTAAAAACTATTTTTACGCTTACATAGTGTTTTGACCCCCAGTTTCGGGTTTAACTATTTGCCCACAGCTGTGACCCTAACAGGTGCTACCACCACGGGTCAGGGTGGCCTAAAACACCAGCAATTAAGAAGTGGTTCCACGTTCCTCAAAACCTCGTGGTCAGAGGCCTTGCTGCTGGTTGTAGTTTATCGTCTTACCCTGGACGCGGATGTAGTTTATCGTCTTACACAGGATGGAGTATTGATGAGAGCATCTTTTTTGCCCTTTTTTTTTTAAATAAAATAAAATCTTGATTATGTCATTGTTTTTCTCGTCGAGTTACATGTTCTAACCATTTTATTTGTTGCTCCTTTGCAAGGATCCAAAGTGATAGGCAGAGCAAAAAGTTCCAAGATGGATGGTTCTCGCAAAAAACTACAGGCAACAATCACCTGAAGACATTTTTATTGTCCGGTCTGAGAAACAGGTTAACAAGACTAGTAAATAGCATATAAAAGAAGATTTATGAACTCCTTTGAGCCGGTAGAAGTTTGGACGCATCTTTTTAATAAGTCCTACGTGGGAGATTATGGATTAGAGAAGCGATTATCACCGTGCTGCTGTATACTAGTGCGATGCGAAATATTATCATTATTCTGTTATTTTGGCGGGTGTCTATAAAATAGACTACGGCAAGCAATCCAAACATTAGACGAATAAATAACTTTAATTATCTTCCCAGACCAAAAAAAAATCTGTTAAATAAGCGACCTAAGCAAATCAACCCACCCCAAAACTTTTTACTACATTAATAAAATATCAAAAAACGAAAAGAATAACTAATACAAAATGAAAATGAAAAGCAAGTAAAATAAATTAACCAAAACCAATAAATAAATAAACAAACAAACCACTCCCGCAAAAAAAAAACGCCAGAATAGATTACCCACAATGCACCACTTACCCATTTATATTAATAGCCGAGGAAAAATCCAGCATTCGCGGCCTGGAGATTGCGTCCAGCATGAAACAGCCTGTCGCCTCTGTGTGTTGACTTCTATGTTCACTTTTATATTTATATTTACATACGTTCTAGCTCTGATATTGAGCACTTTATCCCATAAATACATAGCACACCTTAAAACTATATATATATATATATATGGGTACCTCCATGAGATGGCTAAAAAATCAGCATACCGTGCTGAAAACATGCTCCAAACATAATGAAAACATAGTTTTATCGTCAAAACCTTTATGTTATTATTAAGAGGAAGGATCAAGCCATTTTTTGATTGTTTAATTAAATTTTTTACTCCGTTTAGAACATTCGAAATTTTCATTAAAAACTTTTTTCTTGCGTCAGCAGTTGTACTAACTTTTTGCATAGCAAATTTTAGCCTCTTTTTTGCGATGACAGACACATTAATTTGGAAATTCTTGCAAAATTCAAATAATATTCGGATATTAAGGAAATTTTCAGGACTTATTCACAAACGAATGAAATTATTTTTTAATTTTTTTATTAGAAAATCTTGGTAAGAATATTTTTTTTATTTTACATGTGTTTCTTCCACTTTTTTAATTCTATAAAAGCTTGAGAAATTCATCAAAATAATTTTTAGTAACTGTATTACTTAAAAGCAGAATTCTTTGAAGAATTTAAATCACGGATTTTTTTGATTTTTATTTATTTTTTTTTTTTTTGCAAAATCCGACTCGGTCTTACCGGGAATATGTTCTGAATTGGAAAATAAAATACACAATAAAACTAAAATATTATTTAATTAGAGACGCTTTTAATTATTTTTATGAATAATATCTATTAAAGACAATATTGTCTGAAGAAAACATTTTTTTAGATGAAAAATGATTTTTTACAAGATTTGTTTTCAGTTATTTACAATTTAAAATTGAATAATTTATAAAAGTTTTGAATCTTTTAAATGAAATAACTCTTAGAAAATATTGTTATTAAGTAAAACTATATTTACTAATCATATATTTTGAAGTTTATTACAATGTGAAGACCACGACTATTTTTAAACGAATTTCGCTTTGTTTTTATATATGCATATAGATGCAGAACTTCTGAAGTATGGATATAAAAACAGATAAATCTATTCTTGAAAGGTCATGTGTTTTAAGGGTTTAACAAGATTTTTAAAACGGAAAATTAAGTATTGTTTACAAATGTGTAAGAAATGGCTGACGTTATCGATTTTACTGGGGAAAAATGGATGTCTATTCCAATCAATATAATTTCTGTCTGAAATACACAAAAGTATTTTTCTCACCGGGCATAGTAAATTTAATCCATTATCTTTCATTTAAAGCTAAATTGAAAGCTTCAGGTATATTGTGTGTGTGTGAAAGTAGTAATGTTACAACGTTAATATTTAAATAAATGATTAAATATTAAACTTTCAAATAATTCTTTTCACTGTTCTTCGATTGTTATTTTAAATCCTTTGTTTTAATATTCATTTTTAAAAATATTTTCGTTTTTTAAGGTTTCAAAATAAAACATCCGACGTTTCCCATTGATAGATATTAGATTTCAATACAAAAGGAACATACCATATTGCAATTTTCTACTTCTTATTTATGTGATTTAGGCTCCTCAACCCTAAATAACATAAAAAAATAAAAAGTGAGAAAGACAGCGCTCAACTGAAGAAGAAATGAGAGTTTGCTTATTGCACATTCGACCAAACATTGGAGAAATCTCAAAAAACATCGGGAAGAGATTTCTTACTAGATAGTTGAATAGAAACATTTTTGTTGTGTCATTTTTTTTTTTTTTTATCTATGGTTTTTATTTCATAACATTTAAATGTACATTCTTTAAAAACTTTGCTAAGTGTACCATGATATTTTCATTTCCTCCTTGGTGTGCTGTTGCTTAAAAAGGGTGAGAAACACTGGCCTAAAGTATCTAGACAGAGCAAAAAATGCTTCACAATGTCAACACTAAAGCTCAAGTTTCTACTCAAGTTTCTACTCAAGTTTCAACTCAAGTTTCATATATATATATATATATATATATATATATATATATATATATATATATATATATATATATATATATATATATATATATTATAAATTAATTGATTTAAAATATGTTTTTTCCGCTACACAGTTCTAACCATAAAATATCTATAAGAATGCCGGATTATATAAACATGATTAGAACTATGTAGCGGAAAAAATATATTTTAAATCAATTAATTTATAATATTAATGCTCTGTAAATTTACATTGAACACTATTTTGTAAAAATAAAAATATCTATAAGAACACCGGATTATATATCTTATTGTTTTTTCTTTTTATATATATATATATATACTGCCGCCACTAAATGTTGACTTCTATGTTCACTTTTATATTTACACACGCTCTATCTCTGATATTGAGCACTTTATTCCATAAATATAGCACATTTTAAGACTATATTTCTTCATATATATAATTAAGTAATTCATCGATATATTCTCTATAACCATAGGACTGTGCCCTCAGTCCTATGGTTATAGAGAAACTCAGTTGAGTTTCTCTATAACCATAGCACTGGGGGCACAGTCGTATGGTTATAGAGAAAGTCAGTTGAGTTCCACCACGGAATATGTGAGCGAGCGTCGCTATATTGAGTCTGATTTGTTACCTCTTCGACACCGAAACCCGTTGGAACAGTTGGTATGACGTTTGCATGATAACCTAACTGTCAGTGGATGTGCACTTCTGATGTGTCCCAAATATAGGACGAAGTGGCCGTCCAGTTCTTTCTGCATTCTGTTGAGGTTTCTTTCAGACTCGATGAATTACTAATTATAATTATCAAATCCTCTAAATAATTTCTATCATATGTATATATTTATATATATATATATATATATATATATATATATATATATATTGGGTTGTTAGGAATCTGATACATTTTTGCAGATAAAATACAAAACTACTCATATTTGTGTGTGTATTTTTTAAATCTATGGTTTCATAACATTTAAATGTATAGTCTTTAAAAATTTTGCAAAATGTGCCATGATATTTCATTCGCTCTTCGTTGTGCCGTTGCTTTAAAAGGTTGAGAAACACTGAAGTAATCAATTTTCATCAAAGTTGATGACCAAGCCATCAATAGAGACACTTTCTACATTACATATGTTCCTTTGCATAACATTTCTAACTTAATGGCTACGTTTTTATAATAATAATTACCATATTAAAGGAAGATGATGTTTAAATTCTATTAATCAGGCAATGATATATATTTTATGTTTTGTGACCTGAGCATTGACTATTTTGTTTGTCTGATAAGCTCAAAGCTTTACAATTTTGTTCTGTACTTTGTATGAATGTAACTAAATATTTATATATTTAATTTATATATTTAGATATTTGAATAGAAACATTAAAATAAAGAAAATTCATATAGGGTCTGTGTATTTTTAAAAATCTATGGGTTTTTTTAACATTTAAATGTATACCCGTTAAAGATTTTGCTAAGTGTGCCGTGATATTTTCCTTTGCTACGAGGTGTGCCGTTGCTTAAAAATGGTGAGAAATACTGGATTAGATGGACCGTTTGATAAAGCGTTCATCGCATAATGTTATAAGTTTTCGGCCTTCATCTGCCCGTGATACTCGTGAAATACAAAGACAGCTGTCATAAATAGTAAAGGCTATCTGTGTTGTTGTGTCTGCGCAATGTTTTCGGTCTGTTCGTTTAGGGATAAGTATTTTTTTAGAAAAAAGTTACTTTGACATGGGGAAATTAAATTTTCATTAAATTAAAACTATCTTTTTTTATTATTTAAAGCTCTATTTTATTTTACTAAGGCTCAGTTTTTTAAGTGGTATTTAAGTTTAATCTTCAATAGAAATGCTGAGAACTGGTCTCAACCGGTTTCAACCGGTATCAACGAATGAGCGAAATAAATTTTGGAATGCCGACAGTTGAGTCGGACGACTGTTTTCCTTTTTTTTTTTTTAGAAAAATTCATCCGGGACTTACTGATTCCAACCACGACTTTTATTATTAAATATTCATTAAATTTTCTCTAGACCCTTAACTTAGGTAGTATGCATTTTTTTGGGGGGGGGGGTAATTTTGGGGGGTAATTTAATGAAAATTATGAAAATTGTTTAGTAAACATAAACAGAATTCCAGCCGCCCCTTTTATTCCAATCACTCAGTTTATTTGAAACTCAAATATAACATGCTTAAGATGCATTTAATAAATTTTCAATCTTTGAACAAATTCAAAATTCTACGCTACAATGGAACGATGGTTAAAACAGAAGTTGTTAAAAATCAAAAGAATAAAAAAAATTCTTAATCCTTTATCTCTGCACTATTTACATTATTCGGACTATTGTGCTCATCTTTGTCGCCATATTTATCACAACGTTCCGGCCTTTCAGTATCTGTCTATATTTCTGAGATGAGGTATTATGTACACTATTTACATTATTCGGACTATTGTCCTCATCTTTGTTGCCATATTTATTACAATGTTTCGGCCTTTCAGTATCTGTCTATATTTCTGAGATGAGGTATTATGTACACTATTTACATTATTCGGACTATTGTCCTCATCTTTGTCGCCATATTTATTACAATGTTTCGGCCTTTCAGTATCTGTCTATATTTCTGAGATGAGGTATTATGTACACTATTTACATTATTCGGACTATTGTCCTTATCTTTGTTGCCATATTTATTACAATGTTTCGGGCTTTGTACGCTCCGTCCTTCTTCAGTATCTGTCTGTATTTCTGAGATGAGGTATTATGTACACTATTTACATTATTGTTCTCTATTGAACTCACACTCTTTGGGTCCTTGTCACAGGATCTAATTAACGCCATTATCCACCTAATGTCGTCAGTAATGTGTTCAATAAACGGTTACGGCAATGGAGAACTTGGAGAGCGGAATTAACAGGAGATAACTGATAACTGACATCCATTAAATATGGCACGTGGAACCAGAACAGTCCACCCCAGTGAGCGAAATAAAGGGTTCATTCAGTTCGACATTCCAACTACCTGAAGAAGACCGGAGCGTACAACGGCCGAAACTTTGTAATAATAAATATGGCAACAAATATGAGTATAATAGTCCGAATAATGTAAACAGTGTACATAATATCTCCTCTCAGAAATATAGACAGATACTGAAGAAGGCTGGAGTGTATAACGACCGAAACGTTGTGAATATGGCAATGAAGATGAGGGTAACAGTCTGAATAATATAAATAATCCAAGTAATCATAATACCTCATCTCAGAAATGTAGACAGATCCTTTATCTCCCTTTGAGACTAATCGTTCGTCAGTCGCATGATCTGCACTTCCCAATAATGCAAATACTAATCGTGGATGGTGTTGTCTTTATAGTCAACCAATGAAACGCCCTCTTGCGATTTACTATTTCTAGTTTTAAGGACGATCACTCAACCTAACACTACAAATGCAACAACTGGTGAAACCACAACATCTATACTAAACACAGATATTACAAGCCCAGAGAAATATGAACGTCTACTCCGACTACATAAAAAAGAGCATCTTCCCATTCTGAGCCAATATCTATGAAAGTGACATAAGTGTGATAAGAATTATCGTTTGGCTTAACTAAGGTATCTCGTGAAAAACTCCAGATGCCTTTTGTTTATTTTGTAGCATATTATTGGTAAACAGTAAAATTATGGAGATATATGAAAACAAATCTCTCGAATTATAAAGATGAAGGCGTTAGGATAATGTAATTTACTGGTCCCAAATGCACCGGATTCGGTCTGGTCATTTGAACAACAATAGACTCTCGTCTTTTGTTGAAGCCGCTAAGTAAAGAAGTATTCGTGACGTGCGCGTAGACACAGCTTTTACAACATTACGTGTCGGACTTGTGAATAAACACAGCTTTTGTGACATCCACTATTTTTTTTTCTTTTCAGGGCCAAAAAGAAGACATGTAAGACAGTTTTATTTTTTGTTAGAGTGTTCTCTCTATAGAAAATAAGAATTTCAATTAAATTCTTCCGTTTTTATTTTTTCTTATTTTAAATGGATAATTATCTTCTTTCGACAACCGGATGCTACCAGGGCGACTCTATATATTTTTATTAAACCAACAAAGGTAGTTTTCACAAAATATGATCTTCAGAATAATACTAAAAGCTTTTCATGTTTTAAAGATACTAGCACGAATACTGAAAATGGAGTGAAGACGTCATATAAAACATATTATTACCTTGTTGTAGTTAGGCTTCTTGTGGGGAGATTGGAGGTTTTGAGGAGTGAGGAACCACCTCTTAATTTTCGATGTTCTTACGTAAACCCTGATCTGGTAGATATTAGGATCTCAGGAATGAGCAAGTAGTAAACCACCAAACAAAAATCAAAAATGCATTTTTATAATAAAATGACCAACAATACATTTTTATAATAAAATGACCAACAATGCATTTATATAACAAAATGAAAAAAACAATTCATTTTTATAATAAAATGACCAACAATGCATTTTTATAATAAAATGAAGAACAGTATATTTTTATAAAATGACCAACAATACATTTTTATAATAAAATGACCAACAATAGATTTTTATAATAAAATGACCAACAATAGATTTTTATAATAAAATGATCCACAATACATTTTTATAATAAAATGACCAACAATGCATTTTTATAATAAAATGACCAACAATGCATTTTTATAATAAAATGACCAACAATGCATTTTTATAATAAAATGACCAAAAATACACTTTTATAATAAAATGGCCAACAATGCATCTTCATACGAAAATAACCAACAATGCATTTTTATAATAAAATGTTGAACAGTATATTTTTATAATAAAATGAGCAACAATACATTTTTATAATAAAATAACTAACACTGGATTTTTATGATAAAATGATCAAAAATGCATTTTTAAAATAAAATGACCAATAATGCATTTTTATAATAAAATGACCAACAATGCATTTTTATAATAAAATGCTCAACAATGCATTTTCATACTAAAATGACAAACAATGCATTTTTATAATAAAATGATGAACAGTATATTTTTATAATAAAATGACCAACAATGCATTTTTATAATAAAATGAAGAACAGTACATTTCTATAATAAAATGACCAAGAATACATTTTAATAATAAAATGACAACAATGCATTTTTATAATAAAATGACCAATAATACATTTTTATAATAAAATGATCAACAATACATTATTATAATAAAATGAAGAACAGTACATTTATATAATAAAATGACCAACTATGCAATTTATAATAAAATGTCCAACAATGCATTTTTATACTAAAATGATCAACAATACATTATTATAATAAAATGAAGAACAGTACATTTTTATAATAAAATGACCAACTATGCAATTTAAAATAAAATGTCCAACAATGCATTTTTATACTAAAATGATCAATACATTATTATAATAAAATGAAGAACAGTACATTTTTATAATAAAATGACCAACTATGCAATTTAAAATAAAATGTCCAACAATGCATTTTTATACTAAAATGATCAACAATACATTTTTATAATAAAATGATGAACAGTATATTTTTATAATAAAAAGACTCACAATGCATTTTTATAATAAAATGAAGAACAGTACATTTTTATAATAAAATCACCAACAAAGCATTTTTATAATAAAATGACCAACAATGCATTTTTATAATAAAATGATGAACATTATATTTTTATAATAAAATTACCAACAATGCATTTCTATAACATGACCCACTATATATTTTTATAATAAAATCCTCAACAATATATTTTTATAATAAAATGACTAACAATACATTTTTATATTAAAATGACCAACAATGCATTTTCATACGAAAATTACCAACAATGCATTTTTATAATAAAATAATGAAAAGTACATTTTTATAATGGGGAATTAACAGAAGATATATGACATCCATTAGACATTGCACGTGGAACTTGAACAGTCAACTCCAGTGAGCGAAATAAAGTGTTCAGTACGACATTCCAACCACTTTATGAAGGCCGGAGCATACAACGACCGAAATGTTGTGATAAACATGGCGACAAAGATGAGGATAATAGTCCGAATAATGTAAATATTGTACATAATACCTCATCTCAGAAATATAGACAGATACTGAAAGGCCGAACCTTTGTAATAAATATGGCGACAAAGATGATGTCAATAGTCCGAATCATGTAAATAGTGTATATAATACCTCATCTCAGAAATACAGAATGATAAAATTACGTATTTAGATTTTGCCATTAAATGACTCATGGAGGTGTTGATATGCTGCTAAACATAATCAACCAACCAACTTGCTGTAACTTGTGAGTCGTATATCATTAGCAAATCACTTTTTTTTAATTTTTTGAAAGATATGATAGAGATTTTGTTAAAAAAGTTTAAGATTTCTGTTTCCAAATCTACTATATTGCCTAAGAGATTAAATTAGAACGTATTTTATGCAAGTGACACGAATTGAAACCATACGAATCAGCAGATTCTGTTGGATTCTTGGGGGCTATCGGCAATTTCTCGTGAGAAACCCAACGCAGCATCGGCAGAATCAATGATAGACTATTTTCTCCGTTTTTTTTTTGTTTTTTTTTTTCCTTTTTTTTTTTCACTTGCTTTATTTCGGGGGAGGGCAGCATAATAGACATCACTTCTTGGAAGAAGCGATAGTGAAGGCGACAGTGAGAAATGATCTCAATAGGTCGACCAGCTATCTATCTTCCCCGCATCAATGCTGGAAACATTGTACACAAGAGAACTTGGGAGAGGACCACATCAGAGCTCTTGACCACTCTACTGCCGCAACTGAACTCGCGCGTTTACAAATCTTATATCAAAACTTAAGCAAAGATTTTTTTTAAATCACTGTTAAGTTTCCACGCCCACGGGCTTCAAACCACACTGACACGGTTCCGATCAGCACCATTATTGTCTAACGTGCGCATTCTGCAAGACGATATGTTGAATTTAATATAATCAATTGCGCTGATAATTTTATGAAAGCCAAAGGTGAGTGGATTAAACGGACTGCTGTATGCAGCGATGAGTCAAAGGCAAGGGTAAAAAAGTGGTTAATGCTGTATTACGAAGAAACGAATCTTTCAAAAATGCAGTAATCATTGCAATTTTCACCGATATGCATCAGATGCAAAAATGATTTCACTTATATTAAAATTGAATTTAGACAAAGCAGTACTGATTATAAATATTATTAGATCTTAGCCATTGCTTTCACGTTTTTCTAAACCTTATGTAAAGATTGCCGCACTTTTTTCTCTCTTTACTTCCTCATAGAGAAGCTACATGGTTATCGCGAGGTAATATTCTTGTGAGATATTCAGAAAGAAAAATTGGCAAATCGATTATAACTTTCTGTAATACGACAGATTTTTTTTTAATCGGTATCACCTCATGTAAGGCAGTAAAGCCACTAAGACACAAGAGATTACTGTATGTGGAAGAATTACGATGAGAAATATTAATAATGAGCAGGAAAAGAAAAAAAGTAATCAGGAGGAGATGAGATAGCGATTGACATTGCATTTAAATTTTTGAAGATCAAAGTTCGCTGGAAAGCATGGAGCCGGAAGAGAATTCCACAACTGATAAGTGCGAAAAAAGAAACTGTTAGCATAGAACTTACGGTTATATTTGGCCAGCTCAACTGTAAATTGATGAGATCTTGACGCAAGTCTAGTACTGCGCTTAAATTCATAAAGTCTAGGTACCATAGTGAAGAGCTCATCTGAACAATTACCATTAATGTATTTATAGAAAAGGCACAGAGAAGCAGCTTTAGAACAGTGGGAATATGACTGAAGCCGAGCCGCCAGATCAGGACCAATAATATTGCTGATTCTTCTTTGGATTTTATCAATGAGCTCAAGGTAAATACCAAATTATCAAGTACTTGATATGGCTCTCAAGAATTGCAACCTCAGCCGACATTGTTACGCAATGTTTATCTCTGCAAGGCAAAGAAATGAAAAATTCTCAAGCCAAAGATAAAATGACACTTTATTACGTAAATTGAAACTCTGTTTCGTTCTATTGCTCACGTCTCGGGATATATCGTCTAATTCTTATTTTTGTTACTGCGCAGAATTTTCTTATCCGGTTTCCGCTGAGACCAAGTTCACCATAGAGAATTGTCCCGCAGGATGGTTCGTGAATTTGGTAACATAGTGAATTTAGTGACATAGTAATTGGTCAATAGCTCGTTGGTTCGTGAATTTGGTGACATAGTAACTCGTCGTGAATACCAAACAAGGGACATTGAGAATTGGAAGAAAGTCCTGTTTTCTGATGAGAAAAAATTCAATCTAGATGGTCCTGATGGCTTCCAACGATATTGGCATAACAAAAACATGCCTCCTGAAATTTTCTCCAAACGTCATAGTGGTGGAGTTGTCCCTAATGGTATGGGGTGCCTTTTCTTACAGAGGGACGATGGAGCTCCAGGTGGTGCAGGGTCGTTAGACAGTGTTAGCATATTAAAAAAAAGCATCGTAAGTGAAGGAGGGCCATCGTTTGTGTGGGGATAATGCTGCAATCCACGTTGCATGACGGACCCTAACCTTTCTACAAAAAAATGGGGTCCATCTCTTGAGACATCCTGCATGCTCACCGGACTTGAACCCAATTGAAAATGTTTGGCGATGGATGGCAAGAGATGTTTATCGAAATGATAAACAATATTCAACAAAAAATGAACTTCGTGAAGCTATCTTCAGAAGCTGGAGCAATATTCCTCGCAGCTTAATGGAAGCACTAATTTCTAGAATGCCCCAAAGAATTTTTGAAGTCATCAAAACCAATGGAGGTAGAACTCATTATTAAATTTGGTTGTTGAATGTTTTCGTACACTTTTCGTACAATTTCGTAGAATCTTTGTCTCTGGTCTTATAATTTTGATCAAGTGTAAACCGCGTCATTTTATAAAAATGTCAGTTTCTCAATAAATAGATCGGATTATAACTTTTTGTCTACATAAACTTTTAGATTATAAAATTAGTAAGCTTAAATAAAAAATTTCAAGTGGTCTTAAATTTTTGATCAGGAGTGTATCTATATATATATGCAAAAAGGTGCAAATCTTTTAGAACCTCTTAGTAAATGAATGTTGTTAATTTTATCCCGTAAATTTAGCCGTGTGCTTTTCTTGATACATTTTATGATCTTTGAGGGCCAGAAAACAAGTTTCTGCATCTTGGTTCATGATAGCGCATCATAAACATAGTGATGCCGAAAAAAGGTCACCCACAAATACTGGGCCACCAACAAAAATGTGACCTTTTTGAAATTAAAAAGGAATTTTTTTTAGCAAAAAGTGATCTTTCGTACAGAAAGTAGAAAACGTCATATTATGGAGTTAGTAATTAGTGTTGCTGCCTTTGGCCCGAATCGTTGCCTCAGTTCGATGTGGCATTCAACGAATCAAGGTCCAGATATATTTTCCCATTCCTCTTTCGTCCTGGGTATGACGATAAACTATATCTGGCAGCAAGGGGATCGGAAGTTTTGAACCATCACTTAATTGCTGCTGTTCCGAGGTTCTGATATGGTAGCACCTGTTAGGGTCCCAACTAACTGTGAAAGTATAAAAATACATTTTTATAGTAAAAAATATCAGCAATAAATTTTTTTGAAAAAATATTACCAGCAATAAATTTTGAAAAATAAATATTACAAGCAATACATTTTTGAAAAAGAAAATATTATCAGGAATACATTTTTGAAAAAAATATTACCAGCAATATATTCTTGGAAAAAAAATATATTACCAGCAAAACATTTTTGTAAAAGAAAATATTACCAGCATAAAACTTTTGACACAAAATATTACCGGCAATACATTTTTGTCAAAAGATACTACCAACAATACATTTGATCCCAACAAAAATTACAAAAATACGTCAATGAAACCTGATCTACAAACTGATTTCTCACAAAAAATACATATTCAATTCATACGAACCTATCCTAAAAATTTTGTCGGCATTAAATAACCCATTGACGTTGATATGCCGTGAAACAAAATAAACCAAACCAATCTAAACCAAAGAATACATATTCTATTCATACGAATCTATCCTAAAAATGTTGTCAGCATTAAATAACCCATTGAGGTTGATATGCCGTAAAACAAAATAAACCAAACCAATCTAAACCAAAGAATACATATTCTATTCATACGAATCTATCCTAAAAATGTTGTCAGCATTAAATAACCCATTGAGGTTGATATGCCGTAAAACAAAATAAACCAAACCAATCTAAACCAAAGAATACATATTCTATTCATAAGAATCTATCCTAAAAATGTACTCTGCAGTCACTGCATTCTTGTCTGGCAGTTAATTTTGGATTTCTTATCAAGACACTTCTTTTCATCTCTCTTGACTAATTTTTCAGATCTTCTGGTCTTCTTATGCACTTAAAACGCTTCCAGTAGTAGAAAATGTCTTTTTGGTGGTCTGAATATTGTTTCTAGAAATTCCTAGCTGCCTCGCTATCTCCCATTAACTTGTCTTTCCCTTCAGAGTTACAACCTTCGTCTGTGTCTCAGCAGAAGTTTTAGCCCTGATTTTAGTATAAAAAAAAAGCAAGATTCAACTACAATGAATTGACAAGGCACATTACATTCATGTTAATAACATGGAAGAATTCCTACTTAGAAATTTGCATATCATTATGACTTTATCATCTCTGGTCTTTCATTGGATCAATAGTTATGCATGGACTATTTTCAGCTTCAAACTAATGAAGGTGGCACATCTGTTACAGATCACCAACGAAAATGCAACAACTCATTTTCCAGTCAGCAAGGTCGACAGATACGACTGATAAAAACATATTGCTAAACAATAAACTGCTTAATAATATTAAGATGTTTAAAGATTTTTAGTTGGCCCAAAACTTTTGCATGTATATATATATATAATATATATATATATAATATATATAATATATATATATATATATATATATATATGAAGAAATATAGTCTTAAGGTGTGCTATATTTTTGGGATAAAGTGCTCAATATCAGAGATAGAGCGTGTGTAAATAGTAAAGGGAACATTGAAGCCAACACTTAGAGGCGACAGGCTGTTTCATGCTAGACGCAATCTTCAGGCCACCTGTATTGGTGGGGCTTATTTATTTTTATCCAGCAAATTGCGTCTAGCATGAAACAGCCTGTCACCTCTGAGTGTTGACTTCAATGTTCACTTTTATATATATATATATATATATATATATATATATATATATATATATATATATATATATCAAAGGTTAATGGTCAGAGTTAAATCAGATCAGGAAACCGTAGTATTAAAAAGTGGCCAATACACATGTGAAAAAATAAAATAAAAGTAAAAATAACATGTAGAGAGTTTAACTTTAAAAATCAGGAGGTCAGATGAATTCGCTATTTTAGTTTCAATTTTACGGTATCCTCAGGCGATTTTTATCAAATCACCTCTTAAGGCTTTTTTATTTTTAAAAAATAAAAAACGCTACATTATTATTTTCAAAAAATAAAGGCAAGAGGTTTTGTGGAAGAAGAAGAAGAAGAAGAAGAAGAAGAAGAAGAAGAAGAAGAAGAAGAAGAAGAAGAAGACGAAGAAGAAGAAGTGTATCGGTGGGAGTTAATTACGTTTTTTATCCAGCCTCATATGTGCTTAAGAAAGATTTGCTAACATGTAAGCAAGGACTTAAGGTGATAACAATAAAACGGTGCTTAGTATAAAATAACAGAGTTAAAATTTATACAAAGAATAAATATACATCTGTTCGATTTGATGCAACACTGATGTTCATGCAATTAGCAATGTTTCAAAAATTCTTCATTTGTGCCTGATGTTTTCTACTTGCATTGAACTGTGAGGAAAATATATATTTATTCCTTATATATATATATATGTATATATATATACTAAAATAATTGTCGGACTTTGTCCATTTCATAGTGTATATATATATATATATATATATATATATATATATATATATATATATATACGCTCTTGTTCGTCGGTTGAGCGCTTTGGAAGATTTGTAAGAAAGGGTATTTGACGGCTGCTGCTGCTGCTATAATGCTGAGCTCTTCGTTATGAATATAGCATACTGCCAGCTGACAATGATTATATCACGTATATAATGCGTTAAAAATTACCTTTCTCCGTAGCCTGCGCCGATAGCCTTGGGGTAACAGTCTCCGACTGAAGTCGATTGAGTTTCGATCCCGGCAAGATGCAATCGCAATGTCTACTGAAGAGCTATAATACAGTGAAACAGTCTGTGGATGTCTTTCTATATGTGTGTTTACTTGTTTATATATGTGTGTGTATTTGTTTGTGTGTTTCTGTTTGTGAGCTTATGTTGTGTCTATATATATGTTTATGAAAATTTCTCAGAGTTAACCTGTAGAAAATATTAATCTACGCCCAGGCTTTTTCACTATTTCACCTTTCTTAACAAAATTATTGCTCTCCCAAACTAACGTACATAACAATATCGTAAAATCAACAGAAAATGGTTGAATCCGTCAACACAGTTATAATGACAATATTCTCCACACGTGACAATAACTGACGTTATTTTCTGTTAAAAATATGAAAATAGCGTTCTCTACATTCCTCCAATTGCTAGGAACATTCTGCTTTTTGTTATTATGAGTTACTTTCTTTAATTAAATTCATTTCGTTTTTTGCTTTGAGAAATTCCACGTTGGATGAAACGCGTCAGCAATAATCGCTGTTTTCTATTGTCATTTATATTTATATATATATGTTTATGCTAATATATAGATATAAATTGAAATTAAATATTTGTATGTATATCTATGTATTCATACATGTTTCATTAAATAATATAGACAAGTGTTACCTATTTATTTTATGTAAATTCTTTTCATATCGTCTGATAAGCTTAATAACATTATCATTAAACGAAGAAAGAAAATCACAATATTGATACATATTTTTTAATCCAATCTAAGCTTTCGGCTTACATAAGCCATTATCAAAGATGACAATTACAGTACAATATATTAAGCAATACACGGACAAGAATGGGATGATAGTCTGTTTCTGTTTACATGGATGATTTCCAAGCAACGATAAACACGTGCATATAAGACGCTGGAAGCAAGTATTAAGTATGGGAAGCCGTTGGTATAAACCAATGGCTTCTATTATATCTATGTATATCTATGTGGATGCATATTTTTATATATTTGTATATGTGGATATATGAATTATATTTGTGTGTACAGGTATATTATATTTGAAAATATATATTAAATACGTGTATTTGTATTTAAATAAAGTATGTAGTTGGTTGGTTGGTTGGTTGGTTGGGTTTTATGGCATATCAACCACTGTGGGTCATTTAATGCCTAATTAAGGTATATATATATATATATACACACACACACACACACATATATATATATATGTATATATATATATATATATATATACACATACATACACACACACCCATACACACACCAAATATACAGCACTACTAAACATACAGCTGGCAACACCATCCCTTCAAAAACGCACAGACGGCAACACCATTTCTTCCAAAAAACGTACAGCTGGCAACACTACCGCTTCAAAAACGTACAGCTGGCAACACCGCTGCTTCCAAAAAACGCATAGCTGGCAACACCGCTGCCCCAAAAACGCACAGCCAGCAACACCGTTGTTTCAAAAACGCACAGCTGGCAACACTGTTGTTTCCAAAAAACGTACAGCTGGCAACACCGTTTCAAAAACGCACAGCTGGCAACACCATTTTTTCCAAAAAACGTATAGCTGGCAACACTATTTTTTCCAAAAAACGTACAGCCGGCAACACTACCGCCTCAAAAACGCATAGCTGGCAACACCATTCCTCCGAAAACACCACCCGAAGCCCCGCTGCTGGACGCAGTCCACCGCCACACCCAGGATGCGGATGTAGTTCACCGTCACACCCAGGATGCGGATGTAGTCCACCGTCATACCCAGGACGCGGGTGTAGTTTATCGTCATACCTAGGACGCTGTATGTATTTTGATGTATATAAGTGCATATTGTTTAGTAATAACAATAGATAATGTTTTCTTCAATTATATATTCGCCATTTTTTTGCATTGACTTGTTGCCACCTATCAGGCAGCGCTTCGATGTCTTTTTACGGTGAGGTTACGCAGATACTGACGTGAAAATATTTCCGACCAGCTCTTTGAGAAAGTTTTCCACATGAAAAGAGTTTTCCTTGAAAATTTTATGGACACGTTGCACCTGCTGAATTTATAAATGTGCATTTAGTGTTTCAGCTCGTTTCAATAACTTTAAATGAATAATACCCCGACAATCTTGCCCTTTACTAATAATACTTATAGAAATAATACATCACCTTCTAAATATTTTTGAAGTTTGAAAGATGGTAATAAAACACTATTTACATTATTCGGACTATTGTCCTCAACTTTGTCGCCATATTTATTACAACGTTTCGGCTGTTTTACGCTCCGGCCTTCTTCAGGTGGTTGGAATGTCGAACTGACTATAGACAGATAATAAAACACCTATGGTGAAATGGAAAATTTTAAAAATGGCAGGTAGATTCTTATCTGAACACTGTTTTCTGTGTTTCGATGATATCAGTTTCTTCTCTGACACTTTTCACTTGTGGAACTCTCATCAGACTTCTTGATTTCCAGTCGGCTTTACTCTTCAAAAATGCAATGTCAATCGTCGTCATCTGTCTTCTTAATTCCTGTTTTATTAACGTTCTCTCTTCTTAATAATGTTTTTCTCGGATTCTCTTACACTCACAAACCACTTGCGTCTTAGTGGCTTTTATGCCTTGTTTGGGGTGTATTTCTTTAAATAACAATTTTACCCTATCGCCTGTTTATTATTTATTGATTTTGAAGAGAGATAATTTTTTGCCTCAATTTAGACTCGGACTAATGTCCTCATCTTTGTTGCTATTATCACTACGTTTCGGCCGTTGTGCTGTTCGGCCTTCTTTTCCGAAAGATTGATCGAATAGAAAGAGTTTGCACAAAGTCAGATTAAATTATGCATACTTGCACTGGACTGTTTTCCTCATCTTCATTACCTTATTCACAACGTTTCGGCCTTCTTCAGTTGATTGGAATTTCGTCCACCGGTGTAGATTGTTCTAGTTCCGGGTGTCTCAGTTAATTCTCTTTAACTCAACTCCCCAAGTTTTGTGGTTCATCACTGCGGCGGCCTGGTATTGAACTCACGACTCTTTGGGTCTAGTCACTGGATTTAAACAACGTCTTTATCCACTAGGCTATATGTCCTTGAATTTTTGGAACACATAACCTTAATGTCTCAGAAACCAATTTTTTACCAGCGCAATTTTTGTTATTATTATTATTACACTTTTTTACCAGACCTTATATTGCACTTTTTTGTTGATAATCATTGCTTTTCTCTAGCACTCCTTATTATTAGTTCCCATATTATATTCATTTCTATGCTTGACCGGCTCAGGAGATTTTTGTGGTCTAGAATATGTACTGATTTCTTAAGTTTTCGTATTTTCCAGTTATGTTCTCTATCTATTATTTCAACCTCATCCCACAGGATCTTCCTTTTCCCTCCATATGCAGTCAGCGAAACGTTGTGAATATGGCAATGAAGATGAAGATAACAGTCCGAATAATGTAAATAATGCAAGTAATAATAATACCTCATCTCAGAGATATAGAGGCCGAAACGTTGTGAATATGGCAATGAAGATGAGGATAACATTCCGAATAATGTAAATAATGCAAGTAATGATAATACCTCATCTCAGAGATATAGAGGCCGAAACATTGTGAATATGGCAATGAAGATTAGGATAACTATCATAATACCTCATCTCAGGGATATAGACAGATATTAATTTATTCAGTATGAATAACGACGATTTTAAAAGTAGAGAATTTACTAGAAGACTTGAAAAGTGATTTTATACCTGCAAAGATGCTTTTTCTCTGCTGTTTTGGACCTTCTGACCTACTGTCCAATACTATAACCATATATTTTGAACCTGAAACGCATTTGAACACACTTAAACCTGTAATTTTTCCCGATCTACACGGCGAAACCATTCGTAAGGTTTCGGAATATCAGACTCTTTGATTACATTATTCTTTCTTTAAAACAGACCAGAATTCTTTAACAAGATGGGGAAAAATACGTTTCAAACAAAAGGTAGATTTTTAAAGTTAAAATCAGAAATTTGCAATTGAATGTCAACTTAAAAAATCGCCTAAAGTTTTGTTGACGCAGCAATTATGTTGGACTTTCAATAAATCGAGGGTGAGTTTGTCGAATTAAGAAAGAACAGATCGGTGGAAAATGAAGTCAACAAATTCCAATTGACTAAGAAACTTTCAAACTTTTTCCTTTTTAAATTCCTACGACGAAGAACAAAATAGCGACACGTAATAATAAAAGAATTTCTTTCTATTCATCATATTTTCCTTTCTGTTTGAATTCAGAGTGAAAATTATTCACAAGTCAAATTAAACTGACGGAAAAGAATTGGGAAGCTTTTTTGGAAGCAACCGTATTTACGCCATCAACACTGGAAGAATCAAATTCATCTAAAAATGAAATTTGTTTTGCTGGTTGTAGAAAGTCTGGCAGAGAGACGTTTTTTTTATTTTCCTGGAAAATATTGGAGCAGTTATATTCAGGAGGTTTGCAACGTTTTCTATAACATATTGAGTTATTGCAGGAAATCTATACGACGTAGCACTGATCAAGCATGTTTTACACTTTGTCATTAATTTACAAATTCAAAAAGCTTTTTGAATTTGTAGGTCTGATGAATTGGATCGTGATTACGATTCCAATGTAGTAAATTATAACCATGAGTTCAAGCGCCCTACGAGGCTGGCATCACGCTCTCACCCCTTCACTGTCGAAATTCCTAAATGTAGCCGTCTCTTCTACTCTAAGAGCTTCATGTCTCGCACCTCTCGCCTGTGGAACTCCCTTCCCTATTCCAGTTTCACTGAGAGCTATAATCTCCATCTATTCAAGTGTAATGTCAATCGACATCTCCAGTTAACTTGATCTATCCACTACCCTTCTCCTCATACTCTCTTCTATCACTCCTATCTGATCTCGCTCTATATTTTCTGTAACCCCTTGCATCCTAGTGTCTTCCCGCTTTGCTTGGGGTGACATTCTTAAAAAAAAAATTAGTGTTTGAACCTTTTATATTATATTCTTACTCTGTCCTGGACATTGAGTTCTACCTGGATTCTACCCTCTTGGGAATTTATATATATATATATATATATATATATATATATATATATATATATATATATATAAAAGTGAACATAGAAGTCAACACTTAGAGGCGACAGTCTGTTTCATGCTATATGCAATCGTCAAGCCACGTGGCTTGACGATTGCATATAGCATGAAACAGACTGTCGCCTCTAAGTGTTGACTTCTATGTTCACTTTTATATTTATATATATATATATATATATATATATATATATATATATATATATATATATATAAATTCCCACGTGGCTTGACGATTGCATATAGCATGAAACAGACTGTCGCCTCTAAGTGTTGACTTCTATGTTCACTTTTATATTTACACACGCTCTATCTCTGATATTGAGCACTTTATTCCATAAATATAGCACACCTTAAGACTATATTTCTTTATATATATATATATATATATATATATATATATATATATATATATATATATTGACCAATAATATTATATATCTCTCTCTCTGTATATATATATATATATATATATATATATATATATATATATATATATATATATATATATATATATATATGCGTGTGTGTGTGTGTGAGGTTGTAACAGCAAAATTCTCCAAATCGTGTAACAACAAAATTGTTGAATTGTTACCTTAAGCTCTGAACTGTTGTATCTTAGGAATGATTAAAGATATCTTACTGGAATTCTCCGAGCTTTTTATAATACTATAGGATTCTACTTTGAACAATAACAATGTATTTAGCTTTAAGTTGAAATGATGATCCTTCTTGCTATTGTGGCCTCCTAATTCAAATTTCCTCTCTACTACTGCATCTTTTAAACTTAATCACCATTCTCTTGATGGTTCTTGAATGGACTTTGAAGATGGAAGCCAGTGTATGAATGGTGGTACCATTACTAAAAGCCTGAATGATCTTTTTTCACTCACCATTTCTCAATTGGGAAGACATAGTGGGGCTGACACGAAATGATTTTAATCTGTTCTCTTTCTAGCTGAATAACTCAAAGGGTTTTTCAGTGATTCTGACGAAAAATGGTGTCAAGATGACGTCTTATCTGAAAACATGGAAATAAGAAACTCAATTAGTTTAGTGTTTTTTAGATATTAAACTTTTTGTGGGATTTGGACAATTTTGCTGTTACACCCGATATATATATATATATATATATATATATATATATATATATATATATATATATATATATGATGAAATGATATATATATATGATGATGATATGATATGGTCTTAATGTGTGCTATTTTTATTGGATAAAGTCGTCAATATCAGAGATAGAGCGTGTGTTAATATAAAACTGGCCTGACGATTGCGTCTAGCATGAAACAGGCTGTCGCCTCTAAGTGTTGACTTCTATGTTCAGTTATATATATATATATATATGTGTGTGTGTGTGTGTGTAATTTAATTAAAATTAAAAAAAAACAGACAACCTTAAGGGTCCACTGATTATATTTTATTTTCCCAGGAAAGTAACTTTTTTCCTAGTTCCTCAGATCACATTTCCAAGCATAAAAAATGGTTTTAAATTTACGTATTATTTTATACCCTTTTGAGGGGTAGTTTTAAGTTGATGTAAGGTGCTAGAGAGAGTGAGGAGGGGGACGACGACGACGACAGATGTGGTCGAAATTAGAGAAGAAAGTGAGAGATAGGAATAATTTTAATAAATTTAATTTTAATAGATTTAAAATTATTCCTACGTGTGGTTCGTTAAAGACACCGGAACAAGAAACACGATATTCATGCTACTAATGTTATCAGAAAGAGCAATGCAAATGCAGAAGAACGTGCACCTGTGTTTTATAGACTATCCAAAAGCGTTCCACAAAGTACACCACAATGATCTGTTAGATCTGCTCAGCAATCTTGACATATTTGGGAAAGACATCAGAATAATCAAAAATCTCTACTGGCAGCAAACCGCCTGCATACGGATAAAAAAAATCAGCTCCACAGATATAAAATATTAGAAATGGGCGTAAGGCAATGATGTGTCTTCTTTCCGGACATTCAACCTATACCGCGTGGCAATTCTAAGAGAACTGGAAATCCTACCGGGATTTAACATTGGCGGCCACAATCTTAACAAAATAAGATATGCAGATGACTCAGTGCTGATATCAGATACGAAAAAGAAACTACAAAACCTCCTGAAGAAGTTAGCGAAGGAGAGCGAGAAGAAGGGACTAAGCATAAACTATAAGAAGACAGAATGCATGGCCATCAGCAAAAGATGAGCCCAAAATGCAATTTACAGGTCTGGGACACTAAAATCATGCAAGTACATAAATTTAAATATCTAGGAACTGTTCTAACAGAGGACGAAAAGTGCGGTACTGAGACTCGAAAATAAATTGGGATGGCCAGACTTATTCCAAAAGCTAAGCAGATTATTACGAGACAAGACAGTTTCTTTGGAAACAAAGAAAAGAGTACTGAACTCTACTTGATATCTGGCAGCGAATGCTAGACAATCTCCTCAAAGATGAAGAAGAGACTCGAAACAACAGAAATATGATTCTACAGAAGGATGCTAAGGATACTATGGGCCGAACATGTAAGCAACGACGAAGTTTTGAAGAGAATGGAGATAGTAATCAGGAAGAGGCATCTGATATTTCTGGGACACGTAATGAGGAAGGAGGGCTTGGAAAATCTTATACTCACAGGATAGAGAGAGGGAAAGAGGAAGAGTCAAAAACAACGCTTGACATACTTAATGTGCTTGAGCAAATAGATGGCAGAACAGGGTCTGGAAGAAATAACAAAAAGGCAAAACTTATTAAGAGCTACAAGGGAAAGGAAGAGGTGGAGGGCCATGATCGCCTATGTCCTGAAGGGACACGGGGCATAAAAGAAAAAGAAGGTCGAGTTAAATTTAATTTGCAATTTCTCAAAAGATACATTCCGCTAAAAAAACTTATACTGTACGGAATAAATGATTTAAAATGGACATTTAAAACAGTAAGTTGATATAAAAATGTATTCTTTAAAAAAAGTGGGCATACAAGTGAATAGAGATTTTTAAAAGTTTTTTTTTTATAAAATTAAAGCAAGAAATATTAGGTTGGTGCAAAAATAATGACGTAATAATGTCGTTTTTTGATGTATTTTTTACGTCAAAAAACGACATTATTACTTCAATCTGGTTCAGACCTACTCAGCCCGACTAGCCACATTAATTTTATTTCATTCTTTTTTTATTTACTTTCTTTGTTTGATTTGTTTGGGGTGGGGGGTGCATTCATTGAGTCTATTTAAATACATTGAAACAATAATTAAGCAAACTCCCGAACGTGTAGTTAAATACACTATGACTATGAACCCGATTAATAATAGGCTTCACAACTAATTTCTTAATTTCATTTTAATTTTATAGTAAGGAGGAAGGAGAAACATGTTATCTAATGTAATCTTAAAAAAGGTGCCAATGGTTAACGGTGCGGAAAGGGAAAATCAGAGAACCGGATTCGAGTTCAATCCTAGGTCTTTATATTCATTTTCACACCCTTGTGAAAAGCAGGAATCAATTTCATCTCCCGATGCCTACTAAGCGTTAAGTAATAAAGTAGACTTAGCATTCTATCCTTAGATGGCAACCAGTCTAGGAGAAAGAAACTTCTGAATTTCAAGCCATGAAAGAGGCAACAGGAAACCACTCCACCCTCTTTCCCAAAACGTCCTGACAATTCATATTAAAGAAACGGGATTTATAAAGAGCCATCTTTACCTACGTCCTGTAGGGTTATGGCATTACAAATATTACATTTGAATCCAACTACAAATAAAACTATTAAAAATAAAATGTCGAGTACATGTCTGTTTTTTGTTTGTTTGTTTTTTTTGTTTTGTTTTTTTTAGTTTTGTTTTTTGTATATTGACAGCTGCCCGTAAAAATGAGATTTTTCGAATTTAATTGGATATTTTAAAAATTACACCGGTCCACATTTTTTGAAAATCAAGTACATTTTTTTCCTATTGCATCACGTTTTCTCACTACAGATAATTTCTATTTTGCTTAAAGTAGGCCACAGTAGCCATTTAACAGTGATATGCCAAGGCCAAGTAGAACCGACCTTGAACGTTTTCAGAGTAGAATAACTTATAAACGAAAAAGTATCCCAATAAATTAAAGAATACATTTTCAGTATTTTCAGCTCAGAAAAAAATTTCAAAACATCTCAAGCAAAATTAAATTAAGACAATGTGACATCAATGTTTGAATCAAAACAAAGAAGATAGAAAGGAATGAAAGTCTACAGTGTTTTTGAAAGTGCTTGATCTCTTTTGATGCACCAACAGAAATCAGCCATCATGTTAACATCTCATCTGCAAAGTGCCTAATTGGTTATGCCTATCTGGTGTTTGGTGGCTATTTTAAGTACTGATAAAGAAAATTCTAATCTTGCTAGTCTCAAATACACTCGCCTAGCACCCTAACAACCCTCATTTATTGATGTTCCTATGCATGTTATACAGAGACTACATCACAATACCAGAGCTCCGTAAATTCAAGTGATATGATAAAATCTTATGACGGTTTCAGGCTTAAAGTGAAAACTACTAATAAAAACTAAAATCGCTATCCTTGAATGACTTCTAAACAGCTTATTTTATGAAAATTAGAAAAGAAACACAAATCACAAAGTTTTAACAAGTTAAGAACATTTTCCAGGGATTTTCTCATGAAATCAAGCATTTTCAGGTCAGCTTATCTGAACTGAAATAACTTAAAATTCATTTTAAAAGTTATTTAGATACTTTTTCTTGAATGATAAATCATTTTAATATAAAACGAAATGAAATGTTTTCAACTACGCATATTTAAGCTATGTCATATCCCTGTGAATTAGGCATTTTGTCCTATTTTAAGCAAAATAGAAATTATCTGTGATATGATGGAATAAAACGGACTTTTCAGATTAGAGCATGAAAAACTAGCCCAGAAACATATGCCCTTTGCCCAACAATATTTGGGTCGAAAAAAATGTCGACCGGTCTTATCAATGATAATCAGTTTTAATGTCAATATAATGTCATATCTAAAGTTGTATACCTTGTCGTATCGAGCAGAAAATTTGGTGTTGCCTTCAAATTCTCAATCAGTTATCTGTGGTGGAACATCGTCTTTTCTTGTTTCTTTAGTGTTTTCTTTTATGTCTTCCGACATTCGATTCATCTTTTTACTCGCTTTTTCCCCCGTGTACAACTGTGACATTTTCATTGTCTCTTCCGACAGCTGATCTACCTAAAGGTCGATACTAACGTTCCAAGCTGATCATCCAAAAAGCTAAACAGTCCTTGCATACCATATCTATAGAGCTACCAATTCGAATCCTGTCTAGTAAACGCAAATTCTATGATATTCAGGTTATAATAAAGTTTGTTTTTTTATTTAACTCGGGATATAGTTTATTATTTGCAATTATATCCATATTATTAAATGGAGAATTTGAAGTGTGTTATGTATGCGGATGAATTCATCTTCATTTATTTGGGATTAAAACGAAATTACGACATTATAATCTTTCTCTTCGTGCTTTGTGTCAATAGGTTAACATACAATAAATATTATTTTTATTGACAATATTGGTTTCATTTTGTTGGCTTTTATTCTTAATTTTTTAATAATCGGCCTATTAAATCTATTTATAAAGATAGGCACACATATATATATATATATATATATTTCTATAATTCTAATTTGAATATAATGACATAAAATCGTTCTTTGCAAAATATTAAAATTATGTAAAGAAAATGAGATGTTTTAAAGTTTTTACTTGTGTATATATCACTATTCTATCTTTTAAATTGTTCGCCTAAAGGTGCATTAAATCTTCTGTGCATATGAATACGTTATGAATATACTATATTTCACAAATAATAGATCAACATTAAAACATTAATTATAAAAAAAATAAATAAAAATTCAATATTTAAGAAAATAAAAATAAAACAGTTATTAATTATAAAAAATAAATACAAAATACGTTATCAATTATAAAAATGAAATAAAAACCATTATTAATTATGAAAACAAAAACAAAAACGTTATTAATTATTAGAAATTAATATAAAATCTGTTATTAATTATTAGGTTGGTGCAAAAATAATGTCGTTTTTTGACGTTCAAATTCAAAAGAAAAACGACATTATTTTTGCACCAACCTAATATCAAAATGAAATAAAAATCCAGTATTATGAAAATAAAAGCAAAAACGTTATTAATTATAAAAAATGAATATAATATCCGTTATTAATTATAAAAATGAAATAAAAAATCAGTATTAATTAATAAAATAAAACAAAATCGCTATTAATTATAAAAAATAAATATAAAATCCGATATTAATTATAAAAATGAAATAAAAACCATTATTAATTATGAAAATAGAAACAAAACCGTTATTAATTATAAAAAAATAAGTATAAAATCCACTATTAATTATAAAAATGAAATAAAAACCATTATTAATTATGAAAATAAAAACAAAGTCGTTATTAATTTTGAAAAATAAATATAAAATCCGTTATTATTTGTAAAAATGAAATTGGTATTAATTATGCATGATACCGAATTTTATTTTACAATTATAAAACAATTTTAAAAATAAAAATAAAAATCAGGTACGAAATGTTAAAATAAAATAAAACTCCAGTATTTATTGCGAAAATTGATATAAAATCCCAGTATTATTAAAATTAAAATAAAGATCCGGTATTAATTCCATAATTAATAATTTTATAATTAATAAAAATATAATTAATAAAATAAATTGAAGAATTTTTTTTTAAATCTCATATTAATTACAAAAATAAATATAAAATCTGATATTAATTATAAAAAAGCAACACGAAAACATTATTAGAATGAGAATATGACAGTCGTTCCCTTAATCGCTAGAGCACTCGGAACGGCCCAAGAAAGAATATTTCTTGAAAGCTGATATATGCGTTTTCCTTCAGAAAATACATACCTGTCTAAAACAGGTACTACTTAAATTAGAGAGAGAGAGAGAGAGAGAGAGAGAGAGCATCAGATCGATTCTTGAATTCTTAAAGAATTATCAGTACTTTCCTTTTATTTACAAATATCAATTTTGAAATGGAGCTTACGCCATTAATGACATTAATGACCTTTTCCAAAATCGTATTGTACGCAATTATCAATGACTTAAGCACACTTCCAAACATGACATTTGTAAATGAAAAAAGTACAAATAACTCTTTAAGAAAGTCAGAGATCGATTTGATACTGCATTTATATTATGAACAGGCTCCACCTTCTAAAATTATTAAAAAATTCAATATTTTTCGATTCTGACTAATGTCTTTGGTAGAAGAAAGGTATAATTAATGTTAATCTTTTTTAATCATTTCACCCAAATCAAGGCAATAAAGTCACTAAGACGCAAAGTGCTACTAAATGTTAGAGAATATGGGAAAAGAAAATCATTATTAAAGAGAGAAGACAATAAAAGAAGAAGAATTAAGAAGACAGAAGATAACAATTGATATGCCATTTAAATTTTTGAAAATCAAAGGCAATAAAGCCACTAGGACGCAAAGGGGGTTACTGAGTGTTAGAGAATATGAGAAAAACTACTATTAAAGAGAGAGGACAATAAAAGAAGAAGAATTAAGAAGACAGAAGATAACGATTGATATTGCAATTGCATTTAAATTTTTGAAAATCAAAGGCAATAAAGCCACTAGGACGCAAAGGGGAGTTACTGAGTGTTAGAGAATATGAGAAAAACTACTATTAAAGAGAGAGGACAATAAAAGAAAAAGAATTAAGAAGACAGAAGATAACGATTGATATTGCAATTGCATTTAAATTTTTGAAAATCAAAGGCAATAAAGCCACTAGGACGCAAAGGGGGTTACTGAGTGTTTGAGAATATGAGAAAAACTACTATTAAAGAGAGAGGACAATAAAAGAAGAAGAATTAAGAAGACAGAAGATAACGATTGACATTGTATTTAAATTTTTGAAAATCAAAGGCAATAAAGCCACTAGGACGCAAAGGGGGTTACTGAGTGTTGTAGAATATGAGAAAAACTACTATTAAAGAGAGAGGACAATAAAAGAAGAAGAATTAAGAAGACAGAAGATAACGATTGATATGCCATTTAAATTTTTGAAGATCTAAGTTGACTGGGAAGGAAGAAGCCGGAAAGTTCCACAAGCGAGAAGTACGATTGAAGAAACTGTTAGCATAGAACTTACGGTTATATCTAGCCATTTCGACTGTAAAATGATGAGACCTTTTGCTAATCTAGTACTGCGCTTAAATCTATAAAATCTAAGTACTAAAGAGGAAAGGTCTCCATAACAATTACTATGAAAGTATTTATAGAAAAGTCCCAGGGAAAATACGTTATATCGGTCCGAAATTGGCTGAAGCCAAGATTCCAGGTTAGGACCAATAAAATTGCAGATTCTTCTTTGGATTTTATCAAGACTTTTTAAATATATAGCAGGATCACCAGACCAGATATGGTAGCAAAATTCAAAGCAAGTATAAACGGTAATCTACAAAAATTTACAACTAATTTATTCGGACGATCAATTGAAGAATACGAAACTGAACCAATATGATGCCACATCTTACAACTTAGCCCCCGAGAAACACACATATACGATTAGAAATCAATGAAAACAAAGAAATTAGTTTTTAGATAAACGAATTCAAATAATGACCGTTACTTTTTATTTTATTTATTTCTTTCTATTTTATTTTATTTTTTGGTCAGAAAGTGCAGCACTTTGTTGGATTGGATAAGCGACTGGAACCAATTCTTTACTAAACAATGCCGCCTTATCACATGCACCAATCACATACTAAGTGAGCAGTCACGACTTATGACGTCACGATTAACCTGCCGTTCAACATTTTGTTTCTCAAGGAAAGTTTTACCAAATCCCTCAAGAGGGCGCTTGCAGCCAACAATAGGCGCGCTCTCTCTAATGAAATTTTCATGACGCCGAGAGAACGCTGACGTTAGATGGAAGCTAATCAGCATCAAACGAGAATAAGAAAATCCGATTATCTTGCCTAGGATGCAAACTTAACGGCGGAAGGCGTTAGAGTGCATACATTCAACACTGACTCGTGAAGTTGAATAAATCGATGAATCATGAACAATCTTTTTATTCATTAAAATCAAGTATTTAAACGATTTAAAAGGATAAAAACAGTTCAAGAAAGGAACGATTACTTTGCTGTAAATCACACTTACCCCCTTGTGCAAATTAATTGAAACAAAACAAATAATTCCGTTACTATTTACTCTTTTTTTTTTTTCGTATTTGGGAGAAATAGCAAATGTTGGACGATTTCCTCAAAGATGAAGAAGAGAGTCAACAGATATGTGGTTCTACAGAAGGATGCTAAGGATATCATGGACCGAGCAATTTGAGCAACGATGAGATCTTAGAGATGTTTCAAACAAGGAGAAGACAGGTTACAAACAAAGAGAAGTCTTATAATTAACACCAGAAAGAGGCAACTGAAGTTTCTGGGACACATAATGAGTAAGGAGGGCCTGGAGCATCTGATACTCACGGGTCGAATAGAGGGAAAGAGAGACAAGGGAAAACAACGCGTGACATATCTGACGAGCTTGAGCAGATGGATGACAGAACGCGGCCTTGTGGGTGGGAAGCAGAGGGAAGGAACTTGTGGAGAGCTGCAAGGGATAGGAGGACGTGGAAAAGACATGGCACATAAAAAAGAACAAAAAGACAAAACTTATTAAGAATTACAAGGAAAAGGAAGATGTGGAGGGCTATGATCACCTACGCTCAAAAGGGACACGAGACATAAAAGAAGAATGTTTGAGTATAATGCTATAGAGATGTGCAAGAGCATTTGTAGGGTTATGGTTAAGGAGTCTAACAAAACATCCACACGTCAGATACTTTCATGATATGGCTGTAGAGTATCAGTTAATGCTTATATATACCTGGACACAAATGTTACAATCCAAAAAGCTCTGTTGGATTTTTACAAAATAACCTATGTAAGCTGCTGACATACACCCATCAGTTTACACACACACACACACACACACACACATATATATAAGTGAACATTGAAGTCAATACTCAGAGGCGACAGGCTGTTTCATTCTGGACGCAATTGTCAGGCCGCCTTTTTATGTTTATATTTACATATGTTCTATCTCTGATATTGAGCACTTTATCCCATAAATATAGCACACCTTAAAACTATATTTCTTCATTTATATATATATATATATATATATATATATATATATATATATATATATATATACCCCTATGCAAATTAATTGAAACAAAACGAGTAATTCCGTTAATATTTACTTTTTTCATATTTTTCCAATGAAACATGACCCAGTGCACATGTTAGCACTTCGTATGTCCCTTCCACGAAGTCGTTCCTTGCAGACTGACCACAGATTCTCGATTGGGTTTAAATCAGGAGAGTTCCCGGGCCAGTCTATAGTTCTTTGATTTGCTCATTGGTAAGGTTTGCCAGTGTGTTCGTACAGAGTTATAATTTTCGTACGCTTCCTTTGAGTAACGTCCATCTCAGACAATGGCCGTAGGACAAGTAATCGACAGTCGAGACAATAGTGTCTAGGCGTGATGAAAATCTGATGTAATCACGGATGATGCAATATTTTTCAAGGCCAAACAAATTTCTTCACACACCCCGAAAATAGATTCATACTACTGCACACCACTGTAAATTACCTAATCTGAGGAAAAAAGAGAAATCGATGACACCCTGTCACTCCATTGGGTCTAAAACTGGCCAAATGGTGAAAGAAAGAAAACTAAAGCAGTTGTTTCAATTAATTTAAGTGTGGAGAATAATACATGAAAAATATTTTTTCTTGATAAAACGACGGATTTAACTCTTAACTTAAACATCTTCGGATTGGATGCAGTGAATTGGGGTACATATGAAAATGATGTATAAAAGAAAAAGACAATAGGAAAATTATAGTTTTAACCGACGCGTTTCGTCCAATGTGAACCTTTTCAAGGCAAAAAACGAAATGAATTTATTGAAACAAAGTTTCTATAAACAACAAACAAAATGTCGTTAGCAACTAGAAGAATTTAGAAACGTTATTGTATATTCATATGATCAACTGAAAAACTACGTCAATTACTTTATGTTTGAAAATAATATTTTCAAGTGTAGAAATATCGTATGTATTCATACGATATTTGCTGGATTCAACCATTTTCTTTTGATTTCTTGATATATTTGTTGCGTACGTTGGCTTGGGAAAGTAGTGATTCTGTTAGGACAGATGATATTGGGGAAAAAAGCTGGGCATAGATTAATATTTGGATAATATTCAATGGCGGCACTCTCAAGGATTTTCCTTGTGAGTGATTTTTTTTCTTTTTTATAGATACTTTGTTTCAATAAATTCATGGAGATTAATATTTGGATAATATTCAATGGCAGCACTCTCGAGGATTTTCCTTCTGAGTGATTTTTTTTTCTTTTTATAGATACTTTGTTTCAATAAATTCATTTCGCTTTTTTTGTCTTGAAAGGTCCACATTAGACGAAACGCTTCAGCAAAAACTACGGTTTTCCTATTATCTTTTTCTTTTATACAACATTTTTATGTGTAGCCCAATTCACTGCATCCAAGCAATGCAGAACTTGGAGAAGTGAATTAACTGATAACTGACATCCTAGCACGTAGAAATAGAACAGACTACTACAGTGAGCGAAATAAAGTGTTCAGTTCGACATTCCAACCACCTGAAGAAGGTCGGAGAGTACAACAGCCTAAACGTTGTGATGAATTTGGTTTGTGAATAATTTTCAACCTGAATTCAAACAAATCGTAAAATATGAACAAATTGGAAGAATTTTTTTATTATTAAGTGTTACTGTTAAGTGTTACTGTTAAGGAGCCGTGTTTCAATCAGTATAATTTCTAATACTAACGAATCTGTTAGAATTCGGCTGGAACTCACTTAAGTAGTTTTCCTTTTAAAATAGGAATTGCAAAATGGGATTCGTTAATAAAAATTCAGTGAAACTGAACACTTGATGGCTTACAGGGTTTGTTTTTATATTTCTTTAAAATGCCATTTCACTTCAGGACGTAAATGATCACGGCTTTCCACAGCTTCCTTTTCTTTTTAATATCGGTGAACTGCCATGATTGACGTATGAGATTGTCAGAGTGATATACTAAGTAATTACCCTTCACAGCATTTCTCAGAACAATGGAAATCAATTGACGATGCCCATCTCCTCTCCAAATAACATGCGACAGGTTTTACTAAGTAACATGGTACAGATAGTGTGTAGAAGATTCTCTCTTTCTTTCTTTCTTTCTTTCTTTCTTTCTTTCTTTCTCACACTCTCTTACTTGTTCCCATTTTATATCTCTCTCGTTTATTCCCTGTATCTTTCTCTCTCTTGTTCCCCTTTCTGCCTCTGTATGTCTGTCTGTCTGTCTGTCTGTCTCTCTCTCTCTCTCTCTCTCTCTCTCTCTGGCCTGTTCCTCCCCTCTCTCTCTCTCTCTCTCTCTCTCTCTCTCTCTCTCTCTCTCTCTCTCTCTCTCTGGCTTGTTCTCATTCTATGTCTTTCTCGTTTATCCCCATTATTTCTCTCGCTTAATCTCTCTCTCTCTACCCTCTCTCTCTCTTCTTTCTCTCTCTGGCTTGTTCCCATTCTCTCTTTCTCTCTCCCCTCTCTCTCTCTCTCTATCTTTCTCTCTCGCGCGCGCTCGCGCACACACTCCCATTCCGCCTCCACCGCCAGAACATATCAATATGAAAATGTCAACTTTAGCCAGAGACTACATTAAACTTGGTGGGAGTTCGTGATAAAAGTGAGCTAATCTATTCTTGGGAAACTTAGCCAAGTAGTTTCCTATTGACATCTTCGCGGTTTTGAATTCAGAGATACCATTCTCCTAGATTATCTGCCATCAAAGGCTATAGAGCCCAGTCTATATTGCTATTTAATCAGTTGCCTGTCAGGGAGAAGACCCAAGCATTTGCCACGAGCGAAAGTGAATGCAACAACTTGGGCCCGGATCCTGAAATCCTGACTCAGGACTCACATTTGGTGCATGGGCCTTGGATCAAATCATCGTCTGCATAATCGGGCTTCATTATTTAACTCGAATAAAGCCTGTTGGCTCATCAAGCTTATGTTATTAGTAAGCAGACAGATTCGACATTCTTATTTTCTCAACGGGTTCTGGGGAAAAGATATGAAGAAATATCCAGAAGTAAATTTCCTATTGATCTTTCTCACTTTCTCTTTCTTTACCTCTCTCACCCTCTATGTTTCTTTCTCTCGGGATCTCTCTTTCGCTTTCTCTCTTTTGCACTTTTTCTTTCTCTTTCTCTCTCTCTCTCTCTCTCTTTCTCTCTATCTTTCGCCTTTTATCCCTCTCTCTTTCTCTCTTTCGCATTTTGTCTCTCTTTCACTTTCTCTCTTTCACATTCTTTTTTCTTTCTTTCTCTCTCTCTCTCTCTCTCTCTCTCTCTTTATCCCTTTCGCACATGTTCTCTCACTTTTTCTCTCTCTGTCACACTTTCTCTCTCTTTCATTCTTTCTCTTTCTCGCATTTTTCTCTCTCTTACTCTTTTTCTTTGTCTCTCTCTCTCATTCTCTCTCGAACTTTCTTTCTCTCTTTCTCTATCTCTGTCTATCTCTGTTTATCTCCTCTCTCTCTCTCTTTCTCTCTCTCTCTCTCTCTCTCTCTCTCTCTCTCTGTCGTATACAAAATAGAAGCCTGACTGCTATTAAGATAGAAACCTGAGGATGTACCATAAATCCTTCATCAAAACTAAACAAACATCAATTTCGAAACAAGCAAGATCATTTCATTTAACGTGAACAAGGCTTACAAGCCATATAACGTTGAAACACCGGTTCCCGTAAAATCATCGCAGTTAAGCAACGGTAAGCCTGGTCAGTATTTACATGGGTGATCGCTTTGGAAAAGCAGGTGCTGTAAGCTTGGGTGGGCGAGTGGTCTAATGGATAACGTCACGAAAATGTTAATTGGAGAGCCGAGTTTCAATTCCAATCGGGTTTGTCATATTTACTTACACGCAAATAACCTTGGGGAAACATATGAATCCACCGCTTCTCACCCCAGCTATGGGTTAATTAGTAAGACTTGTATCACGAAACCATTATTATCTCAAAAAAAATCTTACAATCTAAAAATCTAAACCAGGCACATAAACGCTCATAAGAAAACAAAACTTAATAAAAGTTTGTCGCCATTTTCATACAGAAGTTTCATTTAAAATGGGACAAAAAATAATACAATTTACTGAAGAGTTTTCCTGTCTCCATATTTTAATTCGGTTTCCATTTTGAAATTATTGATGTTCTGAAACTGGGCGGTTGATTAATATCCTAAACAGATTCATTTATGAGAAGGGCCAGAAACACGCTAGATACTTGGAACTTGCGGTTACGTTCACTTGGTGAATTTAAAATAAAATGAGGAGGTTTAATTACGTGCATATATTACGAAAGACAGGGTCAAATGGGAAGGGGTAAACTGCCAAGATTGAAAACCAAGAGGAGATTACTCATTATAAATGCGCAGTAGTTTTTAGATAGATAGATAGATAGATAGATAGATAGATAGATAGATAGATAGATAGATAGATAGATAGATATGAAAAGAATGAGAGATATCAAAAAAGAAATGAACAGATTGAGATAGATAGATAGATAGATAGATAGATAGATAGATAGATAGATAGATATGAAAAGAATGAGAGATAGCAAGAAAGAAATGAACAGATTGAGATAGATAGATAGATAGATAGAAAGAAAGAAAGAAAGAAAGAAAGAAAGAAAGAAATTAACATAGATAGATAGATAGATAGATAGATAGATAGATAGATAGATAGATAGATAGACATGAAAAGAATGAGAGATATCAAAAAAGAAATGAACAGATTGAGATAGATAGATAGATAGAAAGAAAGAAAGAAAGAAATGAACATAGATAGATAGATAGATAGATAGATAGATAGATAGATCTATCAGTCACTGTTTTGTTGCGTTAACAAATAGGAATATCGTATTTTTTTATAATGACATGCTTTTTCCTTGGCCATAATTGCAAGCAATAAGACTATCTGTTCTGTAGAAACAAGTTGCACTTGGATCGTCTGTCCCAAAAGCAACGAACAATTTTTGAAGCCTCAAAATATTTTATTTTAAATAATTCGTGCTTCATTCTTTTTCCAAAGGATATTTACAAAATGTCATAGAGTTTAATCCTCTCTGAAAAAACCGTGTCTCTTACGTATAACAAATCCTCCGAGAATCTATCGACTTTTTAAATGCTTTCCTTGTTCAAGGTACTGGTTGTATATTTTAAAAATGGCTTCTATACAGTTTATCTCATTAATTCATGAGTGCTATATTGGGAGACATCAAAATATTTCTCGCCCAAGGAGAGGATATCTGTCCCTCAAACAGTATCTTCACATTACACTGGAAGCTATGAGGTCAGAGACATGGCCTGATGTTCGCAGCAATGACCGAAGGGCCTAAATGAATTTGCATAAATCTCTCGCTTATTCGCATTCTCTCTATCTCTTTCTCTTTCGCTTGTTCGCATTGTCTTTCTTTTTCGCTTCTTTTCATTCTCTTCTCTCTCTGTCTCTCTCTCTCTCTCGCTTGTTTCCATTTTATCTCTTTCTCTTTCGTTTTTTTATTCTCTTTTCTCTCTCTCTCTCTTTGTCTGTCTTAGTCTTTCTCTCTCTCCCTTGTTTCCATTCAAACTCTTTCTCTTTCGCTTTTTTTCATTCTCTTATCTCTCTCTCTCCCTATCTCACTCGATCTCTCTATCTCTCTCGCTTGTTCCCATTCTCTCTATCTCTTTCTCTTTCGCTTCTTTTCATTCTCTTATCTCTCTCAGACACGCGCTTTCCCTCTCTCTCTCTCTCTCTTGTTCTCTATATCTTTCTCTTTCGCTTCTTTCCATTTTCTTCTCTGTCTCTCACTCTATCTCTCTCTCTCTCTCTCTCTCTCTCTCCCGCTTGTTCCTATTTCTTCTATCTTGTAGTCTTCTCATTTTTCTCCTCTTTTCTCGGTTGTTCCAATTCTGTTTCTCTCTCTCACTCTCTCTCTCTCACTCTCTCTCTCTCACTCTCTCTCTCTCTCACTCTCTCTCTCTCTCTCTCTCTCCCTTTGTCTCTTTCCCATTCTTCCCTATCTGTTGTTGCTTGTTTGTTTCCTTTTTTTCTATCATTCTCTTTCCCCCTCGCGTTCGTATGTTCCTATTCTCTCTTTCTGTCTCTCGATCTTCTCTTGCGTGCACAGATTTCCCATCTCTTTTTCTCTTTCATTCCTTCCCATTCTCTCTGTCGGTCTAACTCGCTTGTACGCTTTCTGTCTTCTCTCTCTCTCTCTCTCCCCTCTCTATCTCTCTCTCTCTTTCACGCTTTCCTATTCTCTCTGTCTCTCTTAATCTCTTTCTCTCCATCACGCTTGTTTCACTTCTCTCTCTCCCTCCCCGTTCTTATTTTCTCTCTCGCTTATTCCTATTCGCTCTCTCTCTCTCTCACTCTCTCTCTCTCTCTCTCTATATATATATATACTCTCTCTCATATATATATATATATATATATATATATATATATATATATCACTTGCTTTCTCCCGTTCTCTCTTTCCCGCTTTCTCTTGTTCCTTCTCTCGCTTCTTTTCATTCTCTCTCACTCTCGCTTCTCCTAATTCTCTCTCTCTCTCTCTCTTTCATTCTTTCTCTCTCTCGTTTGTTCTTATTGTGTGTGTCTATTTTTTTCCATCCTCTCGCTTTCTGTCTCTGTCTCTCTCTCTCTGTCACTCTCTTTCTTTCTCTCTCTCTCCCTCTCTCTTGTACCCATACTCTCTCGAGATTGTTCCCATTCTATCTATCTATCTATCTATGTCAGTCTGTTCATTTCTATCTATCTATCTATCTATGTCAGTCTGTTCATTTCTATCTATCTATCTATCTATGTCAGTCTGTTCATATCTATCTATCTATCTATCACGGTCAATTATCCATCTATCTATCTATCTATCTATCTATCTATCTATGTCAGTCTGTTCATTTCTATCTATCTATCTATCTATCTATCTATCACGGCCAATTATCTATCTATCTATCTATCTATCTATCTATCTATCTATCTATCTATCTATCTATCTATCTATCTATCCCAGTCTGTTCATATCTGTCTATCTATCTATATATATATCTACAACCATTTCTCTTCCCTACCATTGAAGGCATTAGTATTAAACAGTCAACCTCCGACATTGAAGTCTACTTGAGACTTGGTGCGAATTCGTGACAAAAATGGCTATGAATCTCAAGTTACTGCATAAACATTTTCAACTTTCTCCAAACTATTAATGCGGAAATGACATCTGCAGCCAAGATTATAATTTGAACCCTTTGCATCCATCTCGTTCCCAACTCGCCACCAGCTACATCAAATCGCACCTCTACCATCTCCAAACTTTATTCTCCAACGACCATCAACTACACAATGCTTAAAAAAAAAGAACGTAACTATTATTTCTCCGCCAATTTTGAGCCCCAGTTTCTCTCCCACGTGACTGTTTCTCGCACTGCAGGCTCCTCTTCTTTTTCTTCCAGATTTTCCCCGTTGTTATCCTCGCTTTAACAATGAGATTAAGGCAAGAACTTCCGGATTGCGTAAATTCCAAACGATAAAAATCTTTCATCTTATCCGCTTCGTATTTAATCAGCTAAAAGTGCCGTTAAGCCCATAATTCTATTTTGTTCAATTCTGCTACTTTTTCCTTCTTTCTTTTTTCTTTTTCTTTTTTTTTTTTTTTTACTTTCCAGTCTTTCTTTTTTTTATGAATCTCTCCTTTTTATCAATATCATTATCAGTCCAAACCGTAATTTTCCTTCTCACTAATGAGCCCCCCCCCCCTCTATATTTGTCAATGAGTACATGTGTACCTCTCTTTCATTCTCTCTATCACTTTTAATTTCTCTCTGTAATTTATTCGCTTTCTCTTTCTGGCAGATTTTATTTCACTTTCAGTCATTCAGTTGACCATTTCGCTCTCTCTCTCTCTCTCTCTTTCTCATTCTCTAGCTTTCTCTTTCTTTCTCTCTCTCTCTCTCTCTTTCTCATTCTCTAGCTTTCTCTTTCTTTCTCTCTCTCTTTCTCATTCTCTAGCTTTCTCTTTCTTTCTCTCTCTCTCTCTCTTTCTCATTCTCTAGCTTTCTCTTTCTTTCTTTCTCTCTCTCTCTCTTTCTCATTCTCTAGCTTTCTCTTTCTTTCTCTCTCTCTCTCTTTCTCATTCTCTAGCTTTCTCTTTCTTTCTCTCTCTCTCTCTCTTTCTCATTCTCTAGCTTTCTCTTTCTTTCTCTCTCTCTCTCTCTTTCTCATTCTCTAGCTTTCTCTTTCTTTCTCTCTCTCTCTCTCTCTCTCTCTATATATATATATATATATATATATAACCTCAATCTCGTTCTCTATCTCTTTCTTTATCTGTCTCTCTATCTTTCACTATCTGTCTCTCTCTCTCTATATATATATATCCTCTCTCTCTTTTTCTCTCTCTATCTCTCTTTCTCTCTCTCTCAATATATATATATATCCTCTCCCTCTCTCCCTCTCTGTTTTTCTCCTTCTCTCTATCTTTTGCATTATTACCCTTTCTCTCTTTTTCCACTCTTTAACTCTCACTATATTTTCTCTCCCTTTCTCTCAGTCTATATACTTCTCTCTCTTTCTCTTCCTCTCTCTCTCTCTCTCTGTGCCTGTTTATCTATTTCTCTCTCTCTCTCTCTCTCTCTCTCTCTCTCTATATATATATATATATATATATATATATATATATATATATATATATATCCTTCTGTGTATGGCATATTCTTTTACGGTTAATATTTTCCTATAATATTGTTTCTTTTCTACTTCCCCCCCCTCTCTCTCTCTCTCTCTCTCTCTCTCCCCTCCTTCCTTCATTTTCTTTTTCGCTTTTTCACTTCCTTTCACCTTTTCCCCTCTTACCTCTCATCCCTGGACAATGACCTTCGAAATGATTCCTTCTATTCATACCTTACCCCACATCTCCTTCACCCACAGGATCAATCCGGGTGCATACGCGCTTAAACGGCTTCAGTCAAGGAAAAAAAGGGTGCACTAGGTACTTGCCTCACCATTAGCTAATCAATATGAAATCATTGAATTGGACCCATTTCGCTGACGGAGTGGCTGAAAAGCTAAATCTGCAAGCAGCTCTTTCTTCTGTTTTACAGTCATTACCATTTATTGTCCACTGCTTAAGGAACCCAAGTCAGTATCCTAACCTTTCAAATTCCAGGCGTCGAAAAGCTGATATCAAACGATGGTAAAAATCTTCATAAGAATTTTTTAAAGCATTTTACCCCAAGCAAGGTGGGATGCCACTAGCACGCAGAGTGTGGGGGCGAGAGTATAGAGGAAAGAATGAGGAAAAGGACAAGGGATAAATGTCGATTGACATTACATTTGAATAGTTGGAGATTATAGCTATTAGGGAAACAAGTAATAGGAAGGGAATTCCACAGAGGGGAAGTGCGAGACATGAAGCCTATTGGAGTAAAAGAGACGGCTACATTTAACCGTTTCGAGAGTGAAAGAGATGCCAGCCTAGTAGCACGTCTGAATTCATGCAGTCTGGGAACTAGCGAAAATAGCTCGTTGGAGGAGTTACCATGAAAGTATTTGTAGAAAAGACAGAGGGAGGTGACGGCACGTCAGTGAGAGAGCGACTGTAGACGAGATGCCAGATCAGGGCCAGTCACATTGCATATCCATCTCTGGATTTTTTTCAAGGACCTTAAGGCGAACAGCAGTGGGACCAGACCATATATAGCAACAGTATTTCATGCAAGGGTGAATGGTTGATTTATAGATTTGAATGAACAGATTGAGATAGACGAAAGAAAACGAAATTATTTTTTATTAATTACTAGCGGGGATACCCAGCGTAGCTCAAAAAGATCTCTGAATAATAGTTTATTATTGAAAATGTATTCATATTTTTCAGCCATCTTATGGGAAATAATTGTTTATTCAATCTTTAAAAAATAAACTTCATTGTTTTTTTATTATTATTTGTTACAAAATAACTAAATTTAGGAAAATACCACACTACCAATGCCACGCCGGGAGGGAGCGGAAGCTTAGGGAGCTGAGTATCCCCATATTTTTATTCAAAAAACACTTTAATTTAAATAAAATATCTAAATCTAAATTCCCCTCCAAAATAAATAGTAAATAATTATTTTTCGAAGAAGTAAGGCTCGCTATAGTTTTTGCTTAAAAAAATGATTAAAATAAATGTTTTATTATATCTTGATTTAAGCTTATTTACTTTATTTAGGTGTTTTTATGTAAATAACGCTTTATTTTTAAACATTTAAAGAAGCAAACATTTCTTCGTAAATGAATTTAATTACTATTTTGAAAGAGAATTGAAGCAAGATACATTGAGAATTTAGCTTCGAAAAGCGATTATGTTTAGATTTCAAGTAATATTTTTATTTGTGAAAAAGAAATAAACTTTAGTAAAAATAAAAATTAAAAGAGGCAGACATGAGTTAAGGTCAACATTAGTCATGTTGAATATTTGTTTTACAAATTTAACTATATTTTATTTAAATTAATTTCCGAAAAAATAAGACTTGCTATAGTTTTTTGCTTTAATAAAACTTACGTTGAAATTATTTACTCTTTATGTTAGTTACAAACCCAAAAAAAAACAATGGAGTTTATTTTTAAGATTGAATACAAGAAATTATTTCCCATAAGATGGCTGAAAAATTTAATAATACACACATACATAGAGATAACTGCTCTTTATGGTGATACTGAGTCTGTATATATATATATATATATATATATAAATATAGATAACTAGGCTCGTTTCGAAAAACCCTCGAATTTTTGATTTGTAAATAATCAAATCAATCTCGAGGGAAAAAAAGTTTTTAAAAAAAGAAAGAGCTACAAACATGAACTACTGTCGAACAAATCGCACAGATGCAGGTCTGAAGCCCAAAGAAAAAACCCCGATACGAGTAGACAACTAACTAACAAAAGAGCTCAATACAATCGTAGAGCAGACCTAGATACACCTAGTGAGCCAGACAAATCTACCTAGGTTTCACCTAAACAGATCGTCAGGGAAAGTATGGCCATACTTTCCCTGACGATCCGGTCAGGTGAAATATATATATTGTCGTTAATTATTGTAGATTTTTAGTTTTAGCTGGTCTCACACACACACACAAATATTTGAATAAATACATTTTAAACCTTTTGTCAAATAATTGTATTTAATATTATTATTCTTTTAAATTTGAATTGTTGTCTTAATATTCATCTTTTTGAAGTTAAGCTTTTATTTACTATAGATGCGAAAATAAATTCAAGAAAATGGAAATTTTAAAAATATATACATGTATAGCGTTCGAAAGTATCAGCAGAATTAAAAAGTAAAAACGAACAGTAATAATAATACGGAATAAGAATTCTTACCGTTCGTTTTTACTTTTTAATTCTGAGAATTTCGAATGCATTTTAATTTTAGAATATCTTCGTAAATACAAATCATACGATGATAATTTTTTTATAAAAAGCTGGCTTGAGTGATAATGAATCTGTATATATAATTATTTTGTCATATTATTGTAGTTTTCTTTATTTTAGCCGGACACACACGCACACACACAGATAATTGTCCTTTATATATGTATAGATAAAAAAAAACTTACATTAAAAAAACATAGGACTGATATTACGTAACAGTTCAGTTCTCTTATCTTTTTTTCTAACGAAATTTTCCTGTTTCTTAATACTTTGCTCAGCTTTTGGAAGCCAATTTTCTCTATCCCAATAATTTTGCTGCTTTCGGTGTCGTATTTTCCGTCCCCTGTTAAAACACTTCCCACAGTTTTAAATTGTCGCCCTGGTTTGATTTTGGTATTTCCGATTTCTAATTTGCATATGTAGCTGTTTCCATTACCTTTCCTGTTTGATTGCTAGAATAGGCAGAAGAAAATATATCTCAAATACGCTGTATGATCTTAGCAAAAGAAAGACAAAGCGATAACACTCTTATATTTTAGCATCTGCCTCAGTGAAATAGAAAACCTACTCACTCTTTTCAGTTGTACCCTCATACATCTTTAAATGATCACATGTATTCACCTTTATGTTTCTTATTGTGATATTTTCTTAAAGTTCTTAACTTCAAATATTTAACGTAACAATAGAACTTCAATGGTTATTGTGTAGTCGCGGAATTCGCAATGGGCTTATTTAGTCTTTACCTTAAGAATTTCATCAGAAAATTAAAATAGGAAAAACTATGAAATGTTCACTGGTATTGCTAGTAATTTTTCAGACAATTGTTTATGCTTTTTTAAATATGTATAAGAGGTTTTATAAAAAAAAATGCATATGGCGCTTTCCAAAATCTAAGCAAAGTGTAAAGAAACAGAAAAAGTTCGTTAGAAACGAAGAATAGTATTGAAATAATTGGTAAATTAATTTCAGTAGAAAATAACAAAACAATCAATGGAAGATTATCGAAATATTATCTAAATTCATTTTCTAAGATACCTTATGAATCTTAAGCTTGGAATGAACATTCTGAAGGCCGATTAATCGGTAAAAAATATATCATTTGCCGATTAATCGGCTATCGTTTATTTGACCAACTGTCGATTATCAACCGATTAATCGGTGGAGGTGTAGTTTCGATCACGACAGCTGAAAGGTAGTGATCAAATCAAGATATCGATATTTGAATAATTCATGGAAAAACGATAATGTTCAGGGGTTAAGCCGGTGATCCATCATGTCTGCTCATCTCATAGTTTTCCAAATGCTGGCCGCGAGCGTCCTTCTGCATTCAACCAGATAAGCGAGAAACCATGTTAAGCGTAGACATGTTGCTTGAACCGGAAGAAGTGGACGCCTAAGAATGAAAGAGTTTGTAACAAAAATCGTCCTTTAGGCTGTGCACATACACACATACATTTCTTATATATCACTAGTTTTCTCTGTTGCCATGCAACATTGATACTTACTCACTGGATAGTTTCGGAGTACAAAGAGATAAAAGTAACTCCGAATAACATGCTTGTAGATCACTAATAAACACTATAAAGAATAACAGAAATATATTAAAATAAGAAAGAATGACACAGTGTAAATGTAGGAAGTACATCCTCAATTGCACTCAATAAAAGGCTCGAGATCCACTCAAAGTTCAGAATTACTGTTAAAGTTTTTATAATGAATAAGGTGCGTTACAAGTGGAAGAGGAGGTGGTAGGAATGAACGATTATGAGAATGATTGCCACTTGACTTCAATAGGTTAAGATTGTAGTATACAGGAAAGTATCAACGCGGGAGTTCCACAAGGTAGCAGTCCTTAGGAAATGGCTGAGTGGAACTTTCTCCTCATATCTGGCACACAGGGGAAATGAGACTGATTCAACTCTGTAACTATATTTCTGAGATGAGGTATTATGTACACTATTTACATTATTCGGACTATTGTCCTCATCTTTGTTGCCATATTTATTACAACGTTTCGGCCCTTCAGTATCTGCCTATATTTCTGAGATGAGGTATTATGTACACTGTTTACATTATTCGGATTATTGTCCTCATCTTTGTCGCCATATTTATTACAACGTTTCGGCCGTTGTACACTCCGGCCTTCTTCAGGTGGTTGGAATGTCGAACTGAACCCCTTTATTTCGCTCACTGGGGTAGACTGTTCTAGTTCCACGTACCATGTTTTTAATGGATGTCAGTTATCAGTTATCTCCTGTTAATTTCCTTCTGAAAGTTCTTGACTACCGTAGCCGGGTATTCACACTCTTTGGGTCTTGTCAAGGACACATGGCACAGGGGATAAAGGCGTTAGTTAGATCCAGTGACAGGACCAAAACTTAAAAGGAAATAACTCAGACATTCGGGGGAGGCATGACACATGGAAATAGAACAATTTACCTCGGTGGATGAAATAAAGGTTTCATTTCGAAATTCCAATCACCTGAAGAAGGCCGGGGCGTACAACGGTCGAGACGTTGTGAATATAGCAATGAAGATGAGGATAATAGTCCGAATAATGTAAATAATGCAAGTAACATGGAACCACTGGTTTAGGTAAGTTCTCTGTATATCTAACTGCCAAAGGAATTGTTGCAGGGGACCGTTACGTTTCGGTAACGTCTCGCTTCTGACGGCTCCTTTTAACGATTGTTCTTTGACAACTGTTCTTGAGAACTTATCTTGGCAACTGTTCCAAGAACTGGCGACAGCTCCGTGCGACTGACCCCAAAAACTCTCCTCAACTGCAACTGCTGCCTACCTGAATAAATACGGGTTTCTGTCAAATTCCGAAAGCCAGGAATGGTCAATTCTGACCACGTGATTCATTGGAGGCGATCTTAATTTACAAATGAAACATCCCAATTTCGGTACACATGCAAATTTAGGCATTCCCCAGTTTCCTGCACACATGCATTTACCGTTTCCTGTGACTGTGATGCGGGCGACGTCTACTTTGACGGCTTTCACCTCTTGAACCTGTCAACTTCAAGTCAAAATACCTATTGTCTTAAATCATGGCAACCGTTTTCCAAATGATCTACACCTTACAGCTGTGAGTGAATTCATTGTTCTGGCCGCGTGGATTTATACGAATTGATACTTTGGCTTTAACCCTTTCAAACCGTTTTATCGTCTTCCAAAATATACAATATTCTCAGCTCTGCAATATTCACAGATCTCATATTATTACACAGACAAAACACAGAAGGTATCAGGTACTTTCCAGAGCGATAAAATGAGATATCCATTTTTCTGAGTTCTTTAGCGTTAGATTGTTATTCGAGGTTTTCATTCGCTATAAGTGAGAATAACAAACATTTGTTTGCTGTACGATCACTTATTCAACCCCACTGTAGATGAGGTGTGTGATCTGAATTAAAGAAGTTTATTTTCAATCATTTCACCCCAAGCAAGGCGGGAGTGTCACTAGCACGCAAAGGGTTACAGAGAGTGGGAGCAAGAGTAAAGAGGCATGATAGAGGAAAGGATGAAGTAAAGGACAGGGAATAGATCAAGGCATCTGGAGATGTCGATTGACATTGCATTTGAATAGTTGGAGATTATAGTTATCAGGGAAGCAAGTAAGAGGAAGGGAGTTCCACAGATATTTTTCTGGGTTCTTTAACAGTGGATCGTATATATGAGCTTCACTTGAGGCCTGGTGTGAAATTGAGACCTAATAAATATTCAAAGTATGAAACCTCATTTATAGCGTGATTAGGGAAAAGTCAGGATTCGAAATTTTAACTTTTTTATACAATGGCCGAGATCGACTCAGGTTAATGATAAATGAGGTGTGTGATCTGAAGTTTTTTTTTTAAGCATTTCACCCCAAGCAAGGCGGGAGTGTCCCTAGCACGCGAGGGGTTACAGAGAATGAGAGCAAGAGTAAAGAAGCGTGATAGAAGAAAGGATGAAGAGAAAGACGGGGAATAGATCAAGACATCTGGAGATATCGATTGACATTGCATTTGAATAGTTGTTCGATTAAAGGGAAGCAAGTAAGAGGAAGGGAATTCCACATACATTTTTCTGAGCTCTTTAGCAGTGGATCGTATATGTGAGCTCCACTCGAGGTCTGGTGTGAAATTGGGACCTAAGAAATGTTCAAAGTATGAAACTTCATTTATAGCGTGACTAAGGAAAAGTCAGGTTTCGATCAGTGATGTGGAAATGATATTAGCTTTTTCTTTGAGGCACTGAAAGTTACAAGCCAATTTTTTTCCACATTGAGTTGATAGAGTAAAGCCACAGGAGGTATTAGCTGTTAGTCTCCGATCAAACCGATTTTCGGAAGTTCTTCCATAAGCCGTGGTATCCTCTGCGTAGATATTTACAAACTATCCGAGAATAATCTTAGGCAGATTGTTAAGAAAAAGTAGAAAGTAGGTAGGACCGAGAAGTGAGCCTACATTGATCGTACGAGTTTCAGAAGAGGGGCCATTCACCACTAACTTCACAGACATGTTAACAAGTGTTTGATCCTGCACTCTTGTGCAAATTAATTGAAACAAAACTAAGAATTCCCTTATCATTTACTTTTTTACGTATTTTTCCAATGAAACATGACCCAGTGCACAATATTAATACTTCGTATGTCCATTCCACGAATTCTTTCCTTGCAGATTGACCACAGATTCTCGATTGGATTTAAATCAGAAGTGTTTACGTGCCAGTTGATAGTACTTTTATTTGCTCACTGGTAACATTGTGTTCGTGCAGCGTTAACATTTTCGTACGCTTCCTTGGAATAATGTCCATCGCAGACAATGGTCGTAGGACAACTAATCGACAGTCGGGACAATAGCGTATGGGCGTGATGAAAATCTGATGCAATCACGAATGACGCACATATCTAAGTCATATATTTATATAAAATATTTAAATAATCCTGGGGCATCTGTAATTACCAACAAAATATTAACCACTAAAATAGATATATACAGGCGGAGGGGGTTTATTATCTGTGTGCAATGTTGAATAATTGTAGTTTTGTAAAATCTCTGAATATTAGGATGTATTTAAACCTCAGAATACGGCATAGGCGTCTTCAAAGTATTAGGTTGGTGCAAAAATAATGACGGTTTTTGACGTATTTTTTTAACGTCAAAAACCGTCATTATTTTTGCACCAACCTAATAACATAAAGGAAATAGGCCTGAAATGTGAAGGAAATGAAACGAAAACAAAGCGTAACTATTGGTGCAAACATAATGTCGTTTTCTCACATATTAAAATATGTGAGAAAACGACATTATTTTTGCACCAACCTAATATATAGACCCTGTGTTAGTACCACTGACATCAAAATGCTTCGCTGTCTTTGTGTTCGTGCGTGTGCGTGTGTGTGTGTGTGTGTGGATGTGCGCGCGCGTGTGTGTGACAAATATAAGTGATAAGCAACGCGCAGAAATTAAGTCTTACCTTAGTTCCGTTCATTTCTATGTTCGTCAGTCGATGTCCGAAATGCAAAAGAATGTTTTTCGGCACTGCATTTATACTAACGTGTCACATGACTACATATCTAATGGAAAGTAACACCTCAATCATGTTTAATCTATGTATGTAGTTATGTGAATGTAATTCTTTTTAATCATTTCATCCCGAGCAAGGCGATAAAGACATTATGACGCAAGAAGTTAGGGAGAATGTAGAAAACTAAGAAAAAGTCAATGGGAAGAAAACGTTAATGGGGAGAAGTGACAATAAAAAGAATAGCATTCAAGGAGTAAGATGATAATTGACATTGCATATAATATTATGTAGCAAGAAGCTGGAAGAGACTTCTTTAGGCGAGAAGTGCGAAAGAAGAAGCTGTTAGAATAGAACTTACGGTTACTCTATCAATTTCAAAAGTAAAATGATGAGACCTAATCTAGTACTACGCTTAAATTCATAAAGTCGAGGTACCAAAAGGGGAAGCAATATATATTTTATAAATATACAAAAATGTGGCAAAATGCCAAAAAATGGGGGAAAAGGGAAGGCTGGTTTTCAATCTGTCTTATAATAAACTTAGCTAGCCACAATTACAGGCCCAAGCATACCACGGTGTTCCTTACACCAAACCAACACATTCTTACTTACTTTTGTGATGTCAACGAACACTCATTTGACACTTTTGCGATGTCAACAAATACTTGTTGTCAAATTTGTAGTGCTCGTTGTAATAGAGACTTTGTAATCACAGATACGACTATAATAACGCCGTTGAACAATACTGGTGTCAGACGCCTTCGAATATCACTCGCACTAATAGTACTTGTTTGATAATACCCGTATCAAAAGGTTGAACATTTGTTCATTTGTCAATCATTTAGCGTCAAGTGTCTCAGGTGAAATAATGAAATCTGTAGAATCTTTTACATAGCTAGGAAATTAAATAAACTCTACTGAAAAAGAGGCAAAAATTCACATAGTTAAAGCCTTGGCTGCCCTTGATTAAAATGGATTTAATCTGGAAATCTGATCTACCATATAACCTCAAGCAGAGATTCTTTCAAGCCACTGTAGAGGTGGTGTTAATGTATGGTAACACTGCTTGGACATAAACTAAAACCCTAAAATCTAAGCTTGATCTACTTTATTCAATAATGGGATCGCCTGTGTTTTCTCACTGGCGATCTTTGTTCAAACCCAAGTGTCGGCAGCGTCACTTTATTCTTATATTACACTAACATTCTTACTACATTCACCATAATACCGCAATGTCTCTATGAAGTCCTAACTAATCCCCATGTGTATAATTATTGTCTTTGCGGGGAGGGAAATAAAAAACGACAATTTAAGACAAATCTAACCCCAATGTGTATTTACAATGTATTTTAATATATGTTTATAAGACACTAAACAAAATAGGAAAGGAAGCTCACCAGAATAATTACAATTAATATATTTATTTAAAAAGGCAGAAGTTAGATACATTACCACAGTGAAAATGTGATTGAAGTCGAGATGCCAGGTTAGGACCGATAATGTTGCAGATACTTGTTTGGATTTTATCAAGAATCGCTAGATACATAGCAGACGCACCAGACCAGACAGAGCAACAATATTCAATGGACTCCACTTATAAATATTCAAGAGACAATCGGGTGAGAAAAATGTCTTAGCAATAGACACACACACACACACACACACACATATATATATATATATATATATATATATATATATATATAAAATCTTATAAATATAAGTAATTATACTCGTCCGGAAAAACCTTGGCTATTTTGCTTGTAAATGAACAAACCAATACCCAAAGAAAAATAAGGGATAAAAAAAAAGAAAGAACTAAGAACATGTAATTCAGACGAAAACAATCGTCCAGAATCCAAGCTCAGAGTCCAAAGAAAAAAACCTCCGATACTAGTAAAGTAAAAATAACTAAGCAAAGTACTCAATACACAAATCACAAATACAAAGAGTAAATCTAACTATGAACCTAAAAAGTCAGGTAAACCAGGTTTGCCTAGTTCTTTAGGTTCATATATATATGTATATATATATGTATATATATAAAAGGCAGGATGTGTGTGTGTGTGTGTGTGTGTGTGTGTGTGTGTGTGTGTGTGTGTGTGTGTGAGTGTGTGTGTGTGTAACGAATGCACGGCCGCAATTTTCGACGGATTTGCACCAAAATTTACGTACACATGCTCCAAGATAGCGGGAAGGCCAAGACCGACTGCATTTCCCAACTCCCATCGATAATGGAAATAATCGATTTTTTCATGCTTCTACGGTAGTTTTCATGTAGTTTGCGGCCATTTTCTACTGGCCAGAGTGAGAGCCTATTGCTGGCTGCCACGAATATGCAGGCAGATTCTATTGGCCAACGTGAGAGCCAACAGCTGACTAGCATTCAAAAAAGATCGATAGTTGCATTCGTCACAAGTGGGAAAAAATTAAATCTGCATGGCACTTTACTCCAATTGGCACATTCGCTTGCTTAAACTCAACGTTGATTCTGATTCCGCAGAACTGGGTTGGGTGTGAAAAAGTATTTGTTGTTAACATTCTTTTTTCATTCGGTTTTTCCAGTTACGAGTGCTTTTTTAAAGCCGATCGTTTTGTGTTCATTTTGTTTAGTTCTTTTTTCGTGACAGATTTAATGTTTAGTATAGAGCTTAGAAAAAATTCGTAGTGTGAGATAGGCAAGAAGTAAGGCATGTAGCAACATCAGCACGGCAAAGGGCACTCCTTTAAAGGCAAGGAAGGGCAAAAATATTTTAAATCAAGTGATAGCGATTGCTGTATGAGCCGTACGATTTTTGAATCAAGCACGGGCAACGCCGGGCCATGCTGCTAGTATATATATATATATATATGTGTGTGTGTGTGTGTGTGTGTGTGAATGCTACAAATGTTTTGCTTCATTGCTGGGTGTAATGCTTTGATTCCATCTTCCTCGTCCAAATATTTCAGTTCTTCTCTGATCCAGGTTTAAATTCTAGTATATCCTTAGGCGAATACTGACCAGAAGTTTATGTCTTTCATTAGATTTCTGCTTTTATCAAGTGAGAGATGATCATTCCAGCAAAGTGAGACCAGGGTACAAATACACAAAGCCCAATATACCCATCATAACACCCTTACTGATTAGGGTATATCAGGTAGATGTGCGTAATATGATGATAGTTTTTTATATATATATATATATATATATATATATATATATATATATATATATATATATAACAGTTGCGCATAATCTTGCAGGTAGGGTCTAGTTAGAAATACTTTCAGGTCGGTTAACCCAGTTCTGTTCAGATAGATTTCCAGTGAAGGTCGTTTCCATGGATTTAGATATGACTCCCATGTCGCCTTGGCTGTCTCCTACTTAAAACTTAAAAACAACTCGATTGACACTCGACCATGATGCTCATTACTACTTCCGATCATGAACAGAAAAGTACTTTTTTTTCACCCTACTAGGGATCGTGCCGCATTGGTTAGGATCAGGTAACTGACACGTAAATATCTGGGATACCGAAAAGAGATATGTACTTAATTTACCAAGCCAAAACAGGTAAAGTTAACACGTCCAATCAATTTTTTGAATCATTTCACCCCAAGCAAGGCAATAAAGTCACATAGACGCAAGAGTTATGACATTTATTATTATTATTATTATTATTATTATTATTATTTCCTTTGTTTTCTGATGTGTAATTATTTCTTTCCGGTTCCCGCCCAGGGACCTAAGGTTAGAAATGGCATTATGACATTTTCCACTGGATAAAAAAAAATTACATAGACAAAACCCTTCGTAAGGTATGGGCTGTACGCGTGGGAAAATTTTTTCGTATTTCTTTAAGGCATGGGCTTCCAGAGATCCCTTCAATTAGTCTATTGGAATCTTTTCCAACCAATCCGAGGGCTCCAACTACAACGGCGATTATTGATGTTCCCATGTGCCACATTTTTGGGATTCATTATTATTATTATTATTATTATTATTATTATATCCTCATTGAGTGTTCTCGCAAGTAGTGGTTGGTGGTTTTCATTAACTGACAGCATGGTTGCTCAATACTCCAACACTCTCCGCAGTATCATTGATATTTTGAATAATGACGTGGTTCGAACTCTCCTCTTGATATACTTCCCTTGATTTGCTCCCAGACTTTTTGCTAGACTCTTTGTGACCGTTCCCAGTGATCCCATAAGGACTGACACGACTATCAGCATCCGGTTCTATAACTTTCTCGATTCTCTGGCAAAGTTGACATATTTATCTGTCTCTTCACTTTTCTTCCATATTTACTAGATTGTATCTATCCCTTCAATTTCTTGCAATATTTACGCAATAGTCTACCAAAAATTCACACTCGGCAAGGTTTTATGTTTTTTTTAATTTTTTTTTTTTTTTTTTTTTCTTGTTTTACGACCGACCAAATCTGGTTGTTGTTGTTGTTGTTGTTGTTACTAGTGCTTAACCGGGTACTGAACTCACACTCTTTGGGTCTGGATCTAACCAACGCCTTTATCCACTGTGCCATGTCCTTGAGTTCAAATACCTGGTTAACGGGGCGGAGAACTTGGAGAGGAGAATTAACAGGAGATAACTGATAACTGACATCCATTAAAAAGATGACACGTGGATCTAGAACAGTCTACCCCAGTGACCGAAATAAAGGGTTCAGTTCGACATTCCAACCACCTGCCGCAACGTTGTAGTAAATATGGCGACAAAGATGAAGATAATAGTCCGAATAATATAAATAATGTACATAATACCTCATCTCAGAAATATAGACAGATACTGAAAGGCTGAAACATTGTAATAGATATGGCAACAAAGATGAGGACAATAGCCCAAATAATGTAAATAGTGTACATAATACCTCATCTCAGAAATATAGACAGTTACTGAAAGGCCGAAACGTTGTAATAAATATGGCAACAAAGATGTAGACAATAGTCTGAATAATGTAAATAGTGTACATAATACCTCATCTCAGAAATATAGACAGATATTGAAAGGCTGAAACATTGTAATAAATATAGCGACAAAGATGAGGACAATAGCCCAAATAATGTAAATAGTGTACATAATACCTCATCTCAGAAATATAGACAGATCCTGAAAGGCCGAAACGTTGTAATAAATATGGCAACAAAGATGTAGACAATAGTCTGAATAATGTAAATAGTGTACATAATACCTCATCTCAGAAATATAGACAGATATTGAAAGGCTGAAACATTGTAATAAATATGGCGACAAAGATGAGGACAATAGCCCAAATAATGTAAATAGTGTACATAATACCTCATCTCAGAAATATAGACAGATCCTGAAAGGCCGAAACGTTGTAATAAATATGGCAACAAAGATGCGGACAATAGTCTGAATAATGTAAATAGTGTACATAATACCTCATCTCAGAAATATAGAGAGTTACTGATGGATAAACTTGTTATTGGATATAGACGTGTGGATGAGAGACAACTTCTCTATTTCTCTTTGTACAATATGAAATTTTAGGCGCCGTTATATATGACAGTCAGTTGTTCTAGCGCCACCATAGTCTTCGAAAACATCATGAGTACAGATTTTACTTGATAATTTAAAGGTGTAGAAGCAGCAATTAAATATCCTCAGTCCTGTGTACGCAGGCATGTACTTTAAAACTAAAGAAATTTCTGAGAAAACTTTGAATTACCCCCAACAGCTTATTTTCTGATAGAAAATTAAAAACTTGTAGTGAGTTTGAAATAATAACTCCTTTTATCCACCCATTTCAAATTTGGAAAACTGAGGAAAAAAATGGAAAGGAATTAGCGATCCTATGTGAAATTTTTCGTACCAATTAAAATCTTGTCTTTAACAGAAATTAGCCGTTGAGCCAAGAAGAAAGAAAAGAAAGTAACGAGCATATCCTTTTGATATAAAATGAGGGGAAAAATTAAATTAATAAAAGAGCGTCTGAAGTGATGTGAAAAGGTTTCGTTTCTGTTCATCGCGACCAGTGTTGAAGTTTTTCTTTTTAAAATTATTCGCCAATTATATTATCGGCTTCCAAACAAACGCTCCAAAGAATTTTCTCTCAAAAATCCAAGACAACTCAGTATTTCAAACTATTTCTCTCCGTCTACTGTGACGAAAGAGAAAGTCCGTTACGACGAACAGGGTCACGTGTGTTCAGTACGATATGCCGAAGACAAAATAACCAAAATAAAAACAAATCAGTAGCAGTGGATAAAGGCATTAGTTAGATCCAGTGACAGGACCCAAAGAGTGTGAGTTCAATACCTGGTTAAGGCAGTGGAGAACTTTCAGAGGGAAAATTAACAGGCGATAACTGATAAATGACATCCATTAAACATGGCACATGGAACTAGAACAGTCTACCCCAGTGAGCGAAATAAAGGGTTCAGTTCGACATTCCAACCACCTAAAGAAGGCCGGAGCGTACAACGCCCGAAACGTTGTAATAAATATGGCGACAAAGATGAGGACAATAGTCCGCATAATGTAAATAAGTCAGTGTTACCTTAGATGAATCTTTGATATGCTAAACTGTTTGTCCTAATCAAGCGCCGACAAACGAAAAAAAAGGTTGTTCTGCCGATAATGGCAGTTGGTGATCTCGAACTGGAGGGTAGTTGATTTTTCTACCTCGGCCCTCGTCTTGCGAGTGACTGTGTTGCTCTCTGCGTTACGTTTCTGACGATTTCTGTGTATTGAGATTTGGGGGACATTGGACCTGCGATTCGTGATTTTGATATTTCTTTCTACCCCCTGGATCTTCGAATTTAGACTTGAGATTTGTTCATTTCCTTTTGAAATTGAGCTGTCATATCAATATCTGAACATCTACTTTTGACATTATGCAATCATATATCTTTTCTGTTAGCAATGAACACTCTTACATTTGTCTTAAACATTTTTGAATGTTGTTTTGTGTCAGGTTATTTAATCTGTTTTATGAATATTTCCTCTTCATGACAATTCGTTAAAACTACAGACTTTGAAAATGTCTCATTTATTTTCCTGGAAGAAGCTACTGACACAACTCCAAACGTGACAATTCATAAGTAAATTCCTCATTTTGTTTTGATAAAATTCACCGTGTGTTTCCTTGTCATTATCACCCTTCATTAATCTTCTTAGCGTGGGTGAATCAACTAATCATTTTAACCCCAAAGCCCCACGCCACTATAAACTAGCGAGAAAGATTACCAAAAATGGATTCTTTACTAAATAGTTTTGAATGGATATTATGAGGACAACCGACTCTTGCCAAATTATATATATTTACAGAGAATTATCTTAAATGCATCTTTGATATGCTAAACTGTTTGTCCTCCTCAAGCGTCGACAAACGAAAAATAAAAAAAGATTGTTCTGCCGATAATAGCAGATGGTGATTTCGAACTGGAGGGTAGTTTATTTTTCTACCTCGTCCCTCGTCTTGCGAGTGACTGTGTTGCCCTCTGCGTTACGTTTCTGACGATTTCTGTGTATTGAGATTTTAGGGGCATTGGACCTGCGATTCGTGATTTTGATATTTCTTTCTACCCCCTGGATCTTCGAATTTAGACTTGAGATTTGTTCATTTCCTTTTGAAATTGAGCTGTCATATCAATATCTGAACATCTACTTTTGAATGTATGCAACCATATATCTTTTCTGTTAGCAATGAATACTCTTAACTTCGTTTTAAATATTTATTCGCTAGTTATATTATCGGTCTTTTAACCCAGCTCGCTGCACTTCAAAGAATTTCCTTTCAACAATGCAAGAAAGATATGTATTTCAAACAACTTCTCTTCGTCTACTTTTGAAAGTATGCAACCGTATATCACTTCTGTGATCAATAAACTCTCTTACCTTTGAAATAGTTTTTAATATTATTTTGTGTCAGGTCGTTTAATCTGCTGTATGAACATTTCCTCTTCATGACAATTCGTTAAAACTAGGGACGTTAAAAAATTGATTTATTTTCCTGAAACGAGCTACTGATACAACTTCAAGCGTATGAATTCATAAAAAAATTTTATTCATCTTGTTTTGTTAAAATTACACGCGTTTTCACGTCATTATCATTTTCCATTAATCTATTAAGCGTGGGTAAATGAATTATTTATTTTAACGCCTAATCCCTCAGCCACTAAAACGTATTATGTACAGATTCCTCACTAAAAACTGACCTGATGTCACAATTTGTCATTGTCGGATCGACTAGCGAGTAAATTATCATCAACTGTCTCTTTTCGCAAACTATTGGTAGTGCTTTATACAATCATTTCTTAAACGTGGCCTTACGACTACAATCCAATAAATACTTAGAATATCCTGCCTGACCCTATTCAAGGTCAAGAAAAATAAGTGCTTACATTAAAACAATAAAGTAAGAATGTAAAATCAATTTTCGATTAGTATTAAGTTTATAATTTGAGCAAAACGCTCGCCCACTGTAGCGCGCTGTTTAGCATACACATCTTGCAGACCAACGAGTTGGTATAGAGATTTTGTTTCAGTTCCTCGCGACCAGCGTTGAAGTTCTTGCTACTATAAATTTATTCGCTAGTTATATTATCGGTCTTTTAACCAAGCACGCTGCACTTCAAAGAATTTCCTTTCAACAATCCAAGAAAGGCATGTATTTCAAACAACTTCTCTTCGTCTACTTTTGAAAGTATGCAACTGTATATCAATTCTGCGATCAACAAACTCTCTTACCTTTGTTTTAAACATTTTTTTGTGTCATTTAATCTGTTTTATGAACATTTCCTCTTCATGACAATTCGTTAAAACTACAGATTTTAAAAATGTCTCATTTATTTTCCTGAAATGAGTGACTGACACAACTTCAAGCGTCTAAATTCAAAAATAAAAATACCTTATTTTGTTTTGTTAAAATTACCCGTGTGTTTCCTCGTTATTATCATCGTTTATTAATCTTCTTAGCGTGGGTAAATCAACTAATCATTTTGACCCCAAAGCCCCACATAGACTCTCAACCCATTTTAAACTCGACCATGAAACACACACTTCTCATATAGGTTTGCTGTTAAATACCTAATTTTGCCTAAATGAGTTGACATGAAGAATAGCTCATGGATAACGTCGACCTTAGCTGTTCCACTGGGCTTAGAATGGAAACATAAATTATATGAGACTGGCTGCTGAAAAGCTGAAGCAACATGAAGATGACACGAAACGTGCTAAACTCAACAACTGTTTTATTCAAAATGCCGCTCGATCTCTTTTTCACCCAGCATTCCCTCTTGGAACCGGAAGTAATTACATAAATACTTACATAAATACTTGCTTAAATACTTACGTAAATAAATTCCTTGTTTTGTTTTGTTAAAATTCCCCGTGTGTTTCTTCATTATTATCACCCTTCATTAATCTTCTTGGCGTGGGTGTTCTTTTTAACCTTTAAGCCCCACGCTACTATAAATGTCTTTGTTTGTGGATAGAATGCGACACCTCATAGCTTCTAACAAGTTTGTCTCGTGACTACTGGCAGCTCTGTAATGGTGTCTTAAATAAGACTAAGTCTTCTGTCCCTCCTCCTCTCGTTACACACTTCATTCAAATTCAGGAAAGCTGAGGAAAAAGATGGAAAGAAATTCGCGAGCCTATGTGAAATTTTCTTTGGACCAATGAAAACCTAGTCTTCACAGAAATTAGCTGTTGAGCTAAGAAGAAAGAAAAAATGTCGAGAGCCTATGCTAAATTGCTTTCGGACCAATGAAAACCTTATTTTCGCAGAAATTAACTGTTGAGCCAAGAAAAAGAAAAAAAAGAAAATAGCGAGACTATGCCAAGTCCTTTTTTTAATATAAAATAAAAAAAAAATTAAATTAACAAGAGAAATGTGTTTAAAGTAATGTGAAAAGTTTCGTTTTTGTTCACGCGCCCAGGGTTAAAGTTTTTGCCAGTGTAAAATTACTCGCCAATTATCGGTGGCTCGTCAAAGAAATTTCTTTCAACAATCCAAGAAAGCTAAATATTTCAAACTATCTCTCTTCGTTTATTTTTGAATATATGCAGCCATATATCCCTTCTGTGAACAACGAACTCTTTTATCTTTGTTTTAAACATTTTTAATGTTATTTTGTGTCAGGTCATTTAATCTGTTTTATGAACATTTCCTCTTCATGACAATTCATTAAAACTACAGATTTTAAAAATGTCTGCTTTATTTTCCTGAAATGATTGACTGACACAACTTCAAGCGTCTAAATTCAAAAATAAAAATACTTTATTTTGTTTGGTTAAAATTACCCGTGTTTTTCCTAGTTATTATCATCGTTTATTAATCTTCTTAGCGTGGGTAAATCAACTAATCATTTTAATCTCGAAGCCCCACGTCACTATAAACTAGCGAGAAAGATTACCAAAAATGGATTCTTTACTAAATAGTTTTGACTGGATATTATGAGGACAACCAACTCTTGCCAAATTATATATATTTACAAAGAATTATCTTGAACGCAAATACCTCTCTGTCTAGAAAAGATAATCGACACAATGGGAAAATCATTATCATGTGAATATGTCGGACAACATACAAAATCAAATTTCTATCAGCCTGCTTTGTTAGCTGAATAGAAAACAACAGAAAGAACATGGTGTGTCGATTGTCACCATAGCACTTGGATATTTGTAAGGATATTACGTTAAAAGTGATATTTCATTGGATATTTCGCTGTGGAAACTTTCCTTTGAAAATGATATTTATTTGTGTGAATATTTGATTAAAGTTGTTAAATGTCACTGAGAGCTACACTTGATGATAGAATTCTTCCTAAGCTGTCAAGAAGTGTTTCGAAACATGCAATGCTTGCTAGTGATAATTGCTCGTTTCCAAGAACATCCGTCTGATCGGGGAGTTATATAATCCCTGTTGCAGGCGCCTGATCGGACACATTTCGTTATTATTTACTTTATTTTCGTATTTTTCCAATGAAACATGACCCAATGCACAATATTAGTACTTCGTATGTTCATTCCACGAAGTTGTTCCTTGCAAATTGACCACAGATTCTCGATTGGATTTAAATCAGTTTCCGGGCAATATCTATAGTAATTTGATTTTCTCACTGGTAAGGTTTGCCAGTGTGTTCGTTCACTGTTACCATTTTCGTATACTTTCTTTGAGTAACGTTCAAAGGCCGTAAGACAACTAATCAACAGTCGAAACAATAGTGTCTGGGCGTGATAAAAATCTGATGCAATCACGGATGACGCAATATTTTTCAAGGCCAAACAAATTTCATCAAGCACTCCGAAAATAGATTCATATTACTGCACACCACTGCAAATGATGTAATCTGAGGAAAAAATAGAAATCGATTACCCCCTATCACTTCAGAGGGTCTAAGACTGACCGTATGGTGAAAGAAAGGAAACTAAAGCAGTTGTTTCAGTTAATTTGCACAAGGATGTAATTTACATAAATATATTTTTTAAAGGTGTTTGATAACATATGTATAATTCTATTCAGGTTCATCTATCTATCTCCAGCTTTCTTTTCAGATCTATCTATCTACCTGTTCAGATCTATCTATCTCTCATTATGTTCAGATCTATCTATCTATCTATCTATCTATCTATCTATCTATCTATCTATCTCAGTCTGTTCATTATCTATCTATCTATCTCAGTCTGTTCAGACCTATCTATCTGTTCAGATCTATCTCTGTTCAGATCTATCTATCTATATCAGTCTGTCTATCTATCTATCGCACTCTGTTCATATCTATGTATTTATCTATCTCAGTCTGTTCAGATCTATCTATCTATCTATCTATCTATATCATAGAACATACCACCTTTTGTTTGAACCCGGCCATTTTGAGTAAAACTATTGGAACACATGACCGACAGGGGTTTCTTGTTGTCCATGTGTTGCTTTTTAGATTGACTGTTTAAACATTAAATAGTTCTGAATGGTTTTGGCCTTGGGTTTCTGTAAAGACCGCCTTCTTGTTAAAAAGGATAAAACGTCACGAAGAGAGTATGTCCTAAGCCGTTTGACATATCGAAATGTAAATACCAGGAAATAAAAGCTGAAACTCTGAAATCTTGTCTAAATATTAATTCATCTTTTGACCTTAAATCCAAATTTTCAAGTGAACAACAAAATCAAAGGAATTGGTTTCGCCCTTCCAAAACATTTGAAAAGAAATATATATAGGAAACTTATATCAATGTAACATGCTTCAATTTTTCAAACTCTTGCTACACTATCTACAACCACATCACGATTCAGAAGACTAGATAATATCATATAACTTAAATATAACAAATTTTATTTCAAATTTGAAAATATAGAACCAGAGATCCGAACTTTAAAAAACCTAAGACATTAACTCTGAACAACAGCACATCATATATCCCCCAGTTGCCTATATATGATAACTGCGCAAGGAGTAGAACGCGAGTGGCGTGAAACTGACAGTCACCTCGTAGCATCAACACAGTTTATATCTATAAACGCTGTATCTCCGATATTAAGCAGGCTTCCCCATTAAATATAGTGAATTTTAAACAATAGGTGTGTGTGTCTGTGTGTGCGAGGGGTGAACAAAATAGATAGATAGATAGATAGATAGATAAGGATTATCAGTATGAAAAGATGAATCAGCTAGCCGAGTTCAAATTCTGAACGAGTTTGTTACGTTCCCTTTTGTACTAATATACTTGGGAAAGACATGAAACAGTCTATTCTTCCTAACAACTCTGGGTTAACTTCTTCTTTATGTGCTGTATCCCCTCAGGACATAGGCGATGATGGCTCTCTACAACTTCCTGTTCCTTACATCTCTTAATAAACATTGCCTTTCTTTTATTTCTCCTCGGCCCTCTTCCACTAACCATTGACTCAACCTTATTAAGTCGGTTATGCGTTGTTTTCCTCTGTCGCTCTTGCCCTCTATCTGTCCCGTGAGTATTAGATTTTCCACGCCCTCTTTCCTCATTACGTGCCCTAGAAACCCCATGTGTATCTTCCAGACGTTAAGTATTGTTTCCTTTTTGTTTCCATTTTCTCCAAAGCTTCGTCCTCACTCACATGTTCGGTTCAGAGTATCCTCAGCATCCTTCTGTAGAACCACATTTCTTTTGCTTCAAGTCCCCCTTCATCTTTGAGGAGATCGTTCAGCACTTACTGCCTTACAGGAGGACACATATCACGTAAAAGTTTAGTAGTTTTTGATTTGTTTCTAGCGAAATTTTCCTATTTCTCAGTACTTGGCCTATCTTTTGAAATGTTTCATTGGCTATCCAAATACGCCTTAAGATTTCAGTGTCGCACTTTCCGTCCTCTGTTAAAACACTTCCCAGATATTTTACTGTTTCTTAATACTTTGCTTAGCTTTTGGGAGGCATTGTAAGTATTTTCTCCAGAAGACATAGATTACAGCGGCCCCTGAATTTCTTGGGGTCTGAGCTCTGGATATGAATTTCCACTCCAAATGCAGTGTGAAACCTTTGTCAATAAGATCCCAGAATTGCTTGGATAAAGCCGTTTGGTTCTTAAGAGACCAGTTGTTGAGGGAATGCTAGTGATTATATATGTATGTATGTATGTATGTATGTATGTATGTATGTATGTATGTATAAAATAAAGAACAAATAGGAAACTTATATCAATCTAACATGTTTCAAGTCTATTAAAGCGTCCTCAGAGAAAACAGACAAAAAGACAGAAACGCTGGCATTTTCAATTTTGTTTGGATCAGTTCTCATTAGTCTAACACGTATCGGGTGCATTAAAAACGTAGTTAAGTCAATGTGTATGTAATTTTGATAAGATTTTTGTATGTCTCTGTGGTCATTGCATGCAATGTATATTCGTAATTGTGTATGTGTGTCTGTCAGTTTATTATCTATCTATCTATCTCAGTCTCATCATATTCCATCTATTTATTTGAATTTGTCTACTATCTATTCATCTGTCTGTCTATGTATTTATATCAGTTTCTTCATATCTCTCTCTATCTATCTATATATTGCAGTAGCATCATTATCCATCTAACTCAATTTGTTCATTATCTATCTATCTATCTATCTATCTATCTATCTATCTCGAAGTAGAAGTAACTCTAATAGTTTCTCTTTGACTTCCTATTCTGTCTTACTATCATCATTATCATTATTTTTTTCTCGGTTCGTATTCCAGATTCTGATTTTTGAACTCCTTCAAAATAAACCCGATATGATGAATGCCTCTTTCAAAAGAACAGAATTACAAAATTCAAAACATTTCGCACAGAACATAAAATATGACGTCATCGCCCTGAACCCGAATGCAAAGAATTTCACTTTACTAACTATTTGAGTGGTAAAAAACTACAATGTTCACTTCCATAATGTTCTATAATGTCCACTTGTCATCTATAATCAAATATCAATTCTAAAACTTAAACCCACCAAATGCCTCATTTACTAAATAACTTGGCTAGTTTTATTGATATTTCATTGTTTATTTACAAGATCTTTGAGTTTCTTTAACGATTTAATTTTATCATTTCTGGGGGGGGGTTCTCGTTATTGATCAGAATTTTCTTGATTTCCTTAAGCGAAATCCCAGAAGTGTACACCTCTCATTGTAATCACTGACAGCGGTTAAATCTTGGATATCCACTTCTGGCTGGTGTATATCTCAAATCAACTCTGAACCTAGATTCCTTTGTGAGGTGTGAAATTAAGTGCGAAATCTATTCCAGCATAATGCTATGTATGTGTGCGCGTGTTTGTATGTGCGCGCGTGTGTGTATATGTGTGTATACATGCGTAAAAGGCTAAACTGAGTTAGACGATATTTCCAAAGTTACTGTAATTTCCCATGTATAACACGCATTTTTTTCTAAAAAATAATAAGCAAAATCAGCGGTGCGTATTATGCCCAACTACAAAAATTCTTTAAAAAAAATTGCAGTAAAATAAAATAAGAATTATCATAGAACTAAATTAGAATAATATTATTCTATGTTTAAAGCCATTTTTTAAAATAAGAGTAGGAAATGCTGGCCGTAATGAAATTGGAGAGGTACAATTTATAGGGTTTGATTACCAAACAAGGAGTGCGTGTTATGCAGGAGTAGAAACATTTTTACACACTTTCAGCATAATTTGAGGGATGCGTATTATGGATGAAGGCGTATTATACATGGGAAATTTCGGCAATCACAATCAAACATGAAACAATTATTTAGACAATATTCATCTTGAACTTTAAACAATTAGGTAAAACCAAGGTGCTAACCACTGCTCTACGACACGCAAATCTGGCACAAGACAAAATTTATGGAGCTCGCAGAACGATTCTAAATCACTGCCAATAGATTTTAAGTAGCAAATGGCTGTGTTAAAAGCTTCAAGGAAATACAATCAATTGTGAAAGATGGAATTGTCGTCTTTCAAAATGATTTAACAGCAAAAGTTGGTAAACCTTGGGAAAAGGAGCTTATTTTATCATCAAATTTTGTCGTTCAATCTTTCCATAAGATTTTATTACTTTTTGCTTTTTATTATGTTCCATCTCAACTTGATGAAAGAAAATATCCTTGAAATACGCCATCTAACTGAACAAAAAGCGACAAGGAATTGATTCCTTCGAAGCTGCTAGCATTTTTAATACTCAATGACAGATCCTTTAAATACATTGATTTCATACTAAGGGAGGGGGGCATTTGAAAATTGTTCACTGTGAATTAAGCTCCTCAAATTTGCGAGAAACGTAGGAAAAATTACATTAAATGATAAATTCCCACAGATTAAGATAGATAGATAGATATTAGGTTGGTGCAAAAATAATGACGTAGTAATGTCGTTTTTTGACGTTAAAAAATACGTCAAAAAACGATATTATTACGTCATTATTTTTGCACCAACCTGATAGATAGATAGATAGATAGATAGATAGATAGATAGATATTAGGTTGGTGCAAAAATAATGACGTAGTAATGTCGTTTTTTGACGTTAAAAAATACGTCAAAAAACGATATTATTACGTCATTATTTTTGCACCAACCTGATAGATAAATATGAGCACATTTAGATAGATAGATAGATAGATAGATAGATAGATAGATAGATAGATTCTTCTTCTTCTTCTTCTTCTATGTGTTCTGTTCCTTTAGGAAGGTAACGATCATGGTTCGCCACAACTTCCTGTTCTTTGCCAATTGTGTTATCATTCCTAAGCCCTATTCTCGCATCCATTTACACAAAGTCGTTCGGTAGATATGCTGTTTTCCTCTGTCTCTCTTGCCTTCTAGAGCACATAATGAGGAACGAGGGCTCAGAAAATTTGACACTCAAAGAACACATTGATGTTCTTTGAGTGTCAAATTTTCTGAGCCCTCTTTCCTCATTATGTGCCCTAGAAACAGCAACTATATCTTTCTAATGTTAAGTATAAGTGTCCTTATTGCTTCTATTTTCTCTAAAACTTTTTTGTTGCTCACATCGTTGGTCCATGCTATCCTCAGCATCCTTCTGTAGAACCACATTTCTGATGCTTCAAGTCTTTTCTTCATCTGTGAAGAGATTGTCCAGCATTCACTGCCATGTGCAATAACTGATATTACATAACATTTCAGTACCCTTTTCTTTGTTTCTAACGAAATTTTTCTGTTTCTTAATAATTTGCTTTGCTTTTGGAAGGCATATTTTGCTGTCCCAATGCGCCTTCGGATTCCCGTGACACGTTTTCCATTCTCTACCAGATATTTAAATTGTTGTACTTGTTTGATTTTGGTATCTCCCATTTGTAATTTGCATATTGGGCTCTTCTTTTTGCTGACAGCCATATACTGTCGTCTTCTAACTGATGTTTAGTCCTTTCTTCTTGCTTTCCTTCATTAGCTTCAGTAGGTATTTTTGTAGATTCTTTAAACAAATAAATAGATAATTATAATTTTACAGATAGATAATGTAAATTTTACAGACACGCCAATGTATGCTATATGATGGTTGAATGTGTTAATCCAGTCTTCTAAGTGTTCGAATGTATATTAAGTGTCTGATGGCAAAACAAAGAAGAAACGACAGGGGTTTAAGAAATAAACAATTATATTAACATAAAATTACAACAAATGGTACATTGATGCAAATGTCTCTTGTTGAAAGAAAGAGATAAGTTGAATTGTAAAAGTCGTCCGCAGAGGCATACTGTACTGTAGGAGAAGGAACTCTGGTAATGGCTTTGGCGAATTGTCTTTGGAGATGAGAGGTCGCCTTCCGATGAGCATTATGAATATATGTAAATATGTAAAAAAAAAAAAAAAAAAAAGAGTCCTATGGTCTTTCCTCTTTAATATATCGACTTTCCGAATTTAAACGCAGTACTAGATTGAAAGCTAGGTCTCATCATTTTACGGTTGAAATTGTTAAATATAACCTTCTGTTCATTATTTACATTATTCGGATTATTGTCCTCATCTTTGTTACCATATTTATTACAACGTTTCGGCCGTTGTACGCTTCGGCCTTCTTCAGGTGGTTGTAATGTCGAACTGAACCCTTTATTTCGCTCACTCGGGTAGACTGTTCTAGTTCCACGTGTCATGTTTAATGGATGTCAGTTATCGATTATCTCCTGTTAATTTCCCAGCCGGAGGTTTAAGAAATAAACAATTGTATTAACGTAAAAATACAACAAATGGTAAAAATGTCTCTCGTTGAAAGAAAGAGATAAATAGAATTGTAAAAGTCGTCCGCAGAGGCATATGGTGGGAGAGAGAGGGTGAATTGTGACTTACTTCGACAACAGCATTTGGCAAATTGTCTTTGGAGATGGGAGGTCGCTTTTCGACAAAGTCTGTGAGCCTAACCAAGATGCTGTCCAACTGCCGAAAATGTCCCTTTGAAGAGTTTTTATGTCCTTTTTTAGGCTTAAATCAGCTCAGGTTTTTATTTTGTTTCTTTAGGCTGGAGTGGATGCTATTGGATGGAAATTCTGGATTTTATTGCTTTTTTTTTCTTTGAGTAAATGAAGCAGTCCACATGGGCATAAACCTAATACAAAACATTGGAAAAGGATTGGAAAAGGTTGGCCATTATTTTGGCCACAGGACCTTTGACTCCACTGGATTTCTTTTCATGGGGGACATGTGAAAAGTAATGTTTATTCAACTAAACCTTGATCTTTTGAGAAATTGCAAGCTGGTGATATATTAAGCATCTAGTGTCAGAACAAAGAAAAAACAACGAAGGTTTAAGAAATAAACAATTGTATTAACATAAAAATACAATAAATAGTAATTTGGTGTAAATAATATGTAGAATTGTAAAAGTCGTCCTCTGTTTAAATACTTCCCAGATATTTAAATTTTTGTACTTGTTTGATTTTGGTAACTCTGTGTAATTAGCATTTTTTTAATTGATTTCACTCCAAGCAAGGCAATAAAGCCACTAAAGCACAAGGGGTTAATGGGTGTGAAGGGAGGGTGAGTTGTGACTTACTGCGACGACGGCGTTGTGCATCCTCGGTGTTGCGCCGTCCAACTGCCAAAGAGGTCCCTTTGATGGGCTTTTATGTCCTTTTCTTTGGCTCAGATAAGCTCCAATTATTATTTTGTTTCTTTAGGCGGGAGTGACTGCAATTGGGTGTAAATTCTGGATTTTATTTGTCTTTGAGTGTGTAAGTAAAACGGAAGCTATGTGCGGAGCCGATGCGCAGTTGATGGAATTTTTTAGTTCAGTCTTGGATTTCGGAGCGTTCAAATTTTAATAAGAAAAAAATTCTCAATACAAAGTAGAGTAATATATATATATATATATATATATAATTATTTTATTTTAGATATTAGAACAAAAGCATTTTGAAATCGCTACACAATAATTTTCATGTTTCGGTACTACATCGTACCTCTTCAAGTGAATGGTAATTGAGTGTGAAGAAGTACAGCGTAGTACCGAAACACGAAAACTATTATACACACACACACACACACACACACACACACACACACACAAACACACACACATATATATATATATATATATATATATATATATATATATATATATATATATGAATTGGATTGTGATTCCAATGTAATAAATTATTACCATGGAATATTAGTGTTTGAGCCTTTTATACTTTATATATATATATATATATATATATATATATATATATATATTGTGTATTTGAGCTAAAATCCCTCTTTTATACAAATTTCGTTAAAGACGACTGACAAGGTACTGGGATTAATCTTTTTATTTAATTTTTCTTGTGTTCGTATCAGTGTTTTCCTTTCTGGGCTCAAAGTGTGTAAAAACTGTCCCAAAATTCATGCATTTCTGAACGCTTTCGGTTATTCTTCTAGCCTTTATCAAGAACGATTTTTATTTATACATGTATCTGAAGTTATAGGAATGTTTTATTCTCCAAACACGGTCAGCACGTTGTGGTCGTGTTCATAGTTAACGTTATTTAGTGTTAGCTAAATGATGATGCTATCATACTTGCATTTTCTACTAGTATGTTTCGGATGGAGTGATGACCTTGTTGGGATGACAAAACAATATCGTAAGTCTTACGTTTTTCCATATTAATATGAGACAAGCAACATTTGAAGAGGGCTTTATAAGCGATGTAAATTTGTTCACGGCTATTGATTCTGCTTTCATTTTATACCGCATTATTCATAATTTCTTTTCCTGTTCCACTTCAGTGACTTTGTTCTCATTTTCCTTGTACACATGCTCTGCTAAATTTGATTTCTCTTTTTGTTTTTTTGTTTTTTTCTAACCTCAGATGATGTCTTTTCCTGGTTCCAAAATCTGTCTTTATCAATATGGCGGATGCTTTGTCATTTTTATTTCCTCCTACCTCTACTCATTTTTATTTCCTCCTGCCTCTACACATTTTTATTTCCTCTTACCCCTACACATTTTTATTTCCTCCTACCTCTACACATGTTTATTTCCTCCTGCCTCTACACATTTTTATTTCCTCCTACCTCTACACATTTTTATTTCCTCCTACTTCTTTTGCTTATATGTTCCTCCTATGGGGAATCGACCTTTGCAAGGAGGTTGTATAGTATTACCACAAAAAGCTACATCAACACTACAAACGTCGCTACGAAAATAATGCTTCCTATTCTGTTATCTTGACCTATGATCCCAGAGACGGATGTTGGCATAATTGAAGTAGAGCCCAAATATTCTCAACATTCTATTTATTTGCCTTGTTACAATGACCATCTATGCGGATATCTGGCAAAATAAACGTTTGTACGGAGATGTGTTTCCTTGAATCCGTCCATGAATGAAAATTGTACACATTGACATTCATACTCAGATAGGAACGCATAGATACCCAGATAGACTGATTGGTAGGTACATATAGATACAGACAGGCAAATACACATACACAGAGAGGTAGATTGGTAGGTACACATAGGTACACAAACAAGTAGATTGGTAAGCACACACAGATACCCATATAGCCAGATTAGCAAGTACATGTTGATACAGTTATAGGTAAAATAGATAGATACACAGATAGGCAGTTAACCGAACAAACATAGGATGGTACGCGTAGATATACAGATAGGTAGATTGGCAGGTACACATAGATACACTAATAGGCAGGTACATGTAGATAACCAAATAAAACAGATAGACAGGTAAGTATAGTGTTGAAAAAAAAAACAATGGTGGGGGAGTCAAAAATGCACTACTCGCCGGCAGGCCAGCTGTTTGTTCTTCTTCGGTCGCCACAAAGAAATGGATTGCGTGGCTCCCTTTCTCAGCCGTTACAATAGGCAATTGTGAAACAGACACCAGGTCAGCCGCACCTACTTTGACTTCCTCTTTGTCCGTCTGTCAATTCTTACGTCCAGTTCAATTACACGCAGTCCGACGAATGCCTACCGATTCACTCGTGGTCCTGGCACCCCGCTTATTATGCTATTCTAATAGGGCTAAAATTTGCATGTGTGCAAATATCGTCTCGTTTTGGACGAGATCGGCGCGCATAAATTGCGTCTTCAATAGCGGCCATATTTCTTTTTGTCATCACTTTGCAGGCAAGACACGTTCGCGCTCCTTTCGAATTCCGAGTTAAGTCATGTCTTTCGTCACATATAGATACACAGATAGATAAGTACACATAGATACACAGATAGGCAGATTGGCAGCTACGGATGGATACAGATAAGGAGATTGGCAGGTCCGCATCGATACCCACATAGGCATGTACCCATACAGATAGCCAGGTTGGCCTGTACATATAGATTAGCGTAGGTCAAGTTTTAAATTAGACTCTTGGACAGTTCTAGAGAGTTGGGGGATGATATCATAAAACTATACACAAAATATTTTAGGTTAAAATTTCGGTTCCATTTGAGGAAATTCAATTAAAATAAAATTAAATTAATATCTCTGAGATTGTTGCGGTGTTAACTGAAATAAATACTTTGGCCTTATTATTCCATGCTACGAAATAAAATGAAGTCAATTTCGAACTAAGGTTTAATATTTCTTCAAATACTGGAAAAGATAAACATAAAAAATAGTACACATATAATTGTTATAAGAAACAACGTTTTTTTTTTTTTTAATAAATTTTACTTTCAAATGAATCTCTATATTTCTGAGATGAGGTATTATGTACATATTTACATTATTCGGACTATTGTCTTCATCTTTGTCGCCATATTTATTACAACGTCTCGGCCGTTCAGTATCTGTCTATATTTCTGAGATGAGGTATTATGTACACTATTTACATTATTCGGACTATTGTCCTCATCTTTGTAGTCATATTTATTACAACGTTTCGGCCTTTCAGTATCTGTCTGTACTTCTGAGATGAGGTATTATGTACATTATTTACATTATTCGGACTATTGTCTTCATTTTTGTCGCCATATTTATTACAACGTTTCGGCCGTTCAGTATCTGTCTATATTTCTGAGATGAGGTATTATGTACGCTATTTACATTATTCGGATTATTGTCCTCATCTTTGTAGTCATATTTATTACAACGTTTCGGCCTTTCAGTATCTGTCTATATTTCTGAGATGAGGTATTATGTACACTATTTACATTATTCGGACTATTGTCCTCATCTTTGTCGCCATATTTATTACAGCGTTTCGGCCATTGTACGCTCCGGCCTTCTTCAGGTGGTTGGAATGTCGAACTGAACCCTTTATTTCGCTCACTGGGGTAGACTGTTCTAGTTCCACGTGCCAAGTTTTAATGGGTGTCAGTTATCAGTTATCTCCTGTTAATTCTTCTCTGAAACAACATCGATTTCACTTTTTATTTTTAATGAACCGGATTTAAATTTCATAGGTAATTATTTGCCTTTACACCGTTATATTAGTGTGTGCTTTGTTTTTATTTACATAGGAAGCTTTTAATAAATTTGAATTAAAAAAAAGATATTAATTGCATTTTTTAAGTAAAATATGATTTGACAATATAGTTTAATTTATTATTTCCTGGAGTAATATTTTTTTCAAACGGTTCATTAAAATGTTTGACGAAAAATGAAATATAAGCGAGATTTTAGCAACCTTGCTAACACTTTTTTATCAATGCCAATTTTTGTGCAATTCTGTGCAAAAAGTGAATCACAGAGCCTTTTCTCACTTCTCATTGGTCAGTTAATATTAAAATCATGTTCTCACCTACGTCCGTACAACGCCTACACGTTATTCAAAACCATTTTTCCGCCAAAGTCAGAAATGCTCTCCGGAGCCGATCACGTGATTACGTTTATTACCAATACCAGACCCAAGTTCGTTCTTCCTCTCTTTTTGATTTTCTCTCGTTTACTAAAATATAGCCGTTTAAGAAATCGCGTTTCCACCTGTGCCGATCTATATCGCACACACATACATACACAAATACAAATCACATACAGCGACAAGCATTCATTGGTCAATTAATCACCACTACGTTATTATAGACAATTTACAAATCGCAGCAATGCGGCAATTTTGTAATCGCTCTATTTTCATGTAGTCAATTTTGGGAGAAACGGATCCCAGAAGCTTTCTTGAGTCTCCCCAAAATTTGCTCACTGATTGTTCAATGCCATCCAATCAGATCGACTGCACGTGAAAAGTAACTTTTCCCGCGCAGCAATCTGGAGCCTATAGTCACTTATATAAGCAAGAATTTTTCTTAGCAAATCAGTGAGAATCAGCTCCCAAACGAATCCACGACAGTTGAAACCATGCGTCAATCTTCTCACTCACACGTACCACTCACATTCTAAACATTCCTTATACACTCACATAATCTTTTCTTACACATCAAAATCTTCTGAAAACATTCATTATAAGAAATTCTCATAAACATTATTCCAGTGAACTTTTTTATAATAAAAGTACGGTCAAAGAGAGACAACTCTTGTTTTATTCAACCTTTTCTTACTTAAATGCATGATTTGTACATTTTGTTAAATACATATTTTATGTGTAACGATGTCTTTTGCTTATCCTTTTCCACGTCAGTTTTGTTTCCTAAACTAAAGTTAAATTAATGTGGTGAAGTCTGCCACAGACCCTTTGAAAACATCATACATATACACATACACATACACGTACGTACGGAACATTCACATGTACGAATTTACTCAAACACATTTACATTCACTCTTTCAACTTCAAGTTAAAGAATTCTTTCAACTCTCTCACGGAAAGACCAAATAAAATCAACCAGAGGAGACATCGCCGCCATGCTAAAGAAATTTAATTTGGATATTCCACTTTTTTCCAATTGTTCACCAGCAAGAAATTATTTTTTAAAAAAGTCTTCTGAAGCTACAAGTTTACCGAACATAACTTCAGCTTTTCAGGACGTAATTCAAGAAACTTTCTCACTCAAGTCTATTTAACGGAATTTACTCTTTGGTGAAACCTTTTCTTTTAGCTGCAAGATTTATCGTATTTATTTACAGAAGCACAAAAACTAAATTTCATTTAGTACTAAACAGAAACTTATTGCAACATCAAGTAATAATATAAAATTCCTTTTTACCAAACAAATTCTCGCAATATTCATATTACACAAATACATTCAGCTAATTCACAAAGAATTCTTTTTCATTATGAAACCAGATAAAAAATTCTCTCTTTCAAAAAAAAAAAAAGGTTTGCAATAATCAAATTCATAGTTAAGGGTAAACAACTCTTATTTTTGCATTGTATATTTTGTACCAAAAACACTGTTTTGAAGGAACATTATAAAACATTTTAATTTGCTTAATTAACATTACTGAACTTTGAAATTCAGATTAGCTAAATATTTTGAGCTGTTTATTTGATAATTTGTTTTATTTCTATATAATTATTTTGTTGTTGTTTTAAACATTTTGTTGTTTAAATATTTTGTTGTTGTTTTGTTTTACGTTTTTGTTGTTGTCATCTTTTATATTGCCTTATGCTAATAACGCAATATAAAATCTAAATCTACATCTAAAGTTGCTTATGGAGAATTGAAATTTTTACACGCAGCCGACATCATAAAACTAAACAGTTTTCTGATCAATTTTCAAACTTATTCAACCTTCACCTCCGCAACAAGATGTTTCCCCTGATCTTGGAGAATTTCTTGTTAATACCTTTCTCTTGGATGTTACAGGCTATGAGCCATTTTAACCCAGTATTTTATTTTAAAAACATTACAATTGATGAGTCAAAAATAGATAGAGTAAAAGCTAAAACTAATGACTTATGAAAGACCCTTTGAAGATATTGTCGGAGTTAGCTCCTCTTTAATTCCCTAATTGTTCACTAGGGGTCGCCCTCTCTACACTATAAATACTGGGGGACTTCTCGCCTCGTTCTCTTTTTCACTTTGCATTTCAGCGGACACATTTAAAAGGGTGATCTCTTGTAGAGATTTGCGTTTTCACCCACTTATAGGAAAACGCCATGAAACACACATACACATACGTACGAACATTCACCAAAATACAAACTCTTTACGTCCACACACAAATATTAATGTCTATGTCATTTGTAAATTTGTTGTTTAATACATATATTTACTGACATATATATATATATATATATATATATATATATATATATATATATATATATATATATATATCAGTCTTGTTTGTTTTCTTTACATCTTCGGTTGGACTCCAACTTGTGTCCGACATTGTTCTTGTAGTTGGACCTTTCTCTAGCAGGAATAAACGCGCGTGTCCCTAATTCAACAACACTCAAACCCACACGGTCCTCTACAATATTAAAAACCTATCTATTTAGGAGTTGATGGCAAGTTTAATAAAGAAACTTTGTTGTATAAAGAAGTTATAAAAGATAATGGTGGCATTAAGCTAAAAAAAGTTGGGGCCAGAACAACCATTTAACATTTACTCAAGAGACAGTGACTGAAACTGGAAAATACCTGATTTATAAAGTAACTCCAAATAAAAGTGTCATTGGTGTTGTTCTAACAGAAGAAGCCTTTAGTATTTTGGAAGAATTTGATAGTATAGACAGCCTTAAGGCTGTCATTCTGGACACCACAAATACAAATAATGGATGTAAGGCTGGCCTTCTAACTACTCTGAAGAAGAAGCTCCATTGAAAATAGCATACAATTGGCAGTTCATTATATCAGAATGAGCTACCATTCTGAGCTGTTTTTTAAATATGTTGATGGTGTCGGAGTTAGCTCCTCCTTAATTCGCTAACTGTTCACTAGAGGATGCTCTCCCTACACTATAAATACTGGGTGACTTGTCGCCTCGTTCTCTTTTTCATTTCACCGAACGCATCTACAATGTAAGCTCTCGCCAAAGATAGCATCTTCCCATTTGTTGGAGACGCCGTGAACATTATACACACACACACACACACACGTAAGAACATTCGCCAAAATACAAACTCTTTACGTTCACACACAAACACAAATGTTAATGTCTTTGTCACTTGTAAATTTGTTGTTTAATACATATATTTGTTGGCATATATATATATATATATCGGTCTTCTTTGTTTTCTTTACATCTTTGGTTGGACTCAACTTGAGTCCGCCACGTTCTTGTAGTTGGACCTTCTTCTAGTAGGAAATAAACAGCACGTGTTTGCAATTCAACAACACTCAAACCCACATGGTCCTCTATAATGGTACAAGAAGGCTGACTGCTTTTACAGGCCCACTGGGTAACTTGTGTGAATGGGACTCTTTTGATTTGCCACAAGTAGAATTTATGAAAATCAGTGGCCCTATTGATAATAATGGTCAGAATAAAGCAATTTATCCCAAAATTGAATTTGTGAACCTGCAATCACTGAAAAATTTTCAGAATATGAAATTCAAGCATCTTTTATAAATAATGTAGAGGACTTTTTTTTGGTTTGAGTGTTGTTGTTATGGAAACACGTTCTGTTTATTCCCTGCTAGAAGGTCCAACTACAAGAAAATGGCGGACTCAAGTTGGACTCCAAACGGAGATGTAAAGAAAACAAACAAGACGGATATATATATATATATATATATATATATATATATATATATATATATCAAAAAATATATGTATTAAACAACAAATTTACAAGTGACAAAGACATCAACATTTGTGTTTGTGTGTGAATGTAAAGAGTATGTATTTTGGTGAATGTTCGTACGTACGTGTATGTGTGTTTAATGCCGTTTTCCCATAAGTGGGCAAAATGCGGATCTCTAGGAGAGATTACATTTTTAAATGTGTCCGCTGAAATGCAAAGTAGAAAAGAGAACGAGGCGATAAGTCGCCCAGTATTTATAGTGTAGGGAGAGCGACCCCTAGTGAACAATTAGGGAATTAAGAGGAGCTAACTCCGACAATAACACAAAATTAGAGTTGCCTGATTTTCCTTCACATTCTCAGAGTGTTGAAAGAGCAGGTTAATTAACATCTGAAGCTTCTCATATTGTTTACGGATTGCAAGACAGACTCATTCTTGCAGAAAGCTTTTGTCGTCATCTAAAAACTTCTTTTCTTTTAAAGGCTTTTACACAGAATGATTCGATAAATATTTGGATTGAATTATATCATATAATATAAAATTATTATTTATTAAAATAGCAAACTTTTTTGATTTACTGTTAAAATAATAACATTTTTCAATCAAATATTGCCAAAATGAATGGCTTTTTAAACGCATTTTCAATGTGGATTTTGATTACATTTCCTCAAAAGGGGTTTAAAGTTAAGAATCTAAAATTTGGTGAATTTTTATCTTACTAAATTGCAACTATCTAAATTTTCCTAAGTTGATTTGAGAAAAAAGATAAAACCAACCTACGCTAATATAGATACGGATAGTTAGATTGGCAATTACACATAGATACAGATAGACAGGTACACATAGATTCACAGATGGTGAGGTACATATAGATACACACACATACACACACATATATATATATATATATATATATATATATATATATATATATATATATATATAGCAAGCTCCTGTGTTCCATTCAATGAATGTGATATTCATCTCTAGTAAAGTTAGCTTCGTTTGACAGATATCTGTTAGCCTCATGAACAAAATAATGGCATCAAACCTACAACCGACGAGTAAAATCTGAAAGTCTAGCCTTTTGCCCGTTAAGTAAAAAGTTTTTTTGTAACCAGAGCAGGTTTAACAAAATTAACATTCGTCCGAAGTGTTGATAGTTCAGAACAGAATTTGTATCTTGGCTTTCCTGACTGGCATGAACTTTTGATCTTGTCATTTTGTCTTCTTTCTTTTCCTTTGTCATTCTGCATACAAAATAGAAAGGGGGGGCGGGCGATAGAACTTGATGTCTGTATTTAACATACAAAGAATGAACAGAAAGATGGAGGTAGCTTGAAAATATTCGGTCGCCTCTACCGAGATATTCTATAATCCCAGGACTTGGCAAATGTACCATGTCCCTCTGCATTTATTGTTCTTTCTCTTTTTCTGTTCTTTTCATTTCAGTTGATTATTATATATTTTATTTTTCCTACGCTTGTTTTTTCATCACATCATTTTCTAACCACAGCCCGTCTTTCTAAACTTGACAATTTCGTGCGATATTTTTGGCTACAACTTGCGACAAGCGAGACGTCTTTTCCCCTCCACAAACTATAACTCTCTTCATCTATGTTTACAATATAACTCCCCACCCTTCGACACACACTAGTAATTATAGACTTGCCTAACGCTTTTATACCGCTCAAAATTATTAATTTAAGTTTATTTTCCTAAAAAAGTTTTGCACATCGAGTAATCAGAAAGAGATCGGGTTTTTGCTAACAATACGATTTCCACTGGAAAATACTCCATCTACAAAAACATCTGTCGGTGAGTAATTCCCATTTCTCTGTTTATTCCTCGGTCCATTGATGAAGGACACAGGCGTGTCCAAAAATTCCGAACTTAAAACCTTTATCACGGTGCTTCATTTCTGTCATTTGATTAATAATTAATATTTAATAAATGTCTGTCGTACTGATTATATTGGTACCCTTTCGTTTGTCCTTGTTTTGTAACTAAGCTATTTTACACACACACATACATATATATATATATATATATATATATATATATATATATAACAGCGTAGATAAGTTGGCCAATAAAATGTCAAACGAAAGGGTACCGATGAAATCCGTACGAAAAACATTTATAAATATTAACCAGGTGATAAAAAAAAAGAATATGCTCTACTTTGTATTGAGACCTCTTTTAAATTAAATGTTAACAACGTTGGAATTGTACTCTATTCTTTCTCCTTTTACCTGAATATATATATATATATATATATATATATATATATATATATATATATATATATATATATATATATATATATATACTTTATATTAGGATATTACATCGAAAACATGTCAAAATTGCTATACAATTGCAGTTGGGTTTCGATGTCTATCAATGTATCTCATCAGGCGTTTGTAAATTACTGGCGAGTGAACGAATTTTCCTTATAACTTCTTTATATAACAAAGTTTCTTTATTAACCTTGCCATCAACTCTTAAACAGATAAGCATTTTATCTTCAGTGTGTCTTTCATATGTCATTACTTTTAGTTTTAGCCTTTTCTCTATTTTTGTCTCATTGTTTATAATGTTTTAAAAATAAAATACTGGGTTAAAAAGGCCTTTAACATTCAAGAGAATGGCATTTAGCAAGAGATTCCCAAGATCAGGGGAAACATCTCGCCTTTCATTTTTTTTTTTTTTTTTTTTTTTTGTTTGTCAAACATTTTAATGAACCGTTTTGAAAAAATATTACTCCAGGAAATAATAAATTAAACTACACTTTCAATTTATATTTTATTTAAAAGATTTGCAATTAATATCTTTTTACCTTATATTTCTTAAAAGTTTCCTATGTAAATAAAAACAAAACGCAAGCTAAATATATCGGTGTAAAGGCAAATAATCACCAACGAAATTTAAATCCGGTTCATTAAAAATAAAAAGTGAAACCGATGTTATTTGTCTTTTAGTTTTTCTCCGAAATAAAACTATCGCTTAAAATAAATTAGGACATATGATTTATGAATGGTTTTATGGAATGCATTGTGAAATAGTTTTTAATATAACCTGCGATTTGAATACATTGATAATGCCTTTTTTTAACTGCACGTAAATAATTCATTTTAAAGTAAAATTTATTGAAAAAAAAAAAAACATGTTATTTCTTATAACAGTTATGTGCACTATTTTAAGTTTATGTTTTCCAGTATTTGAAAAAAAATATTAAACCTCAGTTTTAAATTGATTTTACATTAGCTTTATTTCTTAGCATGAAATAAATACGACCGGGTTATTTATTTCATTTAACACTGCAACAATCTGCGAGATATTAATTTGATTTTAATTGCATTTCCGCAAATGGAATCGAAATTTTAACTTAAAATTTTGTGTGGGGGTTTATGTTATCATGCTCCAACTATCTAGAACTGTCCAAGAGTCCGGTTTAAAACTCGTGGTACCTCATGAGGCATAAAACTAAACAAAAATCTTAGCATACCACTACTCTGTCTCTTTGAGTTTTCATTTCTGACAAAGCTTTAATAACAGTGAAACATGTTAACATTGAGATTCGTTTCCTATTTTATTTCATGATATATCCACACCTATCCCCCCCACACACACACATATATATATATATATATATATATATATATATATAAGTGGTAATTGAAGGTCATAACGATTGCGTCTAGCATGAAACACTGTCGCGTCTGTGTGTTGACTTCTATGTCCACTTTTATATTGACATACTCTGATATTGGGAACTTTAACCTATAAATATAGCATTCCTTAAAACTATATTTTATCATATATATATATAGCGACAGTCTGTTTCATATGCAGTAGTCAGGCCATATGCTTTGTATTTTTGCTCGTCTATTCATATATAGAGATCAGTGATGCAATGTGGGCAGTTTATAGTATTATTCTAACGGTTGTTTCTGTGAGCAGTAACGTTGACGTTTTGGAATTATTCAAGGGGCTATTGAGTGGAAATAATTGTGGATCGAGATGCAGATTGTTGGCTTTTTATAGTGTTGTTAACGTTTATTTTTGGGTGTTTTATTACGTTTACGTGTGCTTATATGTGCGTTCGTGGTTTGTTAATTTGTTTCTTATTTATATAATTTATTTACTTATTTATTGTTTTGGATGAATTTATTTTACTTATTTTTTGTTTATTTTATTTTTTATTTATTTTTGTTTATTCTTGTTCGTCTTTAGTTTTCGATTTTAAAAAAATTGTTTTCGTGTCTACATTTTGAGATGCCTTCTGATCGCTTATTTAATAATTTGTGTTGGTCTGGGAAGTTAATGATAGCTACTTTCTGCTCCATAATGTTATAGGTGTGATTTGTTTTGTTTTTTTTTAACCTCTCCGATATATTTAGAAAGCATTGTGCTGTTCGTGTATTTACTATTTGTAAAGGATTTTTTGTGTGCGTAGTTTCTTTGTTTCCAGTCTCCTTCATTTACATTTTTACTTCGTTGTCTGCTGATTTTACAGTGGATTGGTATATTACATTCTTCTGCAAGCACTTTAAGGGACATTCGTTGTTTGTTCTGCAGTTACACGTGTGTTTCATTTGCACAGGAGGTTTGTTGGTTGCCTTCTTGTTATGCTTTTTAATTACTGCAGCTGATTTTTACTGTGTTTTTGTTGAATATCTTGTGGAAAACACATAAAAGTGGGAAGTGTTTATGTCTGTTTTTCCTACAAACAACACTATAAATAACCAAAAACCTGCATTTGGATCCATAATTATTTCCGCCCAATAGCCCCTAGAATAATTCGAAATATAACCGTTAACACCCACCAAAACAACTGTTAAAACAATACAATAGACTACCCACAATGCATCACTGACCTGTACATATAAATAGTCGCGCAAAAACACAACGCATATGGCCTGACGATTGTGTATAAGCATGAAACAGGCTGTTGCCGCTGGATGTTGACCAGTATCCAAATTTCTATATACATATGGTCTATCCCTGATACTGAGAACTTTAACGAATAAATATAGCATACCATAAAACTATATTTATATATATATATATATATATATATATATATATATATCCTTTATTTTAGGATATTACATTAAAAAACATGTCAAAATCGCTACACAACTGCAGCCGTTTTTTTGTGTATCATCGCATCTCATCAGACCGAAACATGACTGCAATTGTGTAGCGATTATGACATGTTTTTTGATGTAATATCATGAAATAAAGAATATTGCTCTACTTTGTATTGAGCCCTCTTTTAAATTAAATATTACAAACGTTGGAATTCTATTCTATTCGTTCTCATCTTACCTGGATATATATATATATATATATATATATATATATATATATATATATATATATATATATATATATATACACATACATACATACATACATACATACATACATACATACATAGATAGATAGATAGATAGAAGGATTTCATTAATTTTTATCCATAGTACGACATTATATCTCATTGCTATATACGTTATATCTAATGGATTTCATGTTTCAATCGACTTCTCTGTTTTTAAACACTATAGTTTTTCGTCTGTCAGTCTGGATTTCTCGAATGTCTTTAATAATAGAAAGTGCTGGCGAAGAGTACATTTCCTCGAAAACCTAGAAAACACATGTTTTTAGACGACAATATACTGTTTAAAAAGCAAAAACTTTTACTCAAATACGTATATCTGATAGATAACGAATATAGCCATAACAATGTACACACACACACATATATATATATATTATAAAAGGTACGAACATTTATATTGTTGCGGACCCGGTGTGTGAATGTGGCTAATGCAGTGCTGGCGTACGAAAAAGGTGGCCTTGTGCCAGACACTACACACGACTACCGGATCCACAAACAAAGTAATAAGGAGAGGAGAGAAAGAGGAATATTATATAAATATATGATTTATGAATGGTTTTATGGAATGCATTGTGAACACGTGTTCTTTCTCATACTAAATTTCACAATCTCCTGGATGTTAAAAAGGAAAAAGGGTCATATCAACGTGCATAAGAAGAAAGGAAAATTGGTAGGCACAAAGAATGACTGAAGCAAGACTTGCAAATAAACACAATTACAATTTTATTAAATATTCAACAAGTAGATTGTCTCGTACGTGGAGACAGAGATTAAACGGTTGTAACTTGCAAAAAGACTATGAGGCAGTCAAAAATAGTTCATCCGATTTTAGCGCCAAAAAAGAGGAAACAAGATGGCTTTGGCGGGAACAGTTTCTCTGTGAGAAAGTTCTGGAAGGATGTCTGCCCGAGTAATTAGAAACATGAATAATATTGCAAGGAATAAAAATACTCACTGCGTAGTTTTGTATTAATGTGAGTGTATGTGAATCTTTTTAAGGTAACTGGTTCGCACGAGAGAAATACAGAGTTCGTTATCAGTTTAGCAATTTTGGTCGAAAAGAATTTTGAGTTGGTTGTTCGCGTCAAGACGAGAAAATAATCTTGGAAATGTAAGTGACGACCGTATTGCAGAATATAGTAGTGAGTAGAAATAGTTCGTAAGTTCTGTGCATCAAGACGAAAGTTAGTCTTGGGAAGGCGTTAAATATCCCAGCTCGTTTATGGTTAGGAGCGTGGGGTAATTGTGTCGTTTCAGCTTCGAATCAGAACAGCAACTGATTTGAAATCAAAACGCCGGTCTCTCGTGACGTAGAACTCATCGCGCGGGAAAAAAAACAAATTTCAAACATCAGTAGCAGCCAATCCCGAGGGCGTCGGCAACACTATCAGCAGCAGCTGGCTCACCGACGATTACTACTATATCTAGCTACACGAGAAGGGAAGGGATGCAATCCGCGCATGCGCACGTCTAAATATTGCTGTGGAAAATGTTAGGCGTTCCACAATATATATACATATATATACATATGTGTGTGTGTGTGATAAAATTCTAATTCTTGAATAAGATAATTTAAATCAATGGAAAGTTCCTTTATTGATCTTTTAAAGCAAAAACCTTTACTCAAATACGTATATCTGCTAAAGTATATAGTCATAACAATGTACACACACACACACACACATATATATATATATATATATATATATACATATATATATATATATATATATATATATATATATATATATATATATATATTATAAAAGGCACGAACACTTATATATATACATATATGTATGTGTGTACGTATGTATATGATAAAATTCTAATTCTTGAAGATAATTTAAATCAATGGAAAGTTCCTTTATTGATCTAAAGATATGTTTCATATGTTCATATGCATGTATCATTCATACTAAATTATTAGTGAGCTGTTTGATTGAATTAAGCGAAAAATTTTCTTTACATTTCTATATCGTCTTTCTTTCCGGGTCATAGCATTAACGAGACGAAGAGAACGCTAGCAGAAAATTCCTAGTTGGGAGAATTGACAATAACGAGAGGAAAGAAGTAAAGAATAGAAGAAGGGATCCAAGACTTACTCGACAAGCAATCCGCCATCTTGAACTTTTTTCATATAGGACATCGTCTGCTGTAGTTCATGGTGGTAGCTAACGCACGGTTGAACATAACTCTGAGGGAAGCCTTCACACCATTTATGCAAAATCCGCAGTATTAGTTGAGATTGTGACGTTCTTATGAGGAATAGACGAAGATTAAAACTCGGTAGATAGATTCCGAAGGGATATGTCGATATCTGCAAAGCAGACAGAGAAGAGAAGCAACGAGACAGGTAGGAAGTAATTTCGAAAGGTTATTAAATAAAATATAAGTAAAAGGTTTATAAGAAGGTGTGTCGCGCGCAAATGCAAATTCAAAATTGAGAGAGGAGAGAAAATTGTAAAATTTTAATGAAAAGAAAGAAAGAAGGAAAGAAAGAAAAAAGCAAGAAAGAAAGAAAAAATAAAAGAAAGAAAGAAAGAAAGAAAGAAAGGTATAAATGAATGAATAGCTAAAAGAAAGAAAGAATTTTAAAAGTAAATGAGAGGGAGGAACGAAATTTTAAAAAATAAAAATATATTTAAAGAATAAAAAGTGAACGAAAATAATATCAATATATTTAAAGTCTGAAGAAGTATATGAAAAAAAGACGGTGAATATAGCAAAAAGAAAACGGGGGGAAGGAAAGTGAATGAAAAATGATTGAAAGAAAGGAAGGAAGAATAAATGAATGAATAAATAAAGAATTATAGAAAGCCAAAAAATAAAAAGAAAGAGAAAATCATTGGAGTGAAAAAAAAAAAAAAAAAAAAACCCAAGTAAGAAAAGATCTTTTGAAAAATCCTCTTATTCACGAATGACTGGTGCTCTTTCTTGACATATGATTCCATTTTCCAAAGATATTGTTTGTTTTAAGAATTGATATTTATGAAAAGGACAAGATCCGCAGTCTTTATTCTTTTTCAACCCGGCAAAAACAGCTTTATTTAAATCTCAAATGTCGAACTGAAATTATTCGCATCTTATGACGAAGGTTAACATCGAGTCGCTGGCTGCTTTGATGCAAATGAAAAAAGGAATAAAAGAATGATGGATTAAAGGAATGGAAAAATAAAAGAACAGAAAAATAACAAAATGGAAGATATAAAGGAATATAGGAATAAAAGAACAGACGAATGAAACTTTGTACAGAATCGAAAGATCAAAGCTATTCGTTTTGAATTTTTAAAGAAAGCAACATAATATTAAAAGAATCCCGCAATGCATTAAAACATTGTTCTTTTTTTTTTTTTTTATGAGTGTTGCATTTGTCTCCATAATAACTTCTGAGTTTTGTCTATCAAAGAAATCGATCAACTTATCGTTCGATCTATCTCAGTTTGGTATCACTGTTCATATCATGTTATATACCTTTTTCTTCTTATAATTACTCGAGTAATAGCGGCTCGGATTGAAGAATCGGAGAGCCGAGTTCGATTTCTAATCGAATACGTTATATTCACTTACGTGCAAATACCCTGGGGATGGACAGAAACCTATCTCTTATCTCCCCCACTATAGGTTAAATAGTTAGACTGACTGGGTTCTATAGGCTTTGGTCTAGAATTTAATCCTCCAACTATGGGTTAAATAGCCTCACCAACCCGCAATTGGCCAAGTGTGGTTAGTACGGCGCAACCAATGACGACATTGTCAATCACGTAGTGGTTCCTCCAACAGGAATGGGAGGGCCCTGGATCAGAGATTTGCGATTTTGCATAATTCATTATATGCATCCATTACATGGATCCTAGGCCCAACATTTGTTCAATGAGTTGTCGAAACCGAATAAAGATATTGCTTAAGGTATCTATATTGCAGCGTTAGGGCAACGTAGAATTTTAAATTCAATGATAGCAGATACGGAAAAGAAATTACAAAACCCCCTACAGATGATAGCGAAGGAGAGCGAGAAGAAAGGACTAAGCATAAACTACAAGAAGACGGAATGCATGGTCATCAGTAAAAAGATGAGCCCAAAATGCAATTTGCAGGTCGGGGGCACTAAGATCAAGCTGGAAGTTTAAATATCTGGGAAGCGTTTAGACAAAGGATGGCAAGTGCGACACTGAGATCCGTAGACGTATTGGGATGGCCAAGGACGCATTCCAAAAGCTGGGCAGAGTATTGCAAGACAAAAGGATTTCTTTGGTAACAAAGAAAAGAGTATTGTGTTGTACGTGACATTTGCCCTCCTTTACAGCAGGGAATGCTGGGCAGTCTCCTCAAAGATGAAGAAGAGACTCGAGGCAACGGAGGTATGTTTCTACAGAAGTATACTAAGGAAATCATTGACCTAGCGTGTGAGCAACGATGAGGTCTTGGAGAGGATGCAAACAAGGAGGAGTCTTATATTTAACATCAGGAAGAGGTACCGGAAGTTTCTGGGACACGTAATGAGAAAAGAGGGCCTGGAAAATCTGATACTCACAGGTCAAATAGAAGGAAAGAGAGACAAGGGAAATAAACGCATGATATACTTGGCAGGCTTGAGCAAGTGGATGACAGAACGTGGTTTGGGTACGTGGCAGAAGGTCGAAACCTATTGAGAGCCACAAGGGATAGGGGGAAGTAGAGAGCCATGATCGCCTACGTTCTGAAAGGACACGGCACATAAAAAGAAAGTTGGCCTTCACCATAAATAATTGCGGGCTCACGGCCAAATCACGTCGAAACATCGGTTTTCATACGATCACCGAAGTTAAGCTACGTCAAACCTGCCCGTTACCTAGAGGGGTGACTGCTCAGGAATATCAGATACTGTAAGTTTGGATGTGTGGCTTGGAATTGTCAAGTTCGAATTCCAGTCGGGTTCATTATATTCATCTACGTGCAAATAGTCTTGGGAAAGATATTAATTCATCTATTCTCCCCCAGCTACAGGTTAATTATTAGAACGTATTATTAAAAATCATTATCTCAAATAAATTCTTACAACGTAAAAAATATATTCTAACTTTAAATAAACTTAAAAGGGTTTATTACTTCAGTAATTATAAGAAAAATTTAAATAATGTGGTATGAACAGTGATACCAAACTAAGATAGATCGAACGATAAGTTGATCGATTTCTTTGATAGACAAAACTCAGATAGAAGTTATTATGGAGACAAATGCAACACTGATAAAAAAAGAACATATAATATATTATTATTAAATATTATGTTGCTTTCTTAAAAAAATATATCAAACCTATATCAAATCAATAAAAAATAAACCTTAATAATTGCCAACCAGGTCTTAAGAACCCTGCTATTTAACCTATATATGGGGAGAAAGATTAGGTGAGTTTATATTAGGTTGGTGCAAAAAATAATGACGTAATAATGTCGTTTTTTGACGTTAAAAATACGCCAAAAAACGACATTATTACGTCATTATTTTTGCACCAACCTAATACTTTTCCCGAGGCTATTTGAGTGTAAGTGAATGGAACGAACTCAAAGCTGGAATTCGAACACGTATCTCTGATTTCTCCTTCTGAGTCGTTGTCTATTACACCACCCACACATCTCTATCTCGTTATAACGCTCAGCATTTATCGAAATCCCTAAACGTAAACGATGCACGTTTCAAATCAAGATCTTATTAATCGAAGCAACTCAATTCATAATGCCTCAAGCTCTGGCTAGAACCAAACATATCACAGAATTTCCTGTCCATCGATCTGTTATTCAGTGCAATGGAGGACAAGTCTTTGAATTTACTTACCTAATTGATCTATCAGTCTTCCTTTCTATCGATCTCTCTTCATCGATATCTATCTTACAGTGTTTTGGTGTTGACATGATTATCAGTTATTTCTGTGTTCTCTCTTTCTCTCCATCTCTCTCTCTATCTCTCACTCTCTCTCTCTCTCTCTCTCTCTCTCTCTCTCTGTATGTATGTATGCATATGTGTATGAACCTGTGTATGTGTATACATATGTGTGCATGTATATGTGCGTGTGTATATACAGTCAGTAGCGGCCATAATATAAGACATAAATATGTGTATTACTTAAAAAGTAATGCATGATTAGCAATTAAATTTTTACCAAATAAAGATTAGGGTGTAATGCATAAATATTATACAAAGTTACAAAAAGTTTTTTTTTGAAAATAAATTACCAGCAACAGATTTTTGTAAAAAAAAAAAATTACCAGTAATAGATTTTAGCAAAAAAAAATTGTTCAAACTTCCAAAAAAATATTTTCGGTATTAAATGATCAATGAAGAAATGACTTTTGAGTTTTGTTATCATGATCGGTACGAGTAAATCCAGTCTTCAACTCAAGTTACAATTCACCTCAGAAATGCTTCACAATTTTTTATCCTATTTGTTTAAAATGTTCATTGAAAGTTCTTGTTCTTGTCTGTTGTTGCTCAACAGTTCTGGTACACAACGAGCAGAAACTTTGCTCAACTAATTTTCCAGATACAATTACGTGGACTAAACCAACTGAGTTTTCCTGAAAATTGCCAAATATTAAATAAATATTATTTCTGTTGTTAATCCTCGGTCGCTCTCTGTTAGACCTCGAACAACATCAATAATCTCCTCACAAAATACCTTCATAAATCTTTCTCTAAGCAGCACTAATAGCCTAGTCTTCTAACCAAGTATTACCAAAACTGATTTTTACTTCAATTTTGATAAGATTCATACTGCTCTAAAGATAGCTGTTTTAAACTGGTGTGAATTTCAATTCATTCCCTCAAAATACTTTTGATTCCTACATGTTATAACAGTCCAAGTTTCTTACATATTATAACAGTTCAAGTTTCCTACATGTTATAACAGTCCAGATTTCCTACATGTTATAACAGTCCAGGTTTCTTACATGTTAAAAAAAACAGGTCAAGATTCTTACATGTTATAACAGTCCAAGTTTGCTACGTGTTGTAACAGCCCAAGTTTCCTACATGTCATAACAGGTCAAGTTTCCTATATGTTATAACAGGCCAAGTTTCCTGAATATTATGAAAAGCCAAGTTTCCTACATGTTATAACAGTCCAGGTTTCCTACATATTATAACAGGCCAAGTTTCCTGCATGTTATAACAGGCCAAGTTTACTTTGCTGGAAGTCAATATCAAACTATTTGCATATTTTTTTTTATAACTTGCTTTTCCTGCAAACTTTTTGAATGACCTCTCGTCCATATGACCCCCCCACACACACACACAACAACCACCAGCCTTGTATTCTTTAGAGTTTTCACGTCTCTACTGTTATTATGACTCTACTATTTTGTTTTATCTGAATTTTTTTATAATTTCACCCAAGCAAGACAATAAAGCCACTAAGACGAAGTGGGGCTTACTGAGTGTGAGAACTTATAAGAAAAAGAAAACATTATTAAAGAAAGAAAACAACAAAAGAACAAGAATTAAGAAGACAGTAGATAACGATTGACATTGCATTTAAATTTTTGAAGATCAAAGTTGACTGGGAAGCAAGAAGCGGAAAGAGAGTTCCGCAAGCGAGAAGTGCGAGAGAAGGAACTGTTAGCATAGAACTTACGGTTACATATAGAAGTTTCAACTGTGAAATGATGAAACCTTCCCACCAATTTAGTACTGCATTTAAATTCATGAAGTCAAGTTATCATAGAAGAAAATTCATCTGAACAATTTCCATGAAAATATTTCTAGAAAAGGGAGCCGGGAAGCTACATTATGACGATGGGAAATTGACTGAAACTGAATAGAATTAAATGGAAAAATTCGAAAAGGGATAGCGTACGAAAAGAGATTCAAAAAAATTTATTGATTTCAAATTGGAATTAACAGATAAATAATCCAAAAATTGTAACAATTTTCAAATTTTGACTTCATTTGTTTCACTACTTCGAACGCCCAGTTGTAACTAAGTCAATTTTTTTCTTATTCTCTTTTCTTTTTTCTCTCTCTCTCTCTCTCTCTCTCTTTCACAGATTGATTGATTGATTGATTGACTTGTTCTTTACGGTTTATCAACCTTCTACAGGTTATTTAAAGCCTAAAAATACTTTAAGATTTTAAGAATTTTTTTAAGATAATGAACATTTCCTGATACAAGTCTTACTAATTAATGCATAACTGGGTGGAGAAAAGGTAGATTCATACCCCTTTCACAAGGTATTTGCACGTGTTTATATATATATATATATATATATATATATATTAGGAAGCACGGTGGAGCAATGAATAGCAGCTCGGAATCGGAGGGCCGAGTTCGAATTCCAGTCGAATCCATTATATTCACTTACGTGCTAATACCCTTGGGAAAGCTATGAATCCTCTTCTTCTCCCCCTAGATATGGGTAAATAGCAGGATAGACTGGGTTCTATAGCCTTGAATGGCAACTGGTGTATAGAAGGACAACTCTGAATTCAAAACCTGCGCAGTGTCGTTTTGGGGCCTTGTGGCACGTAGTACACGAGGTCTCTCTATTCGGCCCTTCAAAAAGTGTGGTTGGTTCTACACAAAGCCTTCACCACTATAATCAAATCCTATGTGAAGGTGTCTGGCTGTCGGTTCCTAGGAACTGAGTTGCTTGACCCTCATACGACGGGCGAGTCCAACATATGAAGAAATATAGTTTTAACGTGTGCTCTATTTATGGGATAAAGTGCTGAATATCAGAGATAGAACGTATGTAAATATAAATATAAAAGTGAACATTGAAGTCAACACTCAGAGGCGACAGGCTGTTTCATGCTAGGCACAATCGTCAGGTCTGAAGATTGCGTCTAGCATGAAACAGCCTGTCGCCTCTGAGTGTTGACTTCAATGTTCACTTTTATATTTATATTTATATATATATGTGCGTGTGTGTGTATGTAAATAGGCTCTAAAAATATATTCTAGCTTTAAATAATCTGAGAACGTTTTATAAACTGTAAAAAAACAAACAAATCAATCAATAAAAAAACTTAACTAAATACCAGCCATTTTTTTAATCCATATCCAGGATTAAAGATTAGGGGATTCATACTTTTCCCAAGGCCATTTGCTTATAAGTGAATCGAATGAAACCAACTGGAATTGAAACTCGACGTTCCGATTTCCAAATCTGAAGTTTTATCCAATACTACAATCCAATACCTCCTGCACATCCAACCTAGTATTCCCAAGCAGTCACCCATCTATATACTGACAAGACTCAACGTTGCTTAACATCAGTGATCGCATAGGAATGGGTGTTTCAACGTGATATGGCCTTAAGCCGGGAGATGACAGGAGAATCTATCAAATATATAAAATCAGCAAAATAACACTTTAGACAAGACGCCTTTTAATTAAAGGTGGGTGGAGAAGAGATGGGTTCATGCCTTTCCCAAGACTATTTGAGCGTAAGTGAATATAACAAACCCAATTGGAATTGGAACTCAGATCTCCGATTAACAATTTCGAACCATTATCTATTACACCACCCGCACATCCAAGTTTACAGCACCAGGTATTCTCAAGCGGTCACCCACGTAGGTACTGATCAGGCGCGACATTGCTTAACTTCGGTGATTGTATGAGAACCGATGTTAGATGGTGTTATGGCAGTGAACCTTCATCTTCAAAAATAGCTTACTCGGTAAATAAATAAAACGTCAAAGCAAATTCTTAACCGTCGAATTTGGCTTTTTTCATGGCAATCCAATTACGTCAGACGAGCAAATCCCAGAAGGGAGTTAAGTTGAAGTTAGAGTTTTACGTATACTTTTGATTTATCTACGCCCTACTCTCTCAGGTGGCGTCTGATGCCTTTCTCCGACACTGACGAGTATTATTTACTCTTTTTAGTACATATATATATATATATATATATATACTAGAAGGCAGTATATATATATAAATATATAGTAGATATATATATATATATATTCATGAATTATTCATACATAAAACAAACAAATACAAAGGTTAATGATTAAATGGCGAGAAATCCATCTTCGCGAACAATTCAATAATATACAAAAACCCCGAATCTGTTTATGAATGAAAAGATCCTGTTTTATAAATTTACCAGTAAAAAAGAATTCTCTTATCACTACATTTGTACATAAACGCAGAACTTTAACCTTAAAATTTAAATTCAAACTCAGCGTTGCGACTGCACGTTCCAAAACAATAACACACATTTTTCGGATTACAACCTTGTTTTCGTTTGTTCGCTTATTACTGAGAGTATAAACAAGAACACAATCTATTTTATACCTGAGGATGTCTGTAGGAACAGACGAAAGCTTGTAAAATAAAAAGATCTAATGCAACGTTGTCACTTTAGTATTGCTCATTGTAGTAGAGACTTTGTAATCGCAGATACAACTATAGTAATGCCGTTGAACAATACTGGTGTCTGACGCCTTCGAATATCACTCGCACTAATAGTACTTGCTCGATAATACTCTCTCAAAAAGTAACCTTTGAATAGTGATCAATATAGAAAAAAGAATCACGATCCGTATAGTAATAGAAAGAATATAATAGATAGACTAGAAATGGTGACCCGTATAGTAATAGAGGATAGACTAGAAATAGGGATCATTTAGACGCCATGCTAATTCTCATATATGCGTTTGCCTCTATGGTCATGCGATCTACTTAATTCAATAATGGGATCGCCTTTGTTTGCTTGCTGGAGATCTATCTTCGAATTCAAGTGTCACCAGCGACACCAGAGAGAAATAAATAAGGAAGACAAACTCGTAGGTAAGTAATGAAATAGAAAGGTTTACTACACGAAGGTACACCTAGCAATTGATCTAATGCTAACTCGGTAGACCTCACCAGACGGGACTCTTGCCCTTCGGCATAGCCTCGTCTGGGTTCCTCTTTGTCCGAAGGCAGAAAGACCGACAAGTGCTTAGCGACCAGCTAAGACCTAGTATTTACCCAAGTCCTCCCCACAAGGCGGGATATGGCACAAGAACGTTTAAACGTGGGATTTTCCGAGCCCGTAGGCCTGGGCAAAAATTCCCCGAAAGACCCCTTAATAACGGGGTCGGGTTTGTCTACCTCCCCAGTCGAGACTCTGCCCTCCGGAATAATCTCGTCTAGGTTAATCTCTGACCGGAGGCAGAGAGGTCAACAAGTACTAAGACCTGGTATTTACCCAAGTCCTCCCCACAAGACGGAATGTGGCACAAGAGGGTTTTTTTTCTTTTTAACGTAGGGGGTTACGAGCATGTAATGTTCTGTCAAATGATTCCCGTAGACCCAGTATAAACGGAGTCGGGTTTGTCTACTTCCCCAGACGGTAATCTGCCCTTCGGCATAACCTCGCCTGGGTTCCTCTCTGTCCGAAGGTAGAGAGGTCGACAAGCACTAAGTGCTTAGCGCGCGGCTAAGACCTGAGATTTACTTGACCCCTCACTGTGTCAGGTTGTGACACAAGGTCGGTTTTTAACGTGGGGGCACAAGTGTTCTCCACTCGGGCCGCTGGTCTAAGCTGGTCATAGCTTCTCTAAGCTAGTTATAGCCGGTCATACCACCGCTACGTAACAGATATTACGCAACGGTGGTGGGGAGGGCAAGAGAGGAGAGAATGCCTCCGACACGGAACAGATACAATATCTGCAGCATCTATACCGACCCCCATCTCCTCCTCTGCCAATCCCTCCAGAAGAAATCTGGGATGGGACGCAACCCACGCGCGGCTGGGACCTAATGATAACTCTGCTCAACTCTGCTTAACCCCGCTTATTTTTATAAACGGACAATTATCGTCTGTTCATATCTATCTATCTATCTATCTCATTACTTTATCTATCTATCTATCTATCTATCTGTACTCCTCTTTTTCTCTAATTCTACCCCATCTCTCTCTCTCTCTCTCTCTCATTATCTATCTATCTATCTTGTGTTTTCAAGATAACAGAGGGAAATAAATAAGGAAGACAATCTCGAAGGCTTATTACACGATTTTACACTTAGCAATTGACTTAATGCTAACTCTCCCCAACTCTGCTTATTTACATAAACTGACAATGCCATTTATTTATGCCCTATATGACAAATACTAAAAATGTTTCTGTACTGTGTCATATATCACAATTTAACACACACACAAAACAAAACACGTTTGCAAATTTATTGCCAACATAGAATTACGTAAAAAGTAATAACGTCCCAACTCAATATCCTGTTATGTTTTTTATTCCATGTTTTTCCTCAACGCCGACGTCGGTGCATTTGTTCCTTCTCGGAAATACTAAATGAAACCGCAATCTTCTCCTTGTTTCACACAAGCCTGTTCTGCCGCTATAGCCCACAAGAATCACTTCTTCCGGGTATTCCAGTGTCATAGTTCCGATTACAACAGAAGCTTCTCTGTGTCTGCTATCGTAACAATTGTAAACATACCCTTAAAGAGGCTAAGTCTTTGTTTGCGGATAGAATGAGACATCTCATTCCTTCTAACAAGTTTGGCTCTCGTGACTACTGGTGGTTCTGTAATGATGTGTTAAATAAAACTATTCTATCCTTTCCTATGTTCACTCAATTTGAGGCGTTATCTTCTATTAATAAAGCAGAAAGTTTAATCCGCGGAAAATTTGGAACTGATACATTCAAGTAAGTTAAACAAACAAAAAATACATAATACAAGCAAATAATTATAATACTGTTGTATCATGTGATTAAGAGATAACAGAGAGAAATAAATAAGAAAGACAAACTCGTAGGTAAGTAAGAAAATAGAAGATTTATTACACAAAGGTACACTTAGCAAATGACCTTAAGCTAACTCTCTTCAACTCTATTTTATAAACGGACAATTCCATTAATTTATGTCCTATATGACACTATTATAGTCTGTTCTTATCTATCTATCTATCTGTTATATCTTGTGTTTTCCAGACAGCAGAGGGAAATAAATAAGAAAGACAAACTCGTAGGTAAGTAAGGAAACAGAAGGTTTACTACACGAAGGTACACTTAGCAATTGACTTAATGCTAACCCTCCTCAACTCAGCATATTTATATAAACGGACAATACCATTTATGTCCTATATGACACAAAAATCTTTCAAAATTTCGGGTATATGGCAAATTTATCTCAAACGACCAGTTTAGAGGATATCGTACGTTTCCTCTTATATAAGCATGAAGTACTTTTTCTAAATCGGGAGTTAATAAAGTAAGAATTTTTTACTAGTTTTTGTTTCAATTTTTGACACTTTCATCTCTTAACTCGGTCATTTTTTACTTTTTCACAAGACCCTAATATCTTATTGTTCCTAAAGAATTTCTTTTCTGGGTATTTTTAAAAAATACTGGTTAGATTTTTTTTTTCTTTTTCATATCCGATCTCTTTATTTAGTTTCTATCGTTCGAATATAAATTTATTCCTTGGGTAACATATTTAAGCAGCGTACAACAGAAATTCTGTTGCTGGCTTGGAAAATTGCAAAAGAGAGTGTTACAGAATTTATGCTAAGTAAGATGTGTCAAAAGGTGAAATTGTGTGAAGGCCTAAAATGTGCGTGTACATTATGCATTTATCCACAACAAATAAATTAAACGAACATATGACGACAATTCAACTTGAAGAAATCAAGGAAAAAACAACGTAGTTATAGATTACAACAATAACATGGATTTATATATATATATATTTGACATGCACAAGTGATAAGATTTCAAAGAGTGTCCATGCAGAGATTTGGTGAATGAATGTTGATGGTTTAAGTTTGTGAAATTAAAACATTTTGATTTCTGCAAGGTAAAATGTCAATTGTGTCAGTTCAAATAATAGTGTGTATGTGTGTGACAATTGTAAGTGTTGATTCAAGTTATGAAGAGTTGTGTGCCTTTGACTGATATGCTAACGTTGATTAAATGTACAATTACTATTTCGTAGTGATAATGTCACTTTTTAGTAAATTGTAAGTTAAGTTTCTTCACGCGGCTTGTGTTGAGTTGATGAGAGGCTGGTAGTGTTATTGAGTCAGTGTGTTGGTACGCGTGGAGTCTGATGGCATCTCTCGAAACTCAGTGTTTGACTGACTTGAATTGAGTCGAGTGATTCTTTTTTATAGATTTTGGGGTTTTCAAATAGGCTCCAGACAGCTACGCAGGAAAAAAGGATTTGTCTCAACTTGCTACATGTTTGTGTCTTTTTAACCAATGGGAAGTTGAGTTTGGAAAAGTGAAGTGATGATTGGTTAAAGGTTAATTTGGGGAAGAGTGTGTAGACTCGTCCTTTTTCTTACCTATCAACCCTAGCAACAGAACAGTCTATATCTTACGCCTACGTACGGAAAACTCCAACCAATTAAAACTGTACTAGGCGAATCAACCAATCTCATTGGTTCATCACTGAAAGTTCACGTGCAAAACGAAATTGCGCCAAAACTCAAGTGAGCCAACTTCGGACTTTCAGTACTTATAAAAATAAACGCTGACCGCCCCAGGCAGTCAGTAACAAACACCCACAGAGAAATTGCCAACATACTCCACGTCACTCGAAATCACGATTTTACCGCGCAAAGATACATCATCGCTGACTCACTCACGATCAAAAAAACTCAATCAACTCTGTGGACATCGATTCTCAAACATTGCTTATCTAAAGTTGATTATATTCGCTACCTATTAAGTAAACATCAATGTGCGAACGACCTTAAAAAACATTACAGTCAAAGGTAAATCACTCCTTAAAAACTCCTTCTAAAAAGACACTTAATATCGACAATTATTAATATCAATACAAACTTAAAAAGACTGTAAATGAACGAAGAATTACGAAGAGAGACATTCTGAAATCTAAAACATCATACACATTTTGCCAACATAACATATACCAATTATCTTGCTTGTATATTGTTTTTGAATTGTATATAAATGTTATATTAGTTTCTAATTGAATATGTCTTGTTCTTAATCGTATTTTAAATTTCGTTTATTTATTTGTTGTGGATGCAGAAAGTCACGCAACCTACACAAATTCCTTCTGATTCTTTCAAGCATAATTAATAAATTCTGCACGTCCCCAACAAGTGCATCTTTCCGTAGGGGGTGACAGGCAAGTATGGAGGTTTCCATAAGAGAATGGCTGATTTTATTACAAATGATTTATGATTCCATCGATGCTTTTATTATTGAGAAATAAACCTGCCAAAATCAAGAGCCAATCATAAGAGCAGATACCAGAGCGAGATTAGATAAATACGTTAGTTTGAACACAACTTGCAGATGAAGAAACCTTATGATATATTTCTATAGATAGATAGATAGATAGATAGATAGATAGATAGATAGATATGCGAATTTTATCTCTCGACAAAATTCATATATATGGCTGCGAACGCGGTTCTCTTAAAAGAAAAAAATGGAGATTTTCTACTCCAGATGACCTACAGAAAACAAACACGTGATGTAAAGTTATAGTTATTTTAATATAATAAAAATACAACGAAGAAGGAAACGTTAAACAAATAAAAGGAGAAAGGAAAGAAAATAAAAAAATTGTCATAAGAGAAATGTTCAATGGTTTACTTATCTGACGAATAATCTTATCGACGATTTTTTATCATTATTTCTGTTTCTTTTCTTTTTCTAAATAGTTCAAGGTAGACAAATGTTGTTTTGTCTTGGATGAGTAGTTTCCCTTTATATTAAGAAATATTTTGTTCGATTATTGTTTATTTGTTTGATTATCGTCCTTAAAGTGCTTAGCTTTCCATTCATGGGATACACAGTCCATGTTGTCTTTTAAGTTCCTGATGATCTCGGAAGCTTCTTACTTTCCTTCTCTCGAAGATCGGAAGACAGTTTTACGTGAGAGCCAGTGGAGAAAGAATTAAACATTTGCACATCTTTTCTCTGTAACAAGTTAGGTTCGCACCTAACGTTGAATACTACGTATGAAATTAAATCGAACAGTTGAACGCTAAAAATCAAATCGAAACAATGAACCAATTCAAAAGCGGTCAAGACCGTTTGTTTGTCACCTCATTCTGCGATCACCTGATGTTTGCAAGTTATTATCCAATTTTGAAGCAACAGAAAGAAAGAATGAAAGATAAATTATTAAATTTTAAGGTGGAGATTTATATTTAATATCAGTACCTCAAATGATTGATTTAATTCAATTTAATTACTTTTAATATAAATAAAGAGGGTCATGTCACAATAGATAAATATAAACAAACTGAGATAGATAGATATGAACAGACTTTGATAGTTACATACATATTAGGTTGGTGCAAAAATAATGACGTAATAATGTCGTTTTTATACGTTAAAAATACGTCAAAAAACGACATTATTACGTCATTATTTTTGCGCCAACCTAATACATAGGCAGGCATTCTGTTGAGAAACATGAATATAGACACCGAGAGAAAAATATGCAGATAGATAGATGAATAGATAGATATATGAACAGAGTAACATAGATAGATAGATAGATAGATAGATAGATAGATAGATAGATAGATAGATAGATAGATAGATAGATACAAAGACTGAAATAGATACATAGATAGATGAACAGAGTGATATAGATAAATAGATATATGAACTGACTGAAATAGATAGATAACGATATGAAGAGATAGATAGATAGATAGATAGATAGATAGATAGATAGATAGATAGATAGATAGATAGATAGATAGATAGATATCGTTTTTCGCATTACCATAGCACGCATGTTTACCAAGTATATTTTTCTGGTTATTCCCATCACAATTCATCCCAGACTACAAGATCTGTAGTTCAAGATTTCACTAATCGGTCTTTTCGGCGTTCTTCGGGTGCAAAAGTGCAAAGGTAAGGCTTTAGTTTCAGTTGATGGACTTTATAACATATCAATAATTGTTGGAATATTTAATGTCGAAATCTTTTTATTATATTTGATTTTGATAAATATTCATTGGATTTATATTTGGGTGTATCGAGAAATGCTGGAGGGGTTTATGCTTGATTCTATAAGTAAACATTGGCCGGGTTTATATTTGAGTCTATAAGTAAACATTGGTCTGATTTATATCAGGTCATCCCATAAGTTCTGTCCGAATTTTAACTTTTTGTTAAAATGAACGAAATTTAAAGAGTATTTTATAATGTCTAATGGAGCTGAACATTATTTTTATGTTTAGATGCATTTAAACTGATCAAATTTTACTTCAGATAACAATAAAATTAAATTTTGTTTCATTAAAACCCTGCTAACATGGAAGTACCCAAGAATCATTCGAGGCATATAATGCTTTAGGAGTTCAAGAAAGGAAACTCAGCAGCCGAAGCGGCTAGAAACATTCACAGGTTATGGAGAGGAATGTGTGAATGAAAGAACTTGCAGAAGATGGCTTGCAAAATTCAGAAGTGGAGATTTGACCCTTGAAGATGAAGATCGAACCGAACGTCCAGTTGAGTTTGATGAAAAGCTTCTTGAAGCAGACGTTGAAGAAAATCCTGCTTTATCAGTTGAGGAATTGGAAGTGGTTCTCAGTTCAAACCATTCAACTGTTCATCATCATCTTCAACAACTTGGAAAAGTTCCTAAACTTGGAAAATGGGTGCCTTATGAATTGTCTGAAAACAACCTCAAATCCCCAGTTGACATCTGCTCTTCTCTCCATTCTTGCCAACTTGTTTCACCTTTTTTGGATAGACTTGTGACTAGCGACGAAAAATGGATCTTTTATCGAAATGTTAAGCGTCGTAGACAGTGGCTTGGTAAAGGGGAAGGACCCCAGCCACAGCCGAGAAGGGAACTTCATGGGCAAAAGGTTCTGCTTTCAATCTGGTGGGATCACCAAGGAATAATCCACTTTGAATTCTTACCACCTAATGCAACAATTAATACTCAAATATACTGTCAGCAATTAGAGCATTTGAACCAAACTTTGAGGAAAAAAAGACCTGCTCTAGTGAATCGAAAAGAGGTGATGTTTCATCAGGACAATGCGCGACCCCACACAGCAAGAATCACGTCACAAAAGATCGAAGAACTTGGTTGGGAGAAAATTCCTCATCCACCTTATTCTCCCGATCTTGCTCCTTCAGACTACCATTTGTTTCGTAGCTTACAGAATCATTTGGAAGAAACAGCTTTTGTAACACAGGAAGAGGTTAAAACTGACATTTGTGAGTTCTTCGAATAAAAGACAAAAGAATTTTACAGTAATGGAATTAGTAAGCTTGTTAATAGATGGAACGAAGTCATAGATAATCAGGGAAAATACATTGTTGATTGAATCTGTAATTAAATGTAACATTTGGTCACTTGTTTTCTTTATCCAAAATTCGGACAGAACTTATGGGATGATCTGATAGTTAAATTTATAAGTAAACATTAGTTATATGTATGTTTATACTTCAGTCAATAGATAAATATTGGTTAGTTTTATACTTGAGTTTATGGGTAAAAATTGGTTGTTTTTATACGTGAGTTGATATGTAAACACAGGTAGGGTTTATACTTGAGTCTGGAATCATCCACGCAGGAAGTACGTATTCTACGTGTTATAATGACTAAAGATACAACAGTATTTTTGAAATTGAATACCCGCAAAAAAGCAAATGTTTCCAACCAATATCCTTAAAGAAAGCATGTATTTCCAAGCTACAACATTGTATGATTGATCATGCAAGATACGAATCAAAGTACAAACGTCACTCTTACAAAATCGACGAAAGTACGTTGATAACGGAAATAATATTGAATTATAACAACCTTTACTTTACTTAGCGTTCTGGGTTGCCCATTAACGTTCTTTTGGGAAACTTCGAATATGGAATAATTTACATTTAGAACATACTTAAGCGCCTGTTTGTCACAGTGCAGCCATTATATAGGAGTCAATGTGTCATAAGAAAATATAGTAATCTTTTTCACAAAGAATGATATGCTTAATAAAGGTGTAGAGGAACATGCGTGTATAAAATGAAGAAATAAACAATCTTCAACACAGATCTACAAATTTAAATCATTTCTTATAATTAAGTATTCATTTTTTTCAAATTGAAAGAAATGAAATACAAAGATTCATTGCGAAACAACTTCACACAAAATATTTTTGTTGTCTCTACAATACAATCAAATCAATTGTGTTAGTATAAAAAACAGAATGTGTCTATATATGAGAATGTGTTTGTCACGTTTTACATTGTTTTATATATGCGTGTAATTTTATAGCAGTCGGCAGCTGATAGGAGGTAACCAAGACAGCAGGCGAAATTGCGTTATTGAAACTACTGTTAAAAATCTGTTTTGACAAATAACTCAGTTCGTACGTTTTTTAGTGTCAAAAGTCGAACGATCGACCCTGGTCAAAGGTTAATTGAAAAACTAATTCAGCGAACAAATATATCACTTTTATAACCGAAACATTGGCTCCGGAAAAAAAAACACAAATTAGATTTTATGAAACTAATGACTTTATTGGTTAATAAATATTTTCCCAATTTTTAAATATCCTGTTTAAGGAAGGGAAATATTGTTGATCATTTTCTAAAGGGATCCTACAAAATTTCATAGCAGACGAAAAACATAGTCGTCCGGAATTTCAAAGCCCTTTGCACTTTTACAAATAGCATCGCTGATTGGTTAATATATATATGAATGTGGAAATTCCAATATGGCGCTAACAAAAGGCATAAAAATGAGTCAAATATTTTGTGAGTCGGTGTTACCACAGAATTGCGATTTTTAGTAATGTCACTAAAATCCATTCCATTTTTTTTTTTTTTTTTGCAGTTCTTTACCGGGGTTCCGCAAACATCGTAAAACACTCGCCTTTACACCAAATAAATGTCTTAAAATTGCAGAAACTTACAACTATGTCTGAAATACAAAAATAGTCAGTTTTCTGAAAAATCAACACTCAAAACTGGATTATACTGTCAATGTAGCTTATGATACGCCGAATGCATAATATGCAAAAGAGTAAAGCCACACAAAAAAAGGATAACTTCCAGGAAACAGACGACCAATATTTGACATTAAATACCGATGTAAGCATGATGAATGTTTAACTATATAGTCAGTTAGCCAATCTATATTGGTTATAAATACAAATAAAACTGACTCTCTACTATTTTTATTATATCAAATGTCACAAAGACAACAACAAGAGAAATAATCAAGTAGAAGAAATTGTTCAACAATAAATATTTTTTTATAAACACAACAAATACATAAATATATTGTGTAAAGTTGTTAAAACACTTTAGAGTTCTTTGGTGTGTGATACTGAAAGAATTTAAGTTGCTGAACTGATTTGACGAAAATGAGAAAGTGTAGTTAAGTATATTTGTTGTTATAGGAAAATTAAACAGTTATTTTTATTTTTTTTTTTTTTTTTTGTATTGAATAGAAAAAATGTATTGTTCTTGACTCACTGATTTTTACAGAGTTGTCACTCTTTTATCAGAGATGCTTGTTGTAGAATAGAATATTTTGTTGGAGTGAGCGTTCTTTCGCAAGCTGGATTTATGTTAATTTTAGTAATTAAAGTTAAGCCTGGAATTGGTTGACAAGGTTCGTTGTCGTGTTGAAGAATTTGGTTCGTCTACTTTGCTGTGTTGATTTCCAATGAAGTTAAGTGAATGAGTTTGTGGACTCTTCCACAACAACCTACTTAACCCCTGCTAGGAAATGCACAATTCCTCTTATAATTTTCACCATCACAATCTAGCAAAATATATAACAAGTACTCATTGGTCAATCACCTTCAATATAGCTTGCTGATTGGTCAGTTCCGACCAATCAAACCGCCTGCACGCGACCAATCTGTTTTCCCGCTCATATGCTGGGATCCTATCACGTGGTACACGACCATTATATAAACCCAACACGTGTAAACTCCCTCGAGTTTTCTTTCTATTCATCTCTCTCTCTCTCTCTCTCTCTCTCTCTTGCACGTCTCATTCCTTGCTACCAAGTGCCAACATGTAATCTTCAAGAACTCCCGTCTTAGCCATTGCGGTCAGACGTTAAAGACATTTGCCAACATTCACGCAAGTACGAACTCTGAAATCTCTTCTGAACTTTTACCAAGTTTACAACTCACAATTCCAAACTTTATTCTTCTAAATTACAGTTTAATATTACTTCCTTTTAATATGAACTCAGGTACAACTATTACCAAATCAAAGGGACACGACTCTGTCCTAACTTTTTAGTTCGCATGCATGTATATCAACTATTAATAAATTCAATTGTTATGTTTTGAAATCATTCCATTCAGTTTTGTATTTTATACTATGTGCTATTTACGTCAAATATAAATTGCATTGCGTCCATGCATTGTCCCTAATCCCACCTTTCCTAGCCAAAGTTAAATATTGGTAACTCAATCACTACAACAATGGCAACCCCGTTGTTCGTCGTTCACAACAACAATGGTAACACCGTCATTACAAGTTCAATACTTTAAGTGCCCACTGACCAAGTAGCGTCGAAGTTTGGTTTTTATTAGTTCTCTTGGTCACGTCGGGGCGGCGGATCGTGAATATGTTTACATTTTGTGGCGTCAACTAGAGGTCAAAATTTGGGTCGGTACCTTCGGACGTAGTTGACGACACCTAATTAATATTTTTCAACCTATCAGAATGCATTAGTTGTTGTTATACTTGATTGGAAGTCTCTATGTGTTTAACTTGCACAAAATTTGAGATTTAAAAAAAATTGTAGGAATCTGATTCTACAACTATGAAGTCTAGTATAAAGACGACTAAACTTGAACTGTTTTACGATTGGTCCCTATTTTTAAGATTTTACGATTGGTCCCTATTTTTAAGATTTTGCGATTGGTTTCTACTTTTACAATTAATTCCTATTATGACAATTTTAGGATTGGTTCTTATTACAGTTCGTCGTCGACTTATGGCAACGATTGTTTACGAACGACAGGTCTTAAATCGATCTAGTCGTAAGTTGGTCTGTAATTAATTTTGCAATCTTTTTATCTTCCTTTAGGTATTATTGTATTTTTTTTTTTTTTTTTTGTATTTACGTTATCTTTAAGTTTGATATAATTTTGTAAGCGTTCTGAAAGCAAAGGAAGTATTTGTCGCAGATTACTTCCACAAGACAAAGAAGAATCACTGTAAGTCCAGACTCGAATATCGTGGGCAGAAAGAAATGCTGAAAACTCGATTCGCCGGTACTATTTCAAATCACAATGCGTGTAACCAGTCAGAAAAATAACTCGCTCACTAACAAACGCCGAAACCAAAAATGCCCGAATTTTTTTTTTTTTGATATTTCTTTCTACCCCCTGGATCTTCGAATTTAGACTTGAGATTTGTTCATTTCCTTTTGAAATTGAGCTGTCATATCAATATCTGAACATCTACTTTTGACAGTATGCAATATATATATCTTTTCTGTTAGCAATGAACACTCTTACATTTGTCTTAAACATTTTTGAATGTTGTTTTGTGTCAGGTTATTTAATCTGTTTTATGAATATTTCCTCTTCATGACAATTCGTTAAAACTACAGACTTTGAAAATGTCTCATTTATTTTCCTGGAAGAAGCTACTGACACAACTCCAAACGTGACAATTCATAAGTAAATTCCTCATTTTGTTTTGATAAAATTCACCGTGTGTTTCCTTGTCATTATCACCCTTCATTAATCTTCTTAGCGTGGGTGAATCAACTAATCATTTTAACCCCAAAGCCCCACGCCACTATAAACTAGCGAGAAAGATTACCAAAAATGGATTCTTTACTAAATAGTTTTGAATGGATATTATGAGGACAACCGACTCTTGCCAAATTATATATATTTACAGAGAATTATCTTAAATGTATCTTTGATATGCTAAACTGTTTGTCCTCCTCAAGCGTCAACAAACGAAAAATAAAAAAAGATTGTTCTGCCGATAATAGCAGATGGTGATCTCGAACTGGAGGGTAGTTGATTTTTCTACCTCGTCCTTCGTCTTGCGAGTGACTGTGTTGCCCTCTGCGTTACGTTTCTGACGATTCGTCTGCAAAACTTTGAGTCGAGAAGATAAGTTTTGAAAATTTTGTTTACTATTAATGTTCAATTTCTTAATATTCGGCAGTTTACTGTCAAAAATTTTGTAAAAGAGATATCGTCTAGAAATACACTCGTCGACATTTTGTTGTTGCTGTTTGCTTGTTTTTTTCGGGGTGGGGGGAGACGTTCTTTGTTATATTATCATTAATTCAAAGAAAGAAAAAAGATGCTTTAATTTACACCCATTCCATATGATAAACTATGCAATCTAAAATAACTAAAAACAAGACAGGAAGATTGTGTAGCTCCAAATAAAAACAGCTTCAATCGAATGAACTATATATTAATAATTCTAAGCAATTTGCACTTTGGTTTTGTCTTTTTGTTTTTTGATGATTTTCTTGAGAAGAGGACATCGATTTCTTTTCGACGTAAATTTGTACTTATCTCTATTTTCAGATAACTGTGGATTGGCGAGGACAACAGTTCGAACAGATCGATGTTCAGTCTATATCGATTATTTTTGTAAACATGGAATCGGAAGATTGTGCATTTATCGGCCGATTATAAATCATGTCTCTGGTAAATAACGAACAAAGGTTATTTAAGTACGCAACGCAGGTACGTGGGGTAGCGAGGCAGGGAACAGGATGATATTAGAAACTTATTATTATGTGGATTGGGCAACGGAAACTTTAAGTAAAATATTCAATGGCTACAGGTATGTTGTCAGACTAAATAATATTACATCAGCCTACGGAACTTTCTATTACAAGCGATTGCAATTTCAACGAACATCTTAAGGTGGCCATTCTGAAAAGAAAAAACATCCAGAAATCACCGAACTTGCCACCCTTAAAACACACGAGGATAGTTGTGTAGACTTTCTGAGCGTGGCTTAGAGGTGGCACAAGGCCGAAAGTACGGGATACCCAGTAAGGATCGAACTCGCTACTCAGTCGTAATTATTCTAGCGAGACAAGCTTGCTAACCATTACACCACACCGAGGTACCCTAACTGATTTTATAACTCTAGCTTAGATGTGGCACACGCCTGAAAGTATGGGGCACACAGTGAGGATCGAACTCGCTATTCAGTCGTAATTGTTCTAGCGAGACGAGCATTACAATACGTCGAAGTATCCCGCACGTGGATAGTTACCCATGCAAACTACTAACTTCCTGCTCGATGTAATGATAAGAATGACAGGAGAGTTCCATATGATTTTTTATTAATTCTTCTTAGTAACTAATCAACTAACGGAAAATTCCAAGATGAGCACGATCACCATCGTGTTACGCACGTTTCAGTTGCATGCCATTCACGCTGGCCATGTTTCATTCGTTTTGACGCGTTGATTACCACTACATCCGTTTTTTTTCTCAAGACAAGCGAAAGTCTATACAAAGTCTTATAATTTTTGGCAGATTTTTATATTTTTAATTTATATTTTAATTTTCCTCCAGCGTGAAGGCGTCCAACTGAAACATGCGTAATATGATGGGGGATCGTACTCATTTTGGAATTTTCCAGGGCTTACAGAACATTCCATTACAAACGATTGTAATTTCATCTTAAGGTATCCATTCCGAAAAAATACACCCAGAAATCACCAACCTTGCCACCCTTAAAACGCACGAGGATAGTTACGTATGCAAACTACTAACTTCCTGTCCCTGGGTTATGAAAATAATGGCATGGGAGTTCTATTGGATTTATACAAAGCTTTTTTTATTTATTCCTCTTTCTAACTAATCAACTAACAAAAACTTTACCATTATATTACGAGTTTCAGTTTCATGCCATTCGCCCTGGCTGAGTTTCATTCGTTTTAACGTGTTGATTACACCACTACATCCGTTGTTCTAAAGACAAACGGAATTTTGTACAAAGTCTTATAATTTTTTATATCTTTATACTTGGATACAATTTTAAACATAACTAAAAGACAGACATACTGTCAAAATATTGAACATTGTCGAACACTGTTTTTCTTTACTGTTTCTTATCTTAAATCGCGATCTTCTCTAAGTGTTGTTATTATTATTATTATTATTACTGAGTGACAGAGATCATCAAATGCAGTTAGCCAGCTTTACTGAAAACACTACATAGTTTCCTGAGACTCTGCTGTAAAGATGGCAAAGTAATTACCTCGTATAAAAACAAAACATCTTGTGGAGGTTGTGTTAATTGATTAAATTATATGGATTGATAATTGTTGAATAAATAGGCTGCGTGATGAAATTAACAATTTCCTCTCACATTAAATTTTTAGTAATCAACAAACATAGAATAAGAACAAACATGAGAAACAACAGTTTTTGCACAACAATGAATAAAATATTTATATAACCAAGAGGTATAAACAACTGGAATAAAGAGGTAGTTTTAAAAAAGTTCAAACGTCTTTTTATATTTAGATTGAAAAGTTATCAAAGTTGTTGACTGCTCAGTACAATAATGAGAAAGCGTGTTTGGGTATTATTGTAATTTAAGGAAAAATAAACAGTTCAAGTTTGTACTTAAAGTAGAGAAATATTGTTTACGATTTACTTTAAGGTTTACGTAATTGTCGCTCTTTGATTTGTTTTCACTTGTCGTACGAAGAGAATATTCTGTAGTTGGAGTAAGTGGTTCTTAACAAGCTGTGCTTATGTTAATTGCAATAATGAACGTTGAGCTTGAAAGCGTATGACAAAGATTCGTGTACCAAATTAAATGTGGAAAACTTGAGTTGATTGTTCGTGATAAAATATTGCAGTGTGAGTGAGTATTCTTTCAGGCTGAAATTATGTTAAGGAACTTTAACGTAAAGCCTGGGACTGTGTGACGAGTTCAAAGGATTCCGATCGGCTCATTGTCGAAGATGAAAGACGTTTCATATTTATTGCTAAATTTGGTCACGTGTTAGGCTCACAGTGGCTTGACAGATTTTAGCGGAATTATTTTTTGTCAGGTCAAGAACTAGGTCGATGTTATTCGAACATGACTTAAACATTAAGTGACCAATTAGAAGTTGAGATTTTCTGAAAATATATATTAAGCTAAATAAGCTCTGTGATCCACTTTTTGCACAGAAATCGACATTGATATTCGGGCATGATTTAAATATTAAGTGACCAACCAGAAGTTGAAGTTTTCTGAAAATATTTATTAAGCTGAATAAGCTCTGTGATCCACTTTTTGTACAAACATTGATATTGATAAAAAAAAAAAAGGGTGGTGGCGGGATTTCCCAGTTCTACATATAGTTCTATGGCATCTTCTTTGAAGTTCTTCTTTTTCCAGAAGAATCTGATTCTTTTTTCATAACGCCTCATTCTCTTTGCCTTCGTTTGAATTTGTTTTTTCAGCTTCTCTTTTAACTTTTAATACGTCAGTCTTATTCTTTATGTCAAGGCTTCGTTTCAGTTGTCTTCCTTTTCTTTCTTTCATTCTGGAGCCCTTGTCTACTTCCAAACTACTACTTTCCAAACTGGCATTTTTCTTTTTCGTTTACATTGTTTTGAATTTTTTCGCCTACTGTTTCTGCAATCGTTGCTGAGACTGCGTATATAAGATGATTAATTTCTGTCAGGTTCAGCGGTCTTTCCATTTCATCCCTTATTTTTTTAATTGCTTGGTTAGCGAGGTTGATAGTTTCCTACACTTGATTGCTCTTTCTTACTTTTGGAATTGCCGGCGTTTCCTCGAAAGATATTTCCTTTACATTCTCCCATTTATATTAGATGTTTTTGACATTGCTGTTTCTCTCATATTCGTCATTATCTTCCTCTATTTGCTTGTTTACTTCAAAGGGATTAGTACAACTTGTTTCTATTTGTTCCTCTGCATGTGTCTCCTCTGGGTTGTTGGCATTTAGACCCCCAATGTTAACGTTTAATCTATTTTTGATGTTTTCTCGGATACTTTCGATTTCTATGTCAGGTATTCTTTTTTCCTGGTGATGTCACATCTAACATTGGCTAGTTTGTTGTTTCAGCTTCTCTTTAACTTTTGATACGTCATTCTTTACGTCAAGGTTTCATTTCAATCATTTCTTTTTTTTCATTTTGGAGCCCTTGTCTACTTTACAATTGTCCTCACAATTTATTTACTTCGGTTTCTATTTTTTTCTTTCAAGACTGGAATTTTTTCTTCTTCGTTTACGTTGTGTTTTTACTTTTTCACCTGTTCTTTCTCCGATCGTTGCCGAGGCCGCGTATATAAGATGATTAATTTATGTCAGGTTCAGCCGTCTTTAGATATCGTCCCTTATTTTCTAATTGCTTGTTTAGAAAGATTCATGGGTTTCTTCATTTGACAGTACTTTGTTAGTTTTGGAATTGTCGGCCTTTCCTCGAAAGACATTTCCTTTACATTCTCCCATTTATATCGGATATTTTTGACATTTCTGTTTCTCTCATATTTATCATTATCTCCCTCTATTTTTTGTGTACCTCAGAAGGATTATTACAACTGGTTTCTATTTGTTCCTCTGTATGTGTAGTCTTCCAGTTTTTTATGCTGTCTGTAATGAATGTGACTGTCGTGAGGTATACCCTGTATGTTTTTAGGCTCTTTTCTCTCCATGAGTAGGGTACATTGTCAACTACCTTTCTGTAGTCGATACATGTTATCAATAAGTTTCTTTTTTTGTTTTCCCTCTTCCAATATATTTTATTGATAATTATTTGGCCTCTGCACCTCGTAACTTCATATTTTACATCCCTTCAGTTCTGCTAAAGAGTAAATTGTTTTTCTCAAAGAAGTTGTATGTCCTCTCGGTTATGATAGATGTGAGGATTTTGTATATCGTTGGTAGGCAAGTGATGGGTCTATAGTCTTTCGGGTTCTGCGTCTCTTTTGTTTTTGGGAGTAGGTATGTTACTCTCCCCGTGAGCCATTTGGGGCATTTTTCTGGGTTTATGATTATATCATTGTATTCCTGTGCGAGGTCTTGGTGGGTGCTAGATAGGTTTTTATCCCCAAATTGGCTCTTCGGTCTATTTCCGGTGCTTCCCAGTTTTTGGTTTCCTGTTGTAGCTTGATCCATCTAGCTCTTTCATTGTGCATTTTCCACATTCCCACCAGAACTCCTCGATGTTAGGTGGGTCATTTATCTCTATTTTATTTTTTCATATTTCTCGATATAGTTCTATGGCACCTTCTTTGAAGATCTTCTTTTGCCAGAAGAATCTGATTCTTTTTTCATATCGCCTCATTCTCTTTGCCTTCGTTTGAATTTGTTTTTTCAGCTTCTCTTTTAACTTTTAATACGTCGGTCTTATTCTTTATGTCGAGGCTTCGTTTCAGTTGTCTACTTCTTTCTTTCATTCTGGAGCCCCTTTCTGGTTTGAATTCAGAGTTTACTTCTCCTAGACTGGTTGCACCCAAGGCTATAAGACCATGTCCTCCTGTTTTATCCATAGCAGTGGAGAGAAGAGATGGATTCATACTTCTCCCCGGGATGTAAACACGTAGGTTAATGTAAAAACCTCGACTGGAATTTGAACTCGGCTCTCTGATTTTCACATTGACATGTGAGAATGTGTGTGACACGGATGCATGCTGTTTTATGTATGCGTATAAATTGTAGTAGTCGGCAACATGAATAGGCGGTTGTACTGTCTATGACAGAGGGAGTCTGGGAAACACACACACGTATTTTTTTTAATGAAATTGGAGTGGATTTGAACAGCGAAATTAGATCAGATCATTTTTGTTTACTGATGGTGAAACCTGATCTAGGGCAGGAGCTGTACCCATTGGAACTGGGTCATTAGCAGACAATGGAAATGGTCTAAATAATTTTTATTGATGAAAACATGGAATAGAGCTGAATAAGCAAGGAGGACCTTTAGAATTCACATGATTTTGGTTGAAACAGCCAAAACCACGTGATAATCACGGGCGAAGTAGTAGGGCCAAAGTTCAGTTGTAACCAGCCGGATTTTTCTATATAAACGCGTAGTTATGCTGAAAAAGAGGCAGACGGAAGAGAGAGAGAGAAGAGAGAATTAGCCCCGGCAAGAGTTGGGCTAGAGACAGTGGAGAGTCGAGTTGGAGACTCAAGAAGGAGATAAAGTGACGTCAGAGATTGAAACGAAACGTCCGCTAACACGTGCAGCTGATATAAGTAGCGCTGCTTCTGCTACCACGGATATTACTACTACTGTTACTACTGCTAAAGAGAAACGCCACTATAAACTATAAGCCGCATACAGAAATCTTATTCCCCCATCGCAAGAGTCGTATCTCTCTCTCTCTCTCTCTCTCTCTCTCTCTCTCTCTCTCTCTCTCTCTCTCTCTCTCTCTCTCTCTGATCCGGTGTATGCATTTTTACGTCAATTACTTTTATTTTCTGTAACCCGTTTCTTTTCTCTACTATTCTTTTCTGCTATAAAAAAGACATTAACAATTCAATCATTGAATAGTTGTTTGTCTGGCTTTCTGCAGATATTAATTTTTTTTTTTTTTTGCTGCATTCTAAATTTCTTAACGCAGACTCCCCAGCCGTGTCTACATCTTCAGTCGACCATGAATGGATGAACATCACTTCTGCTTTCTGGATCAAACCAGACACAACGTGGGCAGGAAGCAGGATTAAACCAGCGGACCGGTCGAATAATCTACGGATGCTCAGGGGACCTACGGCCACTCCCTTAAGTTCGGTAAGGACCGAGTAGACACCTCAACCCAGAGAGTAAGACGTCGCAGGTTGAGGGGCTGGGGCGAAAATGTTAGAGTTTTACTGTTGACGCTCGTAAAGGTATGAATCTTCTTCTTCTCCCCCCAGCTATGGGTAAATAGCAGGACAGACCAGGTTCTATAGCCTTGAACGGCAACTGGTCCACCGCAGAAAGAAATGGCAACCAAATGCGGGAAAAAAAATCTGCCTTATCAGTCATATATCGAAAGATACATGATCGACTAAGCGTATATCACGCATGGCACATAACTGACTGACTGCATGTTTTATTTTTTATGGGTCAATATCGCTAATATTTTATACTCGAATAAGTATGCTAAAGATGTTACTAATTAAGTGTGAGAATTTCAATTTTGTATGGAAAAAAAATGGTCAAAGGGTAAGTGAAAAACAAAACTAGCAAACTAAAATTGATCGTTTTTATAACGAAACATCGGCTCCATAAAAGACCAAAATTAGATTTATCAATCTCAAGTTTATTGGCCAATAAATATTTTCCCAATTTTTAAATATCCATTGTTGATCATATTCTGAAGTGATCCTCCAAAATTTCGTGGCTAACAACAAATCTTAATCTGCCAGTTCAAAGGAAACCGCGCGTCGTTAATATATATGAATACAAAAATTCAATATCTGTCTATATTTCTGAGATGAGGTATTGTGTACATTATTTATTCTGAGTATTGTCCTCATCTTTGTCGCCATATCTATTACAACGTTTCGGCTGTTGCATGCTCCGGCCTTCTTCAGTTGGTTGGAATGTCGAACTGAACACTCAGTGAGGGAAATAAAGGGTTCAGTTCGACTCTTAAACCACCTGAAGTCGGCCGGAGCGTACAACGGCCGAAACGTTGTAATAAATGTGGCGACAAAGATGAGAACAATAGTCCGAATAATGTAAATAATTAACATAAACACTTAGACGATAAAAAAATTGTTTAATTAAGTTTGGGGTCTTTTTCATCAGTGTATGCTCTTTTTTCTTCAGAGTACCTACTTTTGCATTAAATGATATTCCCTTACCAGTATCAAGTCATATACCATTTGACCTCGCAAGTCCTAATAACCTGACAGCCACTTTGAAGCATTAACTCTTATGAAAAAAAAAGGAAAAAAAAACATATACGCAACAAACTGATAAAATTAAAAGGGTTTTATTATGGGTGCAGAATAAGACAATGAAATTAATGTTGACGATGACAATTTTGGCATGGGTGATAAGTCTAGAATTTATTTCCTAAGTTATCTGCCCTTGTCCTATTTTTTTTTAAATATCGATAAATAAAATAAAAGAAACATTTTTTTTTTATTGTTTCCCTCTTACAAGGCACTAAGACGCAGTGGTTACTGAATGTGTGAGAATATGACAACACAAATACATTATTAAAGAGAGAAAACAATAGAAGAACAGGAATTAAGACAGAAGATAACGATTGACATTGCATTTCATTTCAATTTATTTATTTTAAATTTTTGAATATCAACGTTTTTTTTTTTTTTAGAAAATCTTGGTATATATATATATATATATATATATATATATATATATATATATATATATATATATATATATATATTACATCTGTTACACTCTACTAATTTAATGTTATGAAATGTCGAAAAGTTAAATTTTGCATAGCTTGCAATGTTTAAAGCAGAACTTCTTGGAGAATTTAAATCATCAATTTCTTTTTTAAAAATAGGACCCCTAATTCTAGAAAATCTGCTCTGGATTATAAAATAAAAAATGCAATAAATCTAAGAAATTATTTAATCAGAAAATCTTTTAATTGCTTTTATGAATAAAATATATGGACACTAGTCTCTTAAGAAAAACAAATTTCTATGAATAATGAATTCTTAAAAGAATTGTTTTCATTTTTTTTAATTAGAATAATTTATAAAATGTTAAAAAATTTTAAATTCTCTCTTACCTTGCAAAGGTTTAAGTACAAACTATATCCGTCCTGGGTATGACGATAAATTATATCCGCGTCCTGGGTAAGACGATAAACTACATCCAACAGCAAGGTCTCTGGTCAGGAGGTTTTGAGGAGCGTGTAACCATCTCCTAATTGCTGATGTTCCCAGGTCCACTCTGATCCGAGGTGGTAGCACCTCTTAGGGTCCTAGCTATGGGCAAATAATTATCCCCCACACACACTCAAACTGGGGTCAAAACAATATGAAAGTGTAAAAATAGGTTTTAATACCAGCAATACTTTGTTGCAAAATATTATTACTAGCAATGAATTTTTGAATGAAAAAATTATTACCAGCAATACATTTTTGAAGGAAAATATATTACGAGCAATACATTTTTGGGAAAAAATATATTACTAGCAATACATCTTTGAAAAAATTATTACCAGTAAAAAAAAATTGTCAGCATTAAATAACTCATTGAGGTTGATATGCCGTAAAACAAACCAAACCAAACCAAACCTACAAACTATATTTACTAATCATAAATGGAAAAACCAATAATTTTAAAAGAATTTTGAATTTTTTTGTATGTGTATAAATTTTATACATGTTTATACTGTAAACGTATTGATTTTTGTAAATACGGACATCCATATACGACATTATCAGAAAATAAGAGCGATAACTATAGCAAATGTAAAGTATTTAAATTTCAATAAACATTAGATTGTGGAGAATATTTTCCAAAATCTTTAAGATTACAGGGTAGTTAAAAATTATATAAAAATAGGCACTCACGTTATATTCCTCAAGTAATTTTTACAGATATATCCACCGTAGAAAGAAAAAAAAAGAAAAATTAAAAAAGCACTTACTTTTATATGCTGAAACGATGTCAAATTTTTTAAAACAAAAGTTCTATGGAAGTGTTTTCATTCAGTTTGCCAAATCTGAAAGAAGTTTTCTCTCAGACTATAAAATGAAAAATATGACAATCCCAATATCGAAGAATTTCTTTTATTATTACTCTTTAATTTTATGGCATTGTACCTCTCCCCACCTACCCTTTATATCGTTATCCTTTCTTTCACTATCAGTTCTTTTTTCTTCTCCCTTCTATGTAAAAAAAAAAAAAAAAGAAAATGAAAAGTAAAAATCAAAGGACTAGTGCGACTTCTCACATAGGTGTGAAAACTTTGGTCTCAACTTTTTCCAGTTGGACTCAAGAATCCATAGAAATTGAATATTATTGCTGTAATGTTAAAGGAACAAATGTGGACTTCAAAAAAAAGAATTTATTTACCAGCTCTTCGTTGTTAACCCATGTTTTTAGTTATTTTTTTATTGTATTTTTTGTTTGTTTTTTTTTTGTCTTTTAGTTTTAATTCTTATTTACAAAATATTCTCATTAGAATTTTTCTTAACAACAGCAAAAGAAAAAATATCGTATGAAAATTCTGTCGAAATTTTAGTTTTTTCTTCTTTTCTTCTTTATGCCTCTTGATTCCTCGAGGAACATAGGGTCACAACCAAACCTCTCCAACGGACGCGGTTCCCGGCGATCCTCTTCAGCTCGACACATGTCGTGCCGGCTGCCTTCACCTCTGCGTCAACAATTCTGCGCCAAGTCTGTCGTGGTCGACCAACTTTTCGCTTCCCTTGTAAATTCCAGTCAAGAGCCTTCCTGCTGACACTTGAAGGAGGCTTGCGAAGTGTGTGGCCAATCCATCCCCATTTCCATTTCTTGATGTCAATCTCGATTGGGGCTTGTCTAGTTCTGTCTCACAGTTGATCGTTGGAGACGACTTCCGGCCATCTGATATTGAGGATGTTCTTGAAACATTGGTTGGTAAATGTACGAAGTTTGTGGGTGTTGGTCTTGGTTACCCGCCAGATTTCTGTGCCGTAAAGTAGGACCGTCTTGACGTTGGTGTTGAAGATCCATATCTTGTTATAAAGTAAGAGGGCTGTTGATCTCCAGATTGGCCGCAATGGGACTTCGCAGACGACATTATTTTTTTATTAAGTTTATGGATATTGTAAATTAAAAGATCTGATACAAGGGTTTAAAATAAATAATATATTTTTATTTATTTTCTTTAGAGTGATGAATTAGTCCTTTGGTATTCGGCGTAGCAAAAAATTTGTTAATAAGGTGGGTATTGGTAGCAGTCTGGAGAAAGCTCCATTTCGGCCCGATATTCGAGTGCTTGGAGTCAGCACTTGATAGTAGTCGTAGTCATCTTAGAGATCGTTCAGTGTCAATCTACTGCGTTTTTCTCAGCCATATGAAGGTCAGAAATATCATTAGCAACTGACTTCTTAACTACTTCTTCACACGTCACACATGGCTGGTTTCTCTGCGGTAGCGTTCTTTCGTTCCGTCCTGTCTTCTTCTCATCTGACTCCAGCCCAGGGTCGAGCATTTGGCACAAATATTGGTTTCGGCTAACATCAAAGGTCTCTTTGTGTCATTTTTTCTTTTTTTTGATTGGCCCATATTATTATATTTTCTGGCGTTCCTTTCTTTTTCATCTTTTTATAACGGAAGTTATGCGTGGAGCCGCCTTGATTTTTGCCATTTTTCAGTCAGAAATAAGTGGGCTCTGCTCCTGCAAATTTCCGTTGTTTTTCGGCCGAGTTCAGTCTTTTCTTCTTCCTCTTTTTATTTGAGGGCTGCCTTCTTGTAAGTTGAGAGAAGTATAGAAAGAGAAGTTTAGAGAGAAAAAAGGGACAAGGAATTTAAAGAAAAGCGCAAATACCTTATTTTAATTTGAATTCTTTGTCTCTTTGTGTTGTAATTTATTCTTGGTTGGTCAAAATTATTTTATTTTCTAGCATTCCTTTCTTTTTTTTCAATAGTTTTATAATGGAAGTTATGCGAGGAGCCTCCCTGATTTTTGTTAGTTTTCAGTCACAAATAAAGTGGCTCTGTTCCTGCAAACTTCCAGTCTTTTTCGGGCGAGTTCAGTCTTTTCTTCTTCCTCCTCTTTTTATCTGAGAGTTGCTTTCGCGTGGGTTAAGAGAAGTTCAGAGAGAGAAATAAAGAGATAAGGATTTTAAAGGAAAGTGCAAATGCCATATTTTAATTATTTTTATTTTTATTCATATAATTTATTTTTATTTTTATATTTTATTTTTATCGGTACTCACTACAAGCATTTTACTTTTAAAGGAATATCTAACCTATTGGAAATATTAAATTTTATCTATTAGCCTGAAAAAATGCTTCAAGAAAGATTTTTCATTTTTTTACATTAAATTTAATTTTAAACCTGAGGTATCACGTTTCTGTGGAGGTACCTGTGTTATAATCAATAATGGTGGGTCATTACTGATCCTTGTTACATCCGGTTATCACGAGTTGTGCGTCCTTGTCTTGTTGGTTAAACCCAACAGACGTGTTCCGGTACCGTTAGTGAAAAAACCCTAAATGAACGGTCCCAACTAAAAAGATAAATCAAGGTATGTGAGAAAGGCATGTCGGATTCCGTCTACCCAGGTTTTTGTTGCTATCTAATATTGTCGTGTCTTCTGGTGGTCATTTTGCTAACTCTAGCTCCTGAAATGCTACATTGCGCTTGTGGGATTTTAAACCAAATGAGGACGACTAATTTTATACCCTATAACTTAATTCAACTATTTTTCTATCTTTTTTCTCTTTTACAGCTTCTGGCTATAAGATGTAATCGCACGTGGGGAAAAAGGTGTCCTCCGCTTCAAATAGCAAAAACCAAGGAGGCTCCACGCATAACTTCCGCTTCATTTTCATGGTTTTATTTTCCTCTCTGAACTTTCGTACTACCGCACACGCGCTTGTTACGCACACATTTAGAGGGTCTGTTAGTTGGTGTGATCCCTCGAATTTATATTTAACGCAAAATACCACAAAATATGAAACAATACGAAGGAACGCAAAACGGTTTTTATAAAAAGAACTTCATTTATATTTATGTATGTCAATGATATACAAGCATAATTAATAGGAGTTTGACTGGAATTAAAGTCTTTACTTAGGAAATATTTTTATCTGAGCTCATAGGAAGTTGAATGAACTTGCCGCTCAAAATGTTCACCGTGAGAGAGTTGATAGAATTCTGTAAAGCTGAAATATGTTGAATAAACTTTTAACTTCAGAAGACTTTTTTTAAGTATTTTCTTGCTGGTGAAGAAATGGTAAAAACTGAAATAGCCAAGTTAAATTTCTTTAACGTGGCGGCGATATGTCTGGTTGACTTTTCTTTGGCCCCACTGTGAGAGTGTTGAAAGAAACCCAAGACACGCCATTTTTTGAATTTATGTCCTCGCCGGAAATGAATTAGGTCCGTTTGAATCTGAATTCCTAAACATCTACCACTTCGTTCCCAGCCCTTCAACCCCCGGCGTCTTCCTCTTTGGGTTGAGGCGTCCACTCGGTCCTAACCGAAGTTAGGGATAACTGGCCGTACGCTCCCTGAGTATCCGTAGATTATTTCGACCGGTCAACTGGTCAAGTCCTGCTCGCTGCCCACGCTGTGTTAGTTTTTAGATCCAGTAAGCGGGGTGTTGTCCATACGTTCACGGTCGAGTGGGGATGTGGACACGGCTGTGAGAGTTGGCTCTAGGAAGCTTTTAGAATGTGGCAAAATAAAACAAGAAATAATATCTGCAGAAGCCAGAAAACAATGGGGGAAATATTGACGTCTTTTATAAGAAGATAACATCAGGACAGAGGTTACAGGGAGAATAAAAACATTTAACATAAATAAGAAAAGAAAAAGAAAAAAACAAAATGCATCCAGCGAATTCCCAACAGAGAGAGGGTTTGTGTGTGATAAACGCGTATTGAATCGTCTAGGGTAGGTTTATGACTAATAGTCCCGTCTCATACAGACTTCTCAGAACAGGGGTTAGTCTTCTCTCTCTCCTCCAAAATTCTCCCGCAAATCTCTCAACTCACTGCGACGACAGTCTCTTTACCCGACTCTGCTTTATTAGCAAAATCTCGAGTTAATATAGAAAAAGGATCAGCTGATCACAATTGACCCTCGGCCCGGCACGCAGCTACCACGAGTGCCAAAAACTATCCCTTGACATGTAAACCTATTCTCTAATTATTTACCTTATCTCAATCACGTGTTCTTCTCGCTTCACCAAAATTATACTTTGGGATATCTAAACATTGATTCAACCTTTTAATCAAAACAAATACTATTAAACAAAACCAAGTATCTCGCCCATCGCCATTGTTTACTAGTGACCCACGTATAAAACATTGCCTCCTGCCCTGAGACCGTGTTTCTCATCGGTAAATACATCTTAACCCAAATTGTACTTTGATATATAAACACCGTTTCCATTTCCAGTCAATAAAAGTTATATTTGCGTGTGTGCGTTCATGTGGGTTTTTGTGTGTGTATACTTCTCTCTGTTACAAACATAGATTCTCCAGGCACAGATGTATCTCCATATTATATATAAGAAATGTTTTGCTTCTCCTTATACCCTGCTCGCTCTGTAGATATACGTGATATATTATTCTCCGCGTGGAACACGTGTACATATGTATATATATAGTTCTGCGTATGTCTTAGTGGTTTAGAGGCCGGTTAGTTGGTGTGATCCCTCGAATTTATATTTAACGCAAAATAACACAAACTATGAAACCATAAGAAGGAACACAAAACAGTTTCATAACAAACAAAGAATATTTATATTTATATCTGTAATGATGTACATGAATAGGGGTTATTTCCCTTTGACTGGAATTAAAGTTTGTAATAAGAGAATACTTTTTATCTGAGCTCATAAAAGGTTGAATGAACTTGCCGCTCAAAATGTTCACTGTGAGAGAGTTGAAGGAATTCTGCAAAGCTAAGAATATGTTAAATTTTTAACTTTAGAAGAGTTGAAGGAGTGATGTTCCATAATGTTGGTAATTAAGTTTCCATTGCTTTTTAGTTGAATATTCGTAATATGTTGATGCTTGTAATGTTCTGTAATGTTCTGTAATGAAGTTTCCGTACGTACGTGTATGTGTGTGAATGTTTTCATATCGTCCGTCCGCAAGGGTTCGAAAAACGATTTCTTAAGCAGCTACATTTTAGTAAGCGAGGGTAATCAAAAAGAGGAAGAAATAACTTGTGACACAGTATTAAACGTAATCAGGTGATAGACACGAAAAAGCATTTCTGAGTTTGGGCGGGAAAATGGTTTTGATTGAATAACGCATATGCGTTGCACGGACGTGGGCGAGAACATGATTTTAAATATTAACTGACTAATGTGAAGTGAGAAAAATATGAAGGCTCTTTTTGCACAAAAATTGACATTGACAGAAAAGTGGTAACAGAATGCTAAACACACACAAGCAAATCCATTCTTATTATCTGGGTTAAATGTTTTCTGTCTGATTTGTCTTGAAATGCTTTCTTTTATTCCTTTGTCAATATATGAAATTAGTTTTCGTTTGTTTTATATTGTTTTGTGTTAATCATTTTTTACTTGGAATTACATTGTGTCCGCCAATATTGCTTGTGGGATAAATTTTTCCAGGAACCCGGAAATATTTATTATCCAAAGTGCTGATTGATTACCGCAACATGATAGTGTCTAAATATTTACCCAAAACATACGAGCGATCCTGCAACAGGCACACCAGTTGGTCCACTCGTAAAAAATAGAACATTTTTTTCAGGTAATTTATTTTGTAAATTATCATTAATTAGACTTTCCTCAAACCACATTTGTCAAAATCGAAAAATAACGATTTTTTACCGATTTAGAACGGGTCCTGTTCATAATAACAGTGTAAAATCGATCCCTAACTTTTTAAAGAGTTATCTGGACATTGTTTTTATTTACAAATATCAAGTTTGAAACTATACTTCTTCCGTCATTGATATGTGCGTTTTTTTTTTGTTTTTTTTTGTTTTTTGTTTTTTTTTTAATTTTACAACTTTTCTTTAACATTTTATTTTACCTTTTAGGGCGCGGATTTCAGAAGCAGGTGCACAAATATTGGGACATAATAATTATTTTAAATCCCCTTCTAAATTTTTTACAAGTGGATCAGTCTACTTAAGTAGTGCTTAAAATATGTATTGTATACCCATCGGTTCTTCAATTTAATATATATATATATAAAGAAACAATGCAAGTGTAATGTAAATAATGCAAGTAAAAATTCGCTATAAGAAAACCCAGACACTTCCTGTATTTTTACAACTAAATTATCTGGACACTCATTGCACACATCTATAATTTTTTAAAAAACATACGAGAAATACTGTATACACTTTCTTTACTTATTCTTTATCTTGTCCCATATCTGATCTATATTTGACCCCAAACTCACAATTTTACTCAGCAACACCATATAACAAACAGATAATAAATTGTTGTTTTTACGTCTTGCTGTCTCTCGTTTTTACGTGTATTCTTGTATAAATGTTAGGGTGTTTATAATTATTTACTCAGAGTTAAAACTCCCTTACACGATTAAAGGATGAAATATTTTCGCAGATTTTGACGTAATTCTAGGGTCTTTTTCGTTTTTAAAATCTGTGAATTTGTTTTGCATTTGTTTATGCCAAGTTTCGAAAAAACACTATCACTATATTGACTATTTTTTATCCATAATTGTTGAATATGTTAGAATTATTCAACTTTTTAACAAGAAAAATTTCATGTATTGTTGATGTTAAAAATTGCTGCAGAACATTGATTTATTTAAGGCAGATTGATTTATGATGACATGTCTCTCTATTTATTTTTAAATACATCTAGCACTAAGTTTTAAGCTACTATTAACACGATGTAGTATGATACCTTGGAAAGATAAAAAGTATTATTGTCTTCTATTTCGTACGCAAATTCTATACATAAAAAAAAACTTAGAATTTACATTTCATTTATTTATACATTGTATTTTCAATTTTTCTAGTTGAATTGTTCACCTATATTGCATTGTTGTACGATGAAAATTGAGAGATGTAGTAGAGTGGGAGACCCTTGCACCGACCCTGAGTAATTTGGTCCTGAAGTATTTCCTGAAATTAACTCTTCCTTTTTAGTTTATCTTGTTGAACATAGATGATCCGTTTGTAAATTGCCGCTTGGCTTCTGATTGGCTCGCTAGACTGTGACATCGTATCCTTGTTGAAAGTAAATTATGTTTCTAATTAATTGAATTCGTAGAAATCTGTCTTCATGGTCTACCGATTTTCTTTATTCAATATATTCCGATTTTCTTGTTTATTTAATGATGAAATGTGCATGTATTTCCGTTTTTACTTTTAATCCCATACGTAGACTGTGGACCGACCAAAGAATACAAAAATAAAATGGGAATATCATGACAAAGTGAGTAAATTCTGAATGTATTTACTATTTAATTATTGTTGTTTGAGTTGTTTTGATTTATTGTGTTTACTTTTCTATTGCGTCTCGGCCTTGCAACATGAATGTACAAAGTCTGGTCCAAGGAAGTCATCCCTCCAGTTAGTAAGGAGAGAGAGAGAGAGAGAGAGAGTTACCCCTAGTCTCTCTATTTATTTACCAACCTTCCCACAAGGCAAGATGTAGCACAAAGGCTAGTTCTTAACGTGGGCCGTCCCGAGCCCGTCGTAGACTCTGGCAAAAAAAATTGTTTGTCTACCTCCCCAAACGAGACCCTGACCTTCGACATAGGCTCGTATGGGTTCCTCTCCGCCAGAAAGCAGAGAGTTCGACAAGAGAGGAAGAGGAAGAGAAAACCTCCTCCTAAGCTTCTAAGGCGTCCCCAAAAGACGAGGAAACTTGACTATTTTTTTCTTCTTTTCAACATGTAAAACATCACATATTCCAATCAAGTAGATGTGCAAACAAAATAAAATAAAACCTCCTTGCTTACCTCCCTTTTTATTTAACTATAATTGTTATCTCCCTTAGCTAAAGTGGGTAGATAGGGATTTGGAATATGGCGTCATGGTAATGGATTTTCCTCTTCTGGTTAATAAAAGTATAGAAAACGTATGTACCGTTTTTCCAGTCTATTTCGCTAAACATTGAAACTGATTTATTTATGAGCAAACGTTCCATTATATGTAAAAAAACAATTGAAGAACAGAATAGCATTAAACTTAGTTTATGTTTCAAGCGAATTTTTCATGCATTATTTATGTTATTGTTATTTAAATAATAATAATTATTATTATTATTATTCAAATATAGAATATCTGAATGACATTCTAACATTAATTTATTCAATTTAGGCTAGACAACGTTTAGAGAAAAACTACTAAAATGATAAATAAATTCTAATTTTTAAAAAAACCAACAAGTTATCTGCATTTACACAAAAAAACAAATGTCTTCGGGGTGGTTTTTGACGTCATTTCTTCGATAAAAATGCAACTTGGGTTTTTTCCTCCCATTCTTTTTATAAAAATAGATTGCAGTAAAATTCCTATTCTTTCTGTAGAAATAATAAAATGTTTCATCGATTTCTGTAAAAAAACAAAACAAAAAACTGTCCTCTTAAGAGAACATCTGAATATAGAAAAAATTTACTTGAATTTTTACAAGTAAAACAAAAATTATTTACATTATTTTTTGTTTATGGAAAATGTTTTTCTGCCAATAAATTTGTAAAGAAAAAATAAAGTGAAGATAAATATTAAAATACCATATATATACTTCATATTAAACTTGGATATTTATTAAATGTTAATAATGAAAAAATAATAATAAAATTTATTAATTTATTTATTATAAATTTTATTATTACTTTCTCTATTTCATTTTTTTTTTCCGTCGTTCATACCGCCATCTTAGTCTCTAGTCTAAAAAAAAAAGGTATTCAATTTTTCTTTTTTATTTAACATCACGGTAGGATGAATTCTAAAAAAAATACATTGCATCAAACAGCGTGATAAATAGACAGACATCGTTTGCGAAATGAAAGTTTTTAAGAGGCAATCCAAAATTCGGTTAATTTGCAGTATAAGCACCAAAACCCCACAGTAATGAAAATGTTCCATTATGGTGTGAAATTGTCTGATTATTTAAAAAATGACAATAAAAGTTTGCGATCGATCATCGTTTAAGATTTATTGACAATCTAAGTTCGATCTATTTCGCGTTGTCCGACCGCCATTACTGGCGTTGTTTACATACGTTTGCTTCGAAAAGTAATGCGCGGAAGCTTACTTAGCTAACAGCCTTTTTACTGCTTTTTGTATCTTCTTAATCTTACACGTTTTGATTACTACGCAATTTTCGCGGATGTTATTTTAAAATGCGCTTTTTTCTAAAATGAATAGCTTTTTTTTATGGGTATAATAAATTCTTTTTTTTTTTTTTTTTCCAATTAAAAATTATTGTTTTCTGGTAGAAGTGGAGATTTATTAACTAATGAATTCTTTGTTTTTATTAAATTGGTTTAAATTTGTTATAGAAACAATTGAAAGCTTTTCTAAATATATGTCATAGGTGAACACTTTTTCCAATTTTGATTTTATTTTTCATTTTTACTGCTATTTTAAACCTCATGCATTGAACAGTAATCAAGACAAGTGAAGTTTCTGTGCATGACTACTCAAAGCAAACGTATGTAAACAAAGCCAGTAATGGCAACCGTTCTGTCAATGCAACACAAAAGAAGTCAAAGTTACATTGTCCATAACTCCTAAATGGTAATAGAGCACAAACTCTTAATGTCATTTTCGAAATAATCTCTAGCAATTTCATACCATAATGGAACATTTTCGTTACTGTGGACTTTTGGTGCTTATACTGCAAATTAACCCAGAATTCTTTAAAACAAAAAATGAATTGTGAGTCCAAGGGAGAGAAAATTTTAGTAATAATGAAAGTTTTTCAAAAAATTCTATATAGAGGACATACATTAAATGAAAATAAATTAATAAAAAAAAACTATTTATTACATTTTGTAAAGATTTGATAACTGAAAAAACAACACTGACAATGAATTTTACTTAAGAAACAACATAAATTGCTTATCGCATTCAACAAAGATTATGTCTTCTTTCTTTTGTATTTATAAAAATGGAAAGAATAAAAGATTTGTTTGTATGCAACTGTGTGTGTCAATCTGTCTTTTTTAATATCTCTGTTCACATCTAAATGTCTGTCTACCTACAATCTACAGCCACCATTTTTATGTGTCTATCTACTTGGTTGTTTTACATCTGCATCTATCTTTCACAAACTGTTCACTAATCTAACAAATTAGTTCTCTTCATTCAGCCAATTTTTCTACCGCAGCTGTTCTCCTCTGTCTAAGTCAGTTCCCATCTACCTATCCATCTCGGTCAGTTCCCATCTGGCTATCTTAGTCAATTTCCATCCATCTATCTCGGTCAGTTCCAATTTATGTACCTACTTATCTAAATGTGTGGTCCCTTCACTATATGTCAATGTATGTTCCCATCTCTCTACCTACCCGTCTCAGTGTGTGTTCCCATTTCCCTACCTACCTATCTCAGCGTGTGTTCCCATCTCTCTACCTACCCATTTCAGCGTGTGTTCCCATCTCTCTACCTACCCATTTCAGCAGGCGTTCCCATCTCTCTACCTACCCGTCTCAGCATGTGTTCCCATCTCCCTACCTACCTATCTCAGTAGGTGTTCCCATCTCTCTACCTACCCATTTCAGCAGGCGTTCCCATCTCTCTACCTACCTATCTCAGCGTGTGTTCCCATCTCTCTACCTACCCATTTCAGCGTGTGTTCCCATCTCTCTACCTACCCATTTCAGCAGGCGTTCCCATCTCTCTACCTACCCATCTCAGCGTGCGTTCCCATCTCTCTACCTACCCGTCTCAGTAGGTGTTCCCATCTCTCTACCTACCCGTCTCAGCGTGTGTTCCTATTTCCCTACCTACCCATCTCAGCGTGTGTTCCCATCTCTCTACCTACCCATCTCAGCGTGTGTTCCCATCTCTCTACCTACCCATCTCAGCGTGCGTTCCCATCTCTCTACCTACCCATCTCAGTAGGTGTTCCCATCTCTCTACCTACCCGTCTCAGCGTGTGTTCCCATTTCCCTATCTACATATCTCAGCGTGTGTTCCCATCTCTCTACCTACCCGTCTCAGTAGGTGTTCCCATCTCTCTACCTACCCGTCTCAGCGTGTGTTCCCATTTCCCTATCTACATATCTCAGCGTGTGTTCCCATCTCTCTACCTACCCATTTCAGCAGGCGTTCCCATATCTCTACCTACCCGTCTCAGCGTGTGTTCCCATTTCCCTACCTACCCATCTCAGCGTGTGTTCCCATCTCTCTACCTACGATTCTTGGTGTATGTTCCCATCTATCTGTGATTCTCAGCATGTGTTTCCGTCTCTCTACCTGTCTCTCCCATTGTATGTTCCCATCTCTCTACCTATCTATCTCAGTGTGTGTTCCCATCTCTCTCCCTATCTACCTTTGTGTGTGTTGCTATCTCTCTACCTACTTTTTTTTAATTAATCCACCCTAAGTATGGTGATAAAAGCCACTACAATGCAAGGGGTTACTAACAGTGAGAAAAATATAGGACAATAAAAGAACTGGAGACACGATGATGATTGACATTGCATTTAAATTTATGGAAATCATATTTGACAGCAAAGCAGAAAGCTGGAAGAGACTTCTGCAGGCAAAAAGTGCGAGAGAAGAAACTACTAGAATAAAACATGGTTACAAGTAGCAATATCATCAGTGAAATTATGAGACGTCACTGCCAATGTACCAAGGAGCAAAGCTCAGAACAATGTGAATATATTTATAGTAAAGGCAGAGGGAAGCTACATTATGACTGGGAAAATGAATGAAACTAAAATGCCAGATCAAGACTGATAACATTGCAGATTCTTCTTTGGATTACATCAAGAATCTCTAGGTATATAGCAGAAGCTTTGATGTGACAGCAATATTTGATGCACAGACAAATGATAGACTTATAAATGTGCCAGGGAGATTGTCTAGCATGACATAGTGAAGCAAATTTCCTAATCACAGACTTAGCAATTGATTCAATGTAATCATTCCACTTAAAGTCATTGGAAAACATGAGACCAAGAAGGTGCTCTCCTGAAGGTTAGCGTTAACCATGCTGATGGAAGAAAAAAAATTCTTTAAGTTGCTTAATAGAGAGCAGTTTAGTTTTGGTTAACAAGCTACTTCTTGCCTTAGTTAACAACAGATTGAAGGTCATTTTTTTTTTTATCAGCTGCCAATTTGATTTTATCAATTATTATTAATACAGGAGTAAATAGTTGTGTCATCAGCATAGATACTGAGTCAAGAATTAATGACATCAGGAAGGTTATTGAAGAAAATAAGAATGAAGTAGGTCCAAGAATACAGCCCTGGAAGATATTCATATTAATGGTCTAGAGGTGTGGCCATTCATTAAGGCGGTTTGATAAGAAAGTTTGAATCAAATCAAAGAAACACACTGACTATTCCTGTCTCTCTCAGTGTGTTCCTTTCTATATACATGTCTATCTCAGTCTATTTCTGTCTATCTACCTACCTATCTCAGTGTATTCACCTATCTCTACCTGTCTCAATCTGTTCCTGTCTCCCTACTAGTCTTTCTCAGACTGTGTTCCCCTCTCACTATCAGTCTCACTCGACAGGTGTTCCCCTCTCACTACCAGTCTCTCTTGGTATATGTTCCTTTCTCACTACCAATTTCTCTCGGAATATGTTCCCCTCTATTTTCCATATTACACAGATTTCGCATAGCATAAGTAAGAGGAAATCGTGTGCAATTGCAAACATGTTTCAGTTCAAGAATAATCTATCTATTGTTTGGATGGTGAAATTGATGTAAAAAGTGGAATCAGTAAACCAAGTTCAAATTCTGGGCTAGTTTGTTGCATTCAATTTCACACAAATTCATTCATTGTTATACTTTTTTTTTTTTTTTTTAAACATATTCACATATGTCTATTACTCTTATTTTCCATCTTTCACTTTCTTTCTCATTCTTTTTCTCTTTCTTCTGTTTTTTCTTCTATCTTTACTTCTCTTTTCCCTACTTCTTCTCGCTTATTTTCTTACAAATTCTTTCATTCTAATTTTCTTCTTCTCTCCCTTACTCTTTTCTTTTTATTTTATTTCCGGCTTTCTTCACATTTTCATTCATCTTGCTTTCTCCTTCCTGTTTCTCTCTTTTCATTCATTTGCTATCATTGTCAGCTTTTTCTTTTTGTCTCTAACCACACTTTTCTTCTTTTTTTTTTTTTTTTTTTTTTTTTTCTGTTTTGTTTTTCTCTCTTTTGTAGTGAATAGTGCCACAATTTGTATTGGACAAAGTTTCAAAGTAACTGAATTAAACATTTTCAAAAGAAACAATTTCAAGGCAGAAATTTACATATATATAAAGAATAACATAATTGTATTTCATATTTTTTAAGTACTTAATTTTAGTGCTTAAATAATAAAGTAAATATTTATATATGTATATATGTCTTCACTTGGCTATTAATATATATATATATATATATATATATATATATATATATATATATATATATATATAAAGAATAACATAATTCACAGAGAGAAAAAATATACTTGTGTGTACATAGATAACTGAAACAGGAAGAAAGACATTATAGGCTGTGTTACAAGAAAGTGTGTGTGAGATTGAGATATAGCACACAACTGGATGAAATTATGATGTCGACTTATAAGACAAAAGAATTTCCTTCATCAGAGTGAAGTCTTGTTTTTACTACTACATTCTGGAGTAAAAAAGAAGAAACGGGATTTATTATAATTTCCTTTATAGTCCTGAAACAGCACCACCTTACAGCGTCCTGGTGGATAAAGTGGGGGTAATACCCACAATTTAATTTATGCTCCTTTTCATCTCACTTTTCTTCTCTCTTCTTTCCATTATGGATTATTCCATTCCTTTAACTAGAAAATCTCTTGTAATGTAAATATTTAAATGCCACAAATGAAATGGCTTCAGTCAATGAAAGTATTCTTAAAGGTCTCCTTATGAAGAGAAAAAAAATCTCATCCTGTAAATCAGTGATTCCCAAACTGTGTGGCAGAAAAAGATAGCAGGTGAGGCAGAATGATTGAAAGACAATCAAAGATTTAGAAACAATTTCAAAAATTTATAAGCTCAAAATAAATATGATTTCAAAATTTAAAATATAATGATGGATTACTTGTAATTGCATGCATGAGTTCAGTATAAAAAGTTATAAATGATTATTGACTAATTATCATTGTGATATTTTTTAATTATATCAAGTATTAAGAATATAGTAACTAGGGTCCGCAAATTGGAGGAGAGAGTTATCAATGATAATGTTCTGACTTCAATCTCCCTTTAGCCCTCTCTCTGTTTTTTTTTATTTTTAAATGTATTTTTAATCAGTAAAAACATAAAATTTGGTGAGGCACAAGCAAATTTTCATTCCGAAAATGCAGCCTATAGAAAAAAAATTTTGGAACCACTGCTGTAAGTGGATGACTGTGTCAGATCAATTTTATCAGAAATACTGCCTGCAGAATTCTTGTCCTAATATTTTTCAAATATGAATTTATTATTCATCACGTCACAATTCATCATAGTTATTTTGTGAACCACAGATTCAATCAAAATTAACTATAAAAAAGCACATAAGTCAAGATGAAAATGTGTAGCAAACAAACTTGCTTCACTGAATGAAATACCCATTTGTTGCATGTATTCTCCACTGAACATGATCAAAAAATGTTGTTTGAATGAAGGGGGAAGAAGAAAGGGAGAAAAAATGAGTTATGTAAATTTACCTTTTTTCCTGCCAATGGGTCACCATCAAAGAAGAAAATGAGAGAAAACTGAAGGCAGTGAGAGGGGAATTTTTTTTTTTTAGATGAAAGAGATGTGGGTTGCATTATGGGGAAAATGGTTCCAAGAATAAAAGTGTATGAGAAAAGAAGCTCAGACTGCTAACAGACGTCACATGAGTGAAGAATAAGGAAAGGGAGGCAAAGAAGGGAATGTGAAGAAATTAGAAGAGTGCAAGTGGCAACTGTATTATTTTGATTTGTTCATTTTTTGTTATAATCAAGATGATGACCAGAAACCTAAAACTCGAGGAAAGAAAATCAAGTGTGAAAGTATATATATATATATATATATATATATATATATATATGTAAGCAAATATATGGATATAGATCCGACAGTATGAAGAAAAATATATGGAAAAAACAAACAAAAATCCTTATATGCAATTATGCTGTTTTAATGTTAATATAATGTCAACGTCGGAAGTTTCGGTCTAATAAACCATCTTCAGGACATATTCATAAAATATAATTAACATTATCTTTGTCATGTTGAATTGATAATGTTAATTATATTTTATGAATTTTATTGGACCGAAACATCCGACGTTGACATTATATTAACATTAAAACAGCAAATTGCATATAAGGATTTTTGTTTGTTTTTTCCGTATATTTTTCTTCATATATATATATATATATATATATATATATATATATATATATACACACACACACACACATACATATATACAGGGTGAGTCAAAGTTACGTTAACACAAGTATGAGAGGAATCATTTATTCAGAGTTTACTGAACAGTCCCCACATATCCATCGGCACGATTGATGCACAAAAAACAGCAATCAACAGTACAATTCTTCAATGTATATAACTTTTTTGCTATACACGCAATCCTTTATTTCATACTAGTGTTAACATAATTTTGACTCATCCTCTCATACTAGTTTTAACAATTTTGACTCCCCATATATATATATATATATATATATATATATATATAAAAAGTGAACATTGAAGTCAACACTTAGAGGTGACAGGCTGCTTCATGCTAGAGGTAACACTCGTGGCCTGCCGATTACGTCTAGCATGAAACAGCCTGTCACCTCTAAGTGTTGACTTCAATGTTCACTTTTTATATTTATACACATTCTATCTCTGATGTTGGGCACTTTATCCCATAAATATAGCAAACCTTAAGGCTATATTTCTTCATATATATATATATATATATATATATATATATATATATATATATATATATATATGTGTGTCTGTCTTTTTTACTTGTCATTCTTTTTATCCCTTTTTTTGCTTAAAAAGAAAAAACAGTAGTCGACTTAGAAATTACAGGAAATCACAGGTGAGTATTGATCATTTTTCTTTTTTCTTTTTCTTTATTTTTCTCATTCAAATCCCCAAAATCTGGACTTTGCTTCTAGCGATCTTTCATAGAGAACTTTGTACTTGATCTGACCAGTCATAGGTATCTTGATCATATATAAGCTCCAGGTTTTGAGATGCCATCAAATGGAATTTGAAAGAGATTTTGGTGTTGCTGTCAATGTGCTATTTCGTTGGTGATTCTTGGTATTATGAATCTTTATAACCCTTAGCACAGTGGAGTAATGGATCGCGGCTCAGATTGAGGAATTGAAGAGCCAACTTCGATATCCAGTCAGATCCATTACATTCACTTATGTGCTAATACCCTTGGGAAAGATATGAGTCCTCTTCTTCTCACCCCAGCTATGCATAAATAGCAGGACAGATCAGGTTCTATAGCTTTAGATGGCAACTGGTCTACCACAGAAAGAAATAGTAACCTACTGCAGGAAAAAAATCTGCCTCGTCAGTCATGTATCAAAAGATACATGATCGCCAAAGCCTGTATCACACATGGCACATAACTGACTGACAAGCCTTGGCATTTGTGTATATTTTTCTCCTATAAAATGATTGACTAAATCATTCACATATATCTGAAAATGCTTTTATATTAAGCAATTTTTTTTTAGTTAAGTGAAAGTTTTTAGAGATAAAAAAAAGTTGCCTTAATTTAGCAGGGACTGCTGCAATCACACTTTATATAAAAATGTCATCAGAAAAGCCATCACTAAATATAGTGAATATTTTATGATGAACATAATTTTGGTTGTAAGTTTATTTTTTGGCCTGTGTCAAAAATTTCCATGAAAGATTCATACAAAGAACAAATATGTGGACAAAGAATTATTCGTGTATTGTTGCTCAATATGAAATTTCTCATTTATTTCAAGAAAATAAACTTAAAAATTCATTGAAAAGAAAAATATTACTACTACTTAAATAGACATTTTTAGGCAGAAGAATTTTTATAGATTAGGATTCCTCTAGCCATGTTTGTCAGAAGCAAAAAATATTGATGATTTATTGATTTAAAAGAGGAATTCTGTTCACAATATAAATACAAGGTAAAAATCAGTCCATGACTTTTTACAGAGTTATTACACTTAGTTGTTTACACGTTTGAAACTGTTTGTCATTGATATTTTTACAGAGTTATTACACTTAGTTGTTGTTTACACGTTTGAAACTGTTTGTCATTGATATCAGCATATTTTTTTTAAATTTTTTAAACTTTTTTTTTTAAAAATTGGTGATAATAATTATTTCTCTTAAATGAAGAATAAATGGATATATACTTTTATTAATTTGTGTGACAACTGGACAGCTCCAGCTGGATACAGCATACTCTGTTTTTGGTCTGATCTGGCTGCTCTTAAATGATTATTTCTGGTTACAATGCCAATTGTACAGCACCTTGCCAAATGGTGAACAGGCAGGATGCCGTGAAATATCCACTTTCACCTAATTCTTATATAAGTATTTTTTTTTTTTTTTTTTTTTTGCTATCCTCTGCCAGCCACAACAATGGAGAAAGCATTACCTTGAACCATTGCCAGTGAGACACACTGCAAGAGCCACTCTTATAAGTTAACACCAACTTTTAATTGTTAAACAAAATAATTTTTAAAACATTTATTGAGAAGAAATAATTTTATCAAATTTCTCTCAGCCTTTCTATATTTGATCCTGAAAAGAGGTCTTGCCTCTTGGAAAGTGAGCTAGATAGAAATACTTGAAATCCATACAAAGGTAGGGTGGACGGGCAGGGTGCAATAAATATTTTTGTTTCCAACTGATTCAACTTTTGTAATATCAGTTTTGGTATTCTGATGGGAGATATTATCGTGACATAAAATGGCAATTTTTATCTACCTTCGTTTCTGTTCAGATTTCCAGTTGGTCTTTGTGAATTAATGTTTGGCTACTTTGAAACAAATATTTAAAACTACTTTTGTTTTGCCAATGGCTCTCCATACTCTTCCAGGGCTGATAGTTTTTTTTTTTATTCTTATTGTAGCATCCCACTACCACTTTCTTATCAATGTTAAAATTTGTACATTTTTGTGCAAAAAGTGGATCAGAGAGCCTACTCAGCTTAGTAAATATTTTCAGGAAACATCAGCTTCTAAGTGCTCAATAAACACACAAGTGGGCATTGCAATCCATCCACATACAAATATTTTTCCAGCGCGTGACCAAGTCAAGTTTTCCCACCATTTTCTGTGAGCCTGTCATGTGATTATAAATAGCAGACACAAGCTTGCTGCTTTCTCTTCTCTATTCTTCCTTTTCCTGCGAAGATGTGACCTTAAGGATTCTCGTCTCGACCATGGGCAGTCAGACATTAAAAGCTTCTCCAACTTTTTCCAACCTACATTACAAACATACAGAACATTTCCAAACAAGCAACAAGAACTTTTCTCTTTGAAATATTCTTCTAAAGCTACAGTTTATTCAGCATTCCTCTGCTTTGTAATTAATTCAACTTTTGTGAGCTGAGATAAAAATATTTCACAGTCTAAGGGATATAACACCAACAACTTAAACTTTTATGCATGTATATCAATATACACAAATAAATACAAATGTTATTGTTTTAAAACCATTTTGTTCTTTCCTGAATTTCATCTTTTGTGATATTTTATGTTAAATATAAATTGCATGATCATGTTATACACGCGGCCATAAACAGACATCTAGAAATGGTCCATCCTTATAAAACATACCCCACTACATATGGTGACCCCAAAGTCCTCTACATTATCAGTGTCTAATAATGTTTTATCACATGATAACACAAATTTATGGGATGATGAGTCACCATTATTTATGATTAGATTAATATCTGCATCTTAATATTGCAATAACTGATCACTACCAAAAAGAGAACAAAACAAGATGTCTCTAGACAGTGAAACAAAAACCATCTAGCCTTGTAGATTAAAGAGTGTTCAGTTTAAAATTTCATAGCAGTTACTGGGATGAAAAGATACAAAAAGAAAGCTAAAAGACAATGTTGTGATAATAATAACAATAAAAGGACATTAGCCCAACTGTAATGTAAATTTTTGGACTGTGTCAGTGTGAGATAATAACATTGGGGAGGCTCAGATCCCAAATTCAATAATCTAGGGTCATTATTTCAAATGTCAAAAATCAGACACAAATCAAAAATGCAAGGGGTGCAAATCCAAAAGAGGCAATTATATATTCACCATTATTTGCATGACTTGTTACTACTTATTGAGCAGCTTTTCAATGTCTTTCGAGGTCAAATTCTACAGGTTTTGATGTGAAAAATTTCCAACATAGACTTTGATCTGGTTTTTATTTGAGAAAGTTTACTGTGCCAAAGTGTATTGCAACAATCAAAAAAGGTAATAATCACAGTTGACTAGACAAACTAGTCACTTGACAAAGTAATCCAACAATTACTGCAATTGTGAGGTCTTCATATTTTTAATAACATTTTGATTTAATGTCAAAATTTAAAAAAATGCTATTTTGGGAATTTCAGCATGAAATGATGAATAATTTTTGGTTATGTAATATATGACATTACAATGAATAAATAAAAAATATTTCCAATTGTAATCAAGCAACAAATATTTTACATTTTTTAAAATAAAGCTATAAAAAAACGTTTAGTTTTGCTCACTCATAGGTGGTTGTGTTTTAACGAAATTTATTTAAGAACACAAAGTTTGAAATAGTTACATCAATTAAAATGTTTTCTTAACAAAGTTACCTCCCTTGTATTATGACATCTTTTTACGCGTTCCGTTGAAACTAAAAAAAGTACACGTTTTTATGTCGTCAGACGTTGGCAATGCAGATCAGGGTTTTACTTTTGTTATATTTTTTTTTTTTTTTTTTCACATCGTAGTTTATTTTTATGACGTCATTTTGTCTTATGGCCAGTCTTTTTCTATATTTGTTTCTCAAATGCTCTTGTATTTGTTAATTTGAAAATGTCCTTTAGTGTTCTTTCTGATGTTTTTTTTCAGTCAAACTCTTTATGATTGATCTCAGTGATGGAAATAGGTTCTTGTAAACATTGGACTTCTTCTTCTTCTTCAAAAGTAACTTCATTGTTTTAGGAAACATTTTTCAAGGTTTTCAGGTACATTTCAGGTTTAGGATTTTTCTACTCCAAACACCACGTGTCAGAGGAAACTACTTAAATAAACTGGTCCCTCTCTGAATTTCTGGGATGATGAATTATCATTATTAAGGAGACAAAGTGGAAAAACTATTCAAAACTATGCATTTTGCCTCTTTATAGTAGGCATCTTCAGGTTAGAATGAAAGACAAACCCTCATGTAAAGAAAATGCATTGGAATTTTGGTAATGGACATAGGAATCAACACTACATAGTCTGAAGATTGTGTGAGGCATGAAACTGATAGTCACCATGTGATGTTTATTCCTATGTCCACATTGTCTATGTCTATAAACACTCTATTGGGAAAGAGTGAATATTGAACACTCTTCTCCATATAGCAAGTTTTAAAGTGTGTGTGCATATATATATATATATATATATATATATATCCCTAGAACACTAACCATAGTTATAAAGTTACACCACTACTAACCATGGGTATATCATACCCGATTTTGAAAATATCAAAAAAATATTAAATATAAATCTTTATTTGAAATATTTTACATGCAGGCACTTCAAACTTTGTACTTTGAGTTAATATTAATAGGAACTGAAAAACATTATTTAGGTAAGAAAATCAGGTACTGAAAATTGTAATTAAAAATAGGAAAATTTGCGCTGGGTACTATATACCCATGGTTAGTTTTCTAGGGTTAAATATATATATATATATATATATATATATATATATATATATATATATAATACATATATATATATATGAGAGAGAGTACCAGAAGTCACGCACCAACATCAGCACGGTGGAAGAGTAAACAAAGGTGTTAAGCCTCTCCGCTACCGGAAAATGTGTAATGATTTATAAAAAGAACGTTAAAAAACTGTTTTAATTAGTACTCACTGACTATTTCCTTAGGGTATGTCACAGATCTGTTGTGTAGCAAAATTGTCCACGCGCTCTTGATGATTTGAAGGATGCAATAACAACTGAGTGACAAAAGATCACCACTTAAACCCAAATTTTCTTGAATTTCATTGGTTGTTAAATAAAAATAAGCTTCAAGAAATTTCCATAACAAAACAGTCAAAAATTTGTGCAAAAATAGGCTCAACTGACATAAAAAAATCTTTCTCAAATTCATCCCTAATTTAAATGTTTTAAGAAATCCTATTGGCTAAAAAATAAAAAATATAACATTCACCCACTCATTTCGCAGAAAAATTCGCAACAGTTACTAAATCCCATTTCAGCTGATTTTGTTGTTAAGAAAACTATAAATAGAAACAGTAAACGAATTTTCATCACATTTGTGACTCACACATGCGAAAGATACACACAGGAATTATGTGCCACCAAAGATGCAAAAATTTACACAACAAACTTTTTCACTCAATATCTTTCATAGAAAAATCTTTTGTCTAAGTTAAATACAACCTTTTTAATCAAAGGCAGACAACTTTTAGACATTGAACAATTCCGAAACAGCAAACTTTTTCTCTAAAATATACTTTTGCACACATCATTACAAAAAAAGAAATTGTAAATTGTGTATATAAAATTTAATCTGTTGTTTCAAACGTGTATTTTTTGTCGTGATTGAATATCATTAACATTTGGCCATTTCTTATAATTTATGTTTGTGGATATTACATATTTTATTTACAGCACAATCTTAAATATTCACGCATCCTTCTTAGATCCACTACAAGTTGATGCTTGTTTTATTGCAAAGGGGTTCACAATTTGAGCATCTATTATGATTATGATCAATAAAAGCATTTTTTACGTAAACCTGGATGGCGCGCAACTTCTGGGACACCCTGTATATAAAGTGGATGACAAAAATATTCTTGCATATTCTTCCTCCTGCATCGTTCATCAGTGCTTCATATTGAAGGGTGTTTTTCGAACTGAACTAAATTTAAAATCCAGTAAGTGTTAATGATCTCAGTGTGAGAATCTTCAATCCTTTGGCCATGCCAACTGATAAATATTTTTTATTGTCTCTTCTCCCATTCTTTTGAAAGTTCAGTCTGTAACTCCTGTCACATGACCCCTATGATAAAGTGGGGGGTGCATTGTACATCAAATCACAAATATGGTGAGTTATATATATAATAATATAAAGCAATAATGCTAGTAATTAGCAATGTTAATTAGAAATTGATATATATGTAAAATTATGTAATTTAATGTACAAGGGTGGGCTGAAAAGTTCATAGGCTGACGATAAAAAAGAATGATGCTAGAGTTAAGAAATCTTGTATGCATTAATTACAACTCTTCTTATTAGTAACTGTATTGTTTCTTTCCAGTTAAACTGATATCTGACTGTTCAAAGAAGACTTCAAAAGTAACTAGTAGTCTCTTGAAAATGGACAAAATTTGGCATTGTGGTGTTATGAAGTGCTTGTAGAAAAATGGTTTGGTCTTTCCCAAGGACATTTATACTGACATTGTTGCTACATTAGAGGATGGCACCGAATCTTTAGCAACTGTGCAAGAATGGGAAGCTGAATGGAAGACAGGAGAGTCTTGAAGATAACCCACGGTCAGGACATCGTGAAACTACTACCACTGAGGAATACATTAATCATGTTCACCACGTGATGATCAATGAGAGGCGATTGACTATAAATCAAATTGCCAATGCTATTAGCATATCCCGTGAGAGAGTTGAGAATATTCTACACAATGAATTTGACAGTGGGTGCCACGTCTTCTAATACCTGATCGAAAGTGCACCAGACTGATCACATTATGGGAACATCTGACATTGTTTGAAGCCAATCCAACTGGTTTTCCTTGAACGTTTCCTAACTCAGGATGAGTGTTGGGTTCATCACTTTGAACCAAAAACAAAGGGACAATCCATGCAGTAGGAACACTCCTCCTCACCTGCTCCAAACAACACCAAAGTTGTTTCATCTGCAGGGAAGGTGATGGCTTCAGTTTTGAGGATGCAAAAGGCACTGTGTTTATTGACAATCCTGAAAAATGTCACACCATCAATGGAGAGTACTAATTTTAATTCTGACCTTATGTTCTACTCCTTTAACTTTCGGAAAAGAGGTAACACTTTGTTTTTAAATTTCCTTAAAAATGATTTAATAACAGTTGCTTACCATCGCCTGAAGAAGTACAATCAAAATATTGAAACATGAAAGCTTTTGTATCTATCTATATTTCTGAGATGAGGTATTATGTACACTATTTACATTATTCGAACTATTGTCCTCACCTTTGTTGCCATATTTATTACAACGTTTCGGCTGTTGTACACTCCGGCCTTCTTCAGGTGGTTGGAATGTAACACAAGAGGAAATGGAAAAATCAGGCGTGGCTGACCACATATGGAGAGAAAGGGGAGATCACCACCCTCTGTGGGATCAGGTTGAAATCATAGACAAAGAACACCATTGGAAAATTCGTAAACTTAAGGAATTAGCACATATGCTAGGCCACAAAAATGTCCTGAGCCGACCAAGCATAGAAATTAATATGGGAACCAGTAATAAAGAGTGCCAGAGAAAATAACAAAAATTGCAATATGAGCTCTGGTAAAAACATATATGATAACAGCAAAAATTGCAATATGAGCACTGGTAAAATATGGTTGCTGAAGACATTAGGTTTATAATACCCAGAAATTCATACCCAGACGTCCTCAAAGACACATTGCACAGTGGGTAAAGGCGTTGGTTAGATCCAGTGACAGGTTCCAAAGAGTGTGAGTTCAATACCCCAGTTAAGGAATTAACAGGAGATAACTGATAGCTGACATCCATTAAAACATGGCATGTGGAACTAGAGCAGTCTACCCCAGTCAGCGAAATAAAGGGTTCAGTTTGACATTCCAACCACCTGAAGAAGGCCATCCTATATATGACAATAAATTAACAACTAAATGTGATATATCTATAATATTTTAAATGGGTTGTTTGAAGACCCCCATAGTACTAATGCTGTATAATGCTTTGCAGTAATAACAGAGGGTATCTGTCTATATTTCTGAGATGAGGTATTATGTGCATTATTTACATTATTCAGACTATTATCCACATCTTTGTTGTCATATTCAAGGACACATGGCACAGTGGTTAAAGGCGTTGATTAGATCTAGTGACAGGACCCAAAGAGTGTGAGTTCAATACCCAGTTAAGGCAGTGGCAAACTTTTAGAAGGAAATTAACTGGAGATAACTGATAACTGACATCCATTAAACATGGCACGTGGAACTAGAACAGTCTACCTCAGTGAGCGACATAAAGGGTTCAGTTCGACATTCCAACCACCTGAAGAAGGCCGGAGCATACAACGGCCAAAACGTAATAAATATGGTGACAAAGATGAGGACAATAGTCCAAATAATGTAAATAATGAAAGCTTTTGTGTAGCAATTTAAAAATGTTTTTATTATAATTTCTTATAATAAAAGTATAATAATAATACAATTAATATAAGCAAATGATTTGTCACTTAGCTGATTGATGTTACCTTCAGCCACCAGATTCCAGAGATTTCTAAACAGGCCCTCCAGGAATTAGACCCCTTCTCATCAGTGGATATTTGCCTCTTTTTATTGTTTTTTTTTTTTTTTTTTTTTTTTTGTCTTTTTCACTTTACACTCATTCTGTAATCTTTTCTCTCTTTTTCCTTTTTTCTTTCAATTGCTGCCATTTGACCTTCCGCTTTTCTGCACTTGTTTTTAATTTTTGAGCATTCTAGTTTTTTCTTGAGTTAGGAAAATTGTATTTCATTTTTTTTTTTGAAATAATTAATTTTAGTGCTTAAAATAAAGTAAATATTTATATATGTATATATGTCTTCACTTGGCTATTAATATATATATATATATATATATATATATATATATATATATATATATATATATATATAAGAATAACATAATTCACAGAGAGAAAAAATATACTTGTGTGTACATAGATAACTGAAACAGGAAGAAAGACATTATAGGCTGTGTTACAAGAAAGTGTGTGTGAGATTGAGATATAGCACACAACTGGATGAAATTATGATGTCGACTTATAAGACAAAAGAATTTCCTTCATCAGAGTGAAGTCTTGTTTTTACTACTACATTCTGGAGTAAAAAAAGAAGAAACGGGATTTATTATAATTTTCTTTTATAGTCCTGAAACAGCACCACCTTACAGCGTCCTGGTGGATAAAGTGGGGGTAATACCCACAATTTAATTTTTGCTCCTTTCCATCTCACTTTTCCTTCTCTCTTCTTTCCATTATGGATTATTCCATTCCTTTAACTAGAAAATCTCTTGTATAATGTAAATATTTAAATGCCACAAATGAAATGTCAATGAAAGTATTCTTATCAGTCTCCTTATGAAAAGAAAAAAAATATTATCCTGTAAATCAGTGATTCCCAAACGGTGTGATGGAAGAGGATAGGTTATCATCGTTTTATTTTTATTTTTTTGACTTCTTGTTTTCTAGAGCATACATTTTTTTTTCTTGAGTTTAGGAAAACTGTATTTCATATTTCTTTTACATAATTAATTTTAGTGCTTAAATAATAAAGTAAATATTTATATATGTCTTCACTTGGCTATTAATAAATAAATACATACATATATATATATATATATATATAGGCAACATGTGCAATGACTTTCACAGAGAAAATACTATATTCACTGTAGGCAGAAATTGCTGGGTAGTAACACTTCGATAATTCTGGTCCTAGTCAAAAGTGCTGACCCTAGTTGATTAAAGCATTGGTTCATAAATTTGGTGATATAGTAATTTTGAGTTCAAACCATGGGCCGGGCAGTTTGTACTTGGCCTCAGTGGAAACTGGACAAGTAATAACCAACAGTATTAAAAATAAGAAGTAGATGGGTTATCCCATATATGGGCAGTGGAACAAGAACAGTCTACCCCCCAGATTAAATAAAGGGTTCAGTTCGGAATTCTCTGTAGGTTATGCGGATCAATATACACCTGATGAAGGCAAGAGGGCACAGCAGCTGAAACGTGATAACAAGATGAGGTCAATAGTCTGAATATAAATAAATAAAATTTAGTACTCATCCTGGGTTAAGAAAATTACATCCAAATTTTTTTTTTTTTTTACTAATTCTTCTCCCAATAAAAGGCTCAAGAGCCACTCAAGGGGAGAGGGTTGCTGAATGAGGTTGTTATATGAACATAAGAGGAGGAGGAGGAAGTAAGAAGTGTAAATTATGAGGATATGTAAGAAAGAGTTAGTCTGGAAGATCATAGTGATCAGGGAAGTATCCTCTCAGGAGTCTTTTCCACAAAGTAGAAGTTCTTGGAAAGAAGCTGTTCAAATAGAACTTTCTTCTTACTAATCAACAATGACTTTGTGGGACAGATTTCTATAAGAACTTGCCTTACATAGCTTGAAAAAGAATTTATAAAGATTATTTTAAATAGGAAACACCTTTTAGAAATTAATGTTTTTCGACATGGAGAAATACTTGTCATTTTAGGGCCTTGTAAATTTTACGATTATAAATGTTTATGTAAGTTCCTGTAACTTAAAAAAAACTAAGACTGCTATAAGCTTCTAAAATCCATAACAAAACATGATTTCTGAATGACTTGATAATAAAAAAATTTAGAATATCTTTACATGTTAACCAGCAGTTCCCAAAGTGTGTGCTCAGTAGACAATTTACTCTCAGAGGCACCATGAAACACACACTCTTTATTTATCAACCTCCCCACAAGGCAAGATATGGCACAAGTCCAGTTTTTAACATGGGGCATTCGAAGCCCATAGGCTCAGCCAAAAATTGCCCATATACATGGGATTGGGTTTGTCTGCCTCCCCGAACAAGACTGTCTTCGTCTGGGTCCCTCTCCACCTAGCGGTAGAGAGTTCAACAAGAGAGGAAGAGAAAGCCTCCTATACACTTTTTTTTATTTCTTCCCAAGCAAGGTGATAAAGCCAGTAAGACACAAGCAGTTATTGAGGGTGAAGGAAACTGAGAAAAAAGAAGGGACAATAAAAAGAATGGAAAAAAATATGCTGCTTATAAATTTTTGTAGATTTTAGATGACAGGAAAGCAATAAACTGGGAAAGAGTTCCACGGGTGAGAAATGTGAGAATTAGAATAGAACTTAGCAATTTCAACAGTAAAATGATGAGACCTAACTGCCAATCTAGTATTACTCTTAAATTCGTGAAGTCAAGGTGCCAAAGAGGAAAGCTCATCAGAAGAATTACATTTATAGAAAAGTTACATGGAAGCTACATCATGACAGTAGGAAAGTGATTGAAGCCAAAATGCCAGGTCAGGACTGATAACAGATTATTCTTTGGATTTTGTCAAGAATCTCTAGATAAATAGTAAAAACATCAGACCAGATGTGGCAACAATATTCAATGCATGGACGAATGGTACATCTAAGACATATTCTAAGCTTTATAATGCTTATAAACTCCATGCTAAAAAAAACAAAGTCTATGAAAATTTCAATAGATACATTGACTTATGTCCAGTTACAGATATGTGCTGGTAAGAGCTTAAAACCCATTAACTTTGATTATAGTAATTTCAGCCATTACTTCAATTGTCTTTATTCATGCAAATGAAGAAAATTCGATAATGTTAAAGAGAGATTATTGGTCCTGATGTGGCGGCTCGGCTTCACTCACTTTCCCTTCGCCGTAAAGTTGCCTTTCTATGTCTTTTCTATAAATACTTTCATGGTAATTGTTTGGATGAGCTTTTCTCTATAGTATCTAGACTTTTTGAATTTAAGCGCAGTACTAGACTGGCGTCAAGATCTCACCAATTTACAGTGAAGGTGGCTAGATATAGCCATAAATTCTTTTTTTTTTCTTTTTTTTTTGTAGACCCCTGTCAGTCAGGGTTGACCATGGATAGCATCCTAATTGTCTGCTTGGCTAGAGTATCGATGTCTGTGACTGTAAAGGTCAATGCAGGTGTGACAATCTCTATTACAGAGATTGCACGTGTGTTCTGTGTCGCTGGTCTGTTGGAGCAGTCACTTTGCTTTCTACGGCCCTCCTTTCCATGGCGACTTGTGCCAGCTTCTCCTCTCCTGACTTGAGGGTTTGGTCAGGGTCCCTCTCCATTCGGATTGTATGTCTGCCAGGCTCTCCCAGGACTGTGTTGATGTCCACAGCTTTCATGTCGCATCTCACTACATCGCAGTACCGCAGCTGTGGCCGCCCAGCGAGTCTCCTTCCAGCGGCCAGCTCTCTATACAGGAGATCTGGCATGTGATGGACGTGGCCCAGTCAACTGAGTCTGGACTGAGCAGTGTGAGCATGCTGGTAAACCTGCTTGAGACAAGACCTCAGTATTGGGCACCTTATCTTGCCACGCTATTCCCATAAATTCTATGCTGGAAGTTTCCTTTCTTGCCTGTGGAACTCCTAGCTCCATGCTTTCCAGCCAACTTTAATCTGCAAAAATTTAAAAGCAATGTCAATCACTATGTCTTGTTCTCCTGATTATTTTCCTTTTCTCACTTATTAATGTTTCTGTTCCTAATTCTTCCACAATGTGTAACCCCTTGTGTCTTAGTGGCTTTACTGCCTTGCATGGGGTGATACCAATTCAAAAAATATTTTAAAAATACAATGAAAAAGAGCACACACGCTGTCAGACTTTATTTAATTGCTTCAGAAAAATGGAGGGGAGAAAAAACTTCTAACCTGTCTAACTGGCACACTGTGATTCACTGCTCATCTCATCTGGCAATTCAGTTTCAACATAGATGGCACTTTTCCCTACAAACGGGGTTTACTTTCTGTATGGATCTAAATTCTTAAAGACTCTCCATGGCCTTGCTGATGATTGTACCTACTAAATGGTGATGTAAACGAAGTGTTTAAATAAAAATATGCTTAATTGATACAATCTTTAATTTATATTATTAATGTGTATTTAACTATTTCTATGTTGTTGTTGAACCCATCCTCACCAGAAAATCATTTGCTCCCCACCCTACTTTGTAAAAATAATCTGATCTAATTTTAGCATGCAAATTCTTATTTGCAGGACCCTGACTTAAAGTCCCCACCTCCACTCAAAACAGTGGTGATGGGTCTGGTTCTAGTTCTTTGTATTTAAATTAAAATGCTAAGTTCCTTCGGGATGTAGGCACTCATGGCTCTCCACAGTTTCCTTTCCTTTTTATTATATTTTAATTGCCATGTCTTGTTTTTTTTTAATGTTTGATTCATTTTGTACGGTTTATCAAGCCTTTTTACAGGTTATTTAAAGTCAGAAAATATTTTTAGATTGTAAGAATTTTTGTTTTTGAGATAATAATGGTGACAAGTCTTACTAATTAACCCATAGCTTGGAGGAGAAGAAACGGATTCATACGTTTCCCAATGGTATTTGCGTGTAAGTGAATATAACGAACCCAACTGGAATTGGAACTCGTCTCTGCAATTAACAATTCCAAGACATTATCCATTGCACTACCTGCACGTCCAAACTTAAAGCATCTGGTATTCCCAAGCGGTCACCCATCTAGGTACGAACCAAACTCGACGTTGCTTAACTTCGGTAATCGTACGGGAACCGGTGTTTCAACGTGATACGGCCGTAATCCCGATGCTTTCTTGGGAAAGATAGTGAAAGTGCTTTCCGTTGCCTTCTCCACGTTTTGAATTCAGAATTCTTTTTTTATTTAGACTTGAAATCCCAGCCTACCCTGCTACTTACTTAATCCATAGCTTGGGGGAAGAAGATTAATGATTTGTCCAAAAGTGAATTGATTAGCCCGGAATTTGAACTCGGCTTGACCGATCGCACTCTCTGTGCCGGTATCCGTTACATTTGTGGCGATTGTATATTGATATTAAAATTCTTTAAAACTCCAAACACTACTTGCTCATTCTTGAACTTGATGTAAATTGGCAAAAAAGGACAAAAATAATCATTAATGTTGTTGTTACTAACCACACGAACAGAAATGCACTTAGTTGCTCGATGTTTTTCTTCATAAGGTGTCGTGAAAACACACAAAAGGTGCTGTTGTTTTAGAACCGCAAAAAAAGCCGATCGGGAAGAGACCGTCTTTCCTTTGCCATATTCTAAATAAAAATGCTGAAACATCAGACTAGCAATAAAAATGCCACTTATTTTTCCTTTTTGTATAGCACAGTTTGGATAAAGAATTTATTGTGATGGATGACCTGTAACTTCGTACATGTATCGAAATCGGAAATAAATACAATGGTAAAAATATTTTAATTTGCTGAAAATCACAATGAAAATCTGTATTAGAAACTGAATTGTTTTTCAAGTGTAGCTAATTTCATTTCTCCAGTTACACGCATAAATTTTGCCTAGCATTCAACTCCTGACAAAACTACATAATTAATTACTATTCTTAAGTTCATTCGTATAAAATCTCTCACCTGATCCAGGAAGTACCGACTACACGTAAAGAAGCAATTTCAACCACTATGGAGCACTTAACTCACCACATAGAATTGTTTCTGAAATGAAAGACAAAAAAAAAATATTTGATCTTATTTTTAGCAAATTAGTTTGTTTTTTTCCTTGTTTTCTCTTTCTCTCTCTCTCTCTCTCTCTCTCTCACACACACACACACAGCAGATGTAATCCTGTCTGTAAAAAAAACACATGAACATAGACTGTAAAATGAGAAATATCTTTAAACATAAGATTAATAATTTAAAGAAATATGCTTCGAGACAAGGTTAAAATAAAAACAGTCGCATTTCAAGTCAATTTGAAAGTGAATTGGTGTGTACCATTAATTAATTAATCATTATTGTTTGTTTCTTTACTCCAAACAACTTTTATTCTTCTTGAGACAACACAGGAGAACATCAGATGATTCTGGGGTGGGGTTATTAGACTCAAGGAAAAAACAAAAGAAGTTAATAGACTTAAAGTTAAACGCTATATGAAGGAACTTCACTCAGACCCCACTTTTTGCTGTGTAACTGAGACCTCACTCTATGATGACAATGCTATATTGAGCATTTCATATATCATATGAATATTTCATATGATATTTCGATATCATGTGAGATATATATATATATATAATTAATATAATATATATATAATATGTGTGACGTCACGAGCTGCGACGCGATTTTCGCTTCCGCGATTTTCGCTTCCGCGATTTTCGCTTCCGCGTCTCGTATATACGAGTTTGTCGTTACTTGGAAATTTTCACGCATCAAGGGTGGACTATCATTGTTGTTTCGTCCGTGTGTTGTTTGATTTATTGAAATTGTCATCTTTAATAATGGCTTGTGTAAGCCGAAAGCTTAGATTGGATTTAAACATGTATCAATATGCTGATTTCTTTTCGTCTTTCAATGATAATGTTATTAAGCTTATCAGACAATATGAAAGGAACTTACTTGTCTATATTATTTAATGAAACATGCATTAATGAAAAATTGCGGCCTAAATAAATAAATATATATATAATTATATTTCTATATCATTTGTCTCTAAAATGATTACTGCTGTTAATTTTCAAAATAAATCAGAAATCTTAATTTGCCGTTTTTTTAATCCGAAATATTAGCTTCTAGAACTTTTTTTTTAAATCTACTTACTGTGCCTCGTTCCAAAAAATAAGTATAAGCGAAAAAAAAAAAAAAACTATTTTTTTTTTAAAAACTCCAAACAAAATTAATGTTTAGTTTTTACACTGAGCATAAAAATGTTGATTTCATGAAAAAATCAGATAATTTAGGTACCTCCAAAAAAAAAAAAAAAAAAAGCAGTGATACCTAAGATTTAAAAATATTTCTTTTAAACTTGTTAATGTCTTTCTTGAAGCTTCTATTTTAGTTTGAAATTCCAAGCTAATAAATTAAATTTAATATTTCCAATAAGCAAAATACTTTACACAACATAAAATACAGAAATACCGAATTTAAAATGATTGGGATCATTTTTTTCTGATTATCAGTAAAATCGATTAAATAGTCCATATTGACAAATTTGTCAGCACAACATAATTCTCTTTATTAAAAAAAAAATCTTTAAAAAAATAAAATATACATTTCTGAAAAGTTATTTGAGAAAAATTAGCTGACTTGAAGTTTAATTACTGATTTGAAGCAAATATTACTTTTTAAGTTAAAAAATATCGCAGAAGTTTAATAAAACACGGAGGTAGGTGTTTTTAGTGAGATGTTGAGTTTTGTTAACTAACAGCTTCATGTTTGGCAAATTTAAATAAGGAGATAATTGTAAAAAAATTATTACATAACAAATACAATAAACGCCTTTTTCTATATTTTTACTCAGAAATTTTAACTTAGCATTCAAATATTTCATCGAATTTTAGATACTTTGGCTTTTTATACGATAGTATTGCTTATGGAGTTTGTTTTTTGTTTTTGTTTTTTGAAGAAATGTTAGAAAATTACCAATAAATTTTAAATTTACTATATAGTTACCGCTACTTAATTTCTGATAATGTATTTACTGTTAAAAATCAGTATTTTATATACACACAAAAAAAATTCAAAATTCTTTTTAAAATACTCGGGTTGCTGATGTGGAGTAAGCTTTTCTATTTATATTTTATGATTAGTAAGTACAGCTTTTATTTACACCTGACCGCTACAAATTAATACAGAATTTTAAGACTGATTTTTTTTTTTTAATTAATTTTAATTAATTGATTCATTTTCTACGGCTTATCAACCTTTTCTGCGAGTTATTTAAAGTCAGAAAATATGTTTAGAATGTAAGAAATTTTTTTTTTTTATCATCTAAAAAGAAATGTTTAAAATTCATTTATGAATAAATACTGAAAGTTTCATTAAAATCTGACAATTATCTGATTTTTACAAAAATTGCCAAAGCAATGTGTTTTTCACTGCTAAAAGACGCTCAAATTTCACGGACTAATTTTATGGTGACACATTCACACCAGAAAAACAAGATTTTATTTTAACCAAAATTTAGGTGCTAAACAGGATTAAAAAAAATATATTTTTGCATAAAAATATCCTTTGGTCTTCCCTCTTGATAATAACACAAAGATTTTGACGATATAATTTTGTTTAATTGGAGCATTTTTTCATTACGCATGCTTATTAGCTAATCTGTGGAGGTGTTATATTGAATGAGCAATATTTCTTAAAACTTAATATCTGATTTTAGTCCACACACATTTTTTTATTTTATGGCGACTTGCTTGTTATGGATGTTTATAAAGAACTTTGAAAAACTTCTTTAAAGACACTGTAACTAACATAATAAGTACCACCAAAAAATATGGATACTTTTTTCCGCAATAAATGCAAAAACTCGACTGTTTTAAAATATTTACCAAAAATCAGGGAATTATCCGGTTCAAAAGAAAATTTTAGGACTTATTCATTTACTGAATAAATAGGTTATTTTAAAAATACTTTGCGGAAATATTTTGGGGGGGGGTATGTTTCACTTTTCCATCTTTCGATATCGCGTGTTTAATTTACTTTTTATTTTATTTTTTTAGCGGTGGGGTGGGTGTTCGTCCAATTTGGGTTTGTTTTTTTTTATTTATATAAAAAGAAATCTCTAAAGATATTATTTCAGTAAAACATTTACGCAATATCGAATGTGAGCATACAGAAACATCGGCCCGCATCTTGCTAAAAACAATTCATTAAAGTTCAAAAAATATTGGTTGTTGGATTATTTAAGAAAAACAGGTTATTTTCTTTCAAATTCTATAGAAAAAAAAATCTAAACTTAACATTTTTTTTAAATTACTTGTATTTTTTTCAGTGCAATTTTTAAAATAATCTCGTTGCTGTTCGTCATAAAAGTTTATTTTATTAAATAATTACATGTTTGAAGACTTTAAAAATGTAAAGTTTAATAATGTCATTTTCGAGTGTGAACCATTTTTACATGGATTTTTTTATTTTACTTTTTCCTCTTAGTAACTATTAGATTATTTTTGGTATAGATGTACAAAAAGGAAATAATTCTGACATCTATCGCGTTAATCGAGTACTATTCAACCCGTTCAGTCAGTATTTAAAAAAAATATTCATTATACTAAATTTAATAAAAGTGTATAGAATAAAAAAGGATTTCCAAAACTATTGCTTATATAACGTTGTAAAAAAATTACTTTTAAAAATAAATAACAAATTCTTAATTATCGCATTGCTGGTTTTCCGTACTTCTTTAGGTTATTTTCCTTTTTCCCGCGCTTTTTCGGACAGGGGGAGATTTACAGTCTTTCTATCTTTTCCTTTAACCTCAGACTAGCGTCCATAAATAAATTTATTTTCATTCTCTTTTTAAGTAAAAGGAAGCATTATTTACTTTTGAGAAAATCCAATTAAATAATTCTTGAATTTACTAAGAGACTTCGAAACACATCTCTAGGGCAAATATTGGATTTTAAATGAATCTTATTCTTAAATTTGTTATTTACATTTTTCGTATACAATGGCACCACGATGAGAGATGAAAAAACGTACCAATGTCTTAAAATGCCGCAAAAGTTATTTTATATACATTGAAATTTTTTTTTTTTTTTTTCATAAGGATTTTTTAGCTTTTTAGGCCATTCTTTCGAATAGAACCGAAATTGAAGTTTTTAAAGCTATTTAACATGTTTTTCGAGTTATTAGAAAGTACGTGCCGATACTTTTACATCAAAAAGTTCTTTTGGTTTGCTAATGGAATGGTACGCTAAGATAAATCCAGTTCTGATTTACGTTGGTGACAGGAATTAACTTAAATAAATGTCTGTTACTAGTGTTATCATTTGGATGTTTTTTAAAAAAAAAAAAAAAAAAAAAGGAAAAAAAGTTTAGCTCAGCTCCAAATCGACGTTCTCTCGTTTTTGGAAACTGATAAGAAATGAAAAAACTAAAAAACATAATTAATAGAACTTTCGCAGTCTTTATTGATCTTAGAATCAATATTATTCGTTTTTACTCGCTTCTTGACCATTGATATTTTCGTCAGTGGCATAGTCTTCTTATTAACTTATTTTTGCATTTTTTTTCGATCTCCCAACTCCCACCCACCTTTTTCGATCTCATATGCTTTTATTTAAGAATGTTATTGTTAAAGTATTTACAAATTTTGTCATCCACCCCGCCACAAAGGAGAAGCTAATTGATTTTGAATATATGGAGACATAGCAACAAATTTCAAGTGGGAAACGGGGTTTTTTTTTTGGGGGGGGGATAAGACATTTATTTTTCACACTTCCCATGCCTATTCTCTTTTTTTCGATAGAGAAGGAAACCATTTAAAAAAAAGACTTGCATTTTATGATTTTATCAAGCTGTTTCAATTCTGAATTTTTTTTTTTAAATCATTTATTTATTATTTTTTACTTCAAAGACTCTTGTGTTGGAACGTGAGAAATATGAAAATAAACAAACCCACATATAATTTTAGCCAATTCTTCGAGATCTGGTAAAGCTCGTTACCATAACAAAAATGTCGCAAAGAGCCAATCTGAGTCTGTACTTAAAAACAGCTGAAAACTTCATTATTCAAAGAGAGGCCTTCATGACGACTGCAATGACCAAAAAGTATATGCATTCGAAGCAGATTTAGAAAATTAATCAGCAGAAGAGGAAGTTCAAAAGAACCACTCCCCTTAATCTAACTGATTGCCATGGAGTGCTCAAGTGTGTCATCAGTCATAGTATATCCGTCTAAATAATAGACTGACCATCCACCCAAGACGGCAAAAGGCAAAAAATGGCGCAAGAATCTTGAATCTATCACGTGACTGCATTGATCACGTTGTCGCTTTTCTTGTCATGTGACTGAAATAGATTTCTTCTCTTGCAGACTCTCAAAACACAAGCACGCGTTTACAAATCATGTTTAGATGTGTGTGTGTGTACGCATTGTGCCTCCTTGAGAACCAGTCACAACTCTCCTGCATTGCAATTCATGGCTAGTCACTTTTTAACTGTTTAAAAAGTAATTTCCTGTTCTTTCTTTCTCTCTCTCTAAAAAAGAAAAGAAAATGTTGTTTGTTCACTTGAGAAAGAAAGAAAGAAAAATGAAAACGTCTGCTGCACCACCTTTTTATTTTAAATTGTAGTGTGTTGTACGGATTATTTCAGTCCGTGTGTACTTGAGAGATATATCATGATGTTGATAATTTTTAAATTGAGTTTCGATGTGTGGGTGTGTTCTGAAAAATTTTAAACTGTTACGAATAAAATGCCTCCCCTCCAAACATAAAAAAAAATAAATAAAACTACAATGTAAATTTTTATTTAAAAAAGTAAAAAAAATTATAAATCTTATAGAAAAAAAATTGTTAAAACAGACATAATTGATTTAAAAGTAACTTTTGCTAACTAAATCGACTTTAAACTTACGAAATAAATGAAATTGAACTGGAAAGCATTTTTTTTTTTTAAATAATAGAAATAAATTTATTTCAAACTGACTTTTCTGGCTAAAAAAATAATTGAGAAAAATTGATCAAATTTTAAAAAATATGCATTTTTTAAAAATTATTTGTTAAATTATTTTTAAGTGCTTCAAATTTGTTATTTCAAGTCACACTGACTTGCTTGACTGAAGAAGACTAAAAAGTACAAAAAAAAGTGTCTTTTTTTGTTAAATAAATATAATTATTAAAAATGTTTTTTCAGGTGAAATTTGTTTAACTTCTTTCGATGAATAAACGTCAACAAACATGAAGTAAAAAAAAAAAAAAACAGTTCAATTAAAAATTTATTTTAGTTTTCTTTAACGCAACCATTGCGAGGAGAGTCACAGAAAGAAAAGAGAGAAGCAATAAGAGGAAAGGAAATGTTTCTGCGAACACTCTACTTCCTGTGCGCATGCGCATAGGCGCTCCTCTTGTCTACTATTATGGGGTATCAGTTGTGCGTGGCATTGTGGGTGATTATTACCTTCTACAATCCAAGATGGCAGCCGGACTAGATTGGTAATTGTAACAATTTTTTTTCCCTTTTACAATAATCAACGTCACTAGAATTTTTTTTTTTAGTTCCGTTACTGCCGCTGTTTTTACCATGGATACTAGTTGTGACAGGTCGGCTAACCGAAGTGAGTTTCTGGTCGGTGGAAAGTATCGTCTGGTGCGTAAAATTGGTAGTGGGTCGTTCGGTGATATTTACCTTGGCATCAACATAACGAATGGCGAGGAAGTGGCCGTCAAGTTGGAATCGGTCAAAGCTAGACACCCGCAGCTATTGTACGAAAGTAAATTGTACAAAATATTGCAGGGTGGAATCGGTATCCCGCACGCCCGATGGTATAACCAAGAAAGAGATTACAACATTCTTGTACTGGATCTTTTAGGACCGAGTCTGGAGGACCTGTTCAACTTCTGTTCCAGACGATTCACAATGAAGACGGTGCTCATGATAGCCGACCAGATGATCGGTCGAGTCGAATATGTTCACAACAAAAACTTCATACACCGTGACATCAAGCCCGATAATTTTCTGATGGGCATCGGTCGACATTGTAACAGGGTGTTCATGATTGATTTCGGTCTGGCCAAGAAATATCGTGATAGCAGGACACGCCAACATATACCTTACCGTGAAGACAAGAATCTCACCGGGACAGCTCGCTACGCCAGTATCAATGCCCACCTGGGAATTGAACAGAGTAGACGGGACGATATGGAGTCCCTTGGGTACGTCCTGATGTATTTCAACCGAGGTAGCCTACCCTGGCAGGGATTGAAAGCTGCTACAAAAAAGCAGAAATATGAGAAAATCAGCGAGAAGAAAATGTCTACCTGCGTCGAGGTCCTTTGTAAAGGTTTCCCGGCGGAGTTTTCAATGTACTTGAATTATTGTCGTGGGTTGCGCTTCGAGGAAGCCCCCGATTATATGTATCTTCGACAGCTTTTCCGCATTCTCTTCCGTACCCTCAACTACCAGTACGACTATACGTTTGACTGGACAATGTTGAAACAAAAGGCTACCAGCAATGTACAACAGCAAACAGTCACACAGGCAGCTGCTCGCTAAACAAACAAACAATTGGCTGTTGGGAAAGGAAAATAAAATTAAAATACCTACAAATTCAGAAACATTATTGAAAAACAAAATAAGTTAGTCTCTTTGTCTGACTAACAAACTAAGGGAATTTCAAGTTGTTAAAAAGAAAAAAAATTTGGAAAAAAAAAAAAAATAACAACAAAAAAAAAACACCCCCACCAAAATAACTGAAGACTGGTTTTAAATATTGTAAATAAATTGTACAGTACCTACAATTTAAAAGAAATGTGGGAAAGAAATGAATTTAAAAAGAAAATAAACTCCCCCTCCTTTTAACTGCAAAAGATTTTCTTACTTGCCTAAAAAAAAAAAAAAAAATCTAAAACAAATACAGCTTGCATTCAGATACACCTTGATAATATTTAACACCTGAGACAAAAAATGCCCCCCCCCTAAAAAAAAAAAAAAATAAACTTAAAAGAAAAGTAGACAATCCAAGTGCTTTTTTTTGTAGCCAAGCAAAAAGTGATGTCTTTTTCTTTTATTTTAACAAAGGAATTTAAAAAAAAAAATTACAAAAAAATAAGCCTTTAAAACATCTCACAACTCAATTATCTTTATGGTGGTCAGCAAATACGAATTTTTTTTTTTTTTTTTTTTTTTTTCTTGAGGAGGAAAAAAAAAGGTTAATGGCAAAACATCGCGTTATTTTCTTTCTGATTGGAATTTGCAAACTCCAAAAACCGAAAGAATGGCGTGGAAACAAAAAAAGAGTCTAAAAAGGAAACACTGCATTTGTTTTTGATGGAGAATTGGGATCTGATATTGTTACCTATTCTCTTTTAATTTCTTTGCCAATTGGCAGGACTGGAGATAAAATGGGGTGGGTGCCTGTTCAACTTGGATTAATGTATTTGCAGCAATGTCTATTATTATTTTCTTGTCCTTCTCTCCACAACTTCAAATAATAAGTGAAGGATTGTTGGTGGACATGTCTTCTTGCATTACAAAAAAAAAAACACGAAAAAAAGAAGCGGATTTACTTATAATTCGCAATAAGATAAGCAGCAAATATTAACTAGCAGAAATTCCTCTTGTGGATCTGCATGAAGTCTTTTAGAAGCTTGTAATTTACTAGTGAAAAAACAAGATTGCTTTTATTTGTGTGTGTGTGTGTGTGTGTGAGACAACTGTGTGTATATACTGAATGATGGTGCAAGTGAATTTAAAAAAAAAGTTTTCCCTTATTTTCTCTTCTTTCCTTTAACCCTCCCCCCCACTTATAAAAATGCTTAAAATTTTAAGTATATAATTAAATAGGCCCATATGTTTTCTTATTTGTGTGGCATCCCCCCCAACTTTGTGTATAATCATTGTTTTTAAACAGTTTAAAAAAAAAAAAAAAGGCTCCCCCCACTCTCTCCTCTTAATTAACTGTGTGTTTTTGTGACACCCCCAAAGCAACAACAAAAAAAAAAAAAAACACTAGCTTGAAGTATATTGTAAAAATGTATTTTTCTTTTCAGTAATTTTTTTTCTTCATATTTTTATTACTTTTTATGGACAAGTTTGTGTCAGGAACAAAGCTTTTTTTTTTTTTTTTTTAAAGGTACCACTTGTTGTTATGTACAAAAAATGTATCAAGCTAAAAAGTTTTGTTTTGTAAGTGTATAAAAACAAAGTAATATTATAAACTAAAAATGTTTTTATTTTCTGTAAGAATTTTCCCCCTTTTTTTTTTTTTACTGCCTTTTCTGCCTCTCCCTCTTTATTCTTAGATTTTCCTTTTGTGTGCCTGTTATAATTTCAGGGTCGGGGGAAGAAACCTCGTTTTGGGGGTCTTAAAATTATTGGGAGCCAATTTGGTCATCTTCCTGCCACTTTCATTTATTTTTCCCAATGTGACCCTCCCCACCCTTTATTATAATTACAAAAGGCAGTGTAGTAAAATATTTACCAACATCATCTACAGATAAATAAAAATTTTAAAAAAATGATTGGGTGTAAACAACTTAAAATGAGTTTAGTTAATTGATTTACAACCCTACAATAACAACTATGTAGATTTAACTAGTCCAGAAAGAAAGAAAATAAATGATTTTAGTTTGACTTGAATAAAGAATCTGATTCTCTGGTCGTCATCCTCATCAGTATATCAAATGTGATACTATTGATGTGTCATAATTATTACTCAGCCCTAAAGTTTTGATTTGGATAGAAATTAAGCAATTAATCTTAAAATTATCACAATTTAGAATCACTTTTCAAAAAGTTTTAAGTTTATCAGTTTTTCTTTTAGTTAAATTGTCAAAAAAAGTTAAAAATTGACATTTCAGTTTCATGCCTTCTGTCACCCGCCTCCCCTTTTAAACTCTTAACTTAAAATGCATGTTCTATTATGATAAATGTTTAAGATTGTATAAAATTATTTGCTTATTTTTGCCATTTATTTTATTTTTCTAATTTTTGATATAGTTAACCCATTTCTAGAATTCGTTTCCTGCTTGAATAATTAAATTGTCAATTATCATTGTTTGTGATCCACACAACAAAAAGCATTGAATTTCCTAATTAGTTTCTCTCCACTGGTCTTCCTTTTCTCTCTTCTCTAAAATGATGGCAATCTTGAAGTGTCCTGATCATTTAGTTCAAAACATTATATCTGCTACCCTAGCTCCTACCCCTTCCCTCAGTATTTACCAACTTTTAGCCAAAAAACAATAAAAAAATAAATATCTTTCTGAATCAGGCAGTCCCAGCAAAATCTTCTTACATGTCTTATTTTTGGTCACATAAAATTCTAGTTAAACAATACTTGAAGCCTTTTTATCTTTTCTTCAGGAAAAGAAAGCTCAGCTTCTTGGCCTTATTTCTTTATTTTTGACCTTTGCTGGACTTGATGTACTGTTCTTCAGTTGCCAACAACAGTAGGTGAATAGTAGTTAAATGCTGCAGTTATGTGTGTGTGTGTGTTTGTTTAAGAAGCTGTTAAAATAGATAAATAAATAAAAGAATCTTTATTATTCATATTTAGGTTGACTTAAACCCCCAGATATTATACATGGTTAAGATGAAAGTTGGAGTAATTTAATTTATTTTTTTTTTCTTTAAATTTAAAAAATGACTTAAAATTCTATTTCCTTCTCCCTTATTTTTTCAAATTTTTCTTCCAAAAAGTTATATTCCAACTAATGTAACCCAGCTAAGTGTATTTCTGTTTGAACACAATCTTTGTATAATTGGTAATATTTTAGATGTGTTGAAATATATTTCTGATATTGATGCCATTAAAAAAAAAAAAAAAAAAAAAAAAGCCAACTCAGTAAATCAGATTTTGAAAATAAAATTTGTTTGAAAATACTTGCAGTTTAAAGATGTTATAACTCAAAAATTAAATCCCTTACCTTTTTGCCCCAACTTTGAGTTGATGATCTTAACATTTCAAGTTAGTGCCATGCTTGTCATAAACATTTTTTTTTTCTTTGCAGGTTGAAATTATCAAATGCTTCATTACTAGCAAAGAAAATTAGTTTCATGTTGGCATGTTTTTGTTTTTTTTATTTATTATGGTTATTCTGGGATAGGCTTCAATAGAGTCGATCAGATCAGTTAGTTTTGACTGACTGATCCAGAGATTGAATTTCTATTCCAAAGTGTATCAAATCTTTTGTCATTATTGCAACAGTTTATTGGCAACTATAAATGTTCAAGTTTTGCTTTTTGAAGAAACACTTGTGCATTCATTGAATCTTTTATTAATTACCTGCAGTTGATGTTTTTGAATTCCATATTTGCTACTGCATTTTTTTTTCTTTCTTTCTTTTTAATTTATTTAATTCTGTTACATGTGGTTTAGTTTACAGTAAATAAAAATTAACTTTACTCTACAGGTTTAGTTAAAACTCCATACACTATAAAAATATAAAAAGTACTAATTCTGTTGTCAGATGCTTTCCCGGAAGAAAATTATTTTTTTTTTCTCTCTCCACTCCCTCCCTTTTTTTTTTTTTTTTTTTTTCCTCTCTTCTTTTCTTGATCTACTCATAGCAAATTTCACTGTTCAATAATATTTGATTGAATGAGAACAATTGAATCTTAAAACAATTTGCTATTTTTCGTGATTGGGTTTTGAGAAGTGATTTAATAAGTTTCAGAATATCATAGGCTAAACTTTTAAGTTGTAAATAACTTCTACAAGTAATATTCAGGCATATTAGTGTTTCTGCATATCTTTTAAATAAACTTTTGAATTCAGGGATTTTTGTTGCTTTCAAAATGGCTCCCAATTAGATGCTTTTTTTTTTTTTTTTTTTTTTTTTCATATATATATATATATATTGAGGTACTTACTAAATATCGGGCCAGTATCTATGTGAACAATGCATTAAGAATCTGTACTTTGCCTTGAATGTGAAATTACTGATTTCTGACTCCAGCAAGTAATTCTTTTTCAGGAAAGATGTGTTGTACAACTTTTCATTAAAGACCTTCCTACCAAATAATAACAGTGTTTGTTTGGATACTGTTGCCTGTTTATCTGAACCTCCGTCACAATGATCAAGAGAATCTGGCAAATTATAATCTTGTACTTAAAACTGTAAAATCAGTCAATGTTTGTTCCTTGTCTAGATTGCTACTAGTTACAGAAAGCTAACTTTGAAGATCATTTAATGCTTTCTCAACCTTTTCAGCTCTTCTGTTTTCATCGTCATTGTTTTCAACATGATCTACAGGTTTTCATTTGCCAAAATAATAATAAAAAAGATGAGGTTTAGCTTTGGATCAAAACTTCTCTTAGCAATTGGAGGTATGAGCTATTCTTTGGCTCAGTAAATATTGAAACCACTTTTTTCTTTCTTTTTTTAATCTATTTCACAAGTGCTATGGTGATACATTCCTAATGTATATAGTGATTATTGATGTTTTAAAACTACCAGAATAATTGATTAAAAACTGGAGAGAGAATTTAAGAAATTCTTAGCTGAACTACAATTTTTAGTACATTACTAAAATCATCTAAATGTTTAGCATATTTTCTTTGGGACTCCCTTGTTTTTGAAAGGGGGCAAAGTGGGTAAAAAGCAGGATTTGATTCTAAAATGGTTTGTACCAACATTATGGCATTGAATGTTGAATTTACAATGAAGTTGCAACTTTAAAACATCCATACTTTAAAATTGAGGAGTAAAAAAAAAATTTTTTATCAAAATGGACAATGTCTGTCCAATTTAACATTGAACATCTCTAGAATAAAAAGTGATAATCCATTTTTAACACTGAATGGTTACCCCCTCCCCTTTATTGTTAAATATCATTTAATATATGAACAATGTCAACAGATATGTCACTTCAGGGTATTAATTTACTCTCCTAGTGTTTCTTGATTTGTCTTGAAGGTTTCTCTTACAGGTCCAAAATGATGTGATTCAGAAACTGTTTCTAAATGCTATTTACATTGTTTGGACTATTAGTGTAGATAGTTACAATACGTCATCTTAGAAATATAGACAGATGTTTCTAACTGATTACTCTATTTGTAGCTGATTTTATTTCTATCATTGCTACTTAACATGCCATGAGTTTTTCATTCAATAGCCACAAAACTTAAGTATATAGAGGATCACTGTTCTGTTATGAACATCTATAGATTTACTTAATTCACTTGAATCTAATTGGCAATGGGTTTGTACTTTGGCTTCTGGCTTGATGCCCTAACCTTGAACCTCTCATGACATAAGTATTTTTGTCATTCCACTGTCCAAATTTGGCTAACACCTGATAGAAATAATAGATTTTTTATTATTTTTTTTTTTTTTTTTTTTTTTTTAAATTATTAATCATTGTTATAAATACTTCTAGTGATTTTTCCAAGCATAGCTTAGATGTGGCACAAGGCAGAAAGTAGGGGGCACTCAGGATCAAACACACTACTCAGTTATACACTATTTACATTATTCAGGCTATTGTCCTCATCTTTGTTGCCATATTTATTATGTTTCGACCGTTGTACACTCAGGCTTTCTTCAGGTGGTTGGAATGACGAACTGAATCCTTTATTTCACTTGCTCGAACACATGGAATAGTGGATAAAGGCGTTAATTAGATCCAGTGACAGGATCCAAGGAGTGCGAGTTCAATACCCGGTTAAGGCAGTGGAGAACTTTCAGAGGGAAATTAACAGGAGATAACTGATAAGTGACATCCATTAAACATGGAACTAGAACATTCTACCCCAGTGAGTGGAATAAAGGGTTAAGTTTGACATTCAAACAACCTGAAGAAGGCCAGAGCGTACAACGGCCGAAACGTAATAGATATGGTGACAAAGATGAGGACAGTAGTCTGAATAATGTACATAATACCTCATCTCAGAAATATAGACAGTTGTAATTGTTCTAGTGAGACAAGCTTGCTAATCATTACACCACGTCGAGGAACCCTTGTAAACACTTATTTTGAGGGGGAAAAAATTAAAACTTCCATCTTGTGAGACTTGTTCAGTTTTTAACAAGGTTCACAGTTGGAGGCTTCTGTCTCTTTTTTTTTTTTTTTTTTTTTTTTTTTTTTTCTTCTCCCTCTCTCCTCTTCATTAAAAATGTTACCCAATATTCCACTATTTAAATTTCATTTTTACAATTACTTAGTCCTCCTAAAGTTATTTCCATAGCAACTCCTACGTATATTGCAAATGACCTCTAACCTGTCAACCATTGCTTAACAATATTAAAAATTGTAAATTGGATAAATCTGTTTGAAATATTTTCTCACTTTCTCATAACATTTCACTAATGTTCAGTATTAAAGGTCTAAGATTAGCTGCACCTGATATGTGACTGGCTCAGCTTGTTAATCTTTTGATCTCTATTACTACAAATATACAATTGAAGAACCAACCAAAATTATATTTACATGTTTATTTATGTCACCATCTCAAAATGAGTCACTTCATTTAGTAATTCTGATTAGTTTTAGAAATAAAGCAACATTGACACTGAATTCATTTGTAACTATTTAGATAAGGTACTTGTGTGATTAGTGGTTTTTATACACACACATATATATATATATATATATACACACACACACCTACCTTCTATCCAACTATTTTAGTATCCAGGCTGATAGCAAGTAATTCATAGTGGAAAAATAAAGTGGCCATGAAATTGTATAGACCCAAAATAAGAAACCTGTTGTAAATTGGTGGGGGTGGGTGGTTGCATTTCAATTTATTAGGTTGGTGCAAAAATGTCGTTTTTCTTTTGAAGTTGAACGTCAAAAAACGACATTATTTTTGCACCAACCTAATATATTGAATTTGTGTGAATTAGAATGACAATCCTCCCCTTTCCATCTGTTTAGAAATTAAAACTTTAAAAAAATGAATAAATTCACTGAGACAAATTTAAAATTGTTTGCATTTAAACTTTTAAGTTCAGTTGAAAAACTTTGGGCAGGAGAGGAGATTTTCACCTTAATATTCCTCTTCCAAGAAAAGCCAATTGTCTTGGTGTAAATCATGACAACTGCTGGATGAAGCAGTGAGACAGACTTGTTCCCACAATTGGAATTTTATAGATATGTAAGGGTATCTGTCTCAGAGTAGCTTTTCACATTTACACTGAGTGTGCAATCATATTTTTATGTCCTTAAAATCTTTAAAAAAATAAATGGTCTATATAATTATAAATCTTTAACTAATGCTTAAAAACATATAAAAAAAATAATGTGATGGTATATAATCCAAGTGAATCTTAATATAAAATATTTAATATTAAAATAATAAATATTATCTTAATGTGAAGATTTTAAAAAAATAGTTAAATATTCTCTTGCTCTTTTTTTTTTTTTTTTTTTTTTTTTTTAAAAACTCCTGTGGCAGTAGGGACGTCTGGTGTTATTGGTCCTTGTTTGTTGGCATTCCTTCAGAGGGATGGCATCTTGATTAAGGGACGAGCCTCGTGAAACACAGTGGCTCTTGCAGAGTGCCTCACTGGTGATGGTGTGAGGTAATGCTTTCTCCATCATTGTGGCTGGCAGATGATAGCAAAAAAATAAATCACTTTTTTTCAATAAATTTTCAAATGTATATATAAAAAAATATTAAAACTGATCCATAAAGAAAGCTCAGTGTATTTATTCTAACATCATATAAATTACATACAATAGGAACTTATATATATATATATATATATATATATATATATATATATATATATATATATATATATATATATAGTTTAATGAATGAGTTCTAGTCAAGAATCATTTAGGAGAGGATGCCATTTGAAATAATAAATGTTACATAATTTTTCAGGTTAGGGAAAAGATCTATATTTAGGTTGGTTTGTTTTTTAATGACAAAGCTAAATGTCTTCTTACAAATATTAAAATGTATTTTTTTTTTTTTTTTTTTTTTTTTTTCAAAAACTTTAATAGTAAATATCCTACTAAATATCTTTTTGAAATTTAAACAAATTTCATATAAATACTGGTTTGCTATATGCTGGTTTTAAATTCTTGTTTTTCTATATTTAGATAATGAATAAATAATTAAATCTTAATTATGTTTCAGTGGAAAGTTCACTCCCTGAAATTTCATCTTTGCTCTCACCTGATTGTATCTCCTACCCACTCCCTGTATTCAGGATAGGGTGGGGCAGTTTGTGTTGCTATCAAATACATTGAAATTCTAAAGTAGATTATCTCTTTCAACGGTAGACATATTTCTATCTTTTTGACCTAAATAATCTCTAGCTTATGTCTGTGTAATGTTAACATTTTTTTTTTTTTTTTTAATGTGTTCAAACAGTCCAACATTACCAAAAAAACTTCTGATTCATGCTTTATTTTATATATATATATATATATATATATATATAATGATATACATGCATACACACAATATTAATAGTTATAGAACATATGTTAATAAATTATATTTAAAACCATTTTAATATTTTCCCCAACTTCAAATTTGGACTTTTTTTTTTTTTTTTTTTTCTGAAATGAAATGAGATTTTTTGAAGTCTCCATCAGCTAATTTTCAACTCTAAGGGTTTTGGTTAAAACATGCTTTTGTAATATGGTAGTGAAACTAGTATTTGGATTAACTCCTTTAAATACTATTGACAGGTTTGTCGTAATACCTTTATAAGATCAAAGAAATGGAAATGTCGTATTTTTTAACTTGGTATAGCACAAGTGTGCAGGTATTTAGTAAGGATCAAACTTAGACTTACAATAGTCTTTGTGTCATCTTAATTGCAGTTGCTCTTTATCTCAACTTATCATTCTACAGACATTAACACCATGGATCAGAAACCAAAATGAAAACTTAATTTTCAATTTGTACCATTTTACTTGTGCTTCTGAATGTCTTGATAAATTGTGCTATAAAGCAAGTGCACTTAAATTGAAAGACATATTAGTCAAAAATGGATAATAATGAATTTGACTTTTGAATGTTCAGTACTATATAGTAAATCTTGTCATTGCAGAAATTAACAATACTCTTAGGTGGGAGGTAAAAACTTTCAAACTAATACCTGTAGTTGATATAAAATTATAGATGCCAAATTTAAATTTTATTCCATTGGAAGAACTCTCTTAATCTATATGGCCTGTCCTTTCAGGATATGGGCAACTATGTATGTCTTATTTTCAGCAATATTAATGGCATTTCCTTATATTTGACTCTCAAAACCCTATTCCAACTTCATTTCAAGTCTTAAAAAAATTTTTTTTTTTTTTTTTTTTTTTTTTTTTCAAAAAAGTGGTTGAATTGCTGCAAATTTATACAAAATCTTGTTTTTATTTCAGATCTTATTAAAAAATTAGCCATATAATTCAACAATAGATAAAGTAAAATATAATTTTGTCTATGCTCACAAATGCCTAGCAAACAAGACTTTGTTTCTTCATAAACTTTTGCTTTCTGTTTTGTTTCAAAATACATATAAGGGATGAATAATGATAAATAGATAATCTATACTTTAAATCTAGCCATGTGCTGAGTACAAGTCTATTGGACTAGAGCTCTGATATACGTATAAATCAATGTCTTAGGAGCATGCTCTGATTCTGAGAAGTCTAATTTAACCAAGATTACCAAAAGATTACTTAGCAAGTGGCAAATTAAATCTTCATGATTTAAAATAGCTTTCTGAATATTTCTGTCAAGTAATAAGTCATTTTAGTCATATTTGTGTGAATTACTAGCAGTTTTATTTACTGAAAATCAGACCTATTTTTGCATATTTGACGTCTTGAAATTTACAAATTAATTTTTAGTATTAGCCTTTTAATTCAATTTACTAAAATAATTTTTTTTTTTTTTAATTTATCCTATAAAAGGTGCTACAGAAATAGTTCCTGTATAATGGTAAGATATTATTAGCAATGGTGACTTCCTCTGCATCCTGTATAACAATAAAATTAACAACTAAATGTGATATATAATATTTAAAATGGGGTGTTTGAAGATCCCATAGTACTAATGCTGTATAATGCTTTGCAGTAATAACGGAAGGTATCTGTCTATATTGCTGAGATGAGGTATTATGTGCATTATTTACATTATTCGGACTATTGTCCTCATCTTTGTTGCCACATTCAAGGACACATGGCGCAGTGGATAAAGGCGTTGGTTAGATCCAGTGACAGAACCCAAAGATTGTTAGTTCAATACCCTGTTAAGGCAATGGAGAACTTTCAGAGGGAAATTAACAGGAGATAACTGACATCCATTAAACATGGAACTAGAACAGTCTACCCCAGTGAGCGAAATAAAGGGTTCAGTTTGACATTCCAACCACCTGAAGAAGGCCAGAGTGTACAACAGCCGAAACATAATAAATATGGCAACAAAGATGAGGACACTAGTCTGATTAATTTAAATAGTGTACATAATACCTCATCTCAGAAATATAGACAGATACTGAAAGGCCCAAACGTAATAACTATGGCGACAAAGATGAGGACAATAGTCCAAATAATGTAATAACAAAATGTTAAAGAAAAGAAATGTTGCTTGTTATCATTGATATTATTTTTGTCTTTTATATTTTTTATTTTTTAAATCTCATATAAAGCTGTATTCATTAATGTCGGTTTTTAACACCAACCTAATAACTTAGACCAGGTACTTGTGTAATCAGTATATTATTATATATATATATATATATTATGAAATGGACAAAGTCCGACAATTATTTTAAGACATTTTTATGTTTATACATTCTTTTAATAAATACAAATATTTAAATAAATGCTCTGTCTATAATAAACATTTTCTATGAAAATTTCTCGGACATTCAGGCCGGTAAATGTTGTTTAATACTGTTTATTATAGACAGAGCATTTACTTAAATATTTGTATCTTTAAAAAGCATGTATAAACATAAAAATGTCTTAAAATATATTTGTGTGTGTGTATATATATATATATATATACACACAGACACCCCTGCTATCCAACTATTTTAGTAAATTCTTTACAGCAAAGGTTCTTGTATGACTTTACTAATCTTTTTACAGATAGGATTGCAATAAACAAAATTAAAATATTTATACTTGTATGATTTCTTTGCAATCAATTGTGTCTGACCTTCACTAGTTTTTATATTGGAAACTAGAACGAGAAACAATTAATCAAGATAATTTTTTAAAAATCTATGAAGAACAAATTGATAAAATGATGCATTTGTACAGAGATTTTTTTTTTCTTTTCAATTTTTCATGTCTGTTTCATATTATTCCATGTAGAAATTGATTTCAGAAAATTTCCAGCAAAATTTAACTTGGTATCAGTGTATCAAAGACATTTTTTTTTTCTTGATGTCACTATTATTGTATACTCTCTTGGTAATTTTATTTTATATATAAAATTGAATTTCTAGATTTTGTCTTTGAGAATTGACAACTAAAATGTTAAACAATTTATTTGCTTATTTACAAGATTATAAAAGATATGTGAACAATAACCTTTTTTTTTATCAAAGCTTAGAATTTCATTTGTAAATCATATGCATAATTAATTTATAAAATTATGAAAATATTCTTATAGTTCATGATAATAATATTGACAAGATTATAACAAATAAAAAAAAAAATGAGATATTTATTATTTACCATTTTAAAGAAATAATTTTTATAATCTGATGCATAAAAATTTATTTGAACTATAAAACAAAATTTAAAACCTTGTAACAATGAGTAATTATAAATTTTGAAAATGCATCTGCACATTTTTCCATTTGCTTTTATCACAAAAATTAACTTTAGCAGATTGAAAAAAATATGTATAAATTCAGTTTTATTAAAATTCTAAAAATACTTTTAAGACAATAAAAATTATAAAGGAAATATGTTAAGATAAAAAAATGTCGTTTCAATGTCTTGTTACACAGTCCTGAATTTAATTTCCTTTTCTTTTAATATTCTAAATGAAAAAAATTCGGTTGCAATGTGAATTTATTTGAAATTGGTTACTTGTCCATTTTATTGATTTATTTATATTTTTCTCCTCCAATTTCAACACATTTGACATTGCTATTTTCTATACAGCTTTTTTCTAGGGTTCTACTCTATTTCAAATCATTTTCTGTTTTGTTTTAAGTTATACCAACCTCAGTGTGTTATTTAATGCCGACAACCTATTTTTACACTTTCATAGTGTTTCGATCCCTTTTTGTTGGGGTTAACTATTTGCCCATAACTGGGACCCTGACAGGTTCTACCACCCTGGGTCAGAGTGAACCTGGGAACACCAGCAATTAAGAGGTGGTTTCATTCTCCTCAAAGCCTCCTGATCAAAGGCTTTGCTGTCGGATGTAGTTTGTCTTACCCAGGACACAAATCATTTTCAACCTATACAAGATAATGCACATTTCTCAAAGCATACACTCAGATTTTATACATGTCAGTTTTTGCTTTGTTTTTTTTTGTTCACAACAAAATTGCTATTAATCAATTGATGTTGGTAAGATTTTCAGGATATTTTTATCTTAAGCAATATGGTAAGTTTTCACCTTATATCTATTTATATTTTATTTTATTAAAAAATATTTATAATCATTTCTTTTGTGAGTGTCTGCTTTTATTTGGCAAACTAAGTGCATTATAAATATTTAAAATAAGTACAAAAGATATTGACCATAGAAACATACTTGATTAATGTACTATCCCATATACCTGAATAAATTTATTTTATTTTACCTATTAATATGGGGTCCTTGCCATTCGATAACTTTCATCAGTCTTAACTTGAACATTGATCACATCTGTTTTATTATTTCCCCAGAGATCTTTGCTTAAATATTATTTTGCATTCTCATCTACATCACTTTTAATAATACACTACGAGCTTTCTGTAGAATTAATATCTGGGGAGGCTCTAAGCCATTCCTCTTATGGTGTGTGTGTGGGGGGGTAAGCAATAGTTTGCATTAATCTATTCTAGCTTAAAAGTTTCTTGGGTACTCAAAAAAATAAAAGCTCCCAAGAGCTTACAATAATGTTGTGTGTTTATTTTTACTCCATTATCAAATTTGAATGGTTTTGTGTACACTACTAGACTAAAACATCAAAAGTTTCTTCCTGATGTTGTCTGTTCATGTTAATTGGCTATTTCCATGACGAATTCAAACCTTCACTCTCCCATCAGGTCCATCTGATGTGGCTCTACATCCATCAATAAGAATAATTGTTGAAAATCAGTTTTCTTGTACTTCTTCATCAACCCATTTCTCTTTGAAAAGTTTACTTAAATTTGATCATTTATTTGCTTTCATGTTCTTAACCAATGTTCTTCATATTCTGCATCTTTTTCTTTTCTTCTTTACAGTTGTAGCATCTTCAAATATTTTCTTGCTGACCAATCCACTTTTTTTTTATGATTTTTCTCAAATCTTCTTCTCAAATCAAACCTGTTTTTTTTTTGTTTTTTTTTTTCCCCCCCTTACCAATTGTTTTTTGGGGGTTTTTTTTATCATTCTCTGATTTCAGTTTAACACTTTTTTCTTTTAAAATCCGGCTGTTTCAATCACTCAATAACTACACTATCTTTGTTTCATTTTTGAGATTATCTTTCTTATGCCAATCTTTATATATCAGAAATAATTATTTTAAATCATAGACTATACTAGTACATACTATTTTTCTCTCTCTCTCTTTTATATATATATATATATATATATATATATATATATATATATAATATCTCAATATCCATTTAGAATATGATGGACAACACTGAAGTTTCATCTTATACCACCAAATCATTATGTGAGAGAGAGAGAGAGAGAGTTTTATAATGATTTGGTGGTATAAGATGAAACTTCAGTGTTGTTCGTCATGTTCTAAATGTGTGTGTGTGTGTGTATATATATATGGCAATTTATAAATTTTTTTTTTTTTTCTTTGTAAAGAACTGATCCAACATGCAAATTTTGGGATAACAACTAAGATATTACTCTACTTATTGAACTATTTCGTTCATGCTACATTGACTGAAACTCCTTAAAAAAAAAAAAATTATTAAATCACCATATTAGTAAAAAACATACTCACTTAAATTTTCAATATATATATATATATATATATATATATATATATATATATATATATATAGTGCATTCAGATGACTCAACTCACACCAGATTTCATGTTTCTGGGTACCTCAGTTTAAGGATCTAAGATTGAGTTGTATCCATTTAATTATGTTTTCATGACATTTTCTTCACTAAGCTCCCCTGTTTCTTTTCCCAGCAATTATCCCTTCAATGAATATTTTTGCTTTGTTTGATGTGACCATATAACTTAAGGTTTTTACTCTTTATTAAGGGGCCAATTGGAATCAGACCAAATTGTATTCAGAAGGGTTTGTATTCTCATGCTATCTGTTAGGTGATTGTTGGTCCTGAATCGCATGAATAGGATTCTGGATATTTCCACTTTCTTAACATATGTTATAGTCCATTTTACACAATCCAAGCCATAAAGTGGCCACAGGAAGAATCTGTGTTATAGAGCTTAGCTTTTTTAAGTAATATGTGAGGATGTTAGGAGAGAATTTTTTTTTTTTTTTTTTTTCCAAATGCTGCCCAACCAAAACTTGTTTAAACAGGAATTGAACCTTCATTCAAAGAGATAGACAAATTCAGTTGTTGAATTGTTTTTGCACTTTGTTTTAGATATATTTATAATCCAACCTACTTCCTCAGCATTTTTTTTTTTTTTTTTTTTTTTTTTTTTGTAAATGTGTTGATATAAATTTCTGCATTTCTTGGCTCAATTCATTCACATCAGTGATTATCATCAGATCGGTTTGAAAGGAAATGACAACCAATTTTAAAATTCTGATTTGCTAGCAGATTCAAATAAGTTATTGTAAATACAGTAGAATCCCTGACAACCGGACTAAGAAGGCCTTCTGGATATGAGGAATTGGTTACAAAATCCGGATATGAGGGTTTGTTTTGTTTTACAGCATATCAACCCCAATGGATTGTTTAAAGCTGACAACTTTTTTTTCTGGCAAGATATTTTTTCCTCAAAAATGTATTGCTGGTAATATTATTTTAAAACATGTATTGCTGATAATATTTTTTTTTTTTTTATTCAAAAATATATTGCTGATATGGTAATAGTTTTTTTCCTTGAAAAATTTATTTCTGGTAATAATTTTTTACAAAGTATTTCTGGTATGAAAAACCTAGTTTTACACTTTCATAAGGCTTTTTACCTCAGTTTCAGGGTTAACTATTTGCCCATAGCTGGGACCCTAACAGGTGCTACTACCCTGTGTCAGAGTGGACTTGGGAACACCAGCAATTAAGAGGTGGTTCCATGCTCCCCAAAACCTACTGATCAGAGGCCTTTCTGTTGGATGTAGTTTATCATCTTACCCTGGATGTGGGTGTAGTTTATTGGCATACCCAGGACAGCCGGATATGAGGGATTATATTTAGATTAAAATAAAAGAACTGAAATCAGGTTTAACATTTATTTTCAATGTTTTATAGTAAACAAAATAAGACAATGGCGAGTGAAATATAACGGAATTGATTTTAAGGAAAAAGAAATTAATTATGTAATGTTAATGAAAATTCATTAAATTAAGTTTGCCAAACAAATAATGTAACAAGGATTTTTTTAATCGCTGTTGCATGATGATTCTTTCTCTTCTAATGTCATTCTCAACATTTTCCACATTACGTTTTGCTTTTGTTCTTGAAATTTTTTAAACAAAAGATACTTTGTAATTCGGCGTGCATTATTGCAATCATCATAGCTGAATGCTGGTTTTCTTTCCATAAAACTGACAATCTTTTCATTAGCTTCAGTCCAGGTTTCATCCCAATCATGCATCTCGTCGCTATCTTTTTACTTATGTGCCTCGTTGTCATTCTTTCCTCTTATTCCCATCATCTTTTGCACCAATACAAGCCATTAGGGTGAAATAAGCATAAGCAATTATCCAAGGTAAATTTCCTGAAAAACAGAAATTTCAAATCCATCACATATCACCCAAATAGTTCAAATATACATGAAAATCATGTCCGGATATGAGGGATTCTCCTGTATAAGCAGATTTACACTTAGTCTATTGCTCTTATAAACGTATCCTGAAAATTATACCATTATGAGTTGATTAATGATTGTGAAATTGTTCTATTTAATTTCTGCTGCAACAGAAAAGTAGGAAATACTAAACACTCTTCTTTTTTTTTTCCTTGTGTGGGTGGGTCAGGTTAACTAACCTTCAGTCAGCATTTGTACTTGAAAACCTCTTAAAACTGCTTTGTAAACATTTTCCTCCTTATCAATTGTATTGCCCAGAGAACGTTTTTTTTTTTTTTTTTTTCTTTCTTTTTTCCTCCTTAACTGCTTTGAATGTCGTCTTGTCTCTTAGGAAACAATTGTGTATCTTTTTCTGGAAGGTTTTTGTTTATAAGGTTAACACATATTTATATAACATCATCAATGTGAGGATTTGGCAATTTGCAGGGTTCAAATCCTGGTCTAATCTGTTGCATTCCCTTTCACATTCATGCCCTTGAGAAAGGAATGTATCTATTTCTTCTCCCCTATATATGGATTAAATAGCAAGGCAAATGGAGCTCTCACCGTGGGTGCTATCCAGTCTAAAAAAAACTATTATTCTGAATTCAAAACTAGAGAAAGCAACAGGAAAGAAATCATGGTAACTTATTAATAATAAAATAGAGAGTATGGAGAGCCATATTCACCTGTGTACTGAAGAGATATGGCATTTAAAAAAAAAAAATGGTTTTAGATAATTTCAGAAATATTAACATGGTTGATAGTTTTACTCATTGGTGAATTATAAAAAAAACTCACCAACTCAGTTCAAGGAATTGAATCCTGCTTCTATCCTCAAATTATTAGGCCTTCTGCAGAGGAAGTAATTTTGAAGGTTAATGGAAAAGATTTGCTAATTACATTTTCTATTGGCTTCTATTGAATATAAGTTCTAAGGGGGTGATTCAAAATAAAATTGAAAAAGGGGGCTAAAAACTAAAAATTTACAAGAGTTTGCCTAATCTCTAAATCTGCCATAAAATCATATCATTTGAAATTCATACCTAGAAAGGAATTTCTGCTATAGCTACTAGAATTGAGATATTTGACTAAGTGTGGATGGGTGAGAATAACCAAGACAAAAATTATACATAGTTGAGTTTGTAAAAAAAAAAAAAAAAAAATTTATATATATATAAACTTGTCCACACACAAAAAGTAAATGAAAATAAAATGTAAATACAAAATTTTTGTATTTCAATATATATATATATTTCAAGGTGTTTTACAAAAAATGTTTTTTCTTTAGAAAAAAGCTTTCCTACTACAGAATTAGACACAAGATTTCTTAATGACTCCTCTTACCATTTCAGTTAGGACTGTTACTCTGACTGCTACTCTATACCTTGTCTTTTATTTATACCTACCACACAGATGTAGACACAAAACACATACAAATATCAAACAGAAAAATGTTCAGCTCTATTCTAGTGTTACATGAAAAGTATAAAAATTTCTAATCGCTATACAGACTTGAAAGCTGAAACTTTACATATTAATAATTTGATGTATTTAAATGCTGTGTAATTTTTATCTTTCTCTATAAACTATAAGTTAAATTATGTTTTAAGTTCATATGCACTCAATAGAGATATCATCTTAATTTAAAAAAAAAAAAATTTTTTATTTTTAACTGATTAATAGAATATTTTAAGGATTTTAATAATTTCAATCTAATTTATTTAATTTTAACAAATGTTAAATTATATAGATTTTTAAAAGATTTTCTTCACCAACACAAGTTATTTTTCTTCTCACCATTTAGTGACAGTTTATCGTTCCAACTTTGAAGTCTGTTGTACCTTTGGAGAAATTAGTTGTACTCTTGCTTCACAGACAGATTGGCAACCTCCCATTTGGCTTTCACTAAAGAACCCAGCATTTATCTCTTTAAAGCTTGTTTAAGTCCAAGAAGAAATTTCCCCCTTGTTCTCAGTTACAATGTCCACCCACCCACTCACATACCAACATCTTCAGCTTTTGTCACATGTCATCCAAACTGTGTCGGGTAGAACATTCATTAAACAAAAGCAACACTGACTTAACAGCACTTTATTTAAAACTTATTTCTCCTTGGCTTATGCTGGTTGAAACCTAACAATAGCTACTCAAGTCTCAAGACTAATTAATTCTTTGGCTGGAAGCCTTCATTATTGTCACAAGGCATGAATGGACGTCCCAAGGTCCAAAACCAACATTCATGATATTTAATCAAGAAGAAGAAGAAGAAGAAAAAAAAAATAATCATCTTCCTCCATCTTGTATTCATCCATAACTTTAAGCAGATTTTACTAGTATGGTACAATACTTCCTTGTCTGTCTATATCTGAGATGAGGTATTATGACAACTTGCATTATTTACATTATTCAGACTGTTATCCTCATCTTCATTGCCATATTCACAACATTTCAGCCTCTATATCACTGAGATGAGGCATTATGATTACTTGCATAATTTACATTATTCAGACTTATCTTCATTGCCATATTCACAAAGTTTCGGCTGTTGTATGCTCTGGCCTTCCTCAGGTGATTGGAATTTCAAACCAAACCCTTTATTTCATCCACCACGATAAATTGTTCTGGTGCCATACCTCTTCTGGATGTTGCAGTTATTACCCGTTAACTCAACTCTCCAAGTTTTGGTTCTACTGGAAAATAACCGAGACATCCGGAAGAGGCACGGCACGTGGAACTAGAACAATCCCCCCCCCCCCAAACCATGAACAAATTAAAGGGTTTGGTTCAAAATTACAAACACCTGAAAAAGGCTGGAGCATACAACAGCCAAAATGTTGTGAATATGCCAATGAAGATGAGGATATCAGTCTGGATAATGCGAGTAATATTTCCTTGATTATCCAGACATGAAAAGAAAAATTAAAATATTTTATCAATTATCACAGCTAAACTGATTCTAATATTTCATCTTAGACAAGCGTTTTGAGAATATAGAAAACCATACTCAATGTTCAAAATTTCAATTTCAAATAGTGAAGCAATGATTGAAAAATCTTTAAATTTGTTGCGCTTTTAACCTGAAGCTGCACATTCAAATCCATCGACTTTAATCCAACTTTGGCAGTTTGTGATATGCAAAGTCAAGGCAAATCAGAAACAAATAAAAATTTATGCATTTTTTTAATTTTTTTTTTATGAAAAAAAAATAAACTGGGCGAAACCTTGAACACAGCAGTTGAAAAACAATAACAAAAATAAATTAAAAAAAAATAATAAATATAAAAATAAAAATAAACTGGACAAAATTTCAAAGAAAGCAGTTGAAAATGTTATTGATGATAGCGATGTTAAATTTCTTTCAGGAAATGACTTCATTTTTTTGAAAATATAGGTATTCAATTATCCAAAATTTTGAATTATCTTGAACATATTTTTTCAACCCTTGTCTCAAGGCGTCTGGATAATTGACGGAGTACTGTACTGATGACCCACCAAGTTTTTTTTTTTTTTTTTTGTTATTCTTTTCAAACCAACATATTTTTATTTTTTTATGTGAAGCTAATGTAATCAATAAGTGGAATGAACTCAGAAATTTCAATGCCACTGCGACAGATATTGACTGATCATCGCACATAAATGTCTTGGGCTAATTCAAGTAGTTGGCTGAAATCCTTCACTGGATTGATTGATTGAAAGAGAAGAGAGCTGTTGTTTTTTTTGTTTGTTTTTTTTTTAACCAATTCATAATCATTTCTTTCTTTTCTTAAGGAATCCTCAATCTCACAAATGAAGAATGATGAAACTTATGACTCCTGTAATGTTCTTAAACACTAAATTATGATAAGTCTATTAATTACAGATAATAAAATATCTTGGCTTTTTGTGTAAAATTTCCCTGTATATTTAAAAACATTTTATATTTAATTTCTAAAAATTAGGTTTTCATAGTTATTACAATATTTTGAAAGCAGTTTTTACACATTTCTGTGGGGTTTGGCTGTATTTCTTGATATACAAACTCACTATCTATATTTCTGAGATGAGGTATTATGTACACTATTTACATTATTCGGCCTATTGTCCTCATCTTTGTCGCAATATTTATTAACAACATTTCATTTCCAAGTGTGAGTTCAATACCTGGTTAAGGCGGTGGAGAACTTGGAGAGGGAAATTAACAGGAGATAACTGACATCCATTAGACATGGCACGTGGAACTAGAACAGTCTACCTCAGTGAGTGAAATAAAGGGGTTCAGTTCGACATTCCAACTATCTGAAGAAGGCCGGAGCGTACAACAGCCGAAACGTAATAAATATGGCGAAAAAGATGAGGACAGTAGTCCGAATAATGTAAATAGTATGCAAACTCACTTTTTAAAAAATAAACACCTTAAGAATTTGTTCAGTATCCCGTTTTACTTTGCACAAGAATTAATCCTCAAGTTGCTTACATACGTTTATGTTTGAGCCTTGTAAATCCAAGAAAACAAAAAGACATCTTTTGTAATTAAATTAGTAGAATTGTTAGAATTTAAGTACAGGATAAAAGCATTTAGTAAGTCATTAATTTCATATTTTTCTTTTCTCTCTTTTTTTTTTTTTTTTTTTTTTTTTTTTTTTCTTCTGTTTCCTCAGCCACACTTGTATTGGTTAAGTTTTAGTTAAATTTGAGATACAGTTGCCTATAAAGTAAATGTGTATTCTACTAGACAATTTCTAAGTATAAACAATGACAAATGCAAATAATCAATACTTGTTAATATTTGGATTTTAGTAATGTCCTCTTGACATTAAGATAAAAATTGAACATCATTTGTGCACAGAAATATTTTGCCATCTGAATTTCTCGGATGAAGTTATTATATACACTCAGACTAATCTCATTTTTGTTATCACAATGTTTTGCCCTTTGGTGTCCATCTGACTAATTTTCAGGGAATTTTGAACTGACCTGAAAAAGGCCAGTGAGAACAACGGCCAAAACGTGATAATAAAAATGAGGACATTAGTCTCACTGTAAATAATCTTTACTTTTTTTTATAAATAACTCTATCTCATGTTTGTTTCGATGAAGTTTAAATTTTGTGGTATCCATACCAAGTTTGTTTTTGGGGGTTTTTTTTGGGGGCGGGTTGCTTGTTTTGTTTTGTTTTTTTTGTTTTTTGTTTTTTTTTCCCTTTGTATCTTAGACACTTGAGTCTAATTGTTGAATTCTGAATGAGCAAGCCTTTCTCAAGCTTCAGGAGTGTACATGTTGACAATTTTTTTTCTTCTTCTTTTTGGGCATCTTTCTATCCAGAATTAATTTTTCTGGTCACTGTCCACTAGATTAAAAAGAAAAAAAAAAAAAAAAAAAGACTCCCCTCTCTCTCTCTCCTCACTAATCAGATTAGCCTTCTTTCATAAGCCTTTTGTTACAGATTGCTTTCTCTCCTGTTAATCCTTTCTGGTAACATGAAATCTCCTAAGGCTTAGAGTTGAATTTGAATTCACAAACAGATTTGTAGACAATGATATTGCCATCTTTTATGTTGTGATATTCAACGTTTATTATTATTATTATTATTATTATTATTATTATAGAAAATTAAAACCTTTTGAGGTGTTTGACTAGAGACCATTGGAAATAAATCTGTATAGGAATTATTTGAATAAATTCTGAAATCAATGACTCCAGAAATCATACTTAAAACTGGTCTGGGTGGTTAAAATTTAACAATGTGCTGAAACCCCAGGGTGTTATCCCCGCTCCATACAATACCTCTACATTAGGTGTTGCGGACTAAGGTCATTACCAGGTGCCTGAGGCATCCCCAAAAGGCATGTGCAATTTTTGTCTCTAGTCCATCTATGCATAGGCTCCCACGTTAAACTCAACCCTGTCACATTCAATTTGAAAGGGTATGCAGATAAATATGTAATCAACTTGGAAAGGAATAAAAAAAAAAAAATGATCAAAAGTTCTTAAAGAGATTTAAAAAGATTTTGCAAATAGTATATAATAAAAAAAAAAATGCTGATTTTAAATGGGGTCTAAATAGTCCCTGCTACTCTCAATAAGTTTTGTACTTATAAAAGTTCATGGTGTCTAGAGTCTATAAAAAGTGGTATGAGAAAATTTAAAAAAAAAATTATATACTGGGATTGTACCATTCAACAGAAATGTGCACACAGCTAACAATCATTGGTACCTAACCTGTTGAGTCAGTCTACCAATAGGTCTCCTGCTATCTACTCATATTCAATTCAAGATGTTAGAAGAACAATGTGTCTGCATCTAATTTTGTAAAGCATTTTTCCCTATATCAGCTATCATGACTCTCAAAATTCTTAATTAAGATTTTGGCAAACATTCTTCATAAGGTGGTGCAGAAAAGTTCTTGATTTAATCCACTACCCAAAATGTCACCAATTGATCATGTATCAGTTTTGTTTTCTCCAATCCCCCTTTTCTTTAACCTTTTCTTGGTCAGGCCAAGAACTTATCAGTGGGTCAAACAGATTTTTGTGTTATGTATTTCAAGTGTCAGTTCAAGATGAAGAATTGGTAATCAGTCGGCAGCAAAACATTCATCCATGAAGACTGTTGCCAAATAATCTATCGTCTTTCAGACATCAGTCTGCCAAGAGATTGTAGTCTAGGAACATTTTGAAACCATCTCGAATAACAGTTTCAAAATCCAGTGGAAATACTTTTATTTGAATTTGTTTTTTGTTCTTCACCCTGAATAAAATTATAAAGTTATTCCATACTAATAGGAATATATACTTGACAAACACAGTGGATAAAATGAGTAAAGGTTTATTGTAAAAAAAAAAAACCCCAGTACAATAAGAATAAAGGTAACAGTTATGCACAAGGTTGTCACAAGTCAATCCAGTAATGAGTGCTACTATTGGAAGGTCGGTAGTTCTTGCGCAAGTCTGAGTCATGCTCAACAGATCCCAGCTAGTCTCTGTAGTACGTTGACTTACAGCTACTTATAGGTAGTTACTACCTATAGTGTATCACTCATAAAGCAAAAATAAGTCTTACTTTTTCCTTTTAATTTTCAACATTAATTTTATTAAACATTTTTACTCGCTTTGTTCAACAATTTTTTATCTGTTGCAACTTCATAAGTCTATCTTCCCAGAACTTTGTCTTTTTTCAGAAAAAAAATTTCTTTCAGTGACTTTCACATTTTTTCAGGGAACAATTTTATATCTTTTGTTTTTTTTTTTGTTTTTTTTTAGTCAGTCTATTTGAGTAAGACCAGAATAAATGGTTTTCTAAAGTTGCATGACCAAATGATCAAAATATAAGTGTGACCCCGGTTCAAATCTCACCATGTTCGATTTGTAAGCAGCCTAGAGATATGATCTCAGCCATGTTGGCAAGTGCATGAAACCCATGCCATGGATTAACCCAAGCATTGTAAGTGAAAGTGGGTAGATTAAAATTGATGGTTGTGCTAGAATGCAGTCATAAGTCATCATGACTGATGGTTTCAGAAGAAAGTGTAAATAAGGTCAGCATAGTTGCAGCATAAGCCACAGGTTATCTCTGTATGTGTTCAAGAAACACCAGTGTGCCTGAACATGTATCTGCAACAAGGATTAGATAGTTGTCCTAGCAGGAAAACATACTTGGAGATGAGCAGCATGTAAGATAGTGTGTACATAGTAAATGAAATCTTTGCAGCCAAGCTGTAATTAATTTTTGCTTGGTTAACAAATATACAGTCTAGTCGTATCCTAATGGAATATTATATCCTTTTTAAATTATGATGGTTTTTATTAATTGCTGTCTTCAGTTGGTCTTACTTAGGAACACAACTTGTACAAGTCCTTTGGTCCTCCAGAAGAAGTTCATAATAGCAGACTCCAGTCTTGTACAAAGAAAGAATCTCCTTTTTCGAGAGTGTAGATTTTGTTATAGTTTATGAGGTTTCATTTTGCTTGCCTCACAATTTGTTATGTATACCCTAGACGTCAATGTGACTAACATGACCAATCATGTAAAAATTATTTTCAGTACTTGATATGAATATTTTGAGTGTGTTGTCCTATTACAATGTTTATATAACGTTGATTAATCTTCAGTAATGTTTTAATTACTGTGGAGCTTTGTTTGATGAAATATTTCCAGCAGAAAACTTTCCAAAAAATGTTTGGCTTATTCACAGTTCCTTTTCCGTAAACTGCAAAAAATGTTTCTTTCCATTTCAGATACATTTTTTTTTTCTATGTGTCATGTCCCTTCAGGACATTGATTACCATTAGGACAGATTGATTTTTCACTTTTTTTAGAAAAATCACCATAGCACTCAGAGGAGGCATGGTGGAGTAATGGATAGCGGCTCAGATGAAGGAATTGGAGAGCCAAGTTTGAATTCCCGTCAAATCCATTACATTCACTTACGTGCTAATATCCTTGGAAAAGGTTCTTCTCCCCCCCCCCAGCTATGGATAAATAGCAGGACAGACTGGGTTCAGTAGCCTTGGATGGCAACTGGTCTACTACAGAAAGAAATGGAAACCTACTGTGGAAAAAAATCAAAAAGATACATGATTGCCTAAGCATGTATCACGCATGACACATAACTAACTGACTCAGTGCAAAATTTGGGGTTTGATGTGATAAGAACTGACACCAAAAATTAAATTCATAACTTTTACCAATTTTTGAGCTTTTGGCTTTAAAGATCATCAGGAAAAAAATGTACAGAAATACCGAATTTCTGCAGATATTTATTTTCAAACTAATTTCAAAATTTGACAATTTTAAGAATAAATCCAAATAAAATTAATATCTTTTGTATTAGATATAGTGAATGGAAGATATCTTCACATCAGAATTCTAATTATGAATCACCACAAGCAAAATAAGCTTTTTTTTTTCTTTTTGTATTCGATAAGTAAAACCTGTTTAAAAAGATTACAAAATGGCTACTCAATAAATAAGATTTGTTAGATGATAATTAATAAAAACAAAAAAATAGATAAAAGTGTATATAACACTATAATACTGCTAGGCATGAATTATAAAGCAAAATGTTTTAAATTTGTATTGTTTATTGAAAACCACACTAAAACTACTGCACTGTATGACGTATTCCATCATAATATAGCTAAATTGTTCAGTATAACTTCCCTTTGAAGTGAAGATCTTATTTGATGGCACAGTGATTTAGTAATAACTAGCAGTAGAGCCCGGGGATGTAACAGTAAGAGATAGATCAAGTATCGACCATCATAAAGACTGAAAAATAAAATTGACAAAGATTATTGTTTAAGGTTGATAGACACGCATGTCTTAATTGTTTTTTTTTTGTTTTGTTTTGGGTTTTTTTTATGAATTGGTCAAACTCAAACAAAAACATTGTTTTCAATCGTTATGTGTCTACCGATTGAATAGAATTTTATTATAAACAATTGTTTTGTAAATGGAATTTTTAAAGCATTTTGAATGTAAAAATAAAGAAAAAAGTGTGCATGACAATAAGAAACACTATCTGCCAAATAAAAAGTGAAGTTTTGTTGAAATCGGTTGAAAAATGTAGGAAATCCGATCCCATATATAAACGAACACACACAACCTGGGTTTTATAATAAGTATAACTCGATATAAGTTGTCCCTCTTTCATTCTCGTGATGCCTCTTAATCGTGTTTTCAAATTGATTTTGTGCAAAAACAATTGTGTTTTTCTGATTTTTGGCACTGTCAGAACCACTGCAAGGTAATTTTATGTAGTCCTGTGAAGTTTTGTTGAAATCGGTTGAAAAATGTAGGAAATCCGATCCAATATATAAACGTACAGACACACACACACACACACACAACCTGGGTTTTATAATAAGTATGATGATGTACTTGTGCCATGTATCATGGTCATATACTATTTGTAAAGTTTCAGTAAATAATAAATTTTATAAGGGCTGATCACTGGAATGAAATTCCAACTATTACAATTTTGAACCTAAACTTAATCTTTAAACTCATTTCCTCAAAATATTTGCCTTAATGATCATGTCTCTCCACAGTTTCCTATCCTTTATAGCTTTTAGCATTGTTTGCCTTATTATCCTTCCTGCTCTTCATTCTGTCATCCAGTTATACAACTTTATAAGTTACTTGTTGTCTCCATCTGCTTCTCTTGCTTTCGATATCTCTAAGACTTCTTTCCACATTATGTATCCCAGAAATGTCAGTTGCCCCTTTCAGATTCTAAGTACAAGTTTCTTTTTTGTTTCTGTTTCACTTAAAACTTCCTCATTGCTCACATCTTCTGTTCATGATATTCTCAACATCCTTCTGTCTCTTCTTTATCTCTGAGGAAATTGTCCAGCATTTGCTGCCATACAAGAGGATTGATATTATAGAGTTCAGCACTTTTCTCTTTGTTTTTGATGAAGGTTTCCTGTTTTAATACTTTGCTTAGCTTTTGAAAGGCATCTTTTGCTATTCCAATGCTCGTTTGGATTTTTCTGCCAGAGTTTACGTCGCTTTTCTTAAAGAGAAAAAAAAACCTCATTTACTAGAAATGTTGCTATTTTCTTCTATCTTCAATGCTAGAATCACTCAACAAAAAAATCTTAATTCTGGCAGTGTTTTATTTTTTTTTTTTTTTTCATTTAGAAATGTTTTCTATCAAAGTACGAATAATTTTGTTTTAATGATATTAAAGCTAAATATGGTTCCCTCCCAGACGTGGGTGATCATAACTCTCTATGATTTTCCCTCCTTTCTAGTTCTTTAAGTTTTTCTTTTTGCTATCTCCCCTAATCCCTATTCTGTCAACCATTTGCACAAGCTCATCAGGTTGGTTACATGCTACTATTCTCTGTCCCTCTTGCCCCTATACCTGTGTGTATCAACTTTTTTAGCCTTCTTTCCTCGTTATGTGCCCTAGAAATCTCGACTATATCTTTCTTTTTCTGAGTAGTATAAGTGCCCTTTTTGTTTGCATCAGTCAGTTATGTACTATGCGTGACTTAGGCAATCATGTATCTTTCAATACATGACTGACGAGGCAGATTTTTTCCCACAGTAGATAGCTATTTCTTTCTGTCGTAGACCAGTTGCCATCCAAGGCTATAGAACCCGGTCTGTCCTGCTATTTACCTATAGCTGGGGGGAGAAGAAGATGATTCATACCTTCCCTAAGGGTATTAGCACGTAAGTGAATGTAATGGATTCAAGTGGAATTCGAACTTGGCTCTCCAATTCCTTAATCCAAGCCACTATCCATTACTCCACCATGCCTCCTCTTAGTGAATGGTGATTTTTCTAAAAAAAAAAGTGAAAACTCAACCTGACCTAATGATCTTTTCAATTTTTGTTCACCATGAAAAATCTCAACCAATCAACATTGAAGAGAAAATATGATGTCTTTATGTTGAACAGTAAAGGAAAATATTTTGAGGTAATTCATTAGTCTAAACAAAAGAAAGAGCTTTTACAATGATTTTATTGATTTCATATGAGTTTGTTGAATTTAGTCTCTACTTAAAGAAATCTTTTAAATAAAAGCCTTACATTTTATCAGGAATTTCTTCACTTGATTTTAGCATTTCAGTCAGTTATGTAGCATGCGTGATACATGCTTAGGCGATCATGTATCTTTCGATACATGACTGATGAGGCAGATTTTTTTCCATCAGTAGGTTGCCATTTCTTTCTGCGGTAGACCAGTTGCCATCCAAGGCTCTAGAACCCAGGCTGTCCTGCTATTTATCCATAGCTGGTGGCGGGGAAAAGAAGAGGATCCATACCTTTCCCAAGGATATTAGCACATAAGTGAATGGAATGGATTCAAATGGAATTTGATCTCAGCTCTCTGATTCCTTAATCCGAGCTGCTATCCATAACTCAACCGTGCCCCTCAGGTTTCCATAAAACTGCCAAATGGCAAAAATGGGTCTGAAACATTTTATGCAGTTTAGATTGGCTTCTAACTTTCATCACTCTGTATATGACTTCATTTGCTGTACAAAAAGTTTATCCTGCCACTGATGGTGTCTCTGACCTCTGAATAATAGTGCATTTGAATTTCATAGTTGTGTTGTCATATCCTGCTATGGCAGCAGAAAACAATTTTGAGTGAAATTAACAATAAGGATACTGCAATTGAGGCCTTGAAAAAGAATGCAGTAGAAAGGGAAGTAATATTAATTATGCAGAGTGCTAATGTTAAAAAGAATTTCGGAAAGGAATACACAATGTTTCCCTATTTAGACTCTGATATAGCAATTATATCTGCACTTAAAATCCTTGTTTTCCTTTTACTTATACACTTTTTTGTTTTTTTACTCTATTATGAGTACCATTCTTAATCTAAATATAAAACAGTAATTTTAAATTTTAAATATTTATCACTTTTCCTACTTATATATTGTCATGTTCATTATGAAAAACTTTAAAAATCAATATAAATTAAGATCGGGTAAAATGAACAAGTCAGACAGATTCAAGTTGTACCAAACACATTATTTGAACATATTCTGTTAACTTTTATTACTCTGTGATTTTATTTGCTGTACAAAAAGTTTATCCTGCCACTGAAGGTGACTTTGATCCCTGAACAATAGTGTGTTTGAATTTCATAGTTGTGTTGTCATATCCTGCTATGGCAACAGAAAATAACTTTGAGTGAAATTAACAATAACGATACTGCAACTGAGAGGCCTTGAAAATGAAGGCAGTGGAAGGAGAAGTAGATATTAATAATGCAGATTATAAAAGGTTAATAACAAAGGTGTGTTGTTTGAATTGCTGGTTAAATTCATTCGAATAAAGCGTAAAATTTTTAATGTCTAAAAAAAAAAAATAGTTAAAAATTATATAAAATATTTGATAAAATTATTTTTTAACATTGTTATATTTCAGTACATATTTTTTCAAGATACTTTTTTAATTTAAAATTATAGAAAAATAAACAGACAAAAAAGGAAAATATAGATTTTATTTATTTTAAATCAGCTCCAGCTGAATAAAGCATTCTAAAATGGCCAGTAATGTGATCAGCTGGTTTTCAAGTCATCACTAAAGCGACAAGCTCTGACATGTAACTAAAGCATCAGGCATTTGCAATAGAGTAGCAGTTTGCAAACAAAGCACACAGAACATTACTCATAATGTTCATCCCTCACCTCATGCTTCCTCATGCCTTGTGTCATACTAAATGTAGTAAATACCTACAATGGTTTCTATCAAGGTAGAGTGATTAATACCAAGCTAGTTTAACAAGGTGCTCAATTAATGTGGCCTTGTGCTAGATTGATAATTCCCAAAGAGAATATTATTGCTGCCTCTGGGGATGATGGAAAGATCCGGTGGGTGGTACATTGCACATCTGAACCATAATATACACGACGTGCACACACATTGTATCTATAGTGTGTTTTACCTTTCCTTTACAGCATATCCCATTTCTTATTGGAAATTCTAAGATACTCATTTGAAATACAATAATAGCAACAGGAAAATCCAATTAAAAATTGACTATACATTTGCAGGGGGGCATTAGGGTTGTGTTTTGGTATGGAAGGAGGAAAAAAATTTGGGAACCACTGTGCTGGACTAAGTAATGTACAATCACCAAAGTTAAGCAATGTCGAGCCTGGTCAGTACCTAGATGGGTGACCACTTGGAAACACCAGGTGATGTTTGTGTTGTGCAAATGGCTTTGATTGGTTTGGTTTGGTTTGTTTTATGGCATATCAACCTCAATGGGTCATTTAATGCCAACAACTTTTCATTTTTTTCCTGGTAATATTTTTGTTTTGTTAAAAATCTATTTCTGGTAATATTTCTTTCCTCAAAAATGTATAGCTGGTAATATTATTTTCAAAAATGTATTGCTGGTAATATTTTTTTTCAAAAACATATTGCTGGTAATAGTTTTTCTTTTCAAAAATTTATTTCTGGTAATAATGTTTTTTACAAAGTATTTCTCGTATTAAAACCTAGTTTTACACTTTCATAATGCTTTTTACCTCAGTTTCGGGGTTAACTATTTGCCCATAGCTGGGACCCTAACAGGTGTTACCACCCCGGGTCAGGGTGGACCTGGGAACACCAGCAATTAAGAGGTGGTTCCATGCTCCTCAAAACCTCCTGATCAGAGGCCTTGCTGCTGGATGTAGTTTATCATCTTACCCTGGACACGGATGTAGTTTATCGTCATACCCAGGATGAGCAAATGGCTTTGAGTTGTTAATTACAGAGCCGAGTTCCTAATTCCAGTCGAATCCATTACATTCACTTACGAGCAAATTCCCTTGCGAAAGGTATGTATCCACCTTTTCACCCCTCGGCTATGGGTTAATTAGTAAGACTTCTATCACTAAAACCATTATTTAAAAAAATTTTCTTACAACCTAAACTATTTTCTGGCTTTAACCTACAAAGGGTTAAGCCATAGAAAACCAATCAATAAGCTTAGTAAATATATTTTGACTTATGATTGTTATAATTGGTCACTATTTTTTAATTCATTATCTACAATCTTTTCTTTTTCATAAAGGATTTGAAAAGTCTGAGGTTAAATTTTCCATTTCTTTATGTTTTAAATCCATGAATTGTATTAATAGTATTTTCAACCAGAAAAGATAAACCTTTTTATAAGATTAAAAAAATAACTACAATAACATATTCTGTATACCATGAAAAGCATTTTCTTATAATTTTATTTACAACATCAAGTTAAGAAAAGTTTAACATTTAAATTTTCTCTCTCTTCTTTTTTTTTTTTTTTTGTGTATGCGTGTGTATCTTTTAAGTATTCCACTCTAGCTAGCAATTGTTATCTAGCTCTTTAAACAAGCCGCGCCAAAATGTATCTGCAATCAGTCTATCTCAATGCATACCATCACATCATCAACTGAAGGTGTCAATTTTTTGAAATCTACAACTTTTATAAAGACATTGATTTCCAAAACTCTATCTCCTAACCACTAATACCAGAGAGACTAAATTTGGTATCATTTGAAAAGAAATCCTTTTACTTACATATAAAATCAACTTGTAATATTTGATTTTTAAATGTTTTCTTATATATATATATATATATATAGAGAGAGAGAGACATTACATACAGGATGTGTCATAATTTTTTAAACAAAATGATCAGGCACAAATCAAAATGATGTTAACTTTCAAACTCCCCTAGGCAGCAAAACCCGCAATGTGCATCAGTCCGTTCAAGTGAGAGATCATGCTAGCTTTTCTTTCCACTAACTTGTGTTTTTGTCGCAACAAAAATAATCCATGTCAATTTATACATACCGATAGGGAAAAGAATGAAGATTTTCAATAAGTTATGCATATTATATGGAATACACCTTTTGAGTTGGGCACTCTTGGAAAGAGTGGGGAATGATATTCTGACTTATGGTGTAAAGGGCGAAGAGTGTTGAGGATTACTGATCTAGCCGATGGTTGCATCCTATGTGCTAGATTAGGACCATATACAGGGTGTTTCACAAATTTTGAAACAAAATGATCAGGTATAAATCAAGGACCACAAATGATAGAGTAACTGAAATTACATTTATTGAAAGGTAAAAGGATAACATTTTAGGATCTGCAAACATTTATTCTCAAACATGAACCAAAAATGTCAAAATGAGCCCCAGAGTACATGCTCCAGATGTTGGCTGTTCAGTTGAAGGCACTGTTGAATGTGGCATACAAAGTTGTTGAAAACATGTGCCCATTCCACCTGGTGAGGAACCCGTTGCTCTACGATCTTCACAAGTGCCATGAGCTTTAAAGTTCTTGACCAAGTTGAAAATATGACTCCTGTTTGGAAATGTACTGAAATTGAATTTCCTTCTGTATCTTGCTTGAACAATCTTGAAAGACTTAGTTTCATAATATGTCTTCACACAAAAGATCTTCTGTTCCATCATCCAAGGCATAATTTTGCTATATTTGGTTGAAATATATCATTTCCTAGCAATAATCTAAAAAGAGAAAGAGAATAAAGTCATCAGGAAAGATCTGAGAAGCAGTTGCTTTGTTTCATTAATTGTGAAACACCCTATAATCAGATTTTTCAACAATTGGGTCAGGAGTTTAACAATTAATATCTCTTAAGAGCTGAAAGGATTAATAACTTTCATTTTTTTTTTTTTTTTTTTTTTGTTTAATCGTTTCTTTGAATAACCAAAGCTCTTGTTATTCTTTATAAAAACCAGAATTCTATTCTGAAATATAGTTGATTAATATGCCAGATTTCAATATTTGACATTGTCAATGTGTACAATAAGCAATTTCATATTTTTTTCATTTTTACAGTCACATCTCTAAATTTATTTTTAATCTTTTAATATATTATTATATCATTTTCTCTGAAACTTTTTGACCTGACATCTGATAAAGTCACTCGTATGTCTTGAGTCTGTCTTATCAAAGTTCATGCCAAATGATTCAGAAACATTTTCTCAAGCTAACAACCAGCATTTTGTTAGCTTAACATTTTATTCAAATTTCTTTCAAATAGTTGTACAAGAATCTCTTTTCAAATTTTCTAGTATTTTCTGATTTGTTAGTGTTTTGGCTGTTGTAAGTTCTCTCCACCTTCAGAGTTCTGTTGTAGTTGGTAATTTTCCTGGAATTTTAAACGAAACCTTTTATTCAATCCATCTCATTCTTTCTTATGTTACTTGTCTCTTTCACTAAACTTGATGCACTATTCAACCCAGGGATTGAATATCAACTGCCAGGTAACTTGATTCATTTTTTTTTCACCCCAAGCAAGGTGGGAGTGCCACTAGCACGCAAGGGGTTTACAGAGAGTGGGAGCAAGAGTAAAGAGGTGTGATAGAGGAAAGGATGATGAGAAGGATGGAGAATAGATTAAGGCATCTGGAGATGTCGATTGACATTGCATTTGAATAGTTGGAGATTATAGCTATCAGGGAAGCAAATAAGAGGAAGGGAGTTTCACAGACGGAAGTGCAAGACATCAAGCTATTGGAGTAGAAGAGATGGCCACATTTAACCATTTCGACAGTGAAAGGATGGGGCTGAGATGCCAACCTAGTAGCATGTTTAAATTCATGCAGTTTGGGAACTAGTGAATGTAGCATGTCAGAACAGTTAACATGAAAGTACTTGTAGAAAAGACAGAGGGAAGCGATGGCACATCTGTGAGAGAGCAAGTGTAAACAAGATGCCAGATCAGGGCCATTCACATTGCATATCCATCTCTGCATTTTGTCAAGGACCTTAAGATGAATAGAGGGGACTCCTGACCATATATGGCAGCAGTATTAACCAATGTGCCCTATAGGAAACTTGGAGCCTTGAACTTAAGACACTTCTCTGCCTCTTCCACTGAACCATCATATATGACCGTTATTTTAAGATATTTTTATGTTTATACATTCTTTTCTTTTATATAAAAATGTCTTCAAATAATTGTCGGATTTTATCCATTTCATAATATATGACTTTATATTAGGTACCAACATGAGATTGCTGGAAAATGAGCATAACAGGATAATATTGGCCTCAAACTTGATGAAAATAATTTTTTATCGTCTAAATGTTTGTTATTATCAAGAGGAAAGATCAAAGTATTTTTTGATTATTTTTTTACATTTTTTAATAATTTCTAGCATGTCCAAAATTTTCATTAAAAATCTCATATTTTTTTATCAGCAAAATTGTCAGCCATTTTTTTTAACTTTTGTTTACAAAAGTGAAAGTCTCCATTTAAAATTCTTTTAAAAAATCAATTATGATTATTTAAAAAATTAATTAAAGAAAATTAGAAATTTATAAAGTTTACTTAATATATTTTGAAACAAACATTATTTATTTTCTGCACTGAAAAAATGTACTCTAAAATGAGAGAAAGCCACTCTTAACATCGGTGTTGATTGATAAGTGACATGTGCGTGATTTCATCACACACAGATATCTTATGGGAGGAAAAGTTATAGTACTCAAGGTCACAAGTGGCAGTTTAGCTTTATGTGAACAACTTATTTACCTCGTTATTTATGTAGACATAGCATGATAAAAACAGCCTTAAACTTGACGAAAACAGAATTTTATCGTCAAAATGTTTATGTTACTACCAACGCAAACCACATGATGGACTATTGTTTTCAGTTTATACTATCTGTATGTTCCTATTACTTTAAATGTTATATTTAATAGGTATAGGTGTTTGAGCAGGTGTCCCTGTAAAAATAATGTCTACTGGCCTAGAGATAGAAAGTCTTACTAAAGAAATTTCACTGTATATTAAAAAAATTTACAGAGATGTCTACTTGAACATGTGTCCTCGGTACCCAGTTGGTTTGTGAATTTGGCAGCATAGTAATTATGTGTTCAATCCCTGGTCTGGATAGTACAGACTCGGACACCATGGAAACAGGATGAGCAATAACTAAGCATTTTATTGATATCGAGAGACACTCGAAAAAAACACAACACCCCAAATGTTGTGATGAGAGCAACAAAGATGAGGATACTAGTCAGATTGTAAACAATAACGTTATTATGCATAGATGTTTTATTCAGGGTGTCGCCTGCTTGTCTGGGTGAGTGGGTAGGTGATATTTGGGACAACCTCTGCTAGGTCAGCTCTTCCCCCTACCAACTCCTCACCGATCTACTCTTCCTGACATCATGAATGTCAATACGAATGAAGGCTTTAGACCCACAACCCAAAGACATCCATCTCTGATCAGAACTGTCTCTGATGCCAAGCATGACTATTAATATAGACCAGCACTCGGATATACCCTATTTCCGGTTTTGTTGCCACTTGATCACTGAAAATTCCTCATCCACCCTTTTACTTCCCATTCTTCATCAGTTAAAAGTTGACGTCATTGGTCTATCAAACAGAAATACTTGAGATCAAGATAAAACAACCTCTTCTCTTTTTATGTGGGTGTCCATAGTATCACATTTTAACTGGTTGAATTTCCTATAAGTAAGAAATACATGTATTCCTTTCAAATGCTTACAACTGATTATTACCAAGAAGCAAGCCAGAATTTCTGCTTGGATTAAAAATTAGTTCAGATTGCGTAGGCTTTGACAGACACCTAATAAATTTTCTATTTACTGAGAGCTGGTAATAATCGGTGTGTTGAATATTTGCTAGAAATAGAACTTTTATGGAAATTGGTCATAAAACTTAGCAGCTGTTGGTTATTGATTTTAGTTGAGTCTCATATAAAACTGTGTGTCCAAGATAACTTGGGACTTTATAAGAGAGAGAAGCAAAGGAGCAACTCCTCAGTTATTCTCGGCTTCAATTCAAGGTTAATTCATGGGATCCACAGAATCTTTTATGCCGTTTCAAATGTTAGAAATACATGCCTAACCATCAGGTGGAAAGAAATATTCTGAGTCAAGTTTTCTTCATCATGAATAAATTTCTGGAAAGGCAGTTTTGTTAATCTTGTTTAAACATTTGAGGGTGCAACGGTTCTTCAAGGACAAAAAAATACATTAACACTTACAAACTTTTATTTAGTTTTCAGGATCCAATGACCTGGAATTCAAACTAAATTTCTTTTTCTTAATTTATTTGGTGTGGTTTATTTTGTTTTAAAGCATATCAACCTCAATAGGTTATTTAATGCTGATAACATTTTTAGGATAGATTCGTATAAACAGAATATGTATTCTTTGATTTAGTTTCATGTGGTTTATTTTGTTTAACGGCATATCAACCTCAATGGGTTATTTAATGCCGACAACATTTTTATGATAGATTCATATGAATAGAATATGTATTCTTTGGTTTAGATTGGTTTAGTTTATTTTGTTTTACGGCATATCAACCTCAATGGGTTATTTAATACCGACAACGTTTTTATGATAGATTCATATGAATAGAATATGTATTCTTTGGTTTAGATTGGTTTGGTTTATTTTGTTTTACGGCATATCAACCTCAAGGGGTTATTTAATGCCGATAACATTTTTAGAAAAGATTTGTATGACTAGAATATGTATTCTTTGGTTTAGATTGGTTTGGTTTATTTTGTTTTACGGCATATCAACTTCAATGGGTTATTTAATGCTGACAACTTTTTTTTTTCTGGTAATATTTTTGTTTTGTCAAAAATCTATTTCTGCTAATATTTTTTTCCTCAAAACATATAGCTGGTAATATTATTTTTTCAAAAACGTATAGCTGGTAATAGTTTTTTTTTTTTTCAAAAGCGTATTGCTAGTAATAGTTTTTTTTCTTAAAAAATTTATTTCTGGTAATAATTTTTTACAAAGTATTTCTGGTATTAAAACCTATTTTTACACTTTTATAATGCTTTTTACCTCAATTTCAGGGTTAACTATTTGCCCATAGCTGGGACCCTAGTAGGTGCTACCACTACGGGTCAGGGCGGACCTGGGAACATCAGCAATTAAGAAGTCATTCCGCACTCCTCAAAGCCTCCTGATCAGTGGCCTTGCTGTTGGACGTAGTTTATCGTCATACCCAGGAGACTCTTTTTCTTAAGGAAATGGCTTTATTAAATTTATATGTACATGCATAGTACCCATAAAAAATGACAAGATTATTTATATATGGATCGGCAATTCTGACAATGATTAGGACCATATTTGTATACTCTGTGAAAAAATGTTATGCATTTGCAAGGGGATGCTGAAAAGTTTTCAGCCTGACCTACTTTCCAAAATCTGACCAAATGGATCAATAACATTTTTTGGATTTTCTTTGGTGAGTTGAGGATTTTTCAGTCAACTCAAGATCCGGAGATTTGATTATACTGTTGCAAGTTTCCCAGTGACTGGGAGTAGGCAGCAGTCAGCTAGCTTTCACTCATTCTTTCCAAGCATCCCTTTCAAGCAGGCAAGGCCGCACTCCTGCACAACCCTCCCAATGCAGTCTTTCCACATCCTCCTAGGTCTACCTCGACCTCTGTGATGAGGAACCCTGAACTCCAAGACGGTCTTAATGCATGGCAAAACTTAGACATAACCCAACCATCTAAGTCAATAGGAGTGTAGCACTGATGTTATATCTTCTTCAATACTGAGCCTTGTTAACAACTTGGATGAGGTTGTTTCTAATATATATATAATTTATAATTCTATAAACAACAGCCACTTGCGCTAATGCAAAGCTCTTCAGTAAATGAATTGGAGCACTCTGACTGATTGGTGCTTGTTTACATTTGTAAAAACAATACGCTAGAATTAGCTGTTTCTCTCTGCCAAGTGATGACGGCTTAGTGGTAGAAACTCTGACTGACACCAAATCGGTCGGGTTTTGGTTCTGGCTTGAGGCCTTCAGATGTCTAGTCACACTGAGGAGCTGTGAAGCAGTACTGTCTGTTCTGCAAATAACATATATATGGTTGACGGTCACCTTGAGGCAGTGTAATGGTTAGCAAGCTTGTCTCAATAGAACAATTATGACTGAGTAGTGAGTTCGATCCTCACTGTGTGCCCCATACTTTCGTCTTTGTGCCATGTGTAAGCTACACTCAGAAAATATATATACATACATACACACACACACACACACACACACACACACATATATATGGTTGAATAAGTTCCTGAAAGCTTCGTGGCCTTCAAAAGACAAATTAGATTGAAATTGACTTTCTGAGGCATTCAGTGTTTTTGTCTTTTTACATTGTTTTGTGATGTCAACGAACACTCGTTGTCACTTTTGTAATGCTTGTTGAAGAAGAGACTTTTTAATCGCAGATACAACTATAGTAACGCTGTTGAACAATACTGATGTCAGATGCATTTGAATGACACTCACACTAATAGTACTTGCTTGATAATAGTCGCTTGAAAAGTACCCCCAAATAGGGATCCAAATAGTAATCTGTATAGAGAAATAGAGTAAAGTGAATAGTAATAGAGTAGAAATAGTGATTCGTCTAGTAATAGAGGACAAAATAGAAAGGATAATCCTTTAGATGCCACACTAATTCCCGTACATGCATTTCCTTTGCCATCCCGTGATCTACTTATTCAAAATGGATTTTGCTCTCCGGTGATCTGTGTTCAAACCCAAGTGTCAGCAGTGACACTTTATTCCAATATAACACATTATAGTGGATTTGAAGTTGTCTATAAGTGTTTTATTTCATACCGTAAGTTCAGATCACATAAGACAGCTGTTTACCACAGCCTACTGCTAAAAAATATTGATCTATGCATGTCTCAGTGTTGAAAATAATGTATTTTCTTTTCTCTACTATGGTCCACCTTTCTCTCTCTTTAGGGCTTTCTCTCTTTGTAACTCTCTAACTACATAACTGTTGTTCTCTCTCTTTCTTTGCAACTTCCACTCTCAACTCTTTCTGTTGCTTGCTCTTTCTCTCTTTGTAACTCTCTATCTTCATAATTTTCTCTCTCTCTCTTTGCAGCTTGCTTTCTATCTCTCTCTTTCTTTCTCTCTGTGCAACTTTTACTCTTGCTCATTAACTTTGCAGCTCTCTCTCACTCTTCTGTTTTCTTTTTCTCTTTATACCTCTCTATCTTCCTAACTCTCTTTCTCTCTCTTTAGAGCTTGTTCTTCCTCTCTTTGCAGAATTCACACTCTCTCTATCTCTTCATATTTCTCTCTCTCTCAACCTAAACAAAACAAATACTTTTTCTTTCTGTCAAGAAAGAAATTAAAGTAAAAAAAACTTCCTGGTTTGGCTAAAATGTTAATTTATTAAAAATGGAATTTTTATGTTCATTTATTTATTAACTTAAGTAGAAAATTTACTTAATAAACCAAATTAATTTTTGGGTCAACACAATGTTTTTATTTTATTGAGTTGAATTTCTGTTCAAAATAGATTTGAAAAAAAAAATGAGTCTACCTTTTAGTTCAAAATGTCCAGCTATTGTTTCAATTTTTCATCCTCTTTGAGGATTCTATCAAGAGTTCAGTTCCAGATTAAGATTATGTCAAAGAATACAGAATCTCTTTTATTATTTTGCTTCTTTTTTTTTTTTTTTACAACAACCAATTAATATTTCATGTCATTAAAGGAAAAGGATTTGAGTTTGAAGAAGAATTTGTAAAGTTTTGTTTCCAAACAGATCAGAGGCCACAAAGAGGCTTTATCGATCTTAATTTGCTTCAAAAGGGATTTTTTTTTTCTGCTCTTTATTTTATGAATGGGATTTGTATTTGACATTTATAAAATGAACAGATAATTACACATTTAATGAGAATTTGGGTAAAATTCAGAAAAACTGTTGCTTCTACTTTAATTAGATATGAAATCTTAATACAAAATTCCCAGTTTTATTCTAAAATATCACAGTCATTTAATTTTAGACTACATCTTTAAGTAGTTTTTCAATTTATTTTAAAACCATGCCAACATGAATGTTTTATCTCTAAGGGAGATGGTTTTGGTGCCCTGCTGTGGAGTTATGGTTAACAAGCTGGTATCACAGATCAGTACTATTGAATAGTGAGTTTGATCCTCACTAGGTGACCTTACTTGCAGCCTTACGTAAGACTGAATTGTGTTGAATCAGTAAGGGATTCTTAACAAAAAAATAATTTTATTTTCTTAGATCATTTTTATATTTTCATTCAGCATCACACTTGCCTTCTCCTTCTTTTTGTCACTCCTTATTTCTTCCTCTTTTTGTCACTCCTTCTTGTTGTTTCTTCCTCTTTTTGATACTCCTTCTTCTTTCTTCCACTTTTTGTCACTCCCTCTTGTTGTTTCTTCCTCTTTTTGGCACTCCTTCTTTCTTCCTCTTTTTGTCACTCCTCCTTCTTCTTTCTTCCTCTTTTTATCGCTTCCTGTTGTTGTTTCTTCCTCTTTTTGTCACTCCCTCTTTTTGTCACTCCCTCTTCTTTCTTCCTCTTTTTGTCACTCCCTCTTGTTGTTCCTTCTTTCTTCTTCTTTCTTCCTCTTTTTGTCACTCCTTCTTTCTTCCTCTTTTTGTCACTCCTCCTTCTTCTTTCTTCCTCTTTTTGTCACTCCTTCTTTCTTCCTCTTTTTGTCACTCCTCCTTCTTCTTTCTTCCTCTTTTTATCGCTTCCTGTTGTTGTTTCTTCCTCTTTTTGTCACTGCCTCTTCTTTCTTCCTCTTTTTGTTGCTCCCTCTTGTTGCTTCTTTCTCTTTTTGTCACTCCTTCTTGTTTGTTCTTCTTTTTGCCACACCCTCTTGTTTCTTCCTCTTTTTGTCACTCCCTCTTCTTGTTTTATTCTTTTTGCCATTATCTCTCTTTGTATCTCCCACTTCTTTTCATCTCTCTCTCTCTTTGTATCTCCCACTTCTTTTCATCTCTCTCTCTCTTTGTATCTCCCACTTCTTTTCATCTCTCTCTCTCTTTGTGCTTTCCCCTCTTTTTAACCCCAACTTTCGAGAGGCAGTCAGAAATAATTTCTTTGTTCTTCATAAGCTTTTGCCTAAAAACTTGGTTTATTAAAACCTGTTTTAATTTCATTTTATTTGTAAATTATTTTCCTCTTAAAATTCTATCCGAAAGTTCCTCAAAATGAATACAAATAAAGGGATCAATATTTGATTCCAAACTTTATTTCATTCTAAGAAAAGAAAGGATCCATCAGAATTTGGTCTCAGGAAGTCTTTGAGAGATGGCTAACCGACAAATTTTACAATGTTTTATGAAAATCAAAACTAGTAATTCTTTACCTTCTTATACTCGGCTCCCCACCCCTACCTGCAACAGCTAAAAAAAAAAGTTGTATATCTGGATACATCTGAATGTTTGAATCAATTACAAAACACTCTTCATTGTTATCATCAAAATTCCATATTGCTCTCCCTACTTGTTGGGGGGGGGATCCGGAATCCCTGATCTAGACACAAAGATATGCCTTCTGTGTTTGTTCAATCTTTTCTTTGTCTGTTCAACTTGCCTCCAACAATAAAATGAAAATCTCAAATGCTTTCCCAACTAGCCACTGCTCAAAAATCAATGCGCATGAAACAGCTGCATTGATTTCTGTTAAAGTTTGTGTTTTTTTTTTTGGGGGGGGGGGGTCTCAAGAAATTCTAAAGGTTGCAGTAGATTTAAGAAACAGAAAGCAAATTTGCTCCAAAATCAAAGACCAAATTAAGTTTACATAAATATTGTTGCTGATGTGTTTTTCTTCCAAATCAAATGATAACTTAAACATAAACGCGCTCATCACAGTTGCGTTATTATATCATTGAGCTAAAAATAAGATATATTTTTGCAAATAACTCGATATACAACTTAATAATGATCTTTTAATAACTGGTCAGGGCATTGGGAATATTAAAGAAGCCATGTTTAGCTGTGTTTGCCAGCAACCTTGGCCTTTGTTTAGTACATGATCAGCAACATCTGAAATGGTGGAAAAGTGAAGGCTAGACAATAAATAGAATATCATATTGAAGCACTGCTTACTTAGCAGGATTGATGGCAGTTGGTTGGGAGTGTCAGAAAAAGAAAAAAAAAAGAAAAGAAAAAAACCACTTGCTGCATTCTCTTCAAATCTTTATCATCACATTTTGTGGCATTTTTGAAATGTCAGGTTTTTAAAATAAATAAAAAAATTCAGCTCCTCTATATCTGGACATAATTTATGTTGGTTCCAATTAAAGCCTGTTGTGTTTGTAACTTGTTTCTAGATTTTAATATAATTATCTTAATAATATTGATAATTGCTATAACATAGTGAGAAAATTGAATAAAGTCAGAAATGATAAAACCATACAAATAACACAATGTAATGGTAATATTAACCATTTCCTTATGAGGGAAATTATATACATACATACACTGCAGTTCAAAATTTTAAGGCAACCCCTGGTAATCCTTTAAATTGGCCCCAAAATGTAGTTGTTTTGTACTTTAAATAAGATAAAATTATTATACATGGTTAAAAAAAAGTCTGACATGATTTTCTATTAGAAATTTTTTTATGACAAAAGGAAAAAAAAAACTTTTATAATTAAATTTTGCTCTCGTCAAAATATCCTCCTTTAGCCTTGATTACTGCTGCACAAATTTTTGGCATTCATTGCAAATGTTTTTCTCAAAGTATAAGTTTCATAATTGATTACATTTTTTTTTCACTCTTCTGTCAAGTTCATCCCATGCTAATTCTGGGGGTGGCTTCAAACTTTTGAACAGTAATGTACATATATATACATGATGGATGTGCTCAGAAAACGAGAGTAGTCAGCCATCTGCCAGGGTAGATAGCCAATCCTTATTGCAGACACCTGCTCAGGCACATTTTGCATTTGTTCAACACCCACAAAGCCCACCAATGGTTTATACTGCACCTATGCTGTGCAGACCTTAGTTACAGTTTCTGGAAGAAAGCATATAATTTGGCATGATCAGCATTTTGAACAATGCCAATATACTCAAACCCTCGGTTATGATGACTTGTTACTTTGTGCTCGTACAATCATCAACAGCTATCCAATTTCACTCATAAGGCTTTAGTGAATCCGTGGTATGGTTTTCAGGCACTTTTCATGTGATTGCCTCCCCAGGCTGATATCATCAGGCTGACCTTCCCAACAAATAAACCCTGGTGAAATTTGAACATTGGACTCATGGTTGGAAAGGGATTATTCTATACATGTGGTGACACACACATACACACACACACACACACATATATATATATATATATATATATATATATATATATACAGGTATATGTTGTTAATTGGTTCAAAACATGACTTAAGTCGAAGTAACCAGATTATAAACTGCAAATAAGCACTCCCCATTGCCTATTAGATTATTTATGATATATATGTACAGTATTTTGAATAAAATAATTAAGTAAAAACCAATATAAATTTATGTAAACTCTAATAAAATGACCTAATGCAAGTTTTATTTTTCCAGGTAATATTTAAGAAAAAATGGTATATCTTCAAAAATGCCTTAACTCAAAACAACTTAGATCGATGTATCACTGTATTTATTTTTTAGACAATGGATTTTCATTTTTAACCTGAAATTTTTATTGTTGTAAATGTTAATTTTATTAGATCCTCGTATTTGAGTAAAACACCCTGATTTATTTACTTTCTTTTTACACACTGTTTATTTTGTTTACCAACCTGTGCATTTAAGAAAAAATTAATAAAGAGAATGTTCCCTACTTTTTCTTTTAGTAATATATATATATATATATATATATATATATATATATATATATATATATATATATATATGTCAGACTATATGACGGTTCCTATACGATACAGGTTCGATTACTGCTGCCCCCTTAAGGTAAGGCTTCAAGAACACCAGAAAGCTGTAACACGAGGGGAAGTGGAAAAATAAGGTTTGACTGACCACATATGGAGAGAAAAGGGTGTTCACCGCCCTCTGTGGAATCAGGATGAGATCATAGAAAAAGAGCACCTTTGGAAAATTCGTAAACTGAAGGTATCAGTACATATGCTAGGCCACAAAAATCTCCTGAGCTGACCAAGCATAGAAATGAATACAATATGGGAACGAGTGCCAGAGAAAAGCAATAACAACAAAAGTTGCAATATGAGCTCTGATAAAAACCTGCAATGATAACAGCAAAAAAATTGGAATATGAGCACTGGTAAAAATGGTTCCTGAAGACATTAGGTTTATAATACCCAGAAATTCATACACAGATGTCCTCAAGGACACACGGATAAAGGCATTGGTTATATCCAGTGACAGACCCAAAGGGTGTGAGTTCAATACCCAGTTAAGGCAGTGGAGAACTTTCAGAGGGAAAATTAGCAGGAGAGAACTGATAACTGACATCCATTAAACATGGCACGTGGAACTAGAACAGTCTACCCCAGTGAGTGAAATAAATGGTTCAGTTCAAAATTCCAACCACCTGAAGAAGGCCAGAGCTTACAACAGTCAAAATGTAATAAATATGGCGACAAAGATGAGGACAATAGTCCGAATAATGTAAATAATGTATATAAACAGAGCATTTACTTAAATATTTGTATCTATAAAAAGAATGTATAAACATAAAAATGTCTTAAAATAATTGTCGGACTTTGTCCATTTCATAATGTGTGGTGTCATTTGTTTACATTTGGATATGCTTTGAGCAAATATGAATATACGTGAGAGAATCATAGAAGATTGTAGTTTAAAAGCAGTAAAATCGGCCTTGCTAACCAAATGCTCCTCTGTGGCGAAATCAGTAAAAAGCATGTCAGGCTATATATATATATATATATATATATAAATTTGGCAGCACGTCATTATTGAGGCATGTGTTGTTAAAGACTACAGAAATTTTCCATTTAATAATCTTTTTTCCTGGGTTTTTTTTGCTTTCTCGTAAGTTGTTTTATATTTGGGTTTAGGTTGCTTAAAAAAGAACCTAGTCTTGCTGATCACTTTTGGTCGTCATCAACCATCATCAACCGTCATCAAGGCCTTATGTTACGGTTTGAAGTAGGTTATTTATTATTTTATTTTTATAGATAATATTTTGGGTATTTAGGCAGTGTTGTTGGATTAGTTCGTTAGTAATTGAGTAGCGGGAGGTATTTATTATTTAGAGGATTTATTATTTATTATTACATAAGTTTAAGATGTTTCTGCCAGTATCAAATGCTATTTTATTGATGTTGGGTTTTTGGTTTTTAATTATGATAGCTTCAAGAATTTGTAATGCGTAATGCAGCTATAATGACAGTTGATGACAACCAAAAGCATCCGGAAAATATTATACTTCATTTTCCATATGGAAAATAAAGCAAAATATTTTTTTAAAAACATCCACATTACAACCAAAAACGTTTGCATTTTCTCTCTTCTTTTTAATATACACACTTTTCTCTCATTGGAACTACTATAACCTCTTCCTTTCATTCATATATATATATATATATATATATATATATATATATATATATATATATATATATATATATATATATATAGTGTGTGTGCATGTATGCATGTTTATTATCTTAAGCATTATTTTTTATATATACCCATATTTAAGTAGATGCTGTATACTCCTAAATCAGAAAAATATAATAAAAAATTAGACATTTTTGGTTGAATTTAATAAAACTTCTAATTTAAAAAAGCAAGGGTTAAAAAAAAACACTAAGTAATTATTAAGTATAAAATAATTATAATATGTAAAAAATAATTAATATATTCATTTTCTAGTGAAACCCTTTTCAGTGAAACCATTGTATATAGAATATCACTTACATGTGTATATTCAATATTTGAAAGCCAGGATGTAGCTAACAAAACCCTTGTCTATGATACTGACAATATTTAGTCCTTGTTAATGACTGAGAGAATTAAAAATACTCAAACAAAAACATGAACTTTGGGCAGCTTATCCACAATTTTCATCTGAATATAGGGTAACTTATTAAAAGAAATTTGAAAATAAGTGGAAGTTCTCAGTTCAATATAATGAAGCTTATTTAAATGATTTCAATGTCTTCATAAAAAAAATTTGCAAATGGCAAAGAATTTTGGTTTGGTTTGGTTTATAGCATATCACCCTCAATGGGTTATTTAATGCCAATAAAATTTTTATTGCTGGTAATATTTTTTTTTTCAAAAAATGTATTGCTGGTAATATTTTTTTCAAAAAATGTATATCTGTTTGTATTGCTGGTAATTTTTTTTAAGATATTGCTGGTAATATTTTTTTCCTTGAAAAATTATTTCTGGTAATAATTTTTTTTTACAAAGCATTTCTGGTATTGAAACCTAGTTTACACTTTCATAGTGTTTTGACCCCAGTTTGAGGATTAACTATTTGACATAGTTTATCGTCTTACCCAGGACGCAGATGTAGTTTATCATCATACCCAGGACAGGCAAAGAATTTTCTGAATTATTTAAGAATATTGATTTTTTTTTTGAGTTTCTAAGAAGCAATTGCTAAACATTTTATTAGAAAATAATATTCTATAATACAAGCAAATTCTGGTAGTTTCTTTTAAGATCTAAAACACCAGTTTTTTTTTTTATATAACTGTACTGTGACTCTTTTAACATTCCAGCTGTTTTTAACCCACTTTCTTTCAGGAATAAAATCTGTTTAGGTGATTGAAATTATTACAGTGATTTTTTTTTTTTTTATTGTTTATCCTTAAATATAAATAAAATTCTAAGCTTTTATCATTGTTAAATCCCATATAATATAGTTGTTTTAAAAACAAACACAAAGTCTCAAAAAAAAAAAAAAAGAAAAGAAAGAAAGACTTGTATTAGCTTTATGTTGTTTCATTCGTGTCAAACATTGTAATTATATTTCAAGTGACATTTCTGAAAGAAGTGGGTGTAACCAAAAAGAAGTGGTCAGGAAGTTTGTGATGATTCCCACTTAAGTCAAATATAAAGTCATTGTCCAACCTTCAAATTCCTCTGCACTAGACACCATACAATAAGTATTTCCTATTAGAATTTCTTCCATAAACACCACATAACTGACAGTTCATAAAGTTGTAGGCATCCATCAATCGCAGGATACTGGAATAATTTTTTTTTTTTTTTTTGCTAAATGTTCACCTAACGCAAGGCCAAAATACGACACAAAGTACAAATGAGGTCAGATGAACAAGGGAAGTAAGTGCACATTATGAAGATACATAAAACAGATTACAGTTGATCTTAGAATTGAACAAGTTAAGATTGTTGTGTTTTGAGAAGCGTTCTTTCAGGAGTTTGTGGCATATGTGTTCACGGGATGTTGCCAGTGTGGATAGGTGGTAGGATAATTAATTTTATTTGAAACTTTGGGAATAAAACAAACTGACTCAAGGGTTTAAAATAAATAATATATTTTTATTTATTTTCTATAAAGTGATGTCCTTTGGTATTTGGCTTAGCAAAAAGTCTGTTAATGTGGCAGATATTGATAACAAGCTGGAGAAATGTTCATTTGCAGTCATTTTGAAGTAAGACCATGATAGGGATAGTAGTAATCTCAAAAATTAGGTCAATGTCAAATTGCTGTGTTTTTCAGCTCTCAAAAGGGTGGAAATGCCAGTAGCAGATGACCGCTTAACTGTTTCTTCATGAATGGCTGTGTTTCTTTGCACCATCCTTCTGGGCCCTTCGGCTGGTACCCTTGAGGTGTCCTGTTTTATATCATTTTCACCAGGCTTGAGAATTTGTGGTGAGAACTTTGATTTCAGTCAATCATCAAAATGTATCTTTGTCTCAATTTTTTAAATTGGCCAAATTGTTTTTATTTTTTTCAGCATTCCGTTTCTTTTTCATTATTTTTTTTTTTATATAATGGAAGTTATGCATGGAGCCTCTGTTATTTTGGGTATTTTTCAGTTATAAATAAGTAGGTTCTGCTCCTGCAAACTTCCAGTTTTTTTTAGTCATCTTCTTCTTTCACTTTTTATTTCAGGGTTGCCTTAAGATAGGTTGAGAAAAAAGTGTAGAAAGAGAAGCTTAAAGAAAGAAAGAGATAAGGGTTGAGAGAGAAAGAAAGAGATAAGCATTTAGAGAGAGAGAGAGAGAGATAAGAGTTTAGAGAGGGAAAGAGAGAGATAAGGGTTTAGAAAGAGTGAGAAAGAGAGAGGTAAGCATTTAGGGAGAAAGAGGTAAGGGTTTAGAGAGAGAAAGAGGTAAGGGTTTAGAGAGTGAGAGAAAGAAAGAGAGTTAAGGGTTTAGAGAGAGAGAGAGAAAGAAAGATAATGGTTTAGAGAGAAAGAAAGAGATACAGGTTTTAAAGGAAAGTGTAAATGCCTTATTTTGATTTTAATTCTTGTTATATTCGTTTATATATTTCATTTTATTTTCATCAGGAGTCACTACAAGTCTGTTCTATAAATTAGCGGCTCTTGAAAAGAAGCTGTTCAAATGTGTATATGAATAGAGTGAGGATGGTTTACCCTTTTGTATATAGCATGGTGGGTCTTAGCTGTAAACGTCTGAATTGGTAGAACTGGGGAATGCAATTCGTCAGAACATTTTCCATAGAAATAAGAATAGAGTAGCAAGAGATTTACAATGTTACGTTTGTGAGGAAAAGAATCCATCTCCTACAAGGCTGCGTGAATGCTTTTGAATTCTGTCATTGGGTACCTCTAGTCCAGATATCACAGCAATGCTCCATTTTTGGTCTGATCTGGCACTTGTACAGATAGAGCATGACAGGCAAAGTCGGGTATTTTCTGGAGCCGACCATTTTCCCAGTATATGGATCATATATATATATATGAGTTCCACTTGAGCTAATCCCTCTTACAGACACCTGTTCAGGCACATTATCTGTTTCTTCAACATTCAAAACCAACCAATATCTGTGGTTTATACTGTAGCAAAACTTACACTTTCTCAAAGAGACTATATAATCTAGTGGGATTCTGTCTGGGTTTCCAAGATGATGTGTCATTATTTAAATTCTGTCCTCAACTTTTGTTATTACCACAAGGTTTCAGCTGTTGTTCTCTCTGGCCTTCATCAGGTGTTTGTCAGTCCGGATAAACTTCAGGGAATTTCAAACTGAACACTTTATTCAATCTACGGGAATAGATTGTTCTCGTTTTGTTGACCATGTCTAGGGATATCTCATCTACTTCTTATTTAATGCTGTTCAGTTATTGCTTACCCTGTTTCCACTGAGTCCCTGTCTACTCTGGGAATTTAATCCCTGGGCAGTGCATACAAGGACTCAAGAAAGTCATGATGATTTGTGATTTTTGGCTTGCACAGCCATCAGTTTTTTCTCCACAATTTCACTCACAAAGCTTGGGTCAACCCAAGATTTGTTTTTTGAGTACTTCCCAACAGTGCCGCACCCTGAGATCATCTTCCCAGGGTGATATTATCAAGAATCCACCTCATTGACAAAACAACTATGGTGAAATTCTAACCGGGGTTGCAAGGTCAGTATGCTAATAGTCACTTGGCCCCATGCCCACATTTATAGATAGAGTGCACAATATTTTGGGGCTTTTTTCTAAAAAAAAAAAGGGATTCTAAAGATTTTAAATTCCATTCCTGGATGTTTTAGTCTACAAATTGGATGTGCAGGTGGTGCAATCAATATTGGCTTGGAATTCTCAACTGGAGAGTCGAGTTCCAGTTCTGTTGGGTACATTATATTCACTTATGCACAAATACCCTTTGGAAAGGGGGTATTAGGGTTGTGTTTTGGTACAGATGGTGGCAGCAGTACCCAAAATTTTAGTAACCACTGTGCTAGATTAAGCTTAGTGACATACGATCATTAAAGTTAAGCAATGTCAACCCTGGTCAGTACTTAGATGGGTGACCACTTGGAGTTGAGTTCCAATTCCAATTGGGTTTGTTAAACTCACTTAAGCACAAATACACTTGGGAAAGGTATGAATCCACGTCTTTTTCCTACAGTTATGGGTTAATTAGTAAGACTTGTATAAGTAAATAATTATTATCTCCTTTCCGCAAAAAATTCTTAAAATCTAAAAAAAAATCTTTTTTTGGCTTTAAATAACCTGCTAGGGGTTGATAATCCATAAAAATCAATAAATCAATACAAATTTCTGAGATGAAACCTCTTCACTTATCAATTCCTGGAAATAGATTATTTTTGCATTATTATTATTTTTATCATTTTTATTTTCTTTGATTTCTGGCGTTTACACATTTCTTTCCAGGTCCCGCCCAGGGACCTAAGGTTAGAAATGGCATCATGACACTTTCCACTGGCAAAAAAAAATATATTTTACATAGATAAAGCCCTTAGTAAAGTGTGGGCTGTACTTGTGAGAACAATATTTTGTATCTCTTTGAGGCATGGACTTCCAGGAACCCCTTCAATTAGTCTACTGCAATCTTTTCCAACCAATCCTAGGGCTCCAACTACAACAGGGATTGTTGATGTTCCCATGGGTCACATTTTCGAGATTTCTATTTCAAGGTCCTTGTATTTTGACAGCTTTTTGAATATCTTCAAAGATACATTTCAGTCAGCAGGGACTGCCATATCAATAAGGAGGCACTTTTTTTTGTTTGTGGTCTTTAATAACAATGTCTGGGCGGTTGGCTTTGATTATTATTATTGTTATTATTGTTGTTGTTGCTGTTGTTGTTGCATTATTATTATTATTATTTTTAAATAATTATTGTTATTATGTGTTCCATTATTCTTATTATATATTATTGATTATATATAACATTTGCAAATGAAAAAGTATTTCATTAATTATTTTAGTCAAAATATAATTTAGCAACTGAATCAATATATTGGTCTTAAGACTTGTTATTAGGATGTTGTCTGACACAGTCAATATTTTTTACAATTTGAACTAATTGGAACTTTACACATATCACAAGTGTATTTTTGTCTGGGCTTCTGGGATGAAGTGTTATCATTATTTACATTATTAACATACAGACTATTGTCCTCAACTTTGTTATTATCACAACGTTTCAGTGATTTTTCTCTCTGGCCTTCATCAGGTGTTTGTCAATCTGGATAACCTTCAGGGAATTTCAAACTGAACACTTTATTCAATCTACGGGAATAGATTGTTCTCGTTTTGTTGACCATGTCTAGGGATATCTCATCTACTTCTTATTTACTTACCCTGTTTCCACTGTGTGAATTTAATCCCTGGGCAGTGCATTCAAGGACCTCGGTGGAAACAGGGTGAGCAATAACTGTACAGTACTAAATAAAAACTAGACAAGATATCCCTAGACATGGACAGTAGAATGAGAAAAATTTTATCCCTGGAGAGTAAATAAAAGTTTCAGTTTGAATTACCTTGATGGTTATCCAGATAAACAGACACCTGAAGAAGATCGGAAGGTACAACGGTTGAAACATGGTAACAAGAACAAAAATGAGGTTACTAGTCCGAATGTAAATAAGTTTTTGTTTTTTTATAGTAAAGTTCACCCTTTACAAGGCCCGAGGGTCACTTGAAGTAGAGGGTTATGCTAGAAGTGTTGCTTTTATTATTAAACCTGGCTGTTGGCTTGTATAGTGCAATTGGTATATATATTGAAGTCCCACAGTTCTGTAATATTTTCATCTTCTACTGTTGGGTGGGGGTCATACCATTATTCTGCACAGGGAAGGTAATAATAATGGCAACTCTTACAATGCAGATATTTCCTTAACTTATCATGTCTATATTTAAATTTACTTTTGAATTGGGGTTGAGCACCCAGATATTAAATGACCAAGAGTTTCACCAAAATTTGTACAAAAGTAACACTTTGGATATGTACCTGTTATGATTCTCTTGACAAGTTTTGGTCATGAGCATTTAAAATGAATTCATCTATTTCTGGTTTCAACTCAGACTTCCGGAACACCTGACGACTCACACTTTCATCAACATTATTATTATTATTATTATTATTATCTTTTCTACCATATGGTTATTCGTTTTCAACTTGAGAGCTTGCCTTATAGGGGTCTTCTCCATCATGTCGTACGTCCTTAGATAGACAACACCTTTCACAGAATATTTCCAAAGCCAGGCAATGAAGACTTCTGAAGCGACGGTATACCAGGTTTTATTCCGATTTTCTTAATGTATATCTGTAGGTTCGATGGCATAGATAACAAAGCTTCACGAGACAACAGTAGTCCGAACGTCCCACATTCTGAGAACCGTAATCCGGAAATCAATGTACATTTTTTAGATTTTCCATTTAGTTTGAACTCGGCATTGTGATCACCAGGACAAGCCGCATCATTGAGGAGACATTTTCTGAAGAAGGCCGGAAGGTACAATGGTCGAAACATGGTAATAAGAACAAAGAGGAGGATACTAGTTTGAATGTAAATAAATTTTTTTTTGGTGGGGAGGTCATACCATTATTCTGCACGGGGAAGGTAATAATAATGGCAACTCTTCCAATGCACATATTTCCTTTTTGAGTTGGGGTAGATCACCAAGATATTAGATGATCAATAGTTTCTTAGGCATTTGTACAAAAGTAACACTTTGGATATGTACATGGTATGCTTTTCTTCACAGGTTTTGGCCATGAACATTTAAAATGAATTCATCTCTTTCTGGTTTTTTACATTCTTACTAGTGTCCTCATCTTTGTTATTATTATCATAACATTTCATCTGTTCTCATGGAACAATAGCCTAGTGGATTAAAGTGTTGGTTTGTGAATTTAATCACATTCTAATCATGAGTTCAATCCCTAGACTGAGTAGTAAATGTTTACACTCAGTAGAAATGTGTAATAACTGAACAGAGCTAAATAAAAACTAGACAAGATATCCCGCGACATGGACAGTAGAACGAGAAAAATTTAGGCCTGTAGAGTAAATAAAAGATTCAGTTCGAATTACCCTGATGATTATCCAGATAAACAGACACCTGGAGAAGGCCAGAAAGTACAACAATTGAAAAAATAATGGTAATAAGAACAAAGATGAGGATACTAGTTCGAATTTAAATAAGTTTCGTAGTTTTTTTACAGTAAGGTTCACCCTTTACAAGGCATGAGGGTCGCTCGAGGTAGAGGATTACACTAGGAGTGCTGCTTTTATTTATTCTGGTCTATTGGCTTGTATAGTGTAATCGGTATATATGTTGAAATCGCACAGTTCTGTAACATTTTCATTTCCTAATGTTGCGAGGGGGTGGGGGCCTAAAATTGACCTCTGACCTTTTTGATGACCCGTTATGATTTTTATCCTTCAAAGCTTCTGTTCAGCATTAAGTAACTTCACAAGAGTTGAAATGTGACTAAATCCAATAAACTAACTATACACAGTGAGTGTGCTGACAATAGACGCTTAAAAATATGCTTGAAAAACAAAAGGGTAAATAATAAAAAGTTATTCTTTTGTCTGTAACTTTTGTCATGCTAAAACCAAACTGCGATATAAATTGACAATTGAATCCTGATCTGATGTAAACATCCAGCTCAGAGATAAGTAATGTTTTGTTACTTACAGACCATCAGAAAATTAACTTGCAAATACAAAGTTAAGCAGGTTACACAGATACTACACTGATCATATCCAGAAGTGCTGATTCATACATAATAATCCCATTCTCTTTTATGCGTATTATGCTAATCTTATAATAAAATTTAAATAATGATATTATTTACCAATTTCAATTGTTTTAAACTTATTCGTGTTTATGAAACGAAAAATTTTAAAACGTATCTAGAATATGAAAAAACAAGGTAATGGTTTTTTTCTTAGATTTTTTTTTAGATGTTCTCATGTTGTTATTGAATAAAACTTTGACAAGAGAATAAAATTTTAAACATACTAGTTTTCACATATTCCATCTTACATTGAATATTTTATATTAATCATTTTATTATATCTATATATAAAAATATGTACATTATATGATTTGGTGCTGAAAAATTCATAGCCATTTCTCATATATATACATATACATATTGTATGAAAACACAAACACACACACACATAGATTTGAAAATACTAGTTATATATTTGTATTTCTATAAACTGATGTTTAAAAATAAATGTTATGCTCATGTTTCAGCCATTGGATTCACCAGTCTTCTTCAGGTGTTTGTCTTACTAGTTGGTAACCATCTTGGAATCTCAAACCAAACATGAACATAATGTTCTGAATAGCGAAATATTTCACCATAATTCGGCATCTCAAAAATTTCAACAAAAATGAGGAAATGATTAGTATTTATGAAACTGAAAGTTTTAAAATATATCTAGAATATGAAATCAGGTAAAAAGATATTTTTCTTTTATTTCTATATTTATTGGTTTGGTTTGTTTTGTTTTATAGCATATCAACCTCAATTGGTCATTTAGTGCCGACAACTTTTTTTTCCCTGGTAATATTTTTCTTTTGTCAAAAATCTATTTCTGGTAATATTTTTTCCTCAAAAGTGTAGAGCTGGTAATATTATTTTAACAAATGTATTGCTGGTAATATTTTTTTTTTTTTTCAAAAACCTATTGCTGGTAATAGTTTTTTTTTTTTTGTTCGGAAATTTATTTCTGGTAATAATTTTTTACAAAGTATTTCTGGTATTTACCACAGTTTTGGGGTTAACTATTTGCCCATAGCTGGGACCCTAACAGGTGCTACCACCCTGAGTCAGGGTGGACCTGGGAACACCAGCAATTAAGAGGTGGTTCCACGCTCCTTCAAAGCCTAGTGATCAGAGGCCTTGCTGCCAGATGTAGTTTATTGTCTTGCCCTGGATACGAATTTTAATAATAATTAAAATACACTTTCCATAAATTAACATACATATTCTTGACAAAAAAAAATATCTTTAAATCGACATTTTTCACCAAAAGTTTAATTTCAATCTTTTACTGAAACAACTGACTTTTTCGGCCTCTGATGATCAGCCTTGAATGTGTTTTGGATTGAGAGAGGAAAAGTAAAATAAATCTAATGGCTAATCAGGAAACAGACACAAATCAAGAAGGGATCTTTAGTACTATTAAGTTGTTGATCATAATAGTAATATTGATGGTGTCATGTTGGGAGGGGATTTAAGCGTAACAGGGCATAAAAATGGGGGTAAAACTGTATAAAAATGACCACGTGATGAAAGTGGTGTGTCAGAATAAAAAACAAGAGGAAAGACAATAAAGATACAAACAAAGGAGGAACGATCAGCCACTCCCATATCCCCAGTAATAATTAAACATTTGCCTTCACTCATGACAAGAAAGAAAAGGAAAAAGACTGGAGAAACGTCTTTAAATGACTTTAGATTCCCTAATCTCTTGTTGCTTGACTGGTTAGTCACTCACGCAAAGGGATTTAGACAATCAACAAGACAAGTTATTTATATAAAAGTTGTTCTGTTCAGTACTTGTCACTTTACTGACAGCAAGCTGATCAAATTTCAAATCTGAATTGCTGTCCATTTAAAATGATACATTTATTAGAAAATATATTCAGTTTAAATAAAGAAGAAATCAGAAAAATGCTTCCAAAGAGCCGTACTTTTTAGTCTATACTCTTTTCCTATTATTCAGGGGTTATTGCCAGACAAAAATAGAAATTAATTAAATTCAAATTTTCCATGTATTTATGCTGACATGTATATTTTATTACAATAACAAAAAAATAAAAATGTTTCTACAAAATTTAAAGATAAAAAATTATTTTTCTGAATAGTTTTCAAAAAGTTCAATAAATTCTTATAAGTAGTTGATTTTTTAGGGTTTAAAAAATTAATTTTTTTTTGGGGGGGGGTTATGATTTAATTGCGCAACCCAGGGTGGAGATTGTCCAGACTGAGTGGGAGAGAAATGTATTATTCCAATGTCTTATTTCAAACTCAGTTAAATTGTGTGTATATTAAATACCACAAACACACGTAATTCACTCCTACACAACATAGACATAAAAATAAACATTACATACAATGTGTGATGGACAAAAAATCAACTTTTCTTTTGTAGTAGAGACGAAAAGTTAAACAGTCAACTATTTTCTATTTCTCTCTCTTTTACCACAAGTAATATAGTGGGCATCATTTTGGGGTCTGCTGTAGAACCATGTATAGGCAGTATTGAAATTAAATTGGTTTTAATGTCAGGACATTACTCACAGTTAAAGGACATTTTCAACTTTGAGTAATTTTAACTATGGCATATATATTTAAGTGACTGTTATTGCAACCGAACGATAAACATTATCCAGTGATGTTTGACACTGGGAAACCAGTGAACGGAGCCAGTGGGCATTATTTTAATTCCACATCACCTCTGTGTGCAGGAGGCACATCTTGGTTGTTATATAAATTTCAGTTATTTTTCTTGACAGAAGTTCGTTTGAGAGTATGTGTTGCTCTATTTTTTGTATTTTGGGTCCATTAATATTTTATATACATAGTTAAATAATACATTTTAGATGCATTGAGGGTGGTTTTCAGTGATGCACTGTTCTTATCGCCAATTTCGAGTTTTGTATCATACGGCAAGTCAGGCCACCTCCTGATTTTGAAAGCATCGTGCTACTCACTGCAACATTGCAAAAACAGTAATCCTAAGCCTAGCAAGGCTGGACTTCCCCCATTCTTATTGACATATGTCAGTCAGCGTCAGCCAATGAAAACAGGGCTTTTCATGCTCCTCTACTATATAGTGTTGCCTTTTTACTACATCCGGTTTAGATTTGATCTACTATTTCCGGAATCCATAACAAGGTGAGCCAGTATCTTTATTGCATTGTTTAAGCCCATGTTCTACATATAAAATACTAATCTCATAGCGATACTAAATCTTTGACTAAACCTACACATGTACCCAACCTGAATCTATCCTATGCTGGCACTTTCTAAAAAGATTCGCTATTCTAACTATCAGGTCAATGTGTAATGCTTACCTTATACTCTTATTCAAACAAAATCACACACACAGAAAAAAAAAACACCTGCATGTACGTTCCTGCATCCACACATAAACGTAAAAACATGCACATGTAATGCCATGTGTACATAACTTCTATCCTCCATTTGCTTTAAATTACAAAACCATTCATTACAAATTAACTCATACTAATTTATTTAGATTTCCTTCCCCGTTTTGTCATTTACCAACTAAAATAATTCGATGGCCTAATAACAATAAATAAATAATTATGCTATCTACTCAATAAAGTAACCTATACAGATATTTACAATCTAATAGATATTTCTCAAAATATATCTACCCAATTAGTACTAGCATCAACTCCCGAAATTTCCAGACTATTATTACTACAAAACTATATCTTTCTCCCGATTCCATTCATAATAAATATGCAATTAGACTTTAATATTGAAATAAAACTGCGAGTAAGCGCTAACAAAAAAATTTTATATATATATATATATATATATTTGATTGGATTGATGCTATGTTATATGTTAGCTCTATCTCTGATATTGAGCGCTTTCTAATAAGTACCACGCATATAATATATAAATAATAATATATATAATATATTACATATATATATATATATATATATATATATATATATATATATATATATAGCATTGTCATGGTTTGGTTTAACAATTGAAGATCAAGTGGGAGTCTCTACACATTGCTTGCAGGTATGTTTGTAACTGATAAGTTGAATGCAGGACAGACATATATGGTCGCAGTAGTTGCAGCTGTAAGTCCAGCCTGATGTTAATGGCAGGGCATTGTATTACTTCCTCCTCTTTCTCTTATACCTGAGAGCAGCCCTGCAGGTATTTTCAAAGGAGACAGCATGGTTGGTGGTGGGATGCCAGGTGTCATGCTTTTCAGCTAGGATTGACCATTGGCAATGGTTGATGTAACAGGCACCAAAGGATTTTTCCGGGCAGTCTTGAATTGCTTCATTGGTGTCCCTCTGCTGCAATCGCCAGTGGAGAGCTCGCTGTACAATAAAAGTTTTAGGCAGGTGATGATTCTCTATCCTGGAAAATATATATTTCATATATATATATATATATTTATATAAAGAGGGAGTCACTGCAAAATGTGTTGAATTTTTGTAGGGGGTCAGGGTGGCAAACTCAAGGGCTGCTCTGAGTGATGCACACTCTAGCTTGCCACTGAATGTGACTTGATAAAAAGGACTTTTCTTTTGGGATATTTAGCGTCTAAGGAGATACTGAGACCAGCTTGACATTTTTAATCCCCCAAAAAGTAAGATTCTAAAACTGATAAATGATAAAACTTGAACAAAGATATGTGTTAATCTATTATTTATTTTAAATAATTTATATATATATATATATATATATATATATATATATATATATATATATATATATATATAAAGAGGGGGTCATAAATAAATAATAAAAATTGAACAAAGATATTGAACTAACTTAGCATTTACCTTCTGGTTCAAATTTTGGTGGATTTTTGAACCAGTGACACTGATTGGTGTTTGAATCAATTTGAATTTCTGTTACATACAATTTTTATATAAACAATCAAAAATATTTTTATTACGATACTTAAAAATTGAAAACAGAAAAGAATAAATAAAAATATAGAAAATAAGAAATAAAAATAAACAAAAACAAGTAAAATAAATTAATCCAAATAAATAAATAAATCATCAGGTTGTAAATGACACATTTTAAAGTCAATAAATGCTAAAGGCACAGTGGAGTTATGGATAGCAGCTCGGATTAAGGAATCGGAGAGCTGAGTTCAAATTCCATTTGAATCCATTCCATTCACTTATGTGTTAATATCCTTGGGAAAGGTATGGATCCTCTTCTTCTCCCCGCCACCAGCTATGGATAAATAGCAGGACAGCCTGGGTTCTAGAGCCTTGGATGGCAACTGGTCTACCGCAGAAAGAAATGGCAACCTACCGTGGGAAAAAAATCTGCCTCATCAGTCATGTATCGAAAGATACATGATCGCCTAAGCATGTATCATGCATGGCACATAACTGACTGAAATGCTAAAATCAAGTGAAGAAATTCCTGATAAAATGTAAGGCTTTTATTTAAAAGATTTCTTTAAGTAGAGACTAAATTCAACAAACTCATATGAAATCAATAAAATCATTGTAAAAGCTCTTTCTTTTGTTTAGACTAATGAATTACCTCAAAATATTTTCCTTTACTGTTCAACATAAAGACATCATATTTTCTCTTCAATGTTGATTGGTTGAGATTTTTTCATGGTGAACGAAAATTGAAAAGACTGCATCAACCAATAGAATTATTATAAAAATAGAATTGATATTGTCAAATAAAGTTAACAAAGGAAATAATGTATGGACGAATTTTATTGACTGGTCTAAAAGAATAAATAAGAGTGGGACATTTACTATTTTTAGATGAATAAACCGTGTTATTCCGTTAAATTATTGATTTAAAATAATTTTATTTGGTAAATTTTGAAAGAATAAAAAACAAAACCTCTACTAGTAAAACACTAAATGTGATGATGATGAATTACTCAAGGTAAATTTACTTTGAAAATACAAGGTCAATGCTCTAAAAAAAAAAAAAATGAAAATTACCATGTTTACTAGTTAAGATAAGAGAAAGGATTATGGGTAATATTCATAATAAACTGAGATAAGTTTATATTTATTAGTTTAAGCTATAGATAAAATCTGTGTTCACTTGTCTAAAGACTATTTTCAAACAGAACATTGATTCTCAATATGGGCTGTGAGGCATAACTGTGTTCCACCTACGCTATCCCCAAATGAAAAACCTTGACTTTTTTTTTTAATTGAATTTATTTCCATTATTCTGATTGACAAACAACAAAAATGAAAAACGTGAAAAATTTTTAATACACATGTACCAAAATACTTTCAGAATTTTAATAGACATCGCAACGGTGTTAAACTTCATGTGTTAAATTATTGTAGTTGTATTCCCATGAAGATCTGGATAATTTCCAGCAATCAAAGCTCCAGAACTAGAATATACAAATTTCTTCAAGATATGTCCCAATTTTTCTCATAAAAAAAAAATACATGACTCGCTTGGCAGAAATATATCTTACAAAGCCTATGATTTTGTTTGAGTGAAGTGATGCATCAAAAAATAAAAAAGAACACAAGAAAATTTAAATTAGTGAGAAAATTGTGTAAATGAAAAGGTCAGCCATTTTGATAATGCAATTTTATGGGAAGAGAAATTCCTGTCAGAAATTAATTAATTTTGAAAAACGTTACCGAAAGAAATTTTTTACAATTTTTTTACTATAACTCATATTTTTAAACAACTTTTTTTTTAAACTGCTGATTGTAAAAAATGTTTGTAAAATTTAGATGCTATCTTTTTTATTATAGTAGACCACTGAAAAAGCCATTGTGTTCCTTTTGAAAGCAGTTCATAATACAAGATGATGAGGTAACAATATTATCAATTTTATTATTAATTACACATATTTTAATTTGTATTTAAAGATGGTCAAAGAAAGTTTATTGTGCCACTGTGCTTCATAGTCATTGTGTGAAAATTTGAAGTAATAACTTATAACAGGTGTAGTCTTTTTCCAAATAATAAGTATATATTTTATTATACATACTTGTTTCTTCCTTATGTTTATTTCAATATGGCAGCAAATCAGTGTTTGTCTATTTACCATCATGTCATGTGACATGCATAGCCTCTTCAGCTTTCAAGTAGTTGTTTATAAAAATACAAGTTCTAATCCAGTGTAGTGAATTGTATAAGCATATGCTGAGATATGCATATTTAAATTTATTTAATAATGATGTTATAATATGGTTTGGTTTGTTTTGGTTTACGGCATATCAACCACAATGGGTTATTTAATGCCGACAAAATTTCCTTTTTTTTCAAAAATGTATAGCTGGTAATATTTTTTTCAAAAATATATAGTTTGTTTTGTTTTGTGGCATATCAAAACCTCAATGGGTCACCCAATGCTGAGAAGATTCCAATTTCTGGCAGTATCTTCTTTTTTCAAATAATTATTGTTGATACTAATTTTTCCAAAAGTATTTCCGGTATCAAAATCCACTTCTACACCATCATAGTGCTCTGAGTCAGGTTGTGGGGGTCAACCACCCACCCACAGATGTGACCCCAACAAGTGCCACCACCCCAGCCAGGGCGGTCCCGGGAACACCAACAACCAAGAGGCGGCTCCACGCTCCTCAAAACCTGACCAGAGGCCCCGCCGCCAGATGCAGTCCATCGTCCCACCCAGGACACGGACGTAGTTTATCATCACACCCAGGACGGTTATAATATTGATGTTTATGTAGATTGATATAAGGATGTGTATCGAAAACAAATACTGAATTCTAATATCAAAAAGGAAAAATGGCCCTAGCTAAAGAACCCTTTGTCTAATTTTAATGAAATTTGGTACTGAACTCAGTAGGGGTTCAAAGTATATGTACCTAAATTGGTTGAGGTATTATATATATATATCATTTATGCTGTATCTTGGGAATAAACATGTATACAAGGTTAGATTTTTTTTGTATTAAATAGATATTCCTTTTAGTAATTCTGATTTTTTTAGTGCGGTATTTTTTTTTCAAGCAGATATTAGGTTGGTGCAAAAATAATGATGTAATAATGTGGTTTTTTGACGTTAAAAAATATGTCAAGAAACGACATTATTACGTCATTATTTTTGCACCAACCTAATATTAAATTTTCTATACAGAAAATGTCTGTCTTGTTTTTGATGATTTTCAAGTTTAAGAAATACTTTTAGATTTGAAACTATTGTTTTCAAAGCTTTCTACTACAAGCTTAAGATTTTAATGAAACAACGTAATTTCTATTTACATTATTCAGACTATTGTCCTCATCTTTGTCGCCATATTTATTACAACGTTTTGGCCGTTGTACGCTCTGGCCTTCTTCAGTTGGTTGGAATGTCAAACTGAACCCTTTATTCCACTCACTGGGGTAGACTATTCTAGTTCCACGTGCCATGTCTAATGGATGTCAGTTATCAGTTATCTCCTGTTAATTCCCCTGTCCAAGTACTCCACTGCCTTAACTCGGTATTGAACTCACACTCTTTGGGTCCTGTCACTGGATCTAACTAACACCTTCATCCAACACCTTTATCCACTGTGCCATGTGTCCTCAAGGACACATGGCACAGTGGATAAAAGTGTTGGTTAGATCCAGTGACAGGACCTAAAGAGTATGAGTTCAATACCTGGTTAAGGCAGTGGAGAATTTGGACAGGAGATAACTGATAACAGAAATCCATGGCATGTGGAACTAGAACAGTCTACCCTAGTGAGTGGAATAAAGGGTTCAGTTCGACATTCCAACCACCTGAAGAAGGCTGGAGTGTACAACGACTGAAACGTTGTAATAAATATGGCGACAAAGATGAGGACAATAGTCCAAATAATGTAAATAGTGCACATAATACCTCATCTCAGAAATATAGACAGATACTAAAAGGCCGAATCCTTGTAATAAATATGGCGACAAAGATGAAGACAATAGTCCAAATAATGTAAATAGTGCACATAATACCTCATCTCAGAAATATAGACAGAAACTTAATTTCTGTGATGATGTTCAGATAGAATTTAATGTGTTGTTTCCATAAGGAATTCGGCACATGATGCTATATTTTGATTAAAGTATCAATTATTCAATGCTTTATTTTTGCCGATGTTGTATTTGCCAAACAAGGCATAAAGGCAGAAACTATGTTTGCTTCTTCGACTGGAATAGAAATCACCCTTCAAAACAAAATTGTTTTTTCTGTAGCAATCTATAATTAGCTTTTAATATCCATTTCATTATGATAGGTGACATATTATTTTAAATGTTAACAAAATCATCCACGCATTAATCAAATATTGATTATCTACAAGCATGGTAGGATGCCTAACCAGTCTGGTTGAGCTGTTGCTACTGAGCAGTGAGTTTGATTCTCACTGGGTAACAAGGCTTAGCATGTAATAGAAAAATGGAAAAATACAGGCATGAATTTTAGAGTTAACCTTTATCATGTATGACTTTCCCAAGACCTTGCCTGACAAGTGCAGTATCTTTGGTCTTGATTTCAGTTATGATCGTTTTTACTGTCGCCATAGCAGGATATGACAACACAAAAATGGTAATAATTTTTTACAAAAACATATTGCTGGTATTAAAACCTATTTTTACACATTCATAGTGTTTTGACTCCAGTTTGGGGGTTAACTATTTGCCTATAGCTGGGACCCTAACAGGTGCTACCACCCCAGGTCAGGGTTTTTTTTCAACACTTGCCGTACTTAGAGAAAGGGCTAATTTACAAAAAATTCTTCCTCTCAAAATTCTTTTTTTTTAATGAGTGGACCAGTTAATTTAAGTAGTGCCCAGAGTTTAAATGCTCTAAAAAATGACAATAGATATAATTGTAACATTGATTGAAAACAAAATAGATCACATGAACACAATCCTACTGAACACTTTGAACTTTCTCTGGATGAAGATCCATTTTGAGTTATCCCAAGGAGTTGGTAAAAAGTTCTTCAGCCTGGGACACTTTTCAAAATTTGACCAAATGATCAATATTTTTTTAAAGGGATTTTTGGTTACATTAAGAATTTTCAGCATCTCTTGTGTTTAAGTGTTTAAGTATCAAATCACACATAGAAATATTGTCCAATGGGGTATTTTTGTGTAATTTATGCAAAAGCCACACATCTGTCAGAGTTAACTCCTCCTTAATTGTCCAAATTGTTCACTAGGGGACGCTCTCCCTAAACTATAAATACTGAGCAACTTCTTGCCTTATCCTCTTTTTCATTTCTTCATTTTCAGCAAACACATCTACAATGTAAGCTCTCACAGAATATTGCACCTTCCCATTTGTGGGAGACGCCATGAACATTATACACACATACATGTACGTACGAATATTCACCAAAATGCAAACTCTTTATGTTCACACACAAATGTTAATGTCTATGTCCATTGTAAATTTTGTTGTTTAATACATATATTTGTTGATATATATATATATATATATATATATATATATATATATATATATATGTGTGTGTGTGTGTGAAAAGTGTGTGTATATGAATATAAATAAATATATATATATGTTTTAATTATTTATATATTATATGCGCGGTACTTATTAGAAAGCGCTCAATATCAGAAATAGAGTTAACATATATGGTTAGATAGATGTGAGCTTGTGACCCTGGGTTTCACGCTTTAGCGATCGTTTGTCTGACGATCGCTAAAGCGTGAAACCCAGGGTCACAAGCTCACATCTATCTAACCATTATATATATCGGTCTTGTTGGTTTTCTTTACACTTCTTTATGGTGGATTCAATCTCTGAGTCTGCCATGTTCTTGTAGTAGACCTTCTTTTAGCAGGAATAAACACATGTGTTCCTAATTTAACAACACGTAAACCCCATGGTCTGCTACACATCAATACAGACAGTGGAATTTATTTTCCAGCCAATGTCTTCAATCTTTGAATACATGAACTTTGTAAGTGACTGTGTATTATCATAATAGAACACAATGATTTTTAATGGAGCTTCTTTTCATCCCAAATAAAATTTGGCACTACTTAAATCAACTGGTTCACTCGTTTAAAAAAAAAAAAAAAAAAATATTGAACAATTTTGTAGATTCACATTTTTTTTAATTACAATTGTCAAGTATAAAATTGCTTACATCACTGATAAATATGTACTTTTACAAATTTGGAAAAAAGGACGACATCAGTAATACAGTTATCAATGATGTAAGCACAATTTCATACTTGACATTTGTAAATAAAAACAAAGTACAGATAACTCTTTAAAATTCAGGTATTGATTTAACATTGTATTTATATTATGAATAGGATGCCACGTCTAAAATTGATAAAATTCAATATTTTTCAATTCTGATAAATGCTAAAAGGTCTAAAAATACTAATCTATAAAAAAATTTTTTTCAGCAGACCAATTAATACCGGTGATGTCAGTGAAGGTCTAAACCATGTAGTAAAATTATTTTTCAGCAAATTATGAAATCTTAAGCTATAAAAAGAAATGATTAATTTGATTGGCATTTTAAAATTCTCCCCTTGTGTCTGGTTGACATTTCTCCTCTCACATTTAAAATTCAACTTCTGCACTGTTTCAGTACACTCACTGTACGTGACCTTTGTACTCAAGATGAGACATCAACTAAGTCAATCAAGATTGCAACCAACAGGTTTAGTTGCTTAGTTGATTATTTAAGTGAAGGAAGAGAATAATCAGTTGGGAAAGGATTTTTGCTTTACAAGCCAATATAACTAAGTCAACATGAATACTCACATTTTTAAACAAAATATTTATTTAAACTTAAAACATTCACTTGAATCCAGTTGAATTTTTAAATCTGAAAGGAGAAATGTCATCTAGGTCAATAATGTGAGGGGACAATTTCAAAATGACAATCAATTTAATCATTTCTTTTTATAGCCTTAAATTTTGATTATTTTCTAAAAAATAACATTCATTGTGTGGTTCAGCCCTTCACCACTATGACCAAATACTGTATTGTAAGCCCTGTACTGTATTGTAGGCCCTATCCTGTATTGTAGGCCTGGTACTGTATTGTAAGCCCTGCTAAAATTAATAAATCAACAGGTCTGCTAAAAAAAAAAATAAAAAAGAGGGAAGAATTTAATTTAAAATTTTTTTTTTTTTTTTTTTAGAACAATGGTCTATTTTAGTTCTACTGGATTTTTTTTTGGTGGGGGAGATTTTTTGTTTTGAGAGATTGATATATATATATATAGGTATGATGGGAATGAATAGAGTATAGTTCCAATGCTTGTAACATTTGATTTAAAAGAGAGCTCAATAAAAAGTAGATCAATATTATTTAATTTAGGATATTCCACTGAAAACATGTAAAAATCACTACACAATTGCAGTCATATTTCAATGCATATCAATGCATCACATCAGTCAATTGTAAATTACTGAATAGTGAATGATTTATTTATATTTAAAAGCAAAATACAAGCTCTTTTTTCAAAATATTTTCAGATATTATAACAAAAACATATAAGTTCTCGCTACACAATTGCAGTCATGTTTCAACACATAACAATGCATCTCCTCAGGTGATTGTAAATTACTGGCAAGTGAATGATTAATTTGGTTTCAAAAGCAAAAGACATCCTCATTTTTTGAAAAAAAATTATAATATAAAAATATAAAGACATGAAAGCTGAATATTGCCCTACTACATATTGAGCCCTCTTTTAAATTAAATGTTATGAACGTTGGAAGTGTACTGTATTCATTCTCATTGTACCTGGATATATATATATATATATATATATATAAAATAAAGAACAAATAGGAAATGTATATCAATCTAACAGGTTTCACTTTTAGTCTGTTTTCTCTAATTCTCTGATGAAGCTTTAATAAAAGTGAAACATGTTAGACTGATATACATTTACCAATTTGTTCTTTATTTCCGACTGTCTTAGAGGTGGTAGTAACAACCTTAGTATTAGTGATGACTTATTTGT